>JASVEL010013494.1:0-600000 GCA_032618575.1 Nicotiana noctiflora | reverse complement strand
AGTAAAACCTGATTATTAGTAGCCTGTTTTCTTCTTCTAAATTTGGACTTTGACTGTAATCTATTTTTTTGGTTAAGCAAAATCATGGAAACAACCTCCACAATATAGATACTTGTGGTCCGACCATTTCTTCAATTCCCGTCCGTAACAGAAGTTTAGTGCACATGATTATCCTTTTAAGAGAAGCAACCACTTGAATGAAAGGAACAAATAGAAGAATTTGATAAACGCATTAATAGAATTTGCACCAAGCAAAGAAAGTTTATCTATTCTTCTTGTACAAAAATTTGCTTTATAAGTGAAGTTGGAAAATGTAAAAGGAGGAACGAAAAAGATGCTTCACTGTAAATTATAGTATAACATAGTCTCAATATCGGGGACCAGTTTTTTTTAATTCCTTATATTCCGACATTGTTATCTTATCTGACAGTTGTCCGTTCAATAATGCATGCAACTGGCCAGTGATAATTCAATAACATGTAAAACATGAAAGTTTTCAGAATTATATGAGGCACGCAATCAAAGGCGAATCCAAGATTTCAATAGGATGTGTATCGTTATCTGACCCATTGTTTGATTTGATTTTCTAAAATTTACCTTAGAGAACTATCAATAATAACATCATTATTTATAGTTACAAGTGTTAAACTCAATATTTCATTCAAGGATATATCAAAGAGTGAACCAAAAAAAGAGAAGAATGCATGAAAAAAAAGAAGAAAAAAAGAAAGACAAGGCATGAGATTTGAACAGAACAGAAAAGAACGAAAAAGAGAAATAGAAATAAAAAAAATATCTTAAAGATGGAAGATATGCGAGTGGATTTGAACACTAGATGTGGGGTCAATGATGCACAAAACTATCAATGCACTAAATACTCTTTTGACCATGGGTTCACACGTAAAAAATTAAGTACTTTATCTGAAAAATATCCCCGTAGTACACAGACTAAGGAGAGGAGCATAGGTGCACGTGCCCATGCCTTTCCTTGTGAGTCCGCCTCTGCACGCAATTAGAATATATTTCAACGCAATTAACGTTAAGTTAATTATTTTCTTTTAAAGCTGAAAGAGCTTTTGCTTTTTGTGGTTAGATAAAGTATTTCATTTAGACGACCTTAATGTTACCTAACTATAGCTAGCTCGCTAAATTCTTTCGCGTACTCATGAAACCTAGCATCTTTTTCCTACCTCCTGCATTTTCGTATAATTATCCTTAAAAATTAAATTAATAATATGATTAATAAGATACTAATTAAGTTAAAACAAAAAACGTACTGCTCCCTCGAAAGTCTCGACAAGAGACCCAGCTCCAGCCGATGCAAAGTTTGCTCCATTGTTATAATCCTGTTCATTCTGAGGCTGCAGAAAGGGTTGCGGCACTGGAATTTTTGCATGTTCAGCTGTCACAAAATGAAAAAGACATGCATTTTTTTGATAATTATGTTCAAGCAACTAAATCCAATATGGAATTATACCACCAAAGAATACAGTGTAGCGGATGAGACTGCTCTTCCCTTAACCAGAAGTCTCGGGTTCGAGTCGTGTGTATGAAAAAAATCCTTGGGAGGGAGCGCTTCCCCCGAAAGGAGCCTTACGCGGCGTGAATCCAGATATAGTCGGGCTTCAATATGGATACCGAACACCCGAAAAAAATATATATATATATATATATATATAGCCTACCAATAAAATCTGAAATCAAACGGCCGTCAGAAAATCTTCCGGTAGGGGATTTGAAGTAAGATAGTCCATAGGGCCAGAAATTGGCTTGGTCAAGAGTAGAAGTATTAATGTAATTGTTGTTTCCCACATCAAAATAGGAATCCCCAAAGATGAAGAGAGCAACTCCTCTTTCTGGCTTTTTGCATTCACTGATATGGAGACTCTGTGTTTTAACCATTCCCAGATATAAAACTACAATGATTATTGTACCCATAGGATTTGCCATGGCTTTTAGAAACTATAATGACACTTGAACTCTCACCAAACTTGTGATGAGTAATTAAAACAAGTAGGAACTCCTTATTTATAGCTAGCTACTAGCTACTAATTTAGCTAGAGGGAGAAAAAAACTGCGTCCATTTTTCTGAGTTTCTATGATTACCTACGCATGCAACTGTTCGATTAAACTCCTCCTGCACCCAAGCTTCCAATTTCGTGTTGACTTTAAGTTCTGTACACACAATAACTAAAAAATTGTTGTTGCACAAAATTGACATCGTCCACCCTACATAGTCTATCCACCCTTCACGCAAAAAAAAAAAAAAAAAAAAGAGAACTCTTGTTAGAAAAATAATAATTGAAAACGAAATTGAAGAAGGCAAAGCGTGATAAGTCAAGGATCAGCTTCGATTTATATTGAATTGTGGTGTGGGGTTAGGTTGTCAAGCTCGAGTCCATGAAGACCGATTAAGATCGAGATTGGGACCGAATAAGATAAAGATTGAGGGTAGCTTACTGGATCGAATAATAGAAAGACGAAATATCCGCGATCGCACGAGGATCATGGTGCAAATCTCGGTACGAATCAAGAAGAGGCCGATTAATTAGCTAGTCATACGATTCCTTACTATATTTAGAATTATACCACGAATAGGACTCCCCAACTATATAAAAGTGACATGACCATTTGTAAAGAGGATTGTTTGGGTCAAAAGTTAATAATATACTTTGTAAGCTAGACAACAATCAAAAATATGAAAGGGTAAATTATAATAAAATATAATAGACCTAGAGATGTAAAAATGATGTTATTGTTGTAGATCTAATATTGTAAGATGAAAATATGAACTTAAGAGAAGATATTCGTTGGAGATAGAGATAGAGAGATAATAGGATAAAATGAGAGAGTTGTATTATTCAAGAATAACACTTATACCCTTTTACAATAGGAAGGTCCCCTTTATATAGGGGGAAGTCTTCCTTGAAATAATTATAAAGACACAAAAAGAAGTCGACGTCCTCCTAGCGAGGACGCCGGGTTTTAACTGGAGCCACTTTCATCCTTACGTCTGAGCCGTACCCTTCCTTTAGTAGACGTATGCTACTGGGCGTACACTTTGGCGTAGAGATGTCGAGGGCCAAATTTGACCCTATTCCCTCCGCTCGTTGGAGGCGTATCCAGTAGACGTCTTCAATGGCCGAAAATGCAAACCTAGTCTTTAGCAAATTTGACTCACTATGGGAGCGGTGACGTGAATGAGGGAAAATATATGGCATCATTGAGCTGTTGATGCGTGGCCCCTTTTTCAAAATAATGTCATCGCTCGCATGCGTCATAATTATACTTGCTCACGAGGCGGTTCAGGGGATAATGCGATATTTTGATTTCCCGCGCCCATTTTGAATTATGCCTATTCGATTTCCGTGCATCTTAACACTATAAATAGAAGGAAGGTTTAATATATTTTATCTTTTGAACCTTTGAACTTTTTCTGCTTCCTTTCCCATCTTTCTTTATAGTAACCACTTTTTCGTGCTAGACTCTCCCACTTATATTGAACCACACTTCCTATCATTAGTGCTTCATTTCTCATATAGGATATCATGACAAAACGTGGACAGAGCAGTAAAAAGGCCAAAGATAATGCCCTATCTAGGGTTCCGCCATCTTCCGGTGGTGAAGGGTAAAAGGCAGAGAAGGCCCTTGTTCCTCTTAGTTTAGACAACGTCCTTCCGAAGGATATACATGTTCGTAGGGATTTCCCAACTAAGAGCCCATCCCTTCCCTCGGAGCACAACGAGTTATTACAATCCCATTTAGATGATCTTCGCGAGACGTACCATATTCCAGACCACGTGGAGATGGTACCGGTCGGGATGGACTGTGCCAATGTGCACCGGCCTGGGTATTGCACATTCGATGAGTAACCGTTGTTGATCGGTTATAGTCTTCCAATCTACCCCCTCATGGAGGAGCTTTGCCATTTTTACAATGTGTGTCTGACTCACCTCACTCCCTATACTTTGAAGGTATGCCGTATTATGACTACTTATGCGGCCAGGGCTGAGTGCAGCGTCTCAGTCCACCACCTCTTACATTTATTCAGACCTAGTTACCTGGGGGGTACCATACTGCAGCTGAAACGTCGTGGCACAAAGGGCTTGTGATTAAGGCCGATGACAAGGCTAACCCCCACTTCTGGTGCAAATACTTCTATATTAGGACGGAGCACCTCCAGTCGAATCCTAATGGGTTCCCGGAAAGATGGAATCCAGAACGTAAGAATGTTTACTTGTAGAATTCAGGACTGCTTGCAATTTTGACCATATGGCCATTGTGACTTCTTTGCCTTCTCCCCCCTTTTTTTATAGCGACGTATTCTCCACCACAGTCCACTGAAAACATTTGGTCGTGGGTGGAATGATCCCGTATGCGGAGGAATACCGCACCTGGGCTGCATTTCGTGAATGATACGGCCCGCTAGGTAACTCTTCGACTACGGTTTGGAGATTTCCTTAGATTTTTTTGTTACATGACTTATTTGTGGTTGCAGGTTGGAGTGCCCCTAAGAAGAAGAAGAAAAACGTCATTACCTCGCCTGGGGCGGAGACTAACTCTGAAGATGGATACATACCCTGTGGCTCGCCTAGTGATGGAGCTCTAGAGGTTCCCCAACCTGAGGTTACGCCTCTGGCGGCGTCCACAAGTGAAGCGACTCCTTCACTGCCATCCCCATGACCTGTGGAGGAGACTTCCGAGGGAGAAGAGCCACCGAAAAGGAAAAGATGCTGGTTGATGACTGGTAAGGGGATAGCCACAGAAGATGAGAGGGAGAGTGAGAACCGTCGGGAGCCTATGCTAGTTTTTGTGGTCGATGCCATCCGTTCTGGGAGGTTGTCTCCCTAAGGGAGTGTAGTTCCTGATGCTAACCCAACACGCATTTCGAAGAGTGGCTCGTCGGCTGCTACTAGAGAAGTGGGTGACGGTGAGAGGGTGGACCCTGAGGTCGCCCCTACGGATGTAGATGCATTAATGAGAGGTCCAGCCTGCGTGGGGATGACGGCGGGTAGATCCAACTGCCGAATTCTGATCCTAGGTACGTATAACCCTGTTATGTGCAACCGATGAGCATGAAATGTTAAAAGGTGTTAGCGATGGGGAATTATCCCGGAGGGTTGCTGGCGCGGCCTTGCAGGTATATTCCAATTTTCTTCATGTATCGTAAAGTAAACTTTGATGCATACTGACTTGTCTTTCCTTTTTTTCCTCTTCTTTAACTCTCATCTTGGAGGTAGAGAGGGGGAGGCGAGCGCAAAGGAAGGTCGCCACCTTTAATAAGGTGGTAAAGAAGTATCGGTTGTGTCATGCCAAGCATCAAGAATCTACTCAAACAGGACCTGGAATTTACGATTTTTCTTGAGGGCTTGGAGCAGTCGGAGGCCCAGCTGAAGCGAAGGGTGGTTGATCTGGAGCAAATTGATGACCAGATGATGGCCGCTTTGGCTCGAAATATTGAACTGGAGACTCTTATCCAGTCAAAGGAAGAGGAACTGGAGGTCGGCCGTGTCGTAGCGATGGAAGTCGCTGATTTGCAAGCTAAGGTCGGCCTTAACCACCGAGTTTAATACCAAGGTGGCTGAGATTGAGGGTATTAAGCATACTGTTGTGTCTAGGTCCGATGAGGATGCGCATGGAGAGGTATGGGAGATGTGGTGTATGCTGAAGCGAAGCTAGTCGTGTTTGAGAAATTCTTAGCTACGGGTCGAGCTACTAAGGCAGAGGTTCAGGATCAGTAGCGTATAGCTCAGGTCTCCCGCAAGCCTACGGGTATAGTTTCGATTCCCGAGACTGGGCGGGCTATAATTCTGAAGATGTTAACCGTCTAGGTTTCGGGTCTTGGATCTCTTCAACTTATCAGACCGGGGGCGGCACTGGATGAGATGGTAGTCCGGCGGGGGATGGTGAACGGAATGGCGGAGCCCCTTAGGACTTGTATTCATTTTGTTTTGCTATATTTAGAGATGTAAATGGGTCCTTTTGTACATGTATTTTTCAATGATAATGGAAGTTATACTTTTTTGGTTACTCTTCTCCTTTTGTATCTTTTATTTTTGGTATCTCGTCTCCGTAGAGTGGATGCTCGCTTGTTTGTAAGGTTCTTAGTGTGATTCTCAAACGTTGCTTGTGTTATCCACCGATAGGATGCGTCTTTGATGCTATATAGTGGCATTGTATCAGCTTTTATTTTCGTGCCTTGCACCGACATCAAGCAAGGTTAGCGACCGTTGGCGACGGCGGCCTTTGCCGTAACATTATTGATGGCCTTAGCCATGTATATAACTTTGACTATCGTCGAGTTACTCTTTATCGTAGTTGAACTGGGTTGACTTACTGACAATGATGGCTTTAGCCTTTTACATGTTGGGGACAACCTTGTCCGTATACTTAACCTCGGCTATCGTCGAGTTACTTTGTTTGTCGTAATCGAGCTGGGTCAACTTACTGACGATGATGGCTTTAGCATTTCAATTACTTGGGAGGCGCCTTTCATAAATGGAAATACTTGAGGTGGGCGACGTTCCAATTGTTTTGGAGCGTCTTTCCTTCCATTGTTTCTAAAATAAATGCTCATTTATTTGCAGCTGCTGTGATTTTGTACGGTCCGTCCTAATCGGTGCCCAACTTTCCTTTGCTTGGGTCTTTTGACGCCAATGTTTTGGCTTTACGGATGCAGTCGCCCACTTTGAGTGGTAGTATTTTGGCCTTCTTGTTGTAGTAACTTTTGACTTGTTGTTTATGGGCCACCATTCTTATGTAGGCCATTTTTCTTCTTTCCTCGGCCTCATTGAGGTCTTGAAGTCTGTTCATATCATTTTCTGCTCTGCTTGTATGTGAATACCTCAAGCTTGGTTCGCCGATTTCGACCGGTATGACCGCATCGGTTCCGTAGACCAGTGAGTATGGTGTTTCTCATGTGGAGGATTTGGGCATGGTCCAGTGTGCCCATAACACTTTCGGTAGTAGCTCAGGCCATAACACTTTGGCGTCCTCGAGCTTTTTCTTCAGTATGTTCAGTATCATTTTGTTGGATGACTCTGCTTGGCTGTTGGCGGAGGGGTGGTATGGCATGGAGAGTATTCGCTTGATATGCCATTTGTCAAAGAACTCTGTTGTCTTTTGGCCGATGAACTACCATCCATTGTCGCAACTGATTTCTTTGGGGATGCCGAAGTGGCAGATGATATTCTTCCATATGAAGGCGATGACTTCCTATTCGCATATTTGGGCGTACGCGCTTGCTTCCACCCACTTGGAAAAATAGTAAGTTAAAACTAATAGAAATTGTACCTTTTCTCGTCCTTCTTGTAGCGGACCGACTATGTCCATCCCCCATTTGATGAAAAGCCATGGGGAAGTGACTGCGTAGAGAGGCTCTCCTGGTTGGTGTATCATGGGGGCATACTTTTGGCATTATTCGCATCGGCAGACATATTCCGTCGCATCTTTCTTCATAGTTGGCCAATAGTAGCGGGCCCATATTATGTAGTGCACGAGGGTGTAGTTACCTCTGTGGGCACCGTAATGACCTTCGTGTACCTCTTCGAGTATTGACATCATTTGGTGCGGTCCTAGGCACTTGGCCAGGGGTCTGCCAAACGTCCTTTTGTAGAGCTCGTGGTTTATTAGGCAATACCGGCGGCCTGTACGCGGAGCTTCTTGGCTTCTTTTTTGTTAGGTGGGAGTGTTCTATCTTGCAGATAGAACACAAACTAGTTTTGCCAGTACAAAGTCAAATTTAAGGAGAGTACCTCAGTGTGATCAATGGCTGAATGGAGGAGGGTGACCATGCTTCCTTTGTCGAAGTTTTTAGTAGTTGCAGCTAATTTTGCTAGGCCGTCTGCCTCAGCGTTCCGCGCCCTCGGAACCTGTTTGAAGTGTCACTCGTCAAGCTCAGTCATTAATCTGTGGATTTATGACTGGTACTTTTGCAATCTCTGCTCCTTGATTTGGTAAGTCCCAGTGACCTGGTTCACTATGAGTTAGGAGTCGCAATGGAGAATGAGTCGTCGAGCTCCATACTTGATGGCTAGTTTTATACCTGCAATAAGAGCCTCATATTCGGTCTCGTTTTTAGTCATCTTAGGGCATCGTATGGACTGGTAAATTATTTCGCCCGTGGGGACCTCGAGAATAAGTCCCAATCCCGATCCCGATCCCGATCCCGAGGCATTAGCGGTATCATCAGTGTAAAGAGACCATATGTTGGTGTTGGAGGGGGTACAATGTTCCTCTCACTTTGCCTCTGGCAGTATCTCTGTGCTGAAGTTGGCTACGAAGTCGGTGAGTACTTGAGACTTGATGGCGGTTCTCAGGAGATACGAGATATCATGCTCGCTGAGCTATATGGGCCATCTGGTGAGCCTACCTGATAACTCAGGCTTATGTAGGATGCTTCTCAAGGGGAAAGGTGTCACTACTTTTATGGGGTGGCACTGAAAATAAGGTCGAAACTTTCGTGAAGCTATGACCAACGCCAGAGCTAATTTTTCAAGGTGTTGATACTGTGTTTCGTCGTTCACTAAAATTTTGATGATGTAGTAAATAGGGGATTGTGTACCTTTGGTCTTGCGAACCAATACTGCGCTGACGGTGACCTTGGATATGGCCAGATGCACCAGCAAAGGCTCACCTGGATTTGCTTTGGCCAATAGTGGTGGCGAAGATAGATACGCCTTCAGTTTTCTCAAGGCTTCGATGCATTCCTCATTCCATTGTTACCCACTGTCCTTTCTCAGTACATTGAAAAATTTGTGGCATCTGTCGGAGGATCGTGAGATGAATCTAGATAGGGCATCTATTCGCCTCATCAGCTTTTGCAACTATTTTTTGTTGTTCAGCATATTAGGTATTGCATCTATTGCCTTGATCTAATCTGGGTTGACCTCGATACCTCATTTTGATACGAGAAATCCGAAGAATTTTCCTGAGGCTACACTGAAGGCGCATTTCTCTGGGTTCAGTTTCATCACGTACCTCCCCAATATTCCAAAGGCTTCCTTCAGATGGTCGATGTGGTCCACTTTTCTTGTGTACTTCACCACCATATCGTCGATATAGACTTCTATAGTCTTACTGAGTTACTATTTGAACATCTTGGTGACCAGTCTCTGGTATGTAGCCCCTACATTTTTTAGCCCGAAAGGCATTACCTTATAGCAATATGTCCCTTGATAGGTGATGAAAGTCGTCTTCTCCTGATCCTCCTCGGCCATCATGATTTGATTGTAGTCGGAGTAGGCATCTAGGAAGCTCACCAGCTCATGTCCTGTAGTAGCGTCGATCAATTGATCAATGTGAGGTAACATGAATGAATCCTTCAAGCATGCTTTGTTCAGATAAGTGAAATCTATGCACATTCTCCACTTCCCATTTTTCTTTTTGATCATAACAATGTTGACGACCCATTGGGGGTACTTTGATTCCCTGATGGAGCCGTTGGCCAGTAGTTTGTCTACTTTCTCGCTGACCGCTTCATTGATAGTGGCGTTGAATTTCCTTCTCATTTGTTGCATGGGCAGATGTAATACATCGATGTTTAGCTTGTGGGTGGCGATGTCTCGTGGAATTCCCGGCATATCTGAATGGGAGAAAGAAAATAGATCTACATGGTTAGTTAGGAACTCACGATACTTACTTGGGTTGGCGAGGCCGTGCCCGATGTCATCTTTTTTCGCAGGGTCGGTGTCTTCCAATTGTATTGGGTCGATATCTTCGACCATTGCTTTACAGGCTTCCACGACATCAGGATCTCTAATGGTGTCCGATGTTGGGTTGACTTTAGTCCCCGACATGGCTAATTGCTATGCCTCCTCACTTGTCCCCTTCAGTTGTTGGGTATGGGCGCAATCTTGAGCTATTTTATAGCATTCCTACGAAGTGCGTAGCTCGCCTTTAATGCTGAATACTCCCCATGGGGTAGGAAATTTGATCACTTAGTAAAGGCTTGAAGGGACCGCTCGCATGGCGTGTATCCACGGGCGTCCTATGATAACGTTGTACACCGTTTCTTGGTTCATCATGTGAAATTTGTTTTCCAGGGTGACTCCTCCCGCTAAGACGGGAAGGGTTATTTCTTCGGATGTCCGTTCTACTGTATTGTTGAAACACATTAGTGTTATGCAGCACAGTATTACCCTATCCTCGAGTCCCATTTGTGCAAGGACTCTTGGGTAGATAATATAGGCACCACTTCCATTGTCGATCATGACTCTTTTAACATCCGTATCAGCTATACATAAAGTAATAACTAAAGCATTATAATGAGGGAATGACAAACCATCGGCATCAGACTTATTGAAGGTGATACGATCTTCGAAGTCGTCATAATGTTCATGGGCGCTGATCTGCTTTAATCTGTGTGTGTTGGAAAATTTGACGTGATTGATCTCTAAGTCGTCGCCACCTCTGACGATCATGTTTATCGTGCGTGTTGGGGAAGGCAGCTTTGGCGGCCTGCGGGGGTTGTTCCCATCCGTGTGAAAAGTTGACTTTCCCTTTGTCATCGAGTAATTTCCTCAGGAATCCCTGGTTCAGCATCCTCACCACTCTTGCTGTAGGCATATGCAGTCTTCGGTTTTGTTTTCCCATTCCTGATGGAACTCACATAGGACATTTGATTTCCTTGTGGCATGGTCTGATTTCATCTTCTGCAGCCACTGCACCTTGGTGCCTAGCTTCTACAGTGCGTGCACTATTTCTGAAGGAGACACACAAAAGTTATGGGCGGATAATAAGGGGGCGTACCTCTTTCATTTCGGAGTGGGGCGACGTGTCGCTGTAACACGTCTGTATGTCTTGGTGGCGGATGAGAGGATCTGGTGTATGGCTGATGTCGGTCTCTGTTAGAGTGTGGGAGTTGTTCTCGCCGTCCTTCATTGCGTCGATCTCTCTTTGATTCTCAGTGTATCGCTGTTAGCCATTGGGTTAGACCATTAAGATCATCCTCGTATGCTCGTACCTCGGCATAATAGGCGTTGTGGATTTTCTCCCATGTGGTAGGGGGATATTTCATGAGGTGGCTCAGCAGCTTCTTGGTCACCCTCGAACCGTCCCTGCTTAGCCCGTTTTGGAAAGCGGCAAATGCCATACCTTCCGATACATTTGGCAGACTCATCCTTACCCTGTTAAACCTGGCTAGGAAGTCCCTAAGCCCTTCTCTTGTGGTTTGTCTGACGGCTAAGATGTCGTTGACCCTTGCTTCCTCTTTCTTCGCACCCACATGGGCGGTGACGAATTTATCTGCCCTTTCGTCGAATGTTGATATCGCCTTAGCTGGTAATTGAGAGTACCATGTCAAGGCCTCTCCTGTCAACGTCTCTCCAAACTTCTTCAGTAGCACCGACGGTACCTATTCTTTTGATAGGTCGTTGCCCTTCATAGCACTGACGTAGTGGATCAGGTGATCCTCGAGATCTGTGGTTCCATCGTACACCCTCAAGTAGGGAGGCATCTTGAAGGTCTTTGGGATAGAGTAAGGGGAAGCTTCTTCAGTGTACGGTTGTTCTACAAACCTTCCCACGTCCTGTTTTGGTAGAAACTTGGGAGCTCCGGGGATCTTGTCGACCCTCTCCTAGTGTTCCTTCATTTGGTCGCAGAGTGCCTTGTTTTTATTTTTCATTTCATCTATCTTCTTTAGGATGGCGGTTAGCGTACTATCGTTAGTCTGTGCCTCGATGGGTTGGTTATTTACTCATGTCACCTCAGGTTCGTTCATGGCAGCGGTGGTGCTTACTGCTTGCTATCGGTACAAGCCTAATATTGCTTTGCGGTGATTTCTCAGCCAAGCCACTTAGGGTGCTTGTTAACTAATCTTTCCGTAGCTTTTAACCACCGAGGGTGCTTCTTTGTCAGCAAACGTGGAAGCTCCTTTTTCGTGCAAGATCGTCAGATCGTCAGATGGAGAAAATGAGATCTATGCACCTGGTGTGATGCTGGGGGTTGCATTAAGGATGCCATCGTCACTGGCCTCGTTGAGAAGACCAAGAAGATTGGCTGTGACACCCATTATAGCTTTCGATCTTGTATTATTTTTGGAAATCTTTTGTTTTTGTGTGGTGTAGAGAAAGGTAGTTGGTTGATCTCTATGTGGATACTATAATTTTGATTCTCGAAATCCCTATAGACGGCACCAAGTTGTTTGGCTCAAAAGTTAACAATATACTTTGTAAGCTAGAAAACAATCAAAAATATGAAAGAGTAAATCGTAATAAAATATAATATACCTAGAGATGTAAAAATGATGTTATGTTGTAGATCTAATATTGTAAGATAATAATATGAATTCAAGAGAAGATGGTCATTGGCGATAGAGAAAAAGAGAGTAGGATAAAATGAGAGAGTTGTATTATTCAAGAATAACACTGATGTCCTTTTACAATGCGAAGGTCCCCTTTATATATAGGGAGAACTTTCTTGAAATATTTATAAAAATACAAAAAGTGGTCGACGTCTTCCTAGCGAGGACGTCGGGTTTTAACTGGCGTCGCCTTCATCCTTACGTCTGAGTCGTACCCTTACTTTAGTAGACGTATGCTTAATGGGCGTACCCTTGGGCGCAGAGACGTTGAGGACCAAATTTGACCCCATACAAGGATGACATTCACATTACATAAACAATATATTCTCTTACTCTTAAGCTCTCAATATTTCTGTTGTTGTGTTTATACTTTCTGGCGAAATACTCACTTAATTCGAAAGCAGTCCAGCTCAAGGATCAAATATATATATATATATATATATATATATATATATATATATATATATATATATATATATATATATATATATATATATTATTTGGTATGAACTATTTATATTTGCAATTAATTTTAGTATTCATTTATATTTTCTCATAATTATTATTAAGTGAATCACGTGTCCTTAAAACATAACTAATAATTCTATATTGGAAAAGTTTAAAAATTTCAAACAATTTTGATCGGTATTCAACTAAGGGCCCCGTTAAGTAAGATGGGAGCCAATACAAAGCTAACAAGCGGGAACCCTGATCTAGACACAGTAGGATCAATTGAGTTAGCAAATCTAATGTGCGTACAAGCATCTTTTTCCTTTTATTTTTTAATTTGGCACTATTTAAATAAAAAAGAACCTACAATAAGGTTTTCTTCCTTAAACACTAACCCGGCCAAGACTCACCAATAAGGTAACTCCGCCCTGTGTTTTTTGGATCAAATCCGGTGACAATTCTCCACTCATGTCCTGTGTTATTTGTTTTCACGTCTAACACTCTCACGCTTGATCAACCTATGAATCTATGTAGTAACGACATACTACTATTACTTTTTTCATTTTTATTAAAACGTGTTTACAGCTTTCCTTCTCATCGTTGAAAAACCTACTATCTATAAAGTCAATTAGGAAGGTAGGATAATGAAGCAAGTGGCATTTAAATAATTAGCACGTGAATGAATCATTTCCACAAAAATGAACGATAAGGACACCGACCCATGGGTAACGTTATAGCCATGCAATTGTTTCATATTACTCTTTATTTATGAATAAAAACTAGTATATTCATAAGTGAAGAATGGTGGTGAAAGTCCATCTTTAGTGCCTTTTAAGACCTCATTTTTTATGTGTGTAATTTAGAATAAATATTTTTATATATGTATAAATACATATATATAATGTATATTATTAATATTAAAGACTTGAACATGGGGCATGGCCGGTGTTTGACAAAAAAGTATAAAATTTTGATTAAATTAATTAAATAAAAAGATATGGGGTTAATCCTAGTTAAAAATAATGACCTTAAATCTAAATTCGATTTATGCGGATAACGTGGGACCTCGTTAAAATGGATTTTATGTAATGCCCATTAGATGTTATGATTATTAAGGGAATAAGAATAATGACAAGCAATAA
Source organism: Nicotiana noctiflora (assembly GCA_032618575.1). Taxonomy (NCBI): domain Eukaryota; kingdom Viridiplantae; phylum Streptophyta; class Magnoliopsida; order Solanales; family Solanaceae; genus Nicotiana; species Nicotiana noctiflora. The sequence continues at coordinate 586,107 of JASVEL010013494.1, read as the reverse complement.
ATATAACAAATGGCACTAAAGAAGATTCACCCAATATTGAATAAGATGGATGATTTTTCCTTATGATTGACAAGAAACTTATAAGAATATTAAAGAATTTCTCGAAAATGACAAGGAATAATCTATAAAGACCTATCTCTTTAGAAATGTGTTCTTTTATTTATCTAGAGAGCTTGTTTTTCAAAATAGTTCTTGTCATATAGAATCTTATATGTCTTTTGCCTTATCTCTTATACTCCTTTTGATAGAGGATATTTCCTAAGAACCCTAAAAGCACAAACATAAAAATAATTTAAGAGAATATTTCCTCTGAAGATGCCAATACAAAATTAGTCGTTACCACTAACTGCTCTACTCGACCTCGATCGTGGTTCACTGCTTTGCGACTCGTTCCACTGATCGCTGGTCGACCTTGGAAATTGCCCATGATAAGTTACAAATTACTCACAATAATCACCTTTTATGCTGAATTTCCTCGGTCGGATTTCGATCCATACAACTGGTACAAACCTAAAATAAATAATTTTTATTTTTTTTTATTTCTACAATTAAATTTGCTTTATTTGAAACTTAAATATTAAATATATTTGAATAAATAAATGCGACTATTTGTGAAAAATATATCTTTTTGAAAGGTCTAATGGTTGCTCTATAAATATAAGTACGTCCAACAAAGTGGATATAAAAATACCAGTAAGATTGTTTGTATTTGTCCAATTTGTATACTAATTTCTTCTTTAAGGAAAGTAGTTCTCACGCTTCATCGATAAGTTGCACGAAGAGGACAAACCCGATTTTGACCGTATACAGATAGTCCCTCATTTTTTGGAGAGTTATGACAAGTAACGATTTGAGTACTTGATCACGCCCAACTCTAGTCCTAAAAAGGATAAGCGGTCGCTGCAAATATAAAACAGTCTAAAAGTTTAGAGTTGAATCCCACAAAGAACTAAGGCTTAGCTGTATCTGTATCACTAAGAAGATAAAATTGAATAATTTTCTAAATTACAAAGATTAAGATTTATATTTCTAAATAATGAACTAGTAAATACTAAAAAGTGATAAAATTATCAACTATGAGACAAATGGTTGGAGACTAAATTAAGGAGGTTTAGAGTTATGATTTTCTCAATTATCGAAATCTTTCTAGCTATATATGTTCCCTATAATTTTTCCATGGTATCCTCTACTGATCGTGAATACTTTAGGTGCCTTAATTCTCTCGAGAGAAGCTACAATAATTTACTAGACATATTCTATGGAACTATCCTAGTTCACTTTATCTAACCACTCATTATGACCACGTCAAGGCTTTGTTATTTCTAAATCTGTCTTTAAATCCACTTTATTGATTTCTCACATACGTTAGGAGTGACGTTGTTCAACAACCACCTAAATATATATCCTTTCTCAAGTAATACATAATAAATATGTACAGTCAATCAATGGTCATTCAATCATAACAAAAAACACGTAGTTGAACAAGTAGAAAAATCCAACGACTCAATTATACAAAAACATAACAAGTATTTATCCTACAAAAGATTCCATCAAAATCCTGAAAAACGGATTAGCTACTCACAATAGTATACAAAACCACAATACTAGAATTCATAACCAATTATAAAAATAAGAAGAAAGAAGTGTAAAACTCGTAGAAGAATTCTTCACCTTTCTCCTAGTGTGTTCTTGATCCTTAGGTCGAATCTCCGGTCTCCTTAGCCTCCTTAGGTCTAAATTATGTCAAAAATATGTCCAACCTCCCTTAAAATACAGTTTTTCATGTATATATACCACATAGGGTCGGGTCCAAACCATTATACCTTCTCCTAGTACGGTATTTACCCAGTGTACTGCCTCAGTCCGCGTCCAGGTTTTACCTTGTTCCGTCTAGAATTTGAAAAAACGTAAAACATAAAAGTTGTATCTCTTTGAGTTTGAATTCCAACCATATATTTTAGAGCATAAATAAATTTCTGAGCAAAAAGTTATGTATATCTTACTAGACAGTGCGTAATATGCCTACCCGATTCTTCGTTTTGTTGCTCTAATCATCTGTTGATCCCCGAATATGATTCCGACTTAATTCCTTGGGCTTTTACTCAGGCTTCAAAGCTCCAAATTACTTGAATTCATTCCATAATATTTGCATAGCTCGAAATCACTCATACAAGGTATAAGCTTCTAATTGAGTTTCGATTGAAGGACTATGTTCGTATTATTATTTGTGACTCATAGGAACAAGAATCATCGAATTCCGAGTTTGTATGATGGAGTTAGGGCCTTTTTAGTGAAAAAAAATACTGCTAGTGCTATTTAGGATTTTAGCAACCAGAATGGGTCTTTTAAATGTTGTTCAGCTATTTTAGCCCATTTTAGTATTTTTGGGTGAAAGAACACGGCTTGGGGCAATTTTTGAGCAAGAAATCATGTGGAATCTTGAAGTAAGTCACTTACGATCATTTTTACTCCATAATATTAAATTATCATCGAATAATCCGACAAGATTACATGTTTTTGAAGTGTTTAATTGGAAAAAAATTAGTAGAAAAATGTGGGTTTAGGGCTTGTGATTCTGAGACTTTCTAGGGTCCATTTGAGGGGTCAAACAAACTCCAATTTTGATGTTCTTTATATGTACAGACTCGTGAGATGATGAAGAACATTTTGGTATAAAATTTTTTAAGTTTTAAGAAGTGGGCCTGGGGTTCAGATTTTGCTAATTTCAAGATTTTTGCTATTTTTTGATTGTTTTCGATTGGGTATTGTCCCATTGATAGATTGTGATGTATTTGCTTTGATGTTGGATAGATTCGACGTGCATGGAGGATGGTTTGATGGGCAAAGGCATCGCGAGCTCGAGATTTCACCGGTTTGAGGTGAATAATGGTTGTAAATGATATCTTGAGGTTTTGAAACCCCGAATTCGCACACCGTAGTGCTATATTGAGGTGACTTACACGTCGAATAATGATCGTGGGGTAGAGCACCATTGGGGATTGTGACTTGGTCCGTCCCAGTTTTTGGTTTTGCTGTGTATTTGACTGAAACTTATTTGATATTATCATGATTTGGGCTGATTGCCATATTTGGGGCTTATTGCTGACTGTTTGAACTCCCTGTGAGCAATCATCATAGTTTTCCTCACTATTTAAAATACTATTTGAACTCAGTCCATTTGAATTACACTATTTCATGAACTCATCTATATTTTTACTCGACCTTGAGTTTTAAGTGATATTTGAACTATTGTTTGAGCTGAGCATTATTGTTTTACTGATGCCCGAGGGGCTTATGATTATTTTTGGACTGGTTGAGGCCGAGGGCAAAATGTGAGGATATGTTGAGTGATGCGAGGTGGCTTTCAGGTCTCAAACGATATGTGAGGAGGCTTTCAGGCCTTAAGCGATATGTGAGGAGGCTTCCAGGCCTCGAGTGTATTTTGATAAGGCTTTCAGGCCTCATGTGACATATGCAGGCTTTCAGGCCTTATGATGATATAGCGCTTGGGCTGTAGGAGCCCCTCCGGAGTCTGCACCCCTACAGTGAGTACGAGTACCCGTCTAGAGCAGATAATTTTTAGATAGTGGTAACAATGGTACTGTTATACGCGTATGGTCAAGTAACAATGATTGACCAATGGTAACAATGGCACTGTAATATGCATGTTGGTCACGTAACAATGGCTGACCGATCAAGTAACAATGACTGACAAGGAATATGAATCATGCCCGAGGGGCCGGAACTGTTTTGAGATATTTCCCGAGGGGTAAACTTTGATGTGCTCATCTTGCATATTTACTTGTCTTTTTACCGATTACATTGGGGTATTTATGCCCGAGGGCGAACTTTTCTGTACTTATCAACACTAACTGTTTTGAAATTATTTTCGTAATTATTGAAAAGACTGTTTTCAAAAGAGATTTAAACTGAGCCAAGGTATTTCCAAAGATATCACAGATTTTACTATTTTCTCAGAAAGTTGTACCCGGCTTCTATATAGCATGTTGGTTGCTTTACGTGATTTTTTGCTGCTCAATTATGATTTATCTTTATTACTCATTGATTTGGAGTACTCACTTTACTCCCTACACCTCGCGTGCAGTTGTAGGTATTTATTCACCCGATAGCGGTTATTGGTTGCTTTGAGGCAGAGTTGTAGAGGTTTTAGCGAGGTGACTGGCAACATTTGCAGCACCATTATTTTTCTATGTTATTCATTATTCTTGTTCAGTGTATTTCTAGACTGTAAAGCGGAAATTTCATTCTTATAGATGCCCATGACTTGTGACACCCCGATCAGGTATGTATTTGTGAATCTATTAATTAATATCATTAAGTCGTATCGGGTTGTTCATTTGTGTTTAACTACTTTGAAAAAGTCAAGTTGGGTTAGTTGACTGGCCTTGTCTTCACGAGAGACGCCATTACAACCAGTGTGGTGTTTGGGTCATAACAAGTTGGTATCAAACCCTATGTTACTAGGTCTCGCGAGTCATGAGCAAGTTTAGTAGAGTCTTGCGGATCTGTATGGAGACGTCTGTATTTATTCTCGAGACACTGCAGAACCTTTGGGAAAAACTTCATATTCTTGAAATTCTTATCGTGCGTCCTTGATTCAACTTGAAAAGTAACTCTTACAATTCCTTCCACGTGAACGTATATGCGAACACACACTAAATATTTAGACGTGCCTTGATGGCTTGTAAATCCCCGATCGAAGGGCAAGACATGATTTTTATGTGTGGATGTTGGGCCAGTTTGAAAGACTTAAGGCCGGGTCTTTGCTTATGGCTTGAGCACCGAGGTGCTGATTGTGCGAGCAGATGTTTTGAACTTATACGTCCGGTATTGTCCCTATTAGTGGGAATGATGGTTGGATAGCTATGTGATGAGTATGTTAGTACTGCGAGATGTATCTATATGACTTGGAATTGACGAGGAAGGTCTATTGGATGATAGATGAACTATTGAGTGTATGACTTCCATTGTGATCGGATGTGTAGCCCCAAGTTATGAGCGCGTGAATAATCTTTTCATGTCTCTTATTTGGAGTGAAGTAAATTTCATATTACAGTATGAGTTTATATTTAGGAAGACTAAGTGATTGTGTAATGTGTATGACGGTGGAAGGTATATAAAAATATTAATTGGAGGCAAAACATGTGGGTTATCTCATGCGGAATAATCTACGTAGGTGTGTTCCTTATAATGTTGAGTAGAGAGTTTATTTTCTACTAACAGGTTATATGTGTTAAGATTTGAATTTGACTCTAACTGAGAAAGTTGAGTTGATAGTCACGAGAATGAAGGTGGTATTAGTAGTGGAATTGAGGTATTTTATGGTTTGTGTTACCTAAGCTTGTGAAGAATTTTTGTTGAACTAGCTGTAGTAATATGGAAATATTCTTGAGTTTGATGACTTGCGTGGCCTAGTTGAATTAGAGGAATTTAGTTCTGATAGTTTGATTAGGAGAAAATGATTTCCAAGTATTCTTGATGGTTTCTACCATAGTTTAAACTAAATAGTTTCTACCGGTATTGGGAACATGTTGTGTATTGTGAGTTCCTGTATATTTCTTCGTTATTGATGGAGTACGAAGGTTTTGGAGCGAGGTTCCATTTAATGTGGGGTTTCCTACTGGTACTTGGTTGGTTTGAGTGGTTATGGTGATCGATGATGGTGTTGTAAGTATACGAGTTGTGTAGTATGTTATGCGATTATATCTGGGGTTATTGTTATGGCTTGACATAGTTTGTTCGGACTTATTCAGTGTATGTATGTGAGATTCAGGTCTTGAAAAGAATTCTGGATGTTAGAAATTGGGCTCCAAAGATTTTAGGGTAAGGTTAAAGTAATGTTTATTATTCACTACAATGGGTTTAATGTATTTTGGAATAATTGATTCCAATTTTTTTATGAATTATATGCCCTACCGGTATGAAGGTTCGTTATGTGCTATGAAAAAAAAATGTTTACGAAATTTATTGAGAAAAAGAAAGAAAGGAAATTGAAAAATGCAGTTGGCACAAGGTGAAATATTTAAACTGGGCTGCTAGCCGTGGTTGAAATTATGTAAGGACGAGGTCCTTGTGGTAAATAATTATGAGTTTAAAGTTTCCCTTTGTGAAGTTTAATTCGTATGATAATATTAAAAGAGAGTCATGCCACTTAGGTTGATTTGATAATTCTTGTATATTTTATGTTCATATTCAGCCATTTTCGTGCTGTAAACATTGAGTTTTAGCTTATGAGATGAGTTCCCAGGTGACGTTAAACGTGACTCATTAATCCGAGTATGTAATAATGAGGTCTTCATGCCACACATTCTATTGTCAGTATTGTGAAAATTTAAAATGAGGTGGTGATTAATATGAGATTTATTGATGATGATAGAATTATTTATGAACAACTATTAAGACCAGAAATATGGTTATGATCATACAAATGATTCGTTTCATGTCAAGATATCATTGTGATAATGTCGGTCTTGTAATACGGAGATTAGTGTTATACTTGTTGGATTGTGAACATGTTGTTAGGATTTGTTTTGGTGTTACTCTGACAGGCGGATATGCCCAATTACAAGGGAGACTCTGCCAAAATATTTGAAAAATCTGGGAGTTAGACAAATTTTGGGGACTTAAGAAAGTTGAAATGTTCGAAGAATATCTAAGATCTATATGAAGTCGTTCGGCTCATTTGGTTGTGGATTGTGGGGTGTTGTCCCGATTATGGTGGTAGTTCTTGTGTGTTATTGGAAGAAATACCTTATTACGGGTCCAGGAAAGGCTATCAGCCTAGTTTAGTGCGAGCATAATCGACGTGAAGTGGGTGAATAGATTTAAATAGAATTATGGCTTCATGTGAGTCAGATGTGCTCATTTCAGTATAGCGCACCTCAAGGAGGGGTGTTTGAATATCATATGTTGTTTCGTGTTCTTCAATTCATGTAAAATTATAATTGTGCCATGTGTACTGTGAAACGACTTGATAAATTCCTATTCTCTAGGGAAAAGTCCATATTAGTTGTGTGAATTGAGCAGTCCATTCCCGAGTTATTTCCTTATGTATCTTTTTCGCGTTATGGCCTATTGGTGCATTTATGCATCATGTGATACCAATGGTCATTGTCTGTGGTGATTGGTTGTCAGAGTAGCTTGTACTAGGTGAGGCGAGACTATTGGTATCGGGGACCATTACAGTGGTATTATGTGAGGTATATTACAAGGCAGTTACCAGCATTTGGGTAGTAATGAAGTGATGATTTTAGTAAAAAAAGAGAGAATTAATGTTGGGATAACTCTACAATTGGTTAGAAATTTCTGCAAATCTCATCCTTTGTGGTTATATCGTCAGTACGAGCACGTGATTTTTTCCCTAAGCAAACGAATTTCAATATTAAAAATAAATAAGATCTTTGATGTGAAATTATGTGTTTAATTGAAATAAAGTGTGTGATTGTGATTGAAACAATTTGAAATTAAAAATTACAAAAAGAGTTAATTAGAAAACGTCACAAAAAATAAGGAAATTAAAGAAAATATACAAAAATACAAGGAAATTAAAGAAAATTAACAAAAATACAAAAATACCAGGAAATTAAAGAAAATAACAAAAAATGTCATAAAAATACCAGAAAAATTAGAAAAAATAGGAAAATAAAAGAGAATTAACAATTGAAAAATAATAAAAAAAGAGAAAATAAAATACAAAAAAGAAAATACCAAAGAAATAATTAAATACACAAGGAAATACACAAAAAATACAATAAAATTGGGCCACAATTCAAAATACTGGCCCAAAGTGTAAACAGCCCAATGGATTGGTCGTTACAGTCCAAAGACCAAACGATGGCGTATTGAAGGAATCAAATCTTAGCCATTGAGATATTGATCCAACGGACCAAGTGAGGCGGTTTAAGTGTAAAAGAAACAATGTCGTTTAAAAGCTTTAATCCTGGTCGTCCATATTTGAAGATCCAACGAAGGCCAGGGAATCTCTCATTTAATCAAACGACGGCGTCTAAGGATCATTAATCCTGACCGTTGATAAAAAATGATCCAAAGGCCAGGATTTCCCAGGCCCAAGGGAGTATATAAACTCCGTCTCACATTCATTAGAGACCAAAGCTATACACGCCTATACACACATTCAACCCTAGCCGCCTTCTCCCTCGTCTTCTCCCTCATCTTCTTCATCGTCTCCAATGGAGACTGGCCAAATTCTATGGCCGTCTCCGGCCACAAACAATGCCAAACCTCTTTTCTTTCTCTCTTTCTCACCAAAACCACCCTAGAAATCTAGGAAACCAGAAAAAAACCCTACCTTCTTGAAAGACCGGTCACCGGAGCCTTTGCCGGTGACCTTCAACATATGACTCTGTCTCCCAAATTAACACCACAGGACCACTATGAGGAGATCTTTCACCCTATGTAGTTGGTTTCCTTTAAATCACCCTGGAAATGTTCGAATCTTCCAAAGAAGTTCGCCGGAATCCTACCTCCGGCGAACACCCGAACACGACCACCCCAAATACACTCCAATAACACCCATAACACCCTTCTACCACCAAAAACCCAAAAAATAGACTCATTTGAGGCAAATCTGGAAAAAATCATACTTCAAGTCTCTGAACTCTTAAAGCCTGGATAAAAAGAAAAGAAAAGAAAAGAAAAGAAAAGAAAGAAAGAAATAAAGAAAAGGAAAAAGAACAGGAGACAAATCCTGCGAAGCTAAGTTTCTTGTCTTCTGTGCTTTTATCTTAAGTTTGTCTTTTGCATGTTTTCTGTTTATCTGCCTTCTTTGTTTTCTGGCATGTTTTTTGTTTATTTTATCTTCTAAATTCTCTGTATTGAATCTCTTGCACATTTTTTGGTTGATTGTCTTCAAAAGACTTCTTTTTTCTAGCATGCTTTTGACTGTTCATCTTCTTAGATTTCTATATATGGCTTTTTGCATATTCTTGTTTCTTAGTCTTCTGAGGATTTCTATCATTAGTTTATCTCATCTATCTTGATCTTTACACGTAACTGATATGTTTAGCTCCTTAGGGTTTTTTATAAGTCAACACATGAATCTGATGTGAATATGTTTCTTTATGTTTCCCTCTAGGTTCTGGTTAATTGATGAATGATTTTTAATTGGGGCTATGTGTGCAAAATGACATAAATTGACTATATTTTTAATGGATTCATATGTTAGACTATGTTAAATCCTATTGTGCTTTGTGGTATTGGTTATAGCTGTAAGACAAGTTAGTTAGTAATCTGGCTATAAATGATATAACTTCGGACTGGCTATTAGTTTGGCTATTCCTGAAATAGTAGAGTGATTAGTTGTGTAATCTAATTCTGATTAGCTAAGTAATAATAAAAGGTTACATTTTAAATTAGTCTAAAACAATTAAAAGAGGCTAAAACTGAAAAGGCTGTTGAGTTAAAATCTGGCCAAGTCTTAAATAATTTAGAAGATGATGGTCAGTAGTTAAATATGTATAAAACCTAAGGTACCCTGACCATTAGCAGGTCGGGTAAATAACAAATAATCATAAGGGTATAAAGGGAATAAGAAATGGTATAAATGTGAATTTAATAGAGCCTATAGGGACAAAACAGACTTTTAGGCTTAGTATTTCTTTAACTAGACATAAAATAAAGGGTAAAATAGACCTAGTAAAAAGGTATAACTATGATAATCCTTAGAAAGTGAGGGCATCATAGTAATATGCCCTTAAAAGAAGCAAAAAGAATTCCCTAGAACCTTCCAACAAGGGCTGGAAGGCATTTCGAGTCTGAAATAAAGGTACCAAACTGTAATTAATAAGAGAATTAAGGGGAGGGAACTTATAATAAGATTTTTAAATTTTTCCCTCAAAATTTCACCCAAAACACCTATAAATAGATTGTCAATAAGCTTGAAAAGGGCTGGATTCTAGAAATTCAGAGAAAATATTCTGAAATACAAAATTAAGAGTTATACACCATAGATATAGAATAAAACTTCTGAGTGAAGTCGAGTGCAAATTCCGGAGTTCAACTAGGGTCTTCTGCTGTTCTATATTACTGGACTCAAGTGGATTTCTTAATTCTGTTCATTGGCTTGCTTATTTGCTTGGTTTTGGAGATCATACTTGGTTGTTATTGCTGTTCTGCTGTGATTTGCTCTCTATTGTTCTGCTGCTGTTGATCGCTGACTATCTTTCATCTCATTTGCATCCTAGACTTATAAGTTTCCCTTTGCTGAATCAGGTACACATTTTTGTCCAGATATGTAACTGTCAGCTAATTGAGGAAATGAAAATGCCATGAGTTGTTCGGATGGAATCTTCTGTTGTATTTTTAATGATTTTATCTTAATTGTCAATTAGATCTTCTGTAATTTGATAGGAATAACTGTAATAGTTAAGTATATATGAGACTCGAACAATGTAATAGATAGAGTAGAGTAGAGTACACGTAGTCATAATAAGTCTAAATTTAGCTTAAAATCATGTTAACTTGTAAAATCAATTCACCTAGTTAATACTAGCTTCATAATCTCAATAATAATCATATTAACTCAATTTGCTTAATTAGACAATGACAATTCGAATGTGTAAATCAAGTATACAACATGCTTTGTCATTCAATTTAGCTTAATAACGAATCCAGAATATCATGAGTTACAATTAGTAGTTATTAACGATTCAATTTGCATAGCTAAGTATCATATCATTGTTCAAAATAGCTGAAACGAATAGTTTTACTGTTAGGTTCTATTAGTAATTGATAGTTAGAATTCAGAACTAATGTTGATACACTTGTACTCCAGTTCCTTATGAAATAATTGCTTTTGGTTGATTTCCTTTATCATTTGTTGAATATTGGAATGTTAGTTATGGAATCTCGATTCTACTTTCTACTCCTCTCATCTGATTTGGGATTGACAGACAGTACAGGCCCAGATCTAATTGGACTCATTTCTGGGTCTTTGAATAACAACTTTAATATGTACTGGGTTTCTAAAACCCAGTTGTGTAAACTATACTATTAAATTCAGTCCACAAATGTCCAGGTTTGGAAATAGAAATAATGTTCTTGGACACAGTTCTGAAAATACAAAACAAATAAAGTAAGTAGGGAAAAACCAAAAATAGAGAATATAGCATTTATTAGGATTGGACTTCTAAAAATAACGGGATGAGCCTCGTATAAGAACAAAATACGCGGGGCCCCCATATGAATGTTAATAAGTGATAGACTCGGAAAGACCGTTTTGCAAATTTTACGGTCTTTCCTAAAGTATAATAAGCCGTTAGACGTTTTACACATGATTTTAAATATACATTCCTTAATACGAGTGCACATCTAATGTGGCTCAAATCTTAAATCCCGGCGAAGCTGGAGCGTGTAAAAGTCACAGGCGTACTGGTTGTGGTGTGACTCAAAATGCGTTCTCGCGATGCCGCAAGTCGTTAAAATGTCAAATCGAATTATTCACATGTTGTAAAAGCATATAACGAAATCAATTAAAGTCAAAAATGACATGAGCGACCGAAAACCACGAAATCCGGGAGTGCCTAACACCTTCTCCCGGGTTAACCGAATTCCTTATCCGGATTTCTAGTTGCGCGGACTGTTTAAACAGAGTCAATTTCCTCAGATTTGGGATTAACTAGTGACTTGGGACACCATTATCTTCCCAAGTGGCGACTCTGAAACTCTAAATAAAATCCCGTTCCGATTGTCCTTAAAGTGGAGAAACTCCGTCCTAGTTGTTATTATTATATCCTTTCCCGGGTGTGTTGGTAATTAACGAGGTATACCTTATTCCTTATTTCGGGAAAAAAAGGTAGTAAAGAGGGAGGTGTGACAACTCTTGCGACTCTGCTGGGGATAAGCAACCCAGAACTTCGGTTCAGGGTTTAAGAATTCGAGCTCGATTGAATTGTCGTTCTTGATGTTATTTGACTTTATTATATGCTTTGATCAATGTGTTACGTGTTTACCGCTTTTGATATTATGTGGATTGTATATATAACATTGTACCGAAAACCCTTCTCTTCATACCTCCGGCGATGTGCTTACTGGTTGAGACTCCCCTTTCTGTTAGTGTCATACCAAAAAATAAGAAATAGAGGCCGGATAAGTTACAAAGCCGAACAACCCCGCGAGTCCTCGGTACGTAGCCCCCTCATCGATCCGAGTTGTCCACTCGCGTACACGGTCTAGCACCATAAAAACATCAGGATATTGAACCTAAATCTAGGACGATTATTTGCATCATATCTGACTTAGGGGACACAACACAGGGGTTGGGTCCGTCTAGGACAGGTGACCCGGAATATCAAAGACCAAGCATATTATATGTTGCATTTATTTGACCTGGATTATTAATGCGGACCGGCAGAATTCCTGAAAATAAAAAGAAAGAGAAATTCTAGAATAGAAAGTATTTAAATGTTGACGAAACTCAAAAGAAAGATTGAAAAATAGGTGGAGTAATACAGTTGAAATAATTGGTCACAAAATAATCTGGCCGAACTACGCAGGTTTGATTCTCGCCATTAGGTGGGATACGTAGGCAACCCTTGACGGGTCCAACCACCCTTTTAGAAAATGACCAAAATATATCGAATTTTAGTTTTTAATAAATCAAAGTGATTGCTATTTTTGGAAATAGCCGAATGTTCCGAAAGGACGCCGGAAGGCTATTTTTCCAAAAATGGCCACTCGGAAGTCGTGTCTTTTTCTTTTTTAAATAAATAGCCCGGAAAGGCTAATTCTTTAAAAAATAATGAAATTTGTCTTTAAAAAATATTTTCCCCTTTTCTGAATAAAATCGCCTTTATTAAATGTGCAGGATGAGCACAATACAAAATGAACCCTTTGCTTTAATGAACAAAATCCCTTTGGAGTTGAGGTTATTATGGAACGATCTGGGCCAAGAGGGACAGGTTTGGGTCAAACGGTATCTGAAAGATCTTACTGGGTTGATGGACATAATACCCCGTGGTGATATCATTCGGGCTCTTGTTGCTTGTTGGGATCTTGCGCATAATGTTCTACAGTTCTCAGATTTTGAGCTCACTCCTACATTAGAAGAAATTACTTATTATATCGGGAAAGGTGAGGTTCCCCTGAAGGATAAATACCCGATGGCTCCGAGGGACATTACAGTGCACAGATTCCTCGATTCCCTAAAAATCGCTAGGAACGTTCATAATGAAGACTTCGCTCATGGATTTTGTACTTTGAGTTTCATCTACCGCAGATATGGTCATATTGGGGGATTTAATGATCCTACGAACAAACTCTGCAGTAAATCTAACCGAGTCAAGTGGGAAGAGCATAGGTGATTAACCTTTATAGTGGCATTCCTGGGATTAGTCATATTCCTGAGGAAAGATGGAAATATTGATATAAGGGTCGCCGGGGTTGCCAGTACTCTTCTTGTGCAGGATAATAGCACACTGGCACTGATGATTGTAGCTGATATCTTCCGCGCCCTCACATCCTGTAAAGTAGGGCATGCCTTCTTCGAGGGATGCAATTTGCTTCTCGAGATATGGTTGATAGAACATTTTATGTCTTCACCCTCCGTTCTCGAGTTACGGGTCGTCTAAAAAGATGTGCATTGAAGAGTTTTATATGAGAATAAAAGAAGTTAAGCTGTCGGAAGGATCAAAATGTTGGATTACATACTTGCGATCGTTGACTGCTAGCCAAATTGATTGGGCATATGGATGGTTGCCCCTCAATGAGGTGATATACATGCCAACATAAGGGTCGCATTTCTTGATAATGGTTCTTAAAAGCATTGAGCCTTATGCGCCGTACATGGTACTACGACAGATCGGGAGATATCAGGTCATACCAAAAGACGAGGACCTCAGCCTACAAGCTATAGAAATCTATCCGGACGGACAATTCCCGGAAGCAAAGATTCGACAGATCTAGAATCAATGCCAATGCTTGAGAATAGACACTTGTGTGGGAAATCGAGCTCGAGGGAAAGTATCACCAGGGTATGCCGCATGGTATTGCCGGGATGTCGAGCATGATAGACCAATGAAGAGGCCTCACATTCAAGAATTGGCCGAGTAGTCTAAGGAACACAAAGATTGGGTAACTAAAGAAAATGAGTACCGAGCCAGAATCAGCTTGTTAGAGAAACAATTCCAAGACCTCAAATTCGAGAGCAGCTTACAAGCGGCATCTGATGAGGGAGAAAAGAAACAGCTGAGAAAAGAGAACGAAATATTAAAAGCTCAAATTGCGAAGATGAAAACCGCAGCCAAAACCCCAGTTCGCCTAGCCCGAGATGAGAAATTGATTGAAAATATTCGGCGCAAAGTGAATGAATATCGCTTTGATATTGATAAAGCTGAAAATAAGTTAGTCGGGGTTCGGAAACAACTGGCCAAAAATGCTGAGGAAAGAGTTCGAATGGTTCAGCATTTACAAGATGAACATAAGGTTGAGGTAGCCCGATTGAGAAAAAAAATCAGTACAGCCAAAGTCAAAAGAAGCAAACAAACCAAAGAGTTTGAAGTAGAGAGAGAACATTTCTACATGGCTATGGCTCGGTTAGAGTTGGAGCTACAACAACTACAAAAGGAGAATCAGCAAACCTTAGACGCTCGCGCCAAACAGATTGGTAGGTTGCTTCAGGAAAAGGGGTCATCAGGGAAAGAATCGTCAACATTGCTCAGTACATCACAAGGAAATGCCAATTGTATGAAGATATGTCTCAGTCAACATTCACATCAGCAGTAAAGTTCTTTGTAAAGTAAGTAATGACCGACCCGGACAAACTCCAAAGTGGATTAGCATATAGGCCCGCGACAAGACCGTACGATGTCTCGCAGGCACTAGGAGCTTTAATGTATTCATAGGGCATGAATTTTGTATTTGTATTTTTCTTTTGCATTTGTAGTACAACATCATTTGTAACCGATGTTTTAGTATCAATGAAAAATTCAAAAGAAGTTGCTGTTATTTTCTTCCTTTTTACACAAATTGTTTAGGCGATAGGCAAACATGTAGGAACGAAAAAACAAAAATGAAAAAAAGAGAAATGGAAAAGAAGAAAACAAGAAAAAAAACCAAATAGAAAAGCAATGAAAAATAGAGGTGAAACAAAAATGGTGCTTCAAAGAGGAATAATGCCGGGATGATGTATAATGACTAAGGCAAAAGTTGTAATTCTTAATTGTGATATTTTATCCCTTATGAGCTAACTATTAACGAGTTTTGTTGTTGATGAGTATCAGATTTTCAATTGGAAACTAGCATTCTGGCATATCACGGCTACAATACACATTCAAAAGCTATGACCAAAGCAGTGACTCAGGAAATCGAGCCCAATATTATGGATCCGGTACAGGAGGAAGAAGTTGTGGATGTGGCAAGTATGAAAGAAGTGATGTACAAATTAAGACAACAGATGTCGGAGATGTACCAGGCCTGGTCTAGAGGTCAACCTTTATCTTCCTATCTAGCCAACCCAGTATACGTCCCTCCTACAAACCCAAATCCTGAACCACCCACTATGAATTCAACCTCCACATACCCAACTTACCCGTATTACTATGCTACAACTTCACAAGCACCTCCACCATTGTCCAAACAAGTTCCGCCACCACCACCTCAGGTCTCTCCAGTATACGTGGCACTGCCACCTGCTGCTCTACACAAATCTTCCAGCACACCTATGTTCCATGTTCAGGACACTCATTATTATCCACCAGAACAAACATTCAGGCAACATGACTCCTACACACCGCTCATAGACATGACAGAGGAGGAAAAACCTGTCAGAAATTTGGAAAACGAAGAGATGGCCCGTAAGATGAAAAGTCTTGAACAGTCCTTTCATAACATACAAGGGCTAGGAGGCCTAATGAGCATTGCATATAAATACTTATGCTTGTTTTCGGAGGTATAGCTCCCGGCCGGATTTAAGTTACCCAAGTTTGATATGTATGACGGTCACGGAGATCTAGTAGCCCATCTGAGGGGTTACTGTAATAAAATGTACGGAGCAGGTGGTAGAGACGAGTTACTTATGGCTTATTTCAGCCAGAGCATAAGTGGTTTGGCGTTGGAATGGTATACTCGACAGGATCATACCAGGTGGTTCATCTGGGATGAACTAGCTCAATCGTTTGCCAACCATTTCCAATACAATCTAGAGATTATCCCTGATAGGCTATCGTTGACTAAAATAGAGAAGAAACCCGGGGAAATTTTTCGGGAATACGGATTCAGGTGGAGGGAGCAGGCTACACGAGTAGACCCTCCCATGAAAGAAGCAGAAATGGTGGACTGTTTTCTATAGGCTTTAGAGCCAACTTACTATGGCCGCCTGGTATCAGCAATTGGAAAAAACTTTAACGAGGTGGTCAAGATGGGAAGCTTTGTAGAAGAGGGGCTAAAGACAAATAAGATCATGAGTTATTCGGTTATTAAGGCCACAAACCAAGCAATACAAACTGGAACTGGAGATCGATTGGCAAGAAGAAGAAGGAGGAAGTTGTGGTCATTGAAGGTAGATCATGGTCTCGGGGTCCCAATACATATCATCATCCACCTCGCCCATACCAACCATATCTGCCAGCACCCCACAACCCACCTCCACCATATTATTCTCCATCCGATCGACATTTTTCCGTCCCACATGCTCAACCTTACCCACCGCCTCCACATGCATGGCGTACCCCAGCTCCACAAAATGTCTACCACGCACAAAATGCCTACCTGCCTTCCAAAACATACAGAAATCCAAATCGGCCCAATTTCTATCCAGATCCAGAAGTAAGATGAGATAGAGCCCAAAGAAAGAAAACATTTACTCCGTTAGGGGAGTCATATACCAGTCTTTTTCATCGTTTAAGAGAGCTAGGGATGTTGAGTCCTATTGAACCAAAAATTTCCAACCTGCCGCCCAAAAATCTTGACCAATCAGTCCGATGTGACAATTGTTCCGGGGCACCGGGACATGATACAAAAAAGTGTTGGCATTTAAAGTCTGCCATACAGGATCTTATTGATACCCGGAGGATCGAAGTGCAAGCTCCGGAAACTCCCAATATCACATAGAATCCATTGCTAGCCCATCATGAGATGCATATGTTAGAGTTGGAGCAGGGAGAGAGTAGCAGGAAACCTTCTCAATTAGTGATGATGATTAAAGCTAATAACAAGGTGGAAGGGGAAGTTGAAAAGGAAAAAGCGTCAGCTGAGTTACCAATGAAGAAACCATCAGTAGTTGAACCTGTGAAGTTAGTAGTGCCGGGAGTGAAGCCTTTGTTGACCGTGAAGGGAGCATATGTGGAGCCCGTGGTTATCAAACCGGTGGTGCAGATGCCAGTTGTGAACACCAGGGCCATACCGTGGAACTATGATAAAGTTACAGTGATGTATAAGGGAAGGGAAGTTAAAGGAGAAATCAATGAAACACACGGTTTAACTCGCTCCGGGTGATGCTTTGCCCTGGAAGAACTAAGGAAGACAAAAGTGGTAAAGTAGAACCCGACTCATGTGAAGAATGCAGTTACTGAAGAGGAAGCGGAAGAGTTCTTGAAAAAGATGAAGGCTTAGGACTATTTAATGGTGGAGCAATTGAGAAAAGCGCCCGCACAGATTTCATTGTTATCATTGCTAATTCATTCTGATGAGCATAGAAAGGCGTTGATGAAAATTTTGAATGAAGCCCATGTGCTTGAAAAGATTTCAGTATGCCATCTAGAGAAAATCACGAATAAGATCTTTGAGACAAACAAGATAACAGTTTCAGATAATGAGTTGCCGCTTGAAGGAACGGAGCATAACAAAGCACTATATCTCACAGTCAAGTGTGAAGAATCTGTAGTTACCCGTATTCTGGTGGACAACGGGTCAAGTGCCAATATTTGCCCACTCTCAACCTTGGAAAAGTTGAAGGTCAATCCTGATAAAATTCATCAGAACAGTGTATGTGTACGAGGTTTTGATGGAGGTGGCAAGAATACTGTAGGGGTTATTATACTGGAGATTACTATTGGACCGGTGGACTTCACTATGGAGTTCCAGGTGCTAGATGTTGCCGTTTCTTACAATCTTTTATTGGGACGTCCGTGGATCCACGCGGCGAAAGCTGTGCCATCCTCTCTGCATCAGATGGTAAAATTTGAATGGGAACAACAGGAGATCATAGTGCATGGAGAAGATTACGTCTGCAATACTATCACACTATTCGAAGAAACTGAAGGGGATAATGGCCCGTGGGTATATCAAGTTATGGATACTGTGGTGGTGAATAAAATATCTGAGGGGGAAAACATGCCGATTCCCACAGTGGCTCCTACAACAGTGACGGTTGCTAAGGAAATGATAAGAAATGGGTTTTCACTAGGGAAAGGCTTAGGGGTATCTCTACAAGGTATAACATAACCAATCCACCTCCCGGGCAGTAATGACACTTTTGGTTTGGGTTTCGAGCCAACCGTTGCCGATATCTAAAGATCTAAGAAAATGAAGAAGAAAAGTAGGTCCCTCCCAAAGCCTATTCCAAAACTATCTGATTCCTTTACCAGGCCTGGTACACGGAGACATCTGGCGACTGTTATGCCAAGTCGCGCTGAAATAAAACCGGATGCGAAACTCCTAGCAAGGTTCAAGAGGCTATTTGAAGATGTGAATATGTTGGAGATGGGTGAAGGAGCAAGTAAAATGGATATTCAGTTCGTGGGACCCTGCATTAAGCTTAATAACTGGGAAGCTACTCATCTTCCGATCAGGAGGGAGTTGTGGTAGTTAGCTTTAAATATTTCATTTCCCCAAAAAAGTTGTCTTGTTTTGTAATCCCACATCCCATTGAAAACAAATGTATCCAATGCTTGTTACCTTTTGAAAAATCAATGAAATATAATTTCTTTTCTTCTTCCATTTTTGCCTTATTTTATTTTTCTTCTTTTGTACAGTTCAATATTTGAAGATTCCAATGATATGTCATCCATGAAGGATTCCCGGTGCAGTCTTGACAATCGAATAGTTATACAGGAAATTGAAAGTGAACATGAAGTAGAATATGAGGATGAGGAAATACTGGAGGAAATTAGTAAAGATTTGAATCATTATGAGGAAAAACCCAAACCGAACTTAAATGAGACAGAATCCATTAACTTGGGAAGTAAGGAGAATATCCGGGAAACAAAGATCAGTATGCATTAGAGGTGTCCCTCAGAGAAGATTTAATCAAGTTGTTACATGAGTACAATGGCATATTTGCTTGGTCCTATGATGACATGCCCGGACTCAGTACTGATCTGGTGGAACATAAATTGCCTATTTATCCGGAATGTCGGCCAGTAAAATAGAAGCTAAGAAAGTTTAAAATGGACATCAGTGTGAAAATAAAAGAAGAAGTCAATAAGCAATTCAAGGCAAGGGTCATATGGGTCACTAAATATCCTACCTGGTTAGCTAATGTTGTGCCAGTTCCGAAGAAGGATGGAAAAACCAGGGTGTGCGTTGATTACCGGGACCTTAATAAAGCTAGTCCAAAGGATGATTTTTCATTGCAAAATATCCATATATCTATCGATAATTGTGCCAAGCATGAAATTGGATCTTTTTGGATTGTTATGTAGGTTATCATCATATCCTGATGGATGAAGAAGATGCTGAAAAGACGGCCTTTATCACGCCTTAGGGGACATATTGTTACAGGGTGATGCCGTTTGGGTTGAAGAATGCCGGGGCTACATATATGAGGGCAATGACCACTATGTTTCATGACATGATGCACCGAGAGATCGAAGTATATGTGGACGATGTCATCATTAAGTCCAAAAAGCATTGTGACCATGTCAAAGATTTGAGAAAGTTTTTCCAGAGGCTCCGAAGATATAATCTCAAGCTCAATCCAGCAAAGTGTGCTTTCGGGGTGCCTTCAGGAAAGTTACTAGGGTTTATAGTAAGCCGGCGTGGTATTGAATTGGATCCGTCGAAGATAAAAGCAATCCAGAATTTGCCTCCGCCGAAGAATAAGAAAGAAGTAATGAGTTTATTGGGCATGTTGAATTATATCAGCAACTTTATTGCTCAGTTGACGTCAACTTGTGAGCCCATTTTCAAATTGTTGAAGAAAGATGCTGCGGTAAATTGGGTTGATGAATGCTAAGAAGCCTTTGACAAAATTAAGGAATATTTGGCCAATCCTCCAGTATTAGTTCCTCCAGAACCGGAAAGACCTCTGATTTTGTATTTGCTATGCTCTATAATTCTTTTGGCTGCGTACTGGGGCAGCATGACGAGACGGGAAAGAAAGAGCATGTGATATATTACCTCAGTAAAAAGTTCACATCTTACGAGGTAAAATACACTCAATTGGAGAGAACGTGTTGTGCTCTAATGTGGGTTGCTCAAAAACTGAAACATTACCTGTCAGCTTATACCACATGTTTGATATCACGGTTGGATCCATTGAAGTATATATTCCAGAAGCCTATGCCTACAGGAAGACTTGCTAAATGGCAAATTCTGCTCACGGAGTTTGACATCATCTATGTAACACGTACGGCAATGAAGGCGCAAGCAGTTGCAGATCATTTAGCGGAAAACCCAGTGGATGATGAGTATGAGCCGTTAAAAACATATTTTCCTGATGAGGAGGCAATGAATGTTGAAGAGGTAGAGCAAAATGATAAGCCAGGCTGGAGAATGTACTTCGATGGAGTCGTCAACAGTAAGGGAGTTGGAATTGGAGCAGTGCTTATTTCAGAAACGGGTCAGCATTATCCCGTTACCGCTTAGCTTTGATTTTTCTGCACTAACAACATGGCCGAATATAAATCATACATATTGGGATTGAGGATGGCAATAGATATGGGTGTTCAAGAGATTTTGGTCATGGGCGACTCGGATCTCTTGATACATCAGATTCAAGGAGAATGAGAGACAAGAGATTTAAAGTTGATACCTTATCGACAATGTCTGCATGAACTATCCCAGAGATTTCAATCCATAGAGTTCAAACACATCCTGAGAATGCACAATGAAGTAGGAGATGCTTTGGCCATATTATCCTCCATGTTGCATCATCCAGATAAAGCTTATGTAGATCCATTACAGATACAAGTGCGTGATCAAAATGCTTATTGTTTTGCCGTGGAAGAAGAACTTGATGGTGAGCCGTGGTATTATGATATCAAAGAATATTTGAGGATAGGAGGATACCCAGAACAAGCCACTAGAGACCAGAAAAGAGCTATAAGGCGATTAGCAAATGGATTTTTCCTCAGTGGAGGAGTTGTATACAAAAGAACAGCAGATCTGAGGCTATTGAGATGCATAGATGCACAGCAAGCTGACATAATCATGGCTGAAATACATGCGGGGGCTTGCAGACCTCATATGAGTGGATATGTTTTGGCTAAGAAAATATTAAGATCGGGATATTATTGGCTCACCATGGAGTGTGATTGCATTATATATGTGCGGAAATGCCACCAATGTCAGATACACGGAGATTTGATTCACTCTCCACCCTATGAGTTGCATACAATGTCTGCACCATGGCCATTCGTTGCGTGGGGCATGGATGTCATCGGACCAATAAAACCCGCAGAATCTAATGGGCACAGATTTATATTGGTAGCAATTGATTATTTCACCAAATGGGTAGAGGCGAAGACATTTAAGGCAGTGACAAAGAAGGAGGTGGTGGATTTCGTGCATACAAATATCATTTGTCGCTTTGGAATTCCTAAGATGATCATCACATACAATGGAGCGAACCTGAACAGTCATCTCATGGCAGAAGCATGTCAAAGGTTCAAAATCCTGCATCGTAACTCTACACGTTACATGCCTAAAGCGAATGGAGTGGTAGAGGATGCGAATAAGAATATAAAGAAGATACTCAGAAAAATGGTGGAAGAGTCTAGACAATGGCATGAAAAATTACCGTTCGCTCTCATGGGTTATTGTACAACTGTATGTACCTCAATTGGTGCCACACCTTACTCATTGGTATATGGAACAGAGGCAGTCATACCCGCAGAAATTGAGATACCTTCCCTTCGGATCATAGCTGAGGCTGAAATTGATGATGATTAATGGGTAAAAACCCTGTTACAACAATTGAATTTGATTGACGAGAAGAGGTTAGCGGCAGTTTGTCAAGGACAATTATATCAACAGAGAATGGCCAGAGCATACAATAAGAAAGTACGTCCGTGGAAATTTGAAGTAGGACAGTTGGTGCTGAGGCGTATTATGCCTTATTGGGCTGAAGCGAAAGGAAAATTTGCACCGAATTGGCAAGGACCATTCATGGTATCACGGGTATTGTCCAACGGAGCTTATATCTGACAGATCTTGAAGGAAAATGTGTAGAGACTGCTATCAACTCAGATGCAGTCAAGAGATATTATGTATGATTCCTTTTTCATTTGTATAATTGTATTTGTCATAATTTTGGAATTGAAATGATGAAGGCATTTTATTCTCTATCCAAACACTTTATCCATTGACATCCCCTTTGAGCCTTATTTGTTTTATTCTTTCATATCCATCTCTCGAAATCATTCTTGATGCAAGAAAAAGAAAAATAAAAAAATTAAGATGAAAAAAAAAGAAAAAAAGAGAAAGAGACAAAAAGAAAAAAAAAGAGAAAAAATGCAAACAAAAGAAAAATGCATACAAAAGACAAAAGAAAATCGGGAAAAGTCAAGACGCAACAATGAATATGAACGTAGTCCGAACTACGTTTTGACTTGATCCTGAAAGGCTACGTAGGCAGCCTAATTGAGTTTCAGTCATGATAAAAATAAAATCCAAGATTCCCCAAATATTGAAACTGGGGCAGAAGTTATGTTTATGATTCCGAGAGTTGTAAATATTTTTTGAACCCTCGTTAAATTTTGAGCCTTTATACCCTTCTTTCTGAACCCATCCAAAAGCCACATTACGGTCTAAAGAAAGACCTTCTAATCAATTTCAAAAAAATGATGTTACAATGAGAATAAGGAAAAATAGGGCATGAGCAGTACCCGGTGATTCTGAAATCAAAAGAATAAGAAGAAAAAGAAAGAAAAAAATGAGAGAGTCTTATTGGTGAAAACCTTAACCGGCACTGTAAGGCGATTGCGAGATAAGAGAATAAAAATGAGAGAGTCTTATCGGTGAAAACCTTAACCGACACCGTAAGGCGAAAGTGAGATTAGAGAGAGTAAATGAGAGAGTCTTATTGATGAAAACCTTAACCGGCACCGTAAGGCGAAAGTGAGATGAGAGAGAATAAATGAGAGAGTCTTATTGGTGAAAACCTTAACTGGCACCATAAGGCAACTTTGAAGAATATTCTGTTGAAAGAAGAAAAAAAGCAAAAAATAAGATTGGTTTGGGTCAAAGGAAAGGATGGAGTTAAGATAGTGACAATTCGATTGGACAGACTGGGTCGAAATTTAAATACATGGCATGGTCAAAGGAATCAGCCGTCATACCCAGATAAGTTCTATCTCTACTCCAAAATATCCTTACCCTTACAAATTCATTATTTTTCCGCATTTCATTGATCAAAAACCAGTTGCCCATTGAGAGCTAACTACCAGCTTCTCATGTTAAGAGGCGTAATAACACTGGGTCGAAAAGAAAATAAAAGGAAACGGAGAGGATGGCAATCAAAGCCAAAGGAAAATGAAAAGAAAAGAAACAAAAAAGGAAAAGCAGAAATGAGATTATAGAGGAAAAGTTGAAGAAATCTGGCAAAGGACGGCATAGCAGAATAAAACAAGAAGAGGCAGGCAATGGAAGCAAAGTCAACAAAATGCTAGTTGCCAACATTTTATAACTAATAAGATTGTTCAGTGATTTAGACAGGAACAAAATGATTCAAATTCTCACTAATCACTTTAAAGTGAATGTGACCAATGTGGAAGAATAAAAACACAAAAAGAAATACAGCAATAAAAGGAGGAATCCGCATAGGAGGACTCATTCAGTCAACAAGAAACCTACCCAAACAAGAAGGGAGGTGTTGTCTCTTCGAAACTCACACCCCAATTATCAAACTAAGGGAATATTTTCTGCATTTTCATTTTCATGCATCAGGCGTCCAGCTGGATAACAAGGGAATATTTTTCTGCATTTTCATTTTCATGCATTTTCATTTTCATGCATCAGGCGCCCACCTGGATAACAAGGGAATATTTTCTGCATTTTCATTTTCATGCATCAGGTGCCCACCTGGATAACAAGGGAATATTTTCTGCATTTTCATTTTCATGCATCAGGCGCCCACCTGGGTAATAAGGGAATATTTTCTGCATTTTCATTTTCATGCATCAGGCACCCACCTGGATAACAATGGAATACATTTTCTGCATTTTCATTTTCATGGATCAGGCGCCCACCTGGATAACAAGGGACTATTTTCTGCAATTTAATTTCTGTTCAGGCGCCCACCTGTATAACAAGGGAATACATTTTCTACATTTTTATTTTCATGCATCAGGCGCCCACCTGGATAATAAGGGAATATTTTCTGCATATTCATTTACATGCATCAGGCGCCCACCTGGATAACAAGGGAATATTTTCTGCAATTTAATTTCTATTCAGGCGCCCACCTATATAACAAGGGAATACATTTCTACAATTTAATTCCTATTCAGGCGCCCACCTGTATAACATGGGAATACATTTTCTGCATTTTCATTTTTATGCATCAGGCGCCCACCTAAATAACAAGGAAATACATTTTCTGCATTTTCATTTTCATGCATCAGGCGCCCACCTGGATAACAAAGGAATATTTTCTGCAATTTAATTTCTGTTCAGGTGCCCACCTGTATAACAAGGGAATAGATTTCTGCATTTTAATTTCTGTTCATGCGCCCACCTGTATAACAAGGGAATACATTTCCGCATTTTTTATTTCTGTTCAGGCGCCCACCTGTATAACAAGGGAATACGTTTCTGCATTTTTAGTTGTTTTATCTAACATGAGTAACACCATGACATGTGAAAAGCCCACACTGGGGCAGATGAAAAGGTTTTCGTTATTTTGTTTTTGTTTTAACAGGTATCAACCTAGAGGCAAGAAACACAATTGGAAGTCACACCAAAGGGAAGGAAGCAGTATGTTAGAAACAAGAAAATAATCAAAAAATAACAAAAAGAAGCATGCAAATAAAAGAGTGGCATAAGATGTGGAAAGCAAGGAAGAACAAGAAGACAAGGAATAAATAGGAATTATTGTAATTCAAAGGATCATAGCTTAGAATAGCTTCTTTATTTTTCATTTTATCCCCGGTGTAACAAGGAGTTAGTCAGTTATTATAGCAACAGTTTTAGCAGCAGCAAAGTCTTGGTAGTTTCAAACTACCAGACCTTCCCGAACTACATTGACCATATTCCTGTTTAGCCCAGGATATGTAGGCAACCTCTGAGGCAGGGTGCGGTCAAGAGGTTTTCAAAATGCTTCTCATAGAATATGCCAGTGGGCAAAACTCTCTCATTACTGCTTACTTGTCTTTGCACTGATACTCTTCGTGTTCCCGAGCAAAGAGGGGCAGCTGTGAGCACGTGGTTTTTGCCCTAAGCAAACAAATTCCAATATTAAAAATAAATCAGATCTTTGATGTGCAATTATATGTTTAATTGAAATAAAGTGTGTGATTGTGATTGAAACAATTTGAAATTAAAAATTACAAAAAGAGTTAATTAGAAAATGTCACAAAATAAGGAAATTAAAGAAAATTAACAAAAAAATACAAAAATACCAGGAAATTAAAGAAAATTAACAAAAATACAAAAATACCAGGATATTAATGAAAATAACAAAAAATGTCATAAAAATACCAGAAAAATTAGAAAAAATAGGAAAATTAAAGAGAATTAACAATTGAAAAAAAATAAAAAAAGAGAAAATAAAATATAAAAAAGAAAATACCAAAGAAATAATTAAATACACAAGGAAATCCACAAAAAATACAATAAAATTGGCCACAAGTCAAAATACTGGCCCAAAGTGTAAACAACCCAATGGATTGGTCGTTACAGTCCAAAGACCAGATCTAAACGACGGCTTATTGAGGGAATCAAATCTCAGCCGTTGAGATATTGATCCAATGGACCAAGTGAGGCAGTTTAAGTGTAAAAGAAACGGTGTCGTTTAAAAGCTTTAATCCTGGCTGTCCATATTTGAAGATCCAATAGAGGCCAGGGAATCTCTCATTTAATCAAACGACGGCGTCTAAGGATCATTAATCCTGGCCGTTGATAAAAAATGATCCAAACGCCAGGATTGCCCAGGCCCAAGGGAGTATATAAACTTCGTCTCACATTCATTAGAGACCAAAGCTATACACGCCTATACACACATTCAACCCTAGCCGCCTTCTCCCTCGTCTTCTCCCCCATCTTCTTCATCGTCTCCAATGGAGACTGGCCAGAATCCATGGTCGTCTCCGGCCACAAACAACGCCAAACCTCTTTCCTTTCTCTCTTTCTCACTAAAACCACCCTAGAAACCTAGGAAACCAAAAAAAACCTACCTTCTTGAAAGTCCGGTCACCGGAGCCTTTGCAGGTGACCTTCAACTTATGACTTTGTCTCCCAAATTAACACCCCAGGACCACTATGAGGGGATCTTTCACCCTATGTAATTGGTTTCCTTCGAATCATCCTGGAAATGTTCAAATCTTCCAAAGAAGTTTGCCGGAACCCTACTTCGGCGAACACCCAAACACGACCACCCCAAATACACTCCACTAACACCCATAACACCCTTCTACCACCAAAAACCCAAAAAATAGACTCATTTGAGGCAAATCTGGAAAAATCAGACTTCAAGTCTCTGAACTCTTGAAGCTTGGAAAAAAAGAAAAGAAAAGAAAGGAAATAAAGAATTGGAAAAAGAATAGGAGACAAATCATGCGAAGCTAAGTTTCCTGTCTTCTGTGCTTTTATCTTAAGTTTGTCTTTTGTATGTTTTCTGTTTATCTGCCATCTTTGTTTTTTGGCATGTTTTTTGTTTATTTCGTCTTCTAATTTCTCTGTATTGAATATCTTGCACATTTTCTGTTTGATTGTCTTCAAAAGACTTCTTTGTTCTAGCATGCTTTTGACTGTTCATCTTCTTACATTTCTATATATGGCTTTTTGCATATTCTTGTTTGTTAGTCTTCTGAGGATTTCTATCATTAGTTTATATCATCTATCTTGATCTTTACACGTAACTGATATGTTTAGCTCCTTAGGGTTTTTTATAAGTCAACACATGAATCTGATGTGAATATGTTTCTTTATGTTTTGATTTGTTAACTGTGCCTAAGTCTGAAATTAAAAGTTAGTTAATTGGGATTCAACCATTATCAAATTTCCCTCTAGGTTCTGGTTAATTGATGAATGATTTTTGATTGGGGCTATGTGTGCAAAACGACATAAATTAACTATATTTGTAATGGATTCATATGTTAGACTATGTTAAATCCTATTGTGCTTTGTGGTATTGGTTATAGCTGTAAGACAAGTTAGTTAGTAATTTGGCTATAAATGATATAACTTGGGACTGGCTATTTGTTTGGCTATTCCTGAAACAGTAGAGTGGTTAGTTGTGTAATCTAATTCTAATTAGCTAAGTAATAATAAAAGGTTACATTTTAAATTAGTCTAAAACAATTAAAATAGGCTAAAATTGAAAAGACTGTTGAGTTAAAATCTGGCCAAGTCTTAAATAATTTAGAAGATGATAGCTAGTAGTTAAATAGGTATAAAACCTATGGTACCCTGACCATTAGCAGGTCAGGTAAATAACAAATAATCATAAGGGTACAAAGAGAATAAGAAATGGTATAATTGTGAATTTAATAGAGCATATAGGGACAAAACAGACTTTTAGGCTTAGTATTTCTGTAATTAGATATAAAATAAAGGGTAAAACAGACCTAGTAAAAAGGTATAACTGTGATAATCCTTAGCAAGTGAGGGCACCATAGTAATATTGTCACGCCCCAAATCGAGGAACATGACCGGCGCCTGACCGGGTTGCCCCAGTCAAGCGGACCTGGGTGCCTTTCATTCCCACGCGTTACCCCTGTGATGACTGTTTCTCATTAACCAAATATATTACTAATCATAATTGATTTCACATTAAACAAATAAAATGATACGAGTGATTCATTAACAAGATTTCAATTTTTACAACGCCGACATAACACAATATATATACATAAGACTGGAGTCCCACAGTTTACATGTCTACAGAGCCTCTAGGGTACAAAAGGGAAATACAATACTTGCCGGTAACAAGGCTCCGGCTATACCTTACAAAACCAAAATGAAATCTAAACCGAAGTGGCATGAACCACACAAGGCCCCGAGGAAGAAAGGGCTCACCAAAACGAGCAATGGAAGGAGAAGGATACTACTGCCGATGAGCTAAAGTGCCTGCTACTGATCCACCTACAATCATGACACGAATGTAGCGCCCCCGGCAAAAGGGACGTCAGTACACTTGAATTGTACCGGTATGTATGGACAAACTTTGTCCCAAGTAAACTCAAGCCATTAAATTACATCAACAATTAATTAAGCCAACCAACCATATTTCCACATTTTTCTCATTTCAAATAATTCTCAACACAAAGCACTTCCTACGATCAACCAATTTAACAATTACCAATCAATCACATAAAGCACAAGTAGTCAAACAAAGGGGCAATCAGTGCCCCACAGGTTGCAAACTCTCCTGCTGTCTCCTTTCACAATTTCACATTATTGATTTTTGTATCAATTTTCAATGGCGATTTCGATCGCTTTCCATCCTTATTGCCCCCGACCACCCTTATTACCTCGGCCACCCTTATCACCCCAACCCACACCTTATTTCACCACGTTGCGGCGCGCAACACGACCCCGCCTTACAGTTGAAAACACAACAATTTCAAACAGGAGATAAGGTACTACACACAATTTCAACAAGTTCAAATAAGCAACTTACACATTGGTTCATGTTCTCAATTTCTTCTCAAGCCAATATCAAAACCAAATTACAAGTATTCCAAAATCGAAAGTGCCCACATAATCATGTTCCACAATTTACCACAATTAAGGTGTTTCAAATTCCTTCCACAATAAGCCAAATATGCCATCACAATGGTTGTTCCCCATTCTTTACCAATCTCGATTACCTTCTTATCTTTCAATTCATATTTCATACCCCACCACACGTAGTTCAACATCAATCAAATGCTCAACAAGGAAATCAAAGAATTACGTAAAATTTCTCAATTTGACACATGCCAAAACAATTCGCACACATTTGGGCGATTTTACAAGAATCAAAATTAGCCATACATACCTGGTGATGAGTTTTCTTCCGTTAACTTCCTACTTTATGCTTACCCAAGCTATCTTACTCTTGCCAACCTTGTTCTTGAAGACTCTTACTTCTACTCACTTCTTTTTACTAAAAATGAAGTTCAATAATCATGCATGAGTGTAAAAATTCCATTTTTAAAAGCTATTATATGAAAACCTCTCTTTACCCAATTCAAACTGAAAATCAAAGAAAATAGTTAGGGTTTTTACCTTGAAAAGATTGGGGAAGTTGAATCCTTGCCCTAGGATCCCTTGGAATTAAGTGGTTGGAACAATCTTTGAAGATGAAGAACTTCTCTCTCTAAAAACCCTCTCTTCTCTCTCTAATTTTGGTAAGATGATATGATAAAATGAAGAAGAAGTGTGTTATATTAAAGAAGAGATCGGGTCAAAATGTTACAAAAATCTGGGCCGGGGTCAATTATGCGGTGCACTATGCGACCGCAGAATCAACATGCGGTCCGCATAGTGACCGCAGAATTGCCCCAAATTTTACACGGGTTCTGTTAAGGAATGCGGTCACTATGCGGACCGCATGTTGATTCTGCGGTCGCAAAGTGCACCGCAGATTTGACATGCGATCGCATATCGACCGCACTTTTGACACGATTTTGGGCAACTCACTGGAACGTTTTGCGGCAAGAATGCGGTCCGCATGTCAGGTTTGCGGTCGCATTCTTGACCGCATATTTGACACTTTTCGGAAAAATTAATTCTCTACATTTTTGAAACTTAAATCACTACCAAGGGAGTCCGAACCGCGGCGAGCAAGCTCGCCGCGAAGAATTCTACGCATTCCTAACACATCGTTCGGACCATGACACCACATCTACTAGGTTTTATGCACAAAATTTTTACGGGGCCTTACAAATATGCCCTTAAAAGAAGCAAAAAAAATTCCATAGAACCTTCCTGCAAGGGCTGGAAGGCATTTTGAGTCTGAAATAAAGGTACCAAACTGTAATTAATAAGAGAATTAAGGGGAGGGAACTTATAATAAGATTTTTGAATTTTCCCCTCAAAATTTCACCCAAAACACCTATAAATAGACTGTCAATAAGCCTGAAAAAGGGCTCTATTCTAGAAATTCAGAGAAAACATTCTGAAATACAAAATTAAGAGTTATACACCATAGATAGAGAGTAAAATTTATGAGTGAAGTCGAGTGCAAATTCTGGAGTTCAACTAGGGTCTTCTGCTGTTCGATATTACTGGACTCAATTGGATTTCTTAATTCTGTTCATTGGCTTGCTTATTTGCTGGGTTTTGGAGATCATACTTGTTTGTTATTGCTGTTCTGCTATGATTTGCTCTCTATTGTTCTGCTGCTGTTGATCGCTGACTATCCTTCATCTCATTTGCATCCTAGACTTATAAGTTTCTTTTTGCTAAATCAGGTACACATTTTTGTCCAGATATGTAACTGTCAGCTAATTGAGGAAATGAAAATGCCATGAGTTGTTCGGATGGAATCTTCTGCTGTATTTTTAATGATTTTATGTTAATTGTCAATTAGATCTTCTGTAATTTGATAGGAATAACTGTAATAGTTAAGTATATATGAGACTCGAACAATGTAATTGATAGAGTAGAGTAGAGTACACGTAGTCATAATCACTCTAAATTTATCTTAAAAACAAGTTAACTTGTAAAATCAATTCACCTAGTTAATACTAGATTTATAATCTGAATAATAACCATATTAACTCAATTCTCTTAATTAGATAATGACAATTCGAAATGAGTAAATCAAGTATACATCTTGCTTTGTCAGTCAATTTAGCTTAATAACGAATCCAGACTAGCATGAGTTACAATTAGTAGTTAATAACGATTCAATTTGCATAGCTAAGTATCGTATCATTGTTCAAAATAGCTGAAACGAGTAGTTTTACTGTTAGATTCTATTAGTAATTGATAGTTAGAATTCAGAATTAATGTTGATACATTTGTACTCCAGTTCCTTATGAAATAAAAATGCTTTAGGTTGATTTACTTTATCATTTGTTGAATATTGGAATGTTAGTTATGAAATCTCGATTCTGCTTTCTACTCCTCTCATCTGATTTGGGCTTGATAGACAGTACATGCCCAGATCTAATTGGACTCATTTCTGTGTCTTTGAATAACAGCTTTAATATATACTAGGTTTCTGAAACCAAGTTGTGTAAACTAGACTGTTAAATTCAGTCCACAAATGTCCAGGTCTGGAAATGGAAATAATGGGCCTGGACACAGTTCAGAAAATACAAAACAAGTAAAGTAAATAGGGAAAAATAAAAAATAGAGAATATAGCATTTATTATGATTGGACTTCTAACGGGACGAGCATCGTATAAGAACAAAATACACAGGGCCCCCATATGAATGTTAATAAGTGATAGACTCGGGAAGACCGTTTAGCAAATTTCACGGTCTTTCCTAAAGTATAATAAGACGTTAGACGTTACAGGCATGATTTTAAATATACATTCCTTAATACAAGTGCACATCTAATGTGGCTCAAATCTTAACGTGTTAACGCGTACTGGTTGCGGTACGACTCGAAATGCGTTCTCGCGACGTCGCAAGTAGTTAAAATGTCAAATCAAAATATTCACATGTTGTAAAAGCATATAACAAAATCAAATAAAGTCAAAAACGACAGTTAAGCGACCATGCTAAAACCACGGAATCTGGGAATGCCTAACACCTTCTCCCGGGTTAACAAAATTCCTTATCCGGATTTCTAGTTGCGCGGACTGTTTAAACAGAGTCAATTTCCTCGTATTCGGGATTAACCGGTGACTTGGGATACCATTATCTTCCCAAGTGGCGACTCTGAAACTATAAATAAAATTCCGTTCCGATTGTCCTTAAAGTAGAAAAGCTCCTTCATCATTGTTATTATTATATCCTTTCCCGGGTGTATTGGTAATTAACGAGGTATACCTTATTCCTTATTTCGGGAAAAAGAGGTAGTAAAAAGGGAGGTGTGACGGTCAGCATTATAACAGAATGTATAGGTATATCATGATATGCATTGAGAGCATCAGAGTTATGGAATTTTGGCTATAAAGGTTCATGAAGTGTTATTGTGGTTAGCTGGTGAATTATGCGATGCATGGTGCTAATTCAACAAAGGTACGCAATCATACCTTGTGTGGTAGCTGATACAATGATTATATACATGGAACATGTCTGACAGAGAATTTCAGGTGTTGGAATTGGGTTCTGAGCTTATTGTATGGATGAAAGAGAATATCTTCAGATTTGATCAAATTAATGTGTTTATATGAGTTGTGGTAGCATGGGCAGGTGCATGAGGTGTTAAACAATGATTTCACATAACTTAAGAGCAGTTCTTGGAACGTTCGAGGATGAATGTCTATTTAAGTGGGGGGGGAATTTAATGACCCGACCAGTCGTTTGAGCTCTAGTGCGTCGTTCAACATTTGAAAGTTATGAACAACTTCATTTCAGGTATATTTACTTGTGCATATGGTCAGAGTTGTATTTCAGGAAATTCGGAGTCAAATAGGAAATACATTTCTTATTGCGACAGCCTTAAGTTGAAAAAAATTGTTGAGATTGGAATTTTGAGTAAACAACCTTAGAATTGGAATCTGAAAGTTCCAGCAAGTTTGTATGATGATTTCAGACTTGGGCGTGTGTCCAGATTTGATTTTGGATAACCCATGAGCATTTCGGAGTATATTGTGGAAGTTAGTATTTTAGAAGAATTTCATAAATTTGGGTTGGAAAGAATTTCAGTATTATAGATGTCCGTTTGGGATTCTGAATCTAGGAATATCTCCATGGTGATTCTGGAGTTGGGAGCTCGGTCGAAAGTGAATTCGGATGTCCAGAGGTCATTTTGAAGTCATTTGGCTATTTATAGAAATTTGAAAGTTTTTGAGAAAATTCAACAGGAAGTGGAAATTTTGATATTGAGGTTGGAATGCGATTCCGAAAGTTGGGGCAAGTCCATAATGTCAAATGTGACTTGTGAGCAAAATTTAAAATCATCCCGAAATGATTTAGTTAAGGTTTGAGACACTTAGTCTCTTTTAAGGAAGCTTAACTTAGAAAAGCCAACCGGATATTTACTTATGTGTTAGAGGGCTCAAAATGCAAATTTTATGGTTCAGATAGCTTCGTTAGGTAATTTATGACTTTGGAATGTGTCCGAAATATTTTTGTGATGACCGGTATAGAATTAAGCTTGAATTGACAAAGTTAGTATTTTGGCGAATTTCGATTGATAGGTGAGATTTTGATCCGAGGGTCGGTGTGATGACCCAAAGGGTCATCACTTGTTTTCTCAATCATTTCGAGCTTCAGAGACCTTGAAAACCTCATTAATAGTTGCCTCAATTTGCGTGCGCAGTCCGAGCGCGAAGTTGAAAATTTTTTATGTTGAAATATGTGAAAATTTTGAAGAATTTTGATATTAATATTTATATGGTTGGCTTTGGTCAAAACTTTTGGTAAACGGAACCAGACCCGTGATTTGACGGTCTCAGAAAATTCGTAGAAAAATATGGACTTCGGGTGTATGCCCGGAATCGAAATTCGAGGTCTAGAACCCCGGTAAAAGAATTTTTCTGTTAAATTATTTTCTGAAAATGTTTAAGGAAAATAAAACTGAAATTTGATTAAAAAGTAATGGTATCGGGCTCGTATTTTAGTTCCGACGCCCGGTACATGTCATATATGTTGGTTAAGTGCTTCCTGTAAAGTTTGGTTGAAAACGGACGTCGTTTGACGTGTTTCGGCCTTAAATTGGAAATTTTGGAAGTTATGAAATTTTGAAAGAATTCTTGAGTTTTAAGGCTCAATTCATTGATTTTGATGTTATTTTGGCGATTTGATCACGCGAGCAAGTTCATAAGATGTTTTTGAGTTAGTGTGCATATTTGGTTTGTAGCCCCGAGGGCTCGGGTGAGTTTCGGATAGGTAACGAGATGTTTTGGACTTACAAAAATCTAATATTTTTGCTGGTTGCTTGTGTCCAGGTTTTTGTTCAATGAGATCGCATAGGCATGTCTGCGATCGCATATAGTTAATTGGGAAGTCATTAATTTGATCTATGCGATCGCATAGGTCCTCCGATATCACATAGAGTTAATTTAATAGCCATCCAGTATGTTTTATGCGATCGCATTACTAACCCGCGATCGCATAGAGTAAATGTGAAGTCCAGGAAATCCTTCTATGCGATCGCATTATCCCTACGCGATTGCATAGAGTAAAATTATGAGGCCCAGAAATCCTTCTATGCAATCGCATAACAGTCCCTACGATCGCATAAAGCAAGTCCAGTCCCTTATTTTTTCTTCTATGCGATCGCAATATTGTTCCGCGATCGCCTAAAGTAACTTTTCTGCCCCCTTATTTTCTTTTATGCGATCGCATCGCAGGCCGTGTGATCACATATAGTAAATTTGCCCAGTGATTATAAGTTCCGCAAAAACAGAACAGACGGGATAAAATCCCATTTCTCTCAACTCTCTTTTCCAAACAGCTTATTGGTGCGATTCTTGGGCGATTTTCATCAAACTTGTTGGGTAAGTGATTCTTAACTCGTTTTCTTCATTCTCTATCAATATTATTTGAATTCCTAGGCCTAAATATGTGTAAATGGGCAAAAAATTAGAGAAATGAGTATAGTTAGGGTTTTCACAGAATTTGCGATCTTGACCTCATTTTGGGGTCGAACTTAAGAACAAATTGCATATTTGAACTCATGGATGATTGAGTGAATTTATTTTGGTTCAAACATCGTGTTTCAATCATGTGGGCCCGGGGTCGATTTTTACTATTCCGGACAGAATGTTGTAAAAATTATATTTGGCCATATGAACTTGTTTGTTAAGTAGTATTGATGATATTAAAACAATTGTGTATAGATACGATTGGATTGGAGCCAAATTCGAAAGGAAAAGGCATTGCTACTGATTGAATTGTTCGTAAACTTTCGAGGTAAGTGGTTGATCTATCCTAGCTTGAGGGAATAGGAATTGAGTTTATGTGCTAATTGTCATGTGTGGAGTCCGACATGTGGAGTCCGACATATAGGCATGGTGACGAGTATCTATATGTTGGGGGTCGACCATGTCCGTGGGTCTTAAATGGATTAAATTCCTATTAATCCTATGTGATTATATGAAAGGAAATTATTATTGGCTTCATACCGGTAATAAATATTAATTGTTGATTAAAGATTATTGGTGTCACACCGGTAACATACATATATTGTTGATTTATTATTATTTATTGGTTTTATACCGGTAATATAAATATTATTGAAATTGAAGATTATTGATTTAATACCGGTAATACATTTATATACATATTATTGATTAGATATTATTGGTTCAATGCTAATAACATATTGTATTGATTATTGATATTGTTCAAAGCGCAGGTGACTTATCGGAAGGGTCGGAGTGTACGCCGCACTACTAACAGATATTGATTGTTGGCATTGGCCATAGTTTCCGGTAGCCTATTTGTACTGTTATTGGCCATAGATGCCGGTGACTTATCGGGAGGGTCGGAGTGCACGCCGCACTACTAACAGATAATAATTATTTATACTGGCCACAATAGCCGGTAATATATTATCCATGGTTTTGTTAAATAAAAGAAATGATTGATAGTAAAATGAGAACGAGTGGTTGTACTCCTGTAAGTGGATGATGTGAGTTTGGAAACAGAATTGTATTCCATTGTCCATATTATTTTTATGATATAATATTTTGCTGCTGTACTAGGGTTTGTTCTTTTCCCAATAAATGTTCACTAGTATTTATTGTTGTTTGTTTGCATTTATATATATTTTAACTGCACAGGTTTATGTGGGTGTCTCGTCCTAGCCTTGTCACTACTTCGCCGGGATAGGCCAGGCACTTACCAGCACATGGGGTCGGTTGTGCTGATACTACACTCTGAGCTCTTTTTGTGCAGATACCGATTACGGACAACAGTAGCGGCAGTAGCACGATTGTGGGTATTTTGATTACTGAGACTTCGAGGTAGCCTTGCAGGCGTTCGCAGGACCCGTTATCTCCTCTAACTTTATTTTTCATTTTGTTATCTCACGTATTCGAGATAAACAATTTATAATTCTTTCAGACGGTTATGTGTATTATTCTTAAAAGTTCGTGTAGTATTGTGATACCAGTCTTTGGGTAGTGTATCATGTTTGGGTTTTCTGTATCGAATCTAGCAAAATTTGCTAAGTCTTCTGCTAAATTTATTTATTCCGCTCTAATTACATAATTTAATTTTTAGTCTTAAAAAAAAGAGTTGTAATTGATGGAAAGGTAAGTAAGAATTGGCTTGCCTAGCTTCCACTAGTAGGCGCCATCATGACTCCCGATGGTGGGAAATCCGGGTCGTGATAAGTTGGTATCAGAGCTCTAGGTTGCACAAGTCTTACAACTCACGAACAACCTTAGTAGGGTCTGAAGGATCAGTACGGAGACATTTGTATTTATCCCCTAGAGGATACAGAGTTAGGAAAATCTTCCCTTTATTCTTTCCAATCGTGCGACTTTGATCTTTCAAGTGGTAATTGAATTTCTACTCTGTTCTTCCGCAGATCGAAAGAACACACACTTCTTCATATACTGACCAGCAGCCCGAGGCCCCAGCAGCAGCAGTTCCCCCTAGGGGCAGAGGCCGAGGTCGAGGCCGTCATAGAGGCCGAGGTAGGGGCAGAGCTCAGCCTCGAGCAGCAGCACAAGTGGCAGAACCTCAGGTTATCGAGGAAGAGGTTTCAGCCCCAGCAATTCCAGTGGCCCCAGCTCAGGTCCCAGGAGGGGTTATGTTTACACCGGACCTTCAGGATGCTCTAGTCTGGATAGTAGGTTTTATGGACAAATCACCAGAGCAGGTTTACTGCCAGTAGCACCAGCCACTTCTCAGGTTGAAGGAGGTAATCAGACTCCTGCTGCGCACATCCCAGAGCCAGTAATTCCCCAGGCTCAGGTTCTGTGATTCAGCCAACTGAGGCAGTTCAGCCTATCATAGTGACTGAGGCTAGTGATGGTGCAGCTATGTCTGCTGACGAGTTATGGAGGTTGGATAGGTTTACCAAGCTGTTCACTACCACATTCCGTGGCATTCCTTTAGAGGATCCCCATGACTTCCTATATAGCTGCAACGAGGTTCTCCGTACTATGGGCATTATGGAGACTAATGATGTTGATTTTGCCACTTTTTGATTATCTGGTTCCGCCAAGACTTGGTGGACAGATTATTGTCTATCTAGGCCAGCAGGATCATCATCTTTGACATGGGGCCAATTTGCAGAGTTGTTCTTGGAAAAGTTCCTTCCAGCAACTCAGATGGAGGCTTTGCGTAGGCAATTTGAGCGTCTTTATCAGGGTTCTATGTCTGTCACACAGTACGAGACTAGGTACATTGACCTGGCTCGTCATGCCATTGTCATACTTCCCACAGATCGGGAAAGGGTGAGAAGGTTTATTGATGGCTTGATTCATCCAATTCGATTGCAGATGGCTTTGGGAGCAGGGACTGGAATCACTTTTCAGGAGGCGGCTAATGCAGCCCGTCGGATCGAGATGGCTCTGTCACAGGGAGCAGGTCATGGATCGGATAAGACTCCCCGTAATTCAGGCAGGTTCAGTGGTACCTCATTTGGAGGTAGAGATTCGTATGGTAGAGGCCATCCTCCTAGGCCTTTTCAGTCAGCCCTTTAGGCTTCTCACGTCCCTTCAGGTAGTCGTGATTCTTAACCATATTACTCTGATCCGCAGCTGTACACTGCATCACCAGCACCTATCAGTGCACAACCACTTCAAAGTTTTCGAGGTGATCATTGGGTCGGCGAGGTCAGTCCTAGTTTACCCAGCTTTTGCGTTCTAACATGTGCTATGAGTGTGGAGATTTGGGTCACATCAGGAGACTTTTCCCGAGATTTAGAGGTGCTCAGTCACAGCAGCAGGGTTCTCGTGCTATGGTTCAGGCTCCGGTTCCCCTACAGCCTACCCTGCCAGCTAGAGGTAGGGGTAGAGGACATAGAGTGGAGGCAGAGGTCATAGAGTTGGAGCTCAGACCGATAGAGGTAGGGACCAGCCAGCAACTGATCATCCCAGAGATACTGCTCAGGTTGGTGGGGCCCAACCCCGATGTTATGCACTTTCTGCCAGACCAGATGCTGAGTCGTCTGATGCTGTCATTACAGATATTATTTTGATTTGTGATAGAGAGGCACATCATTATTTGACCCTAGGTCTACATATTCGTACGTGTCTTCCTATTTTGCACCGTACTTGTTTCAGCCTAGTGATCCACTAGGTGTTCCTGTTCATGTGTCTACACCAGAAGGCGATTTTATTGTGGTTCATCGAGTTCATCGGTCATGTATTATGGTGATTGAGGGTCTTGATACCAGTGCTGATATTTTGCTCCTAAACATGGTGGACTTCAATATTAGATTAGGCATGGACTGACTATCTCCATATCATGCTATTTTAGATTGCCATGCCAAAACTGACCTTAGCTCTACCGAATTTGCCTCGTATAGGTGGAAAGGAATTTCTAGTCATACTAGCCACAATGTTATTTCTTATGTTAAGGCTCGGCGTATGGTCGACAAAGGGTGTTTGGCTTATTTAGCCTATGTCCGTGATTCCAGTACTGAGGTTCCTTCTATTGACTCTGTGCCCGTGGTTCGCAAATTTCCTGAAGTGTTTCCTTCAGACCTACCGGGAATGCCACCCGATAGGGATATTGATTTTTGCATTGACTTGGCTCCAGGCATTCAGCCAATTTTTATTCCCCCGCCATTGTACGGCTCCGCCAGAGTTAAAAAATTGAAGGAGCAGTTGTAGGAGTTACTTGAAAAGGTTTTATTAGACCCAGTGTTTCACCGTGGGGTGCGCCGGTATTATTTGTAAAGAAGAAAGATGGTTCAATGAGAATGTGCATTGATTATCGGTAGTTGAACAAGGTGACTATCAAAAATAAATATCCACCCCCGCGAATTGATGATTTATTTGATCAGCTTCAGGGTGCCAAGGTCTTTTCGAAGATAGATTTGAGATCTGGCTATCATCAGCTGAAGATTAGGGCATCTGATGTCCCTAAGACAACATTTCGCACTCGGTACGGACATTATGAATTTCTGGTCATGTCTTTTAGGTTGACAAATGCCCCAGTAGCTTTTATGGAATTGATGAATGGGTGTTCCGACCTTATTTAGACTTGTCTGTAATAGTCTTCATTGATGATATATTAATATATTCCCGCAGTCAGGAGGAGCATGCGCAACATCTCAGAGTGGCATTGCAGACTCTGAAAAATAGCCAACTATATGCAAAATTTTCAAAGTGTGAATTTTGGCTAAGTTCAATTGCATTCTTGGGTCATATTGTAACGGCATCAGACATTCAGGTTGATCTAGAGAAGATTGAGGCAGTCAAGAACTAGCCTAGACCGATATCAGCCACAGAGATTCGGAGTTTCTTGGGATTAGTAGGCTATTATCGGCGATTCGTGAAGGGGTTTTCATCTATTGCAACCCCACTGACCAGATTGATGCAGAAATGTGTGCAATTCGAATGGTCAGATGAATATGAAGCGATCTTTCAGAAGCTCAAGACAGCCTTGACCACAACATTGATATTGGTTTTACCCACAGGTACGGGACCTTATATTGTTTATAGTGATGCTTCCCGTATCGGGCTTGGAGAGTTGTTGATGCAGGATAGCAAGATTATTGCCTATGCTTCGAGGCAACTGAAAATTCATGAAAAGAACTATCTAGTTCATGATCTAGAATTGGCGACGATTGTTCACGCATTGAAGATCTGGAGGCATTATTTTTATGGGGTGGCATGTGAAGTATACACCGATCATAAGAGTCATCAATATCTGTTTAAATAAAAGGAATTGAATTTGAGGCAGAAAGGTGGCTAGAATTATTGAAAGATTATGATGTCACCATTTTATATCATCTGGGAAAGGCTAACGTGGTGGCCGATGCTTTAAGTAGGAAGTCAGCCAGTATGGGCAGTATTGCTTATATTCCAACCAATCAGAGGCCGCTTGCTTTGAATGTTCAGTCCTTAGCCAACCGATTTGTGAGATTGGATATTTCTGAGCCTAGTCGAGTGCTAGCTTGCACGGTCACTCGCTCCATTATTGGAGCGTATCCACGATCAACAATGTAATGATTCTTATTTATGTGACCTTAAAGACACAATTCAGTTAGGAGGTGCCAAGCAGGTCACCTTAGATACTGATAGGATTCTGAGGATGCAAGGGTACATCTGTGTGCCAAATGTAGATGGGCATGGAGAATTAATTCTAGAAGAAGCTCACAGTTTGTGG
Source organism: Nicotiana noctiflora (assembly GCA_032618575.1). Taxonomy (NCBI): domain Eukaryota; kingdom Viridiplantae; phylum Streptophyta; class Magnoliopsida; order Solanales; family Solanaceae; genus Nicotiana; species Nicotiana noctiflora. The sequence continues at coordinate 545,406 of JASVEL010013494.1, read as the reverse complement.
TATTCTATTCATCCAGGCGCAACAAAGATGTATCAGGATTTGCGACAACATTATTGGTAGCGTAGAATGAAAAAGGTTATTGTGGCATATGTAATGCGGTGTCTAAATTGTCAGCAAGTTAAATATGAGCATCAGAGACCTAGTGGTTTATTTCAAAGAATTGAGCTTCCTGAATGGAAGTGGGAGCGGATCACTATGGATTTCAGTTCTGGTCTTCTAATGACTCGGAAGAAGTTTGACGCTGTTTGGGTTATTGTTGATAGGCTGACCAAGTCAGCTCATTTTATTCCGGTTGCCACTACCTATTGATCCGTGAGATTAGCTGGGATTTATATTAGGGAGATTGTTCGCCTTCATGGTGTGCCTATCTCTATCATTTCAGATTGAGGTACACAGTTTACCTCACATTTCTAGAAGGCAGTTCAACGAGAGTTGAGCACCCAAGTCCAACTAAGTACAACCTTTCATCCCCAGACGGACGGTCAGTCCGAGAGGACTATTCAGATATTGGAAGATATGCTTCGAGTGTGTGTTATGGATTTTGGAGGTCATGGTATCAACTCCTGCATTTGGCAGAGTTTGCTTATAATAATAGCTATCAATCGAGCATTCAGATGGCTCCTTATGAAGCCTTGTATGGTAGGCGGTGTCGTTCTCCGATTGGATGGTTTGAAATTGAAGATTATTAGTAATATAAATGTTGTTGAAATTGAAGATTATTGGTTTAATACCAGTAATACATTTATATACATATTGTTGATTCGAGATTATTGGTTCAATGCCAGTAACATATTGTATTGATTATTGTTATTGGCTATAACGCTGGTGACTTATCGGAAGGGTCGGAGTGTACGCCGCACTACTAATAGATATTGGTTGTTGGCATTGGCCATAGTTTTCGTTAGCCTATTTTGTACTGTTATTCGCCATAGATGCCGGTGACTTATCGGGAGGGTCGGAGTGCACGCCGCACTACTAACGGATAATAATTGTTAATATTGGCCACAATAGCCGGTAATATATTATGCATGGTTTTGTTAAATAGAAGAAATGATTGATAGTAAAATGAGAACGAGTGGTTTTACTCATGTAAGTGGATGATGTGAGTTTTAAAACAGAATTGTATTCCATTGTCCATATTATTTTTATGATATAATATTTTGCTGTTGTACTAGGGTTTGTTCTTTTCCCTATAAATGTTCACTAGTGTATATTGTTGTTTGTTTGCATATATATATATATATATATATATATATATATATATATATATATATATATATATATATATATATATATATATATATATATATATATATATATATATATATATATATATATATATTTTAATCTGCACAGGTTTATGTGGGTGTCTCATCCTAGCCTTGTCACTACTTCGCCGGGATAGGCCACGCACTTACCAGCACATGGGGTCGGTTGTGCTGATACTACACTCTGTGCTCTTTTTGTGCAGATACCGATTATGGACGGCAGCAGCGACAATAGCACGATTGTGGGTATTTTGACTACTGAGACTTCAAGGTAGCCTTGCAGGCATTTGCAGGACCCGGTGTCTCCTCTATCTTTATTTTTCATTCTATTATCTCACGTATTCGAGGTAAATAGTTTATAACTCTTTCAGACGGTTATGTGTATCATTCTTAGAAGTTTGTGAGTATTGCGATACTAGTCTTTGGGTAGTGTATCATGTTTGGGTTTTCTGTATTGTATCTAGTAAACTTTTCTAAGTCTTCTGCTAAATTTATTTATTCCGCTCTAATTACATAATTTAATTTTTAGTCTTAAAAAAAGAGTTGTAACTGATGGAAAGGTAAGTAAGAATTGGCTTGCCTAGCTTCCACTAGTAGGGCCATCATGACTCCTGATGGTGGGAAATCCGGGTCGTGACAAGTTGGTATCAGAGCTCTAGGTTGCACAGGTCTCACAACTCAAGAACAACCTTAGTAGGGTCTGAAGGATCGGTACGAAGACATTTGTATTTATCCCCCAGAGGCTACAGAGTTAGGAAAATCTTCCCTTTATTCTTTCCAATCGTGCGACTTTGATATTTCAAGTGGCAATTGAATTTCTACTCTATTCTTCCGCAGATGGAAAGAACACGCGCTTCCTCATATATTGACCAGCAGCCTGAGGCCACAGCAGCAGCAGTTCCCGCTAGGGGCAGAGGCCGAGGTCGAGGCCGTCCCAGAGGCCGAGGTAGGGGCAGAGCTCAGCCTCGAGCAGCAACACAAGTGGCAGAACCTCAGGTTATCGAGGAGAAGGTTCCAGCCCCAACAATTCCAGTAGGCCCAGCTCAGGTCCCAGGAGGGGTTATGTTTACACCGGACCTTCAGGATGCTCTAGTTCGAATAGTAGGTTTTATGGACAAATCACCAGAGCAGGTTTACTGCCAGTATCACCAGCCACTTCTCAGGTTGAAGGAGGTAATCAGACTCCTGCTATGCATATCCCGGAGCCAGTAATTCCCCAGGCTCAGGTTCTATGATTCAGCTAGCTGAGGCAGTTCAGCCTGTCATAGTGACTGAGGCTAGTGATGGTGCAGCTATGTCTGCTGACGCGTTATGGAGGTTGGATAGGTTTACCAAGCTGTTCACTACCACATTCTGTGGCACTCCTTTAGAGGATCTTCAGGACTTACTATATAGCTGCAACGAGGTTCTCCGTACTATGGGCATTGTGGAGACTAATGATGTTGATTTTGCCACTTTTTGATTATCTGGTTTCGCCAAGACTTGGTGGACAGATTATTGTATATCTAGGACAGCAGGATCATCATATTTGACTTGGGGCCAATTTGAAGAGTTGTTCTTGGAAAAGTTCCTTCCAACAACTCAGATGGAGGCTGTGTGTAGGCAATTTGTGCATCTTTATCAGGGTTCTATGTCTGTCACACAATACGAGACTAGGTACATTGATCTGGATCGTCATGCCATTGTCATACTTCCCACAGATCGGGAAAGGGTGAGAAGGTTTATTGATGGCTTGATTCATCCAATTCGATTGCAGATGGCTTTGGGAGCAGGGACTGGAATCACTTTTCAGGAGGCGGCTAATGCAGCCCGTCGGATCGAGATGGCTCTGTCACAGGGAGCAGGTCATGGATCGGATAAGACTCCCCGTAATTCAGGCAGGTTCAGTGGTACCTCATTTGGAGGTAGAGATTCGTATGGTAGAGGCCATCCTCCTAGGCCTTTTCAGTGAGCCCTTCAGGCTTCTCATGGCCCTTCAGGTAGTCGTGATTCTCAGCCATATTACTCTAATCTGCAGCTATACGCTGCATCAACAACACCTATTAGTGCACATCCACTTTAGATTTTTCGAGGTGATCATTCGGGTCGGCGAGGTCAGTCTTAGTTTTCTCAGCTTCCGCGTTCTGACGGGTGCTATGAGTGTGGAGACTTAGGTTACATCAGGAGACGTTGCCCGAGATTTAGAGGTGCTCAGTCGCAGCAGCAGGGTTCTCGTGCTATGGTTCAGACCCCGGTTCCCCCACAGCCAGCTAGAGGCTAGGGGCGGGGGTAGAGGACATAGAGGTGGAGGTAGAGGTCATAGAGGTGGAGCTCAGACCGATAGAGGTAGAGACCAGCCAGCAACTGATCGTCCCAGAGATACCGTTTAGGTTGGTGGGGCCCATCCCCGATGTTATGCACTTTCTGCTAGACCAGATGCTGAGTCCTCAGATGCTGTCATTACAAGTATTGTTTTGGTTTGTGATAGAGAGGCATCAGCATTATTTGACCCTAGGTCTACATATTCGTACGTGTCTTCCTATTTTGCACCGTACTTGTTACAGCCTAGTGATCCATTGGGTGTTCCTGTTCATGTGTCTACACCAGTAGGCGATTTTATTGTGGTTGATCGAGTTCATCGGTCATGTATTGTGGTGATTGAGGGTCTTGATACTAGTGCTGATTTTTTGCTCCTAAACATGGTAGATTTCGATATTTTATTAGGCATGGACTGACTATCTCCATATCATGCTATTTTAGATTGCCATGCCAAAACTGTGACCTTAGCTCTACCGAATTTGGCTCGTATAGGTGGAATGGAATTTCTAGTCACACTAGCCACAATGTTATTTCTTATGTTAAGGCTCGGCGTATGGTCGAGAAAGGGTATTTGGCTTATTTAGCCTATGTTCGTGATTCCAGTGCTGAGGTTCCTTCTATTGACTTTGTGCCCATGGTTCACGAATTTCCTGAAGTGTTTCCTTCAGACCTACCGGGTATGCCACCCGACAGGGATATTGATTTTTGCATTGACTTGGTTCCAGGCACTCAGCCAGTTTTTATTCCCCCCTATCGTATGGCTCCGCCGGAGTTAAAAAATTTGAAGGAACAGTTGTAGGAGTTACTTGAAAAGGATTTCATTAGACCCAGTTTTTCACCGTGGGGTGCGCCGGTATTATTTGTAAAGAAGAAAGATGGTTTAATGAGAATGTGCATTGATTATCGGCAGTTGAGCAAGGTGACTATCAAAAATAAATATCCATCCCCGCGAATTGATGATTTATTTGATCAGCTTCAGGGTGCCAAGGTATTTTCAAATATAGATTTGAGATCTGGCTATCATCAGCTCAAGATTAGGGCATCTGATGTCTCTAAGACAACATTTCACACTCGGTACGGACATTATGAATTTCCGGTCATGTCTTTTGGGTTGACAAATGCCCCAGCAGCTTTTATGGAATTAATGAATCTGGTGTTTCGGCCTTATTTAGACTTGTTTGTAATAGTCTTCATAGATGACATATTAATATATTACCGCAGTCAGGAGGAGCATGCGCAACATCTCAGAGTGTCCTTGCAAACTCTAAGAGATAGCCAGCTATATGCAAAATTTTCAAAGTGTGAATTTTGGCTAAGTTCAGTTGCATTCCTGGGTCATATTGTGATGGCAGCAGGTATTCAGGTTGATCCGAAGAAGATTGAGGCAGTCAAGAACTGACCTAGACCGACATCAGCCATAGAGATTCGGAGTTTCTTGGGATTAGCGGGTTATTATTGGCGATTCGTGGAGGGGTTTTCATCTATTGCAACCCCACTGACCAGATTGATGCAGAAATGTGTGCAGTTCGAATGGTCAGATGAATATGAAGCAATCTTTCAGAAGCTTAAGACAGCCTAGACCACAACATCGGTATTGGTTTTACCCACATGTACGGGACCTTATACCGTTTATAGTGATGATTCCCGTATCGGGCTTGGTGCGGTGCTGATGCAGGATAGCAAGGTTATTGCCTATGCTTCGAGGCAGCTGAAAATTCATGAAAGGAACTATCTAGTTCATGATCTAGAAATAGCGGCGATTGTTCATGCATTGAAGATCTGGAGGCATTATTTGTATGGTGTGGCATGTGAAGTATACACCAATCATAAGAGTCATCAATATCTGTTTAAACAAAAGGAATTGAATTTGAGGCAGAAAAGGTGGCTAGAATTGTTGAAAGATTATGATGTCACCATTTTATATCTTCTGGGAAAGGCCAACGTGGTGGCCGATGCTTTAAGTAGGAAGTCAGCCAGTATGGGAAGTCTTGCTTATATTCCAGTCAATCAGAGGCCGCTTGCTTTGACTGTTCAGTCCTTAGCCAACCGATTTGTGAGGTTGGATATTTCTGAGCCTAGTTGAGTGCTAGCTTGCACGGTCGCTCGCTCTTCATTATTGGAGCGTATTTGCAATCAACAATGTAATGATTCTTATTTATGTGACCTTAAAGACACAGTTCAGTTAGGATGTGCCAAACAGGTCACCTTAGATACTGATGGGATTCTGAGGATGCAAGGGTGCATCTGTGTGCCAAATGTAGATGGGCTTGGAGAATTGATTCTAGAAGAAGCTCACAGTTTGCGGTATTCTATTTATCCAGGCGCAACAAAGATGTGTTAGGATTTATGACAACATTATTGGTGGCGTTGAACGAAAAAGGATATTATGGCATATATAACGCGGTGTCTAAATTGTTAGCAAGTTAAATATGAGCATCAGAGACCTAGTGGTTTATTTCAAACAATTGAGCTTCCTGAATGGAAGTGGGAGCGGATCACTATGGATTTCATTTCTGGTCTTCTAATGACTCGGAAGAAGTTTGACGTTGTTAGGGTTATGGTTGATAGGCTGACCAAGTCAGCTCATTTTATTCCGGTTGCCACTACCTATTCATCCGAGAGATTAGCTGGGATTTATATTAGGGAGATTGTTCGCCTTCATGGTGTGCCTATCTCTATCATTTCAGATCGAGGTACGCAGTTTACCTCACATTTCTAGAAGGCGGTTCAACGAGAGTTGAGCACCCAAGTCCAGCTAAGTACAACATTTCATCCCCAGACAGACGGTCAGTTCGAGTGTGTGTTATGGATTTTGGAGGTTCTGGGATCAGTTCCTGCCTTTGGTAGAGTTTTCTTATAATAATAGCTATCAATCGAGCATTCGGATGGCTCCTTATGAAGCCTTGTATGGTAGGCGGTGTCGTTCTCCGGTTGGATGGTTTGAACCGGGAAAAGCTTAGTTGTTGGTTACGGATCTAGTTCAGGAGGCCTTAGATAAGGTTAAGATCATTCAAGATAGGCTTCGTATAGCCCAGTCCACGCAAAAAAGCTATGCAGATTGCAAGGTTCGAGATATAACATTCATGGTTGGGGAGTGGGTATTGCTCCGAGTGTCACCTATGAAGGGCGTGATAAGATTTGGAAAGAAAGGGAAAACTTAACCCTAGGTTTATTGGCCCATTGGAGATTCTTGATAATGTGGGGGAGGTGGCATATAAGCTTGCCTTGCCACCTAGCTTGTCAGCTGTACATCCAGTGTTTCATGTATCCATGCTCCGAAAATATCACGGCGATCCATCGCACATGTTAGATTTCAGCACTGTCCAATTGGACAAGGATCTATCTTATGAGGAGGAGCCGGTAGCTATTCTAGATCGGCAGGTTCGACAGTTGAGGTCAAGAGTTTTCCTTCTGTGCGAGTTCAATGGAGGGGTCAGCCTCCTGAGGCATCGACCCGGGAGTCCGAGTCTGACATGCGGAGCCGATATCCTCATCTATTCCCTGACTCAGGTACTTCTTTCTTTTGTCCGTTCGAGGACGAACAGTTGTTTTAGATGTGGAGAATGTGACGACCCAAAGGGTTATCACTTGTTTTCTCAATCATTTCGAGCTTCTGAGGCCTTGAAAACCTCATTTATAGTTGCCTCGATTTGCGTGTGCAATCCGGGCACGAAGTTGGAAAATTTTTATGTTGAAATATATGAAATATGTGAACAATTTGAAGAATTTTGATATTAATATTGATATGGTTGACTTTGGTCAACAATTTTAGTAAACGGACCCAAACCCATGATTTGACGGTCTTAGAAAATCCATAGAAAAATATAAAACTCGGGCGAATGCCCAGAAGCAAAATCCAAGGTCTAGAACCCCGTTAAAAGAAATTTTCTATTAAATTGTTTTCTAAAAATGTTTAAGGAAACTGAAATAGAAATTTGATTAAAAAGAAAAGGTATCGGGCTCATATTTTGGTTCTAACGCCCGGTACACGTCATATATGTTTGTTAAGCGCTTCCTGTAAAGTTTGGTTGAAAACGGATATCATTTGACGTGTTTCGGCCTTAAATTGGAAATTTTGAAAGAATTCTTGAGTTTTAAGGCTCAATTCATTGATTTTGATGTTATTTTGGTGATTTGATCGCACGAGCAAGTTCGTATGATGTTTTTGAGTTATCATGCATATTTGGTTTGTAGCCCCGAGGGCTTTGGTGAGTTTCGGATAGGTAACAGGATGTTTTGGACTTACAAAAATCTTATATTTTTGCTGGTTGCTGATGTCCAGGTTTTTGTTTTATGCGATCGCATAGGCATGTGTGTGATCGGATAGAGTTAATTGGGAAGTCATTAACTTTTTCTATGCGATCGCATAGGTCCTCCGCGATCGCATAGAGTTAATTTAGTAGCCATCCAGTTTGTTCTATGCGATCGCATTTCTACCCCGCGATCGCATAGAGTAAATGTGAAATCCAGGAAATCCTTCTATGCGATCACATTATCCAAACGCGATCGCACAGAGTAAAATTTTGAGGCCTAGAAATCCTTCTATGCGATCGCATACCAGTCCATGCGACCGCATAGAGCAAGTCCAGCCCCTCATTTTTTCTTCTATGCGATTGCATTACTGTTCCACGATCGCATAAAGTAATTTTTCTGTACCCTTATTTTCTTCTATGCGATCGCATCGCAGGCCCTGCGATCGCATAAAGTATATTTGCCCAGTGATTTTAAGTTCTGCAAAAACAGAACAGACGGGATAAAATCCCATTTCTCTCAACTCTCTCTTCTCCAAACAGCTTATTGGGGCAATTCTTGGGCGATTTTAATCAAACTTGTTGGGTAAGTGATTCTTAACTCGTTTTCTTCATTTTCCATCAATATTATTTGAATTTCTAGGCCTAAATATGTGTAAATGGGTAGAAAATTTAGAGAAATGAGTATAGTTAGGGTTTTCAAAGAATTTGCGATCTAGACCTCGTTTTGGGGTCGAACTTAAGAACAAATTGCATATTTGAACTCATGGATGATTGGGTGAATTTATTTTGGTTCGAACCCGTGTTTCGATCATGTGGGCCCGGTGTCAATACTTACTATTCCGGGCAGAATGTTGTAAAAATTATATTTGGCCATATGAACTAGTTTGTTAAGTAGTATTGATGATATTAAATCAATTGTGTATAGATACGATTGGATTGGAGCCAAATTTGAAAGGAAAAGGCATTGCTACGGATTGAATTGTTTGTAAACTTTCGAGGAAAGTGGTTGATCTATCCTAGCTTGAGGGAATAGGAATTGAGTTTATGTGCTAATTGTTATATGTGGAGTCCGACGTATAGGTATAGTGACAAATATCTATACATTGGGGGTCGAGCATGCCTGTGGGTCTTAAATGGATTAAATTCCTATTAATCCTATGTGATTATATGAAAGGAAATTATTATTGGCTTCATATAGGTAATATATATATTAATTGTTGATTAATGATTAATGGTGTCACATCGGTAACATACATATTATATTGATTTATTATTATTTATTTATTGATTTTACATCGGTAATATAAATGTTGTTGAAATTGAAGATTATTGGTTTAATACCGGTAATACATTTACATACATATTGTCGATCAGAGATTATTGGTTCAATGCTGGTAACATATTGTATTGATTATTGTTATTGGCCATAGCCGGTGACTTATCGGAAGGGTCGGAGTGTACGCCGCACTATTAACAGATATTGATTGTTGGCATTGGCCATAGTTGCCGGTAGCCTATTTTGTACTGTTATTGGCCATAGATGCTGGTGACTTTTCAGGAGGGTCGGAGTGCACGCCGCAATACTAACAGATAATAGTTGTTGATATTGGCCACAATAGCCGGTAATATATTATGTATGGTTTTGTTAAATAAAAGAAAAGATTGATAGTAAAATGAGAACGAGTGGTTGTACTCCTGTAAGTTGATGATGTGAGTTTGGAAACAGAATTGTATTCCATTGTCCATATTATTTTTATGATATAATATTTTGCTGTTGTACCATGGTATGTTCTTTTCCCTATAAATGTTCACTAGTGTATATTGTTGTTTGTTTGCATCTATATATATATTAACTACATAGGTTTATGTGGGTGTCTCGTCCTAGCCTTGTCACTACTTCGCCGGAATAGGCTAGGCACTTACCAGCACATGGGGTCGGTTGTGCTGATACTACACTATGCGCTCTTTTTGCGCAGATACAGGTTACGGACAGCAGCAGTGGCAGTAGCACAATTGTAGGTATTTCGACTACTGAGACTTCGTGGTAGCCTTGCAGGCGTCTACAAGACCCGTTGTCTCCTCTATCGTTATTTATCATTTTTTTATCTCACGTATTTGAGATAAACAGTTTATATTTCTTTCAGACGGTTATGTGTATTATTCTTAGAAGTTCGTGAGTATTGTGACACCAGTCTTGGGTAGTGTATCATGTTTGGGTTTTCTATATCGTATCTAGTAAAATTTGCTAAGTCTTCCGCCAAATTTATTTATTTCGCTGTAATTACATAATTTTATTTTTAGTCTTAAAAAGAGAGTTGTAACTAATGAAAATGTAAATAAGAATTGGCTTGCCTAGCTTGCACTAGTAGGCGCCATTATGACTCCCGATGGTGGAAAATCCGAGTTGTGACAACCTTAGTAGGGTTTGAGGGGTCGGTACGGAGACGTTTGTAATTTTTCCCCAGAGGCTACAAAGTTAGGAAAATATTACCTTTATTCTTTCCAGCCGTGAGACTTTGATCTTTCAAGTTCTTCTGCAGATGGGAAGAGCACGTGCTTCCTCATATACTGACCAGTAGCCTGAGCCCCCAGCAGCAGCAGCTCCCACTAGGGATAGATGCTGAGGCCGAGGTCGAGGCCTTCCTAGAGGTCGAGGTAGGGGCAAAGCTCAGCCCCGAGCAGCAGCACAAGTGGCAGAACCTCAGGTTCATATCGAGGCGGATGTTCCAGCCCCAGTAGTTCCAGTGGGCCCAGCTCAGGTCCTAGGAGGGGTTATGTTTACACCGTACCTTCAGGATGCTCTAGTCTGAATAGTAGGGTTTATGGACATTATCACCAGAGCAGATTTTCTGCCAGTTGCACCAGCCACTTCTCAGGCTAGAGGAGGTAATCAGACTCCTGCTACGCGAACCCCGGAGCCAATAATTCCCCAGGCTCAGGTTCCTGTGATTCAGCCACCTAAGGCAGTTCAGCCTGTCATAGTGACACAGGCTAGTGATGGTGCAGCTATGTATGCTGACGCGTTATAGAGGTTGGACAGGTTTACCAAGCTATTCACTACCACAGTCAAAGGCACTCCTTCAGAGGATCCCCAGGACTTCCTATATAGCTGCCACGAGGTTCTCCTTACTATGGGCATTGTGGAGACTAATGGTGTTGATTTTGCCACTTTTCAATTATCTTTTTCCACCAAGACTTGGTGGAGAGATTATTGTCTATCTAGGCAAGCAGGATCGTCATCTTTGACTTGGGGCCAATTTGCAGAGTTGTTCTTGGAAAAGTTCCTTCCACCAACTCAGAGGGAGGCTCTGCGTAGGCAATTTGAGCGTATTCATTAGGGTTCTATGTCTGTCACACAGTATGAGACTAGGTTCATTGACCTGGCTCATCATGCCATTGTCATACTTCCCACAGATTGGGAAAGGGTGAGAAGGTTTATTGATAGCTTGATTCATCCAATTCGACTGTAGATGGCTCTGGGAGCAAGGACTGAAATCAATTTTCAGGAGGCGGCTAATGCAGCCTGCCGGATCGAGATGGATCTGTCACATGGAGCATGTCATTGATCAGATAAGAGGCCCCGTAATTCAGGTAGGTTCAGTGGTACCTCATTCAGAGGTAGAGATTCTTATGGTAGAGGCCATCCTCCTAGGCCTTTTCAGTCAGCCCTTCAGGCTTCTCACGGCCCTTCAGGTCGTCATGATTCTCAGCCACATTACGTTGATCCGCAACTGTATAGTGCATCACCAGCAACTATCAGTGCACAGCCACTTCAGAGTTTCCGAGGTAATCATTCGGGTCGACGAGGTCAGTCCTACTTTTCCCAGATTACACGTTCAGATGGGTGCTATGGGTGTGGAGATTTGGGTCACATCAGGAGACATTGCCCAATATTTAGAGGTGCTCAGTCACAGCAGCAGGGTTCTCGTGCTGTGGTTCAGGCTCCATTTCCCTTACAGCCAGCCCAGCCGGCTAGAGGCGGGGGTAGAGGACATAGAGGTGGAGGCAGAGGTCATAGAGGCGGAGCTCAGACCGATGGAGGTAGAGACCATCCAGCAGCTGATCGTCCCAGCGATACTGCTAAGGTTTGTGGGGCCCAGCCCCGATGTTATGTACTTCCTGCCAGAACAGAGGCTGAATCCTCAGATGCTGTAATTACAGGTATTATTTTGGTTTGTGATAGAGAGGCATCAACATTATTTGACCCTAGGTCTACATATTCGTACGTGTCCTCCTATTTTCACCATACTTGTTTCAGCCTAGTGATCCACTAGGTGTTCCTGTTCATGTGTCAACACTAATAGGCAATTCAATTATGGTTGATCGAGTTCATTGGTCATGTATTGTGGTGATTGAGGGTCTTGAGACCCGTACTGATTTATTGCTCTTAAACATGGTGGACTTCGATATTATATTAACATGGACTGGCTATCTCCATATCATGCTATTTTAGATAACCATGCCAAAACTGTGACCTTAGCTCTACCAAATTTGCCTCGTATATGTGGAAAGGAATTTCTAGTCACACTAGCCACAATGTTATTTTTTATGTTAAGGCTCGGCATATGGTCGAAAAAGGATGTTTGGATTATTTATCCTATGTCCGTGATTCCAGTGCCGAGGTTCCTTCTATTGACTCTATGCCCGTGGTTTGCGAATTTCCTGAAGTGTTTCATTCAGACCTACCGGGTATGGCACCCGACAGGGATATTGATTTTTGCATTGACTTGGCTCCAGGCACTCAGCCCATTTCTATTCCCCCTATCGTATGGCTCCGCCAGAGTTAAAGGAATTGAAGGAGCAGTTGCAGGATTTACTTGAAAAAGGTTAGGAGGAGCATGCGCAACACCTTAGAGTGGCTTTGCAGACTCTGAAAGATAGCCAACTATATGCAAAATTTTAAAAGTGTGAATTTTGGCTAAGTTCAATTGCATTCCTGGGTCATATTGTGATGGCAGCAGGTATTCAAGTTGATCCAAAGAAGATTGAGGCAGTTAAGAACTGGCCTAGACCGACATCAGCCACAGAGATTCGGAGTTTCTTGGGATTAATAGGTTATTATCGGCGATTCGTGGAGGGGTTTTCATTTGTTGCAACCCTACTGACCAGATTGACGCAGAAAGGTGTGCAATTCGAATGGTCAGATGAATGTGAAGCGAGCTTTCAGAAGCTCAAGACAGCCTTGACCACAACACTGGTATTGGTTTTACCCACAGGTATGGGACCTTATGCCATTTACTGTGATGTTTCCCATATCGGGCTTAGTGCAATGTTGATACAGGATGGCAAGGTTATTGCCTATGCTTCAAGGCAGCTGAAAATTCATGAAAAGAACTATCCAGTTCATGATCTAGAATTGGCGGCGATTGTTCACACATTGAAGATCTGGAGGCATTATTTGTATGGGGTGGCATGTGAAGTATACAACGATCATAAGAGTCTTCAATATCTGTTTAAACAAAAGGAATTGAATTTGAGGCAGAGAAGGTGGCTAGAATTGTTGAAAGATTATGATGTCACAATTTTATATCATCCAGGAAAGGCCAATGTGGAGGCCGATGCTTTAAGTAGGAAGTCAGCCAGTATGGGAAGTGTTGCTTATATTCCAGTCAATCATATGCCGCTTGCTTTGGATGTTCAGTCCTTAGCCAACCAATTTGTGAGGTTCGATATTTCTAAGCCTAGTCGAGTGCTAGCCTGCATGGTCGCTCGCTCTTCATTACTGGAGCGTATCCGTGATCAACAATATAATGATTCTTATTTATGTGACCTTAAAGACACGATTCTTAGAGGAGGTGCCAAGCAGGTCACCTTAGATACTTATGGGATTCTGAGGATGCAAGGGCGCATCTGTGTGCCAAATGTAGATGGGCTTAGAGAATTGATTCTAGAAGAAGCTCACAGTTTGCAGTATTCTATACATCCATGCGCAGTAAAGATGTATCGAGATTTGCGACAACATTATTGGTGGCATAGAATAAAAAAGGATATTGTGGCATATGTAGCGCGGTGTCTGAATTGTCAGCAGGTTAAATATGAGCATCAAAGGCATGGAGGTATATTTCAGAGAATTGAGCTTCCTGAATGGAAGTGGGAGCGGATCACTATGGACTTCGTTTCTGGTCTTCCAATGACTTGGAAGAAGTTTGATGTTGTTTGGGTTATTGTTTATAGGCTGACCAAGTCAACTCATTTTATTCTGGTTGCCACTACCTATTCATCCGAGAGATTAGCTGGGATTTATATCAGGGAGATTTTTCGCCTTCATGGTGTGCCTATCTCTATAATTTCAGATTGAGGTACGCAGTTTACCTCACATTTCTGGAAGGCGGTTCAACGAGAGTTAGGCACCCAAGTCCAACTAAGTACAGCCTTTCATCCCCAGAAAAATGGTCAGTCTTAGAGGACTATTCAGATATTGGAAGATATGCTTCAAACGTGTGTTATTGATTTTGAAGGTTCACGGGGTCAATTCCTGCCTTTGGCAGAGTTTGCTTATAATAATAGCTATCAATCGAGCATTCAGATGCCTCCTTATGAAGCCTTGTATGGTACGCGGTGTCGTTCTCCGGTTGGACGGTTTGAACCGGGAGAAGATCGGTTGTTGGGTACGGATCTAGTTCAGGAGGCCTTAGATAAGGTCAAGATCATTCAAGATAGGCTTCATACAGCTCAGTTCAGGCAAAAGAGCTATGCAGATCTCAAGGTTCGAGATATAACATTCATGGTTAGGGAGCAAGTATTGCTCCGAGTGTCGCCCATGAAGGGCGTGATGAGATTTGGAAAGAAAGGCAAACATAGCCCTAGGTTTATTGGCCCATTTTAGATTCTTGATTATGTAGGGGAGGTGGCATATAAGCTTTCCTAACCGCCTAGCTTGTCAGCTATGCATCCAGTGTTTCATGTATCCATGCTCCGAAAATATCACAGTGATCCATCGCACGTGTTAGATTTCAGCACTGTCCAATTGGACAAGGATCTATCTTATGAGGAAGAGCCAATAGCTATTCTAGATTGGCAGGTTCGACAGTTGAGGTCGAAGAGTTTTTCATCTGTGCGAGTTCAGTGGAGGGGTCAGCCTCCCGAGGCATCGACCTGGGAGTTCGAGTCTAACATGCGTAGCCGATATCCTCATCTATTCCCTGACTCAGGTACTTCTTTCTTTTGTCCGTTCGAGGACGAACAATTCTTTTAGAGGTGGAGAATGTGACTACCCAAAGGGTCATCACTTGTTTTCTCAATCATTTCGAGCTTTTGAGGTCTTGAAAACCTCATTTATAGTTGCCTCGATTTGCGTGCACAGTCCGGGTGCGAAGCTGAAAAATTTTTATGTTGAAATATGTGAAATATTTGAAGAATTTTGATATTAATATTGATATGGTTGACTTTGGTCAACATTTTTGGTAAACGGACCCAGACCCGTGATTTGACAGTCTCAGAAAATTTGTAGAAAAATATAGAACTTGGGCATATGCCCGGAATCGAAATCCAAGGTCTAGAACCCCGATAAAAGAATTTTTCTGTTAAATTATATTTTGAAAATGTTTAAGGAAACTGAAACTGAAATTTGATTAAAAAGTAATGGTATCGGGCTCATATTTTGGTTCCGATTCCCGGTATAGGTCATATATGTTGGCTAAGCGCTTCCTGTAAAGTTTGGTTTAAAACGGACGTCGTTTGACGTGTTTCGGCCTTAAATTGGAAATTTTGGAAGTTATGAAATTTTTAAAGAATTCTTGAGTTTTAAGGCTCAATTCATTGATTTTGATGTTATTTTGGCGATTTGATCGCGCGATCAAGTTCGTATGATATTTTTGAGTTGGTGTGCATATTTGGTTTGTAGCCCCGAGGGCTCGGGTGAATTTGGGATAGGTAACGGGATATTTTGGACTTACAAAAATATGATATTTTTGCTGGTTGCTGGTGTCCATGTTTTTATTCTATGCGATCGCATAGGCATGTCTGCGATCGCATAGAGTTAATTGGGAAGTCCTTAATTTGTTCTATGAGATCACATAGGTCCTCCGCGATCACATAGAGTTAATTTAGTAGCCATCCAGTTTGTTCTATGCGATCGCATTACTACCCCGCGATCGCATAGAGTAAATGTAAAGTCCAGGAAATCATTCTATGCGATCGCATTATCCCTACGCGATCGCATAGAGTAAAATTTTGAGTCCCAGAAATCCTTCTATGCGATCGCATACCAGTCCCTACGATCGCATAGAGCAAGTCTAGCCCGTCATTTTTTCTTCTATGCGATCGCATTACTGTTCCGCGATCGCATAGAGTAATTTTTCTGCCCCCTTATTTTCTTTTATGAGATCGCATCACAGTCCCTGCAATCGCATAGAGTAAATTTGGCCAATGATTTTAAGTTCTGCAAAAATAGAACAGACGGGACAAAATCCCATTTCTCTCAACTATCTCTTCTCCAAATAGCTTATTGGGACGATACTTGGGCGATTTTCATCAAACTTGTTAGGTAAGTGATTCTTAACTCGTTTTCTTCATTTTCCATCAATATTATTTGAATTCCTAGGCCTAAATATGTGTAAATGGGTAGAAAAATTGGAGAAATGAGTATAGTTAGGGTTTTCAAAGTATTTGCGATCTATACCTCGTTTTGGGGTCGAACTTAAGAACAAATTGCATATTCGAACTCGTGGATGATTGTGTGAATTTATTTTTGTTCGAACCTCGTGTTTTGATCATGTGGGCCCGGGGTCGATTTTTACTATTCCGGGCAGAATGTTGTAAAAATTATATTTGGCCATATGAACTAGTTTGTTAAGTAGTATTGATGATATTAAATCAATTGTGTATAGATACGATTGGATTGGAGCCAAATTCGAAAGGAAAGGACATTGCTACGGATTGAATTGTTCGTAAACTTTCGAGGTAAGTGGTTGATCTATCCTAGCTTGAGGGAACAGGAATTGAGTTTATGTGCTAATTGTTATGTGTGTTAAATGGATTAAATTCCTATTAATCCTATGTGATTATATGAAAGGAAATTATTATTGGCTTCATACCGGTAATATATATTAATTGTTGATTAAAGATTATTGGTGTCACACCGGTAACATACACATATTGTTGATTTATTGTTATTTATTGGTTTTACACCGGTAATATAAATGTTGTTGAAATTGAAGATTATTGGTTTAATACCGATAATACATTTATATACATAATGTTGATCAGAGATTATTGGTTCAATGCCGGTAACATATTGTATTGATTATTGTTATTGGTGTCACACCTCCCTTTTTACTACTTTTTAAGATAATGTATACCCCGCTATTTACTAATACACCCCAAGAAGGGATATTATAATAACAACAGAGAAGGAGTTTTTCCACTTAAGGACAATCGGAACGAGATTTATTTAAATTTCTGAGTCGCCACTTGGGAAGATAATGGTGTCCCAAGTCACCGGTTTATTCCCGAATCCGAGGAAATATGACTCTATTTTATCAGTCCGCGAAACTAGAAATCCGGATAAGGACTTCTGTTAACCCGGGAGAAGGTGTTAGGCACTCCCGAATTCTGTGGTTCTAGCACGGCCGCTCGACTGCTGTATTTGTCTTATTTGATTTCTTTATATGCTTTTTACAAATGTTAATGTCTCGTTTTGTTATTTTAATGACTTTCGACGTCACGAAAATGCATTTCGAGTCACACCGCAACCAGTACGCATGTGACTTTAGTGCATTTCAGCTTCACCGGGATTTGAGATTTGAGTCACATAAATATGCACTCATATTAAGGATGTATATTTTTAATCGTGCCTATAACGTCTATGTCTTATTAACTTTAGGAAAGACCGTGAAATTTGCTAAACGGTCATTCCGAGTCTAACACTTTATATTGAAATTCATTTGGGGCCCCCGTATATTTTCATCTTCAAGGCGAGGCTCATCCCTTATTTTTAAAGTCCAAACTTAATTGTATACTATGTTTTCTATCCTGTTCTTTCTTCCTAATTTACACCTTGTTTAGACTGTGATATCAAGGTCCAGGCCATTTATTTGCTATTGGGCCTGGACTTTTGGACTACTTTAACAGTCCATCATGGAACGGATGGGCATCTGCAGCCCAGCGTATGCTATTGCCTCTACTTGAGGACCATATGTTACGTTCACCAAATATGGGCCAGTATTCATGACTAGGCCCAGAGTAGGTGGACGAAATACAGAACAGGTTTGTAACTTCAGAATAGAATTTAAACAAATATTTCTCGAATGACAGAAGAAGTCAATTAAATTCATATTATTTCAGAAGGTATCAAATTACATATCAATCACTACTAATTTCAAATTCTAATAACTAATTGAACATTCTAAGAACAGAAATTTTGTATTAGTGCTATTATTCCAGATACTTAAGTAATTATTATGATACTAATTGTAAACTTATTTTGTTATCTAATTTTAACTAAAAGAAAACGATGTCGAAACATTAACTGAATAGACTTGAGTTATTAACAATTACAGAACTCTAAAACTAATCTATAGATAAGTCATTTTCTAGTCAGGCTAGACGACAATACAGTTCGAACTTAATCCACTCATTTCCTTTTTCTAAATTAGATCAATCCGGATTCAGAATTTAACTAACAAAAGTAGTTAGATATCAATTTATATACCAGTTTTATAGGTGAATTAACTTTGTATTAGCCCGTTTTAAATTTGGATTAGGTGATAGTTATATCTAACTACGTTTAACTGCTATACTAGCTACTCTACTCTAATCTATATCAATCTCATATAGTTGTTGGTTATTACAACCAATCCTAATGAATTACAATGATTCCAGGAAGTACAATATTACAAACTAAAGAGGAAGAAACAGAAACAAATTCATCCAATGATTCATGTTGCTTCATTTCTTCATAACAATTGCGATTACATCTTTAGGAATAGAAGTGTACCTGATTCAAAACAAGTCTATAATTCTAGGCTTTGGGGATGAAGAATAGTCAGCAAATAACAGCAGCAGAACAACAACCACAATGGTATATGTCAATCGGAATAGAGCAGCTAACAGAATCCCAAATACAGAAATCCAGCAGATCAACAAAGTAGAATCAAGGAGTTCAAGCAAAGTCCAGATGAATTGAAGAACAGTAGATCCGGCAAGAATTCCCAAATTAATACCTAAGTTAATGAGCTAAGAGTTATAGTATATGGAACTTAGAATATTTAACCAGATTTTAAGAACTCTCTAATTCAGATATTCGAATTGTAACCCCTCTTTTTAATTTCTACGGAAAAGGGCCTAAAATGCCCCTGGACTATTCGTTTTGGTACAATAATACCCTTGATCCACCTATTGGCCCAAATATGCCCTTCCGTTAATGTTTTTGGCTCACAAATGCCCTTTGAGTTAACTGAGGGACACGTGTCATCGTCCTATTAGCCCATTCTAAATATTTCTTAATTAATTAAAAAGACTTATTATTCATACTCAAAAAATAAATTTCTAAAGCAATTTTTCTAAAACTTTTTTTTACTAAAAACTGAAGAAAAAAAAAGGAAGTTTTTTTCAGTGTTTACAAAAAAATAGATTTGTTTTGCTAAAAAATGAAAAAATTAACAAAACAAAAAAACCAGTTTTAGAAAAATATTTCTTTAAAAAACTGGATTTCTTTAATTTTTTTTCCAGTTTTCATGAACTTTGTAAAGGGAAATAGTGTTTGTATAAAAAGTTTTTATATTTGGTTGGCATCTATGAAAAATGACTTCTCTTACTTGATTATAAAAGTTATTTCCCTATACAATATTTTGATTCTTGATTTTATATCATTATTCCTATTTCAGTTAGACTATATCAGTACAAAAAATTTTAATACTCAAAAATCTCATACAAACACTCTTTTTTTGCTAACTGTATCATCGGTTTAAGGAAATGTTTTTCTACAAATTATTTTTCTACTCACAAACCAAGTAATAAATTAAAGAACGTTATTGTGAACTTTTTTTATTTTTCAAAAAATAATTTATTCTGCGAAAATATTTTCTGAAAAATGTGATCTGCCGTACCAAACGCACCAGCACCGGTCTTTGATTTTTAATAGTTTCATAATAAGTGTCACACTTAATCAATTAAGAAAAATCCAGTTTTAAGAAAAATATTTATTTGAAAAACTGTATTTCTTTAAAAAATATTTCCTTTTCCAGTTTTTTGAAGAAATATTTTTCTAAAAACTTGATTTTTTTTTTCTTCAGTTTTTAGCAAAAAACATCTACTTTTTTTTCTTTCAGTTTTTACAAAAATATTGTTTTAGAAAATTGCTTTTTAGATTTTATTTTTATTTTTACAAAAACATTATTTTAGTAAAAAAATCTATTTTTTTGTAAAAACTGAAAAAGAAAATTGTTTTTTTCTTCTATTTTTAGTAAAAAATTTTTTTAGAAAAATTGCTTTAGAAAATTATTTTTCAGGTATGAATAATGAGTCTTTTTAATTAATTAAGAAATATTTAGAATGGGCTAATAGGACGATGACACATGTCCCTTCGTTAACTCAAGGGGCATTTGTGAGCCAAAAACTTTAACGGAAGGGCATATTTGGCCCAATAGGTGGATGGAGGGCATTATTGTACCAAAACAGATAGTTCAAGGGCATTTTTGGCCCTTTTCCGTAATTTCTAAACTAGACCCTTTTTTAGGCTCACTAGAAGCCTATTTATAGACTGATTTTTTGGGGGAATTAGGGGGAAATCCAAATAAGTTTATTTCATTCCCCTCCCCTTATTCTTTTCAATTATTTACAGTTTAATTCATTAAGTCTATGTCGAAATGCCTTAGAGCCCTTGCTAGAAGGTTCTAGGCAAATCTATAGTGTTCTATTAGGTGTATTTTACTTAGTTACCCTCACTTGCTAAGGTTTGTTACAGGAATACCTTTTAGTTATGCCTAGTTTATCCTTTGTTTTATAGGTAATTACAGAAATACTTGGCACTAAAGTCATTTTTAGCCTTATAGGTTCTATGAAATCTTCAGGAATGCCATTATGTTCCTATTATACCCTTATTATTTATTTCAAATTACCCGAACTACTAAGGTTTGGCAGACTTAGGGTTATGAATTATTTAATTAGTAACCATTTCTTATAGATATTTATGACTTAGCCAATTCTATACCCCCAAACCCCTTTCATATTTAGCCAACATTTATCAGACCCCACCCATTATTTAACACATAGCCTTTTTTAGTAGAGGTATGGTCATTCAATCAACAGAGATAACCTCTTAACGACCACATACCTAGAAGCATAGTCAAACAGAGGTAGTTTTTCAGAAACAACCACTTAATAGGAATACAACGAATTAATCAGTATAACCATTCAACAATAGAAATATCCACTTAATGACCAGACTTTATCTTTTAGAAATAGCCACGTACTTAACTTTCATAAATAACCTCATACTTAACTTTCAAAAATAAACATCATAACCCAAATCACAAAAGCATCCAAAGATTCAGAATAGACTCACAAATGAATCAATTTACAAATATAGCAAGTTTTATGTTATTTTGCTCATATAGCCTTAATCGCAAATTAAATTTCAATCAATCAGAACTCAGAGGGAAAGTTTGATAATGGTTGAATCCCAACTAATAAAAACTCATTTTTAGACAGAGCATGATGAACAAACACATAAACAGGCGTATTTACTCATGATTCATGTGTGATAAACATTAAAAACCCTAAGAACACTTAAGCAGACTTAGGCATGTGTAAGATTCACAAAATAGAGATAGAATATTGTTCTTCAAACATGCAGATTAAATGAGTTCATAAGAATATCATAGACATGCCAAGAAATCATTTTCAGAATCATCAAACAAGAAAATAAGGATAGTAAACTTAGCTTTTGGGCTTTTCTTTTTCCTGTTCTTTTCTTTCTTTCTTTCTTCTTTATTTCTTCTTTCTTTCTTTCCAGATCTCCAAACTTTCGAAGATGTTTCGTCTTCTGATTTTTGGACTTCTCCGATGAGGTTTTTGATTTGAGTTTTGGTGTGTATGGTGTGGTTTGAGGGCCTGGTTTAGTTGTTTTGGGGTAGGGTTGTTTTTGGGTGCTCGCCAGAGTAGGGTTCCGACGAGTCTTTTTGTTATATTTAAGGAGTTTCGGTGATATTCCAAACTAGCCACCTTGATGGGGTGATAGATCACCTCAAGGTGGTCCTAGGGTGTTAGTTGCAGAGGATGGTTCATAGTTGGTGAGCTCGCCGGCTATGGTTCCGGCGACCGGAGTTTCAAGAAGAAGGGGGTCTTTGGTTTGGTGGGTTTTTTATGGTGGTCGCAGGGTTTGTGGGTAAGGGGTGAGGTGTTTATGGCTCGCCTGTGCCGGAGATGGTGGTTGAGACAAGGTGGCCGGCAAGTCTCCATGGGAGACCTAAGGAGGTAGAAGAAGGTAGAAGAGGCGGCTAGGGTTTTCTCTGTATCGTGTGTGTGTGTGTGTATACACTGGTGTTGAACTGGAGACTGGAGTATTTATACCCATCACGTTTCGTGGAATCCAGCCCCATGGATTAACCAAGATCAACGGCTAGGATCTTTTGCCTCTAAACGACATCGTTTGGTGAAGTAAGAGGCTTCTTCATGTCCGTTGGATATTGAGCTTGGACGGCTGAGATTATTTCACTATACTACGTCATTTGTCTTTTAACGAGATTTAGTGTCATCCATTTGATCAATTGCTTTGAACGGCCAGGATTAGTCTCTTTCACGACGTCGTTTAATTTCATAACGAACCGCTTCATTTGTGTCACGACCCCAATCCCGATCGTGATGGCGCCCAACACAACTGCTAGGCAAGCCCGACCATTTACACTCTCATCCCGAGCATGAAGCTCAAATCAATTACCTGAATATTATTATCAACAATAAAACTAAACTGAATAATCACCCAAAGATCTAGGGTCACGAGTCTAGAGCCTCTAAACATGATCAGATAACAATATCTAAACCAAATACTCAAGTCTGAATAATGTATATACAAATGAAATCTAGAATAAGAAGAAAAGCCAGGTCCTGCGAACACCAGCAGTTACCTCAGCAACTCGGATAAATATTGATAAAAGTTGGAGTGCTCGTCTATCCCTCCTGTGTACCTGAATTTGCACACAAAGGTGCAGGGAGTAGGGGTGAGTACTAAGTACTCAGTGAGTAATAAATATATACAAGTAGCTGAAAGTAAGAAATCCACAAAATACCACATAATGAAGCTAAACTACAGTCCGATTCCTCCTACGAACTAGCAACAACAACAGTACCTTACCACTATCAGAGATAATTCACAAACAAAGATGTAATGCAAAGCACATAACCGCTACGATGTGTAGCCCGATCCATTTAACGTCGACGGTGCTCATTGGGGTGTGTACAGACTCTGGAGGGGCTCCTACAGCCCAAGCACAATACCGCTACGGCATGCAGCCCGATCCTCATATCAACCGTTGCGGCGTGCAGCCCGATCCATCCTCAGTCCACAACAAAGATATAAGTCACACAACAGCTCAATTTATTTATTACCAGGTTCCAGTTCATAAATTATGAAAATACTTTAACTTTTATTTAATTTTGCCCAAAACAGGTGACTACCATTTCAAAACGGTAAATTTCAAACCAGGACTGAGATTAGTGATTAAGCAAGTATAGCTATCACATATATAACTATCCGCTAGGGATACTACAGGTCGGCACAAGGCCCCAAACATAGCTTATAGCCCACTATATCAAACACAGTATTTTTCAACCACTAATATCATATTATACTCATTCGGGATGGACTAAGTCTCAATCCCCAGTCACAATCAGTCCCGCACCTACCACGGTGTGCGAGCCACGCCTTACTAGCGTCACAATGTGCTAAGCCGGGGTTTTGAACCCTCAGGCTACCATATATACAAACTACTCACCTCTAGCCGGCCGAAGACTCGTCTGCAATGCCTTTTCCTTTTGAATTTTTCGCCTCGTGCGTAAAATCTAGTCAATTCACAACAATTGTATCAAATAAGGGTCAAAGAAACATAACCCAATTCAATTTATACGAAATACGCGATAATACACCAAGTTGGTAAAACCCGAGCCCTAGACCCATTTCTGGAAAAATTTTGAAAATCATACCAACGGATTTTTCGTCTCGCCACGAGTCCGTGCATATAAAATTTATCGAAATCGGAGTTCGAATGGCCTTTCAAAACCCAAAAATTCATTTTCATGATTTAGGCCCTAGTTCTTCACAAATTCTACCCAATTTCAGGAATTTTGGTATTGATTCTAGTATAATATCATGTTTCTGAGTCAAGAAACTTACCTCCAGTGATTACCCATTGATTTCTCTTTTAGAAATCGCCTCAGAAGCTTCTTCCCGTTCTACAATTGGAAAACAACTCGACCTGCTCATGCTAGGTATACTGTTGACGCTTTTTACTGCTCCAAGGGGATTCCTTGTGCAATTCTAATGAATTTAGGCTTTTGAATCACTCAATTTGACCTTATAATGAAAAAGATATGTAGGTTTTAAGATTTGCAAATAGTGCAGGTTTTTAATACGCCATCAGGGGCAGTTTTGTCATTATCTTGAAAATCTGGACAACCTTAGTAAAATGGCCATGAAATCCTCATATGATGTCCAAATTCGATGATTCTTTTTGTTACGTGTCTGTAATTACGATACGAATCTAATGCTTCATTCAAAACAGTAATTAGAGCTCATTTTTTCGATATGATATCATTTATGCTTGAAGAAACGATGTCGAAACATAACAAAAACGAGCACAACGCAACCCAAACCTATCCGAAACTCACCCAAGCTCCTATGGACCGCATACGAACATACTAACAAGTCACATATGATCATGCAAACTTAGTTGCACTCTCAAAACACCAAAACTAACATCAAAATACTAAATTTACATCGGATTGAAGCCTAAGTTCTTCTAAAACTTCCGAAACTTGCATTTGATCTAAAACCCGACCAAACGACATCCGAATGACCTGAAAATTTGCAGACATATCCAAAATCACATAACGAAGCTACAGAAATTGCCAGAATTCCATTCTGACTGCCGGATCGAAATCTCACCTACCATTTGGATATCGCCGAAATTCAACCTTAGCCAATTCAAGCCTATTTCTACACCGGACCTCCGAATTCAATTCCGGTTGCTCCCTTAAGTCACAAATCACCTCCCGAAACTAACCAAATCATCAGAATCTGATTCCAAGCCCTCTAACTAAATAGTCAACTCCAGGTTGACTTTCCATATTCAAGCTCCCTTCCAAAAGGCTATTTGCCTCATTTTCAACCAGAATTACTCCTAACTCACCCGATAGACTCTAACACCGATATAAAAGCAGGAAACATATAAATACAAGGTAACGAGGTGGTAATTCCCGTAACAACGGGACGGGTCGTTACATTCTCCCCAACTTAAACAAACGCTCGTCCTCGAGCGTACCCAGAGTTGTACTAGAAGCAACTCAATAACTGAAATGACCTTACCAAGCACATATACGGGGTGGTACCACGTCACCCTGTCCATCATAAGTCTGATAACACAATATAGCTAAACTTCCACAGCCCATCTGGAACATAGACCACATTGCACTTTCCGAAAACATATTCCAATTCCGAATCCCACGTCTATACTCAGGATACACATGATCCAACTGTAATAGCCCATACTCGTCACTTCGGTGAGATCACATAATATGCCAAACAACCCAATCACTCGAGTCGATGACCTCTAATCGCAACCATTTCCCAAGGTAACGAAGTACTAATTGAAAAAACCTTTTTTCATTAGCTAAAGTCTTATTCCAACACCTTCATATATTGCCCACGGCAACCGAACACGCGATATATCGAATCTATCTCTCAGGTCATCCATTCATGAATCCATTTGCCTTTTAACTGATACCACAATAGATTTCGGAGCCAAGCCTTGATATACCCTTTCTAAACAACTGAAATCACATATGCCCGCACTCACTAACAACTCCAACGATTATTCCGATTATATCATACCGCACTGGTGATATGACACCTCAACACCGGCCTAAGCCACAAAGAGCATAACACAGGCTCAACTAAGAAACGCTTGAACATACTCAAATCATGACAACTATCTCAACAAAAGAAATGTAATTCAAATTCCTCAATACCATCACAACACAGAACTGAGATCCCGCCTCGCATCATAGAAATAGAGTACCTGAATTCTCCTCGAAAGGTCATAACTTCATGTGGCCTTGCCACGGCTCATGATTCCATCCAAACACTATTACTCCTGAGGCACCTCAAGTCACCATGCTCAAAACAGCCAGCCACGCACAGATTTAGGTCTGAACTCAAGTAATCAATCTCACCCACAGTGAAACAATTAATATACGCCATCAAATCTTGTAAGGACACAATCGATGCGCCATTCGCCGAGCAACACCCAACACTGACTTTCGTTAGAGACTAAGAAGTATAGTACACAAGGTAACATATGGAAAAACTATTCTCCAAATCACATGGTTGCAGCGTGCAACCTGCTCAAAATAACATACCCGTGGCGGCGTGCCACCCGATCCAGATACCATGCTTGTGGCAGCGTGCCACCCGATCCAAATAACCCGTGGCGACGTGCCACCCAATCCACGCATAAAACTCGCAAAAAGAAATGCACATCGAGTCAAATTGCTCATTACAATAAACACACACACACACACATATATATATATATATATATATATATATATATATATATATATATATATATATATATATAGCCTCAAGCTCGGCCACAAGAAACGCATCCTACAAAGTTTCCCCAATACCGGAACTGGATCAATAGTAGAAACCTCTGCACTGATATCTGCCACGAAGGCCCCACTGACAAAGCAATACCTACCAGCCGCCCGCTGGTCCTAGGTACATACTCTTATGTACACTGCTACGCGACTTGTGCCATTTCCGACATAGTCCCTATCACATTAGTCTAGACGACCTGATTTATGACAACTAGTCTGCAATCAAGTACAATAACCCAAATTCATCATATCAAGCTAAGAGGGAGCCACTAAGGCTTCCAATTTTCAATAATCACTAAGCGGTGCCGATACACACGATATACAACCACTGCATAGGCAGATTACAAGAATTCCTAGTCTCCATCACTTATATAGCACCTGAATCACTATGCCTGATTCCACGCTCCATTGTGCGAATACATAACACACACCAGACATCCATTCACACCAAGAAAGTCATTTAGAAAATTCCCTATGCCATCAACAACTTAATCATCACAGTCGATCCAACAAGAGAATACCCCCATACCACAAGATATTATCAGTTTACATTACCTTGTCCTTTTTGACCATATTCCCTGCCAAATCACTGGAATAGCAGTATCATTTTTCCTTAATTACCAGAAAGATCAATTTATAAATCACCTGCAGCTGCCCGCGCTGCTCAATAATTTTTAATGACTTCCCATATATTATGAACTGATCTCAAAACCTTGAACATGCCATTATCAACTTCCCATGACACATAGTATATACCATACCATACTAACATAACGTGGAAACTTCTATCCCTTTCCTATGCCGCAAACATCGACACACTCAACTAGTCAAGGACCTTCAGGATCCCATATAGAATAAAACTCATTACACATTCCATGTGTCGCATACCTACAGGAATATACTCACTTCCAAACCACGGTAGAACACATCACAAACTCTTTCTCCCAATTCATTGCATAAGTTTAACTGTCAGGAATGAGTCCTTCTACCCACATCAAGCTACGAAACTGCCAGCACTCAAGAGCTTGGTTGCACCATATCTACAAGACTCATTACTTTGTACACAAACCAGGAGTTAATCGTATTCTTATCATACCGTTTCAGTTTCTTAACAAGTTGTTCCATTTACTCAATTTCCTTTCCGAATCCTCTTTAACTTAGTATTCTCCTTTACTAAAGGATCACAATACCTCAACTCATGTTACCACACTAGATTCATACTCAAGACCACACGGTCTAAGGCTCACGGGCCGCTGAATACTCTCTCAAATGTTTCCGAGAGTACCACCTTTTACCATATTTTATTTTGATGAACTTCCCGCAATTTTTCTTTCTTCCAATACAGATACATAGAATCTCATCATTCACATATCATTACACAAGTCTTGACCCCTTCTAACGAAACCACCATCTTTAGCCATATACACAATCTTAATACACCTGACTGTTACAAGCACAAATCTTGAACACCGCAAAACCATTCTCGGGCGTTACTCACTCTTATTCAATTATAATTCAACTGTCTTAATGAATAGAAGCACTCGTGTTTTGTTAGAACTCTGACATCGTGGAACATGATTACTTACAGGTGCACTTAGCTATCTTTCTTTTCTATACACCGAACATTCTTGACCAACAACAGTTCAAATCATCCTAAGATTTCTTCACATCTATGAAGCACCATAACCTTTATCAGAATTTTCCCAGCGTACTTAGAGACAGAACCAACATAGCACACAATAGTGCAATTAGTTAATCCATAACAACCTCCCCAACTTGGCTCGGAGCCATACGTCAAAGCACTTTTAGCCACTTATAGCATTCTTACCCAAATGATGCCACAATGTTATAGTGAGATTAAGCTCAAGTCATTTACAAGCTTCGGCGGAGACTCGAATCATCAGAAATCTAAACTCGTTTGCAATTCTTGTATTCATTCACACACAACAATTAAGCCCATTATTTAGGTGACAAAACCTTTTCTAAGTCCCAAATTTTCCAAAATTTTGACAGAGTTTCCTTTATAATTTGGCATATCCACCTGCCATAGAATCACCAAAACCATCCTAACAATACGTTCACAACTCGACAAGACATCACAATGTATATCAACAACATTAATCTCAATACTACATGAATTATATTATCAAAATTGATACGTGGACATGCGTTGCACCTGCTCGAATCATAACATATATCAAATACCTTTCAATTACACCTAAGAATCAACCCACCTATTTTGCCTCAATCTAGTATTTCAGTACAACACCTTCCACCAGGATACGCATAGAATAATCACTTTAGTCTTCCATGGTCTAAACTCGTTTTACTATACGTAATGTACTTTACCTACCAACTAAGAGGTATGATAAATATTCACCACGCCCATAGTTCGGGGCTACACAACAGATCACAATAAGGATCTAACACCTGACAGCTCGTACATTATTAAGATGTCATTTCCACAGTTAGGGACAATACCGATCACACGAAATTTCATAATACCAGTTTTGTAAAATCAGCACCGGGGTGTTCAAGCCATAGACAAAGATCTGTCCTCAAGTCCTCCGGTCTGCCCAACATGAACTCACGAAGATTATATCTCGTCCCTCGATCGGGGAATCACAAGCCATCAAGGAAATTATATTATTGAGCGCTCGATGCGTACACAGACGTGTGGAAGGAATTTCAAAAATTATATCTCAAGCTGAATCAAGTACGCACGATAAGAATTTCAAGAAATGTGAAGTGTTTCCTAAAGTTCTGCAGCCTCCCGAGGATAAATACAGGTGTCCCCGTACTGATCCACAAGACTCTACCAACCGGCTCAAGACTCATGAGGCCTAGTAACCTAGGCTCTGATACCAACTTGTCACGACCCCAATCCCGGTCGTGATGGCACCCAACACAACTGCTAGGCAAGCCCGACCATTTACACTCTCATCCCGAGCATGAAGCTCAAATCAATTACCTGAACATTTATCAACAATAAAGCTAAACTGAGTAATCACCCAAAGATCTAGGGTCACGAGTGTAGAGCCTCTAAACATGATCGGATAATAATATCTAAATCAAATACTCAAGTCTGAATAATGTATATACAAAGGAAATATAGAATAAGAAGAGAAGCCAGGTCCTGCGAACGCCATCAGCTACCTCAGCAACTCGGATAAATACTGATAAAAGCTGGAGTGCTCGTCTATCCCTCCCGTGTACTTGAATCTGCACACAAAGGTGCAGGGAGTAGGGGTGAGTACTAAGTACTCAGTGAGTAATAAATATATACAAGTAGCTGAAAGTAAGAAATCCACAAAATACCACATAATGAAGATAAACTACAGTCTGATTCCTCCTATGAACTAGCAACAACAACAGTACATTACCACTATCACAGTAATTCACGGACAAAGATGCAATGCAAAGCACATAACCGCTACGGCGTATAGCCCGATCCATTTAACGTCGACGGCGCTCATTGGGGGTGTGTACAGACTCCGGAGGGGCTCCTACAGCCCAAGCGCAATACCGCTGCGGCGTGCAGCCAGATCCTCATATCAACCGTTGCGACGTGCAGCCCGATCCATCCTCAGTCCACAACAAAGATATAAGTCACACAACAGCTCAATTTATTTATACCATGTTCCATTTCATAAATTATGAAAATACTTTAACTTTTATTTAATTCTTCCCAAAACAGGTGACGTAGCATTTCAATACGGTAAATTTCAAACTAGGACTGAGATCAGTGATTAAGCAAGTATAGCTATCACATATATAACTATCCGCTAGGGATACTACAGGTCGGCACAAAGCCCTAAACACACTTACATCCCACAATTATATCAAACATAATATTTTTCAACCACTAATATCATATTATACTCATTCGGGATGTACTAAGTCTCAACCCCAGTCACAATCAATCCCGCACCTACCATGGGGTGCGAGCCATGCCCTACTAGCGTCACAATGTGCTAAGCCGGGGTTTCGAACCTTCAGGCTACCATATACACAAACTACTCATCTCTAGCCGGCCGAAGACTCGACCGCAATCCCTTTTCCTTTTAAATTTGCCACATTGTGCGTAGAATCTAGTCAATTCACAACAATTGTATCAAATACGGGTCAAAGAAACATAACCCAATTCAATTTATATGAAAAACGCGATAATACACCAAGTTGGTAAAACCCGATCCCCGGGCCCACTTCTCAAAAAATTTTGAAAATCATACCAACGGATTTTTCGTCTCGCCACGAGTCTATGCATATAAAATTTATTGAAATCGGAGTTCGAATGACCTTTCAAAACCCAAAAATTCATTTTCATGATTTAGGCCCTAGTTCTTTACAAATTCTACCCAATTTCAGGAATTTTGGTATTTATTCTAGCATAAAATCATGTTTCTGAGTCAAGAAACCTACCTCCAGCGATTACCCATTGATTTCTCTCTTAAAAATCACCTCAGAAGCTTCTTACTGTTCTAAAATTGGAAACAAACTCGACCTGCTCATTATAGTTATACTGTTCACGCGTTTTACTGCTCCCAATGGATTTCTTGTGAAATTCCAATAAATTTAGGTTTTTGAATCACTCAATTTGACCTTATAATGAAGGAGATATCTAGGTTTTAAGACTTGCAAATAGTGCAGGTTTTTAATACGCCGTCAGGGGCAGTTTTGTCATTAACTTGAAAATCTGGGCAACCTTAGTAAAATGGCCATAAAATCCTCATATGATGTCCAAATTCGATGATTCTATTTGATACGTGTCCGTAATTACGATACGGATCTAATGCTTCATTCAAAACAGTAATCAGAGCTCATGTTTTGATATGATATCATTTATGCCTGAAGAAACAATGTCGAAGCATAAGGAAAACGAGCACAATGCAACCCAAACCTATCCGAAACTCACCCAAGCTCCTCGGGACCACATACGAACATATAAAATGTCGCATATGAATATGCAAACTTAGTTGCACTCTCAAAACACCAAAACTAACATGAAAATACCTAATTTACATATGATTGAAGCCTAAGTTCTTCTAAAACTTCCGAAACTTAAATTTGATCTAAAACCCGACCATTCGAATGAACTGAAAATTTGCAGACATATCCAAAATCACATAATGAAGCTATAGAAATTGTCAGAATTCCATTCCGACTCCCGGATCAAAATCTCACCTACCGTTCGGATATCGCCAAAATTCAATCTTAACCAATTCAAGCCTATTTCTACACCGGACCTCCGAATTCAATTTCGATTGCTTCCCTAAGCCACAAATCACCTCCCGGAACTAACCAAATCATTAGAATCTAATTATGAGCCCTCTAACTAAATAGTCAACTCCAGGTTGACTTTCCATATTCAAACTCCTTTCCAAAAGGCTATTTGCCTAGTTTTCAACCAGAATTACTCCTAACTCACCCGATAGACTCTAACACCGATATAAAAGCAGGAAACATATAAATACAAGGTAACGGGGTGGTAATTCCTGTAACGACGGGCCGGGTCATTACAATTTGATATGTTGGATTCCTTTCATCAACGGTTGGTTTTCTTTTGGCTTATACGGTGCCGTTTGTTCACGAGCCTAGCAGACCAGGCTTATCCTTTGCGCCTGATGTATTTGGGCTTATTATATGTATATGTATTTCATTATGTAGCCTAAATTATATTGTGTTTTTTATTTTGTCTTGTATTTTAATTATTTCTTGTACTTTCTTTTGTATTTTATTTTTTCTCTTTTTGTATTTATTTTCATTTGTTATATTTCTTTTATTTTCTATTTTTTCCTGATTTTTCCTTAATTTTCTGATATTTTTGCCATTTTTCTTCTATTTTTGGTATTTTGTTTTTTGTTGATTTTTCCTGAATTTTCATATTTTTGAGGTATTTTCTAATTGATTCCTTTTGTAATTTTAATTTCAACTTTATTTTTTAAAGCAAACACACAAGTATTTCAATTAAATCACACAATTGCACACCAAAAACTATTTTTGTATAATTTTTATATTTATATTGGAATTTAATTGCTCATGAAAAAAATCACGTGCTTACAGCTGCCCCTCTTTGCTGGGGAACACAGAGAGTTTTAGTGCAAAGATAAGTGAGCAGTAATGAGAGATTTTTGCCCACTTACATATTCCGTGAGAAGCATTTTGAAAAACTGTTTGACCACACCCTGCTTCAGAGGTTGCCTACATATCCTAGGCTACACAGGAATCAGGTCAGTGTAGTTCGGAAAGGTCTGGTAGTTTGAAACTACCAAGACTTGCTGTTGATGCTATTGTTGCTATAATCACTGACTAACTCCTTATTACACCGGGATAAAATAAAATAAAGAATCTATTCTAATCTATAATCTATGGATTACAAGAAAATCCTATCTGTCTTGTCTTCTTGTATTGTCTTGCTTTTCCAGATCACATGTTGCTCTTTATTTGCATCCTTTTTTTTTTGTGAATTTTGCTTATTTCCTGCTTCTGATATACTGTATCCATCCATTTGTGTGACTTAAAAAATATGCTTCTTTCTTCCAGGTCGATACATATTTAAAAACAAAACAAAGAAAACTTTTTCCTCTGCCCCAGTATGGGGCTTTTCATGTATTATTGTGATGATCCGGCCTGTCATCATGTGAGTTATCACCTCGTTATCCCCATTAAATGCTTGTTAATGTTTCAATATGCATGTTTGGCAATTTTGAGTCAATTCGGATTGAGTTTAGTTGGAAATGAGACAAAAAGTCTCTTAGAAGAAGGAATAGTTGGGAAAAGTCAACTGGACATTGACTTGTGAGTTAGAGAGCTCGGAATCAAATTCTGATGAATTGGTCAGCTCCGGGAGGTAATTTATGAGCTAGGAGAGCGATCGAAAGTGAATTTGGAGGTCTGGTGTAGTTTTAGGCTTGAATTGGCTAAAGTTGAATTTTGGCGATATCCGATCGGTATGTGAGATTTTGATCCGGGAGTTGGAATGGAATTCTGACAATTTCAATAGCTCAGTTAGGTGATTTTGGATGTGCTTACAAAATTTCAGGTCATTCTGATGTCATTTGGTCGGGTTTTTGATCGAATGTTGGTTGCGGGAGTTTGAACGAAAACTTATGCTTGAATTTGCTTGGATTCGATGTTTTCCGTGTTTAAGGACATGTTTTTATGATTGGAACAAGTTTGTATCGTGTTATGGAGTATGTTGGTGGTTTTCGTTGGGGTCCCGGGGGCCTCGGGATGAATTCGGTGGTCCAAACGGACCATTTTTGGCCTAGGTGGGCAGCTGAATGCTGCAATATCTACAGAAAAAGTTTGTTCTTTGAGTTCGCGTTGGGGATCACGGGTTCGTGAAGTGTATCGGAGGGTTGGAGATTTTTAATCATCGCGTTCGCGAGGAGAGGGACGCGAACGCGTAGGGTCAGGCCTGGGAGCATCGCGATCACGAAGGTGTGCACGCGTTCGCGTAGGTCTGAGCGGTTGGTCATCGCGAACGCGGCTGGAAGCCACGCT
This sequence comes from Nicotiana noctiflora, assembly GCA_032618575.1. NCBI lineage: Eukaryota > Viridiplantae > Streptophyta > Magnoliopsida > Solanales > Solanaceae > Nicotiana > Nicotiana noctiflora. The sequence goes on along the minus strand of JASVEL010013494.1, from coordinate 511,265 downwards.
TTCGCGTAGAGTACATTCGGAGGCTGCTGCATTTGTTCATCGCAAACGCGTGAGTGGGGTCGCGTTCATGAAGGGTTAAAGGACTGGGCAGTGAATTTAAGTCTAGAACATTTCAGACGCGTGCATTCTTCCATAATACAACATTGTTGAGTCTTAGAGACAGAAAGTGACGGGAAATTGCTAGGATATCATTGGGTTATCATCGGAGGTAAGTTTTATGGTTCAATTATGTGTTTTTATCTTGAAATACTCCTCTATTTCACTGAAATTGGATGAAATAATGGGGGAATTTAGCATAAGCCAGGGCTTTGGTAAAATGTCGATTTGAGTGGGCAAACGGAGTCCGATTTTGGGAAAACTTTATATGCATGGACTCTTATTGTGACGAGGATTCCGAATATGTAACTTTCGTAATTATTCGAGAAGCGTACCAAAAGTCGGGTTTTAATAACTTTGTGGGTTTTGGTGCAATTTGAGTTATTTTGAATGGGTTGTGTGTAATTAGCATGTATTGACGTATTCTCTATGAATTTTAATAGATTCGGCATCCACGCGGTTGAATTGCGAGGAAAGCGCAAGGCGGACTAAGGCTTCTACCGGATCGAGGTGAGTGGTGGAAATCAATAATGTACTGATGGTTTGAAACCCCGTACTTGCACTATATAGTGCTATGTAGAGGTGAGATACGCGCCATGTGACGGGCGTGGTGACATTGTGATTGGGGAATTGGACTTGGTCCTTTCCGACTAATAGTGTATTGTGTATTGTGACTGAGAATGGGATTCTAACTGTGTAATTGGGCTAGTAGCCTTGTTTGGGGCCTTGTGCCGATCCGTAGAGAATTCAGGGGACCTGTAGAGATAGGTGACCCTTATATCATGTTGGGAACTTACACTCAACCGTAAAAATTAGTTGTATAGCATATCCTGGGCCAGTACTAGATGTGTACTGCAAGTGATAGACTACTTAGGGTGGAATTTCCCTGATTTAGCTGAGTGGGCCTGAAAGATCAATTCTATACTGATTGAGACAGGGTCAAGGACCCATTATGAGGTATTATATATATATACATGCATTGGATCGGACTGCATGCCACAGTAATGAATATGTGGATCGGACTGTATGCCGCAGTAGTATATATATATATATATATATATATATATATATATTGGATCGGACTGCACGTCGCAGTATTATTGCGCTTGGGCTGTAGGAGCCCCTTCGGAGTCCGAGTCCGCACACATTCTCAGTGAGCGCTGGAGTATATTATGGGATCGGGCTGCACGCCGCAACAGTATAATTATATATGTGTATATATATATATATATATAATGGATCGGACTGCACGCTGCAGTAATATATGTGTGGATCGGGCTGCACGCCGCAGTATCATAGCGCTTGGGCCCAGGGAGCCCCTCCGAAGTCTGTATACACCCCCACTGAGCGCCTCGATGTTAAATGGAGTGGGCTGTATGCCACAGCGTTATATGTATTGGAGCGGGCTGCACGCCGCAAGATTATACTTATACATATATATTTAGGTACTAAAATACTTATACATTATAGACATATGTATATATTTACATACATTGAGTTGGCTGTACACCGTAGCGTTACGAGTGAGGATTTGGTCAGTGTGGGACCTTGTTGAGATAGATGTGGACTGGAGATGAGAGTATTCACCGTAGTGATGACTTACCTGTGGGGTTGCCTTAGAACTGTTTAGTGATAGTACCGGAGTTCTTATTTTCAGTTATTATTTATTATTGTTACTCACTGAGTTGAAATATACTCACCCCACTCCCTTGCACTTTTTGTGCAGATTCACGGGTGCCAGAGAGCAGTTGAGTTGTTGCAGCTGCTTATTCATATCTGTTTTGCGGAGACTACGAGGTAGCTGCCGACGTCCGCATAACCTGTTTTCTCCTTCCTTATCATTTTGTTGCTTTCATTTTGTCTAGACTTGTTTGTATAGGCTGTTTATTCTGTAGATTCTCAGACTTGTGACACCACGATTTGTTTGGGATCGTGTTTTGTATGCTTCTACTATTATGTTTATCATTTTGATATGAACACTTGCTATTTAAGTTTAACTTGATCACCTGAAACTAATAATTGGCTGGTTTAATGGATAACATGGTCGGATTGCCTAGAATTGTGTTGGGCGCCATCACGACCGGGGTTTGGGTTGTGACAAGTTGGTATCAGAGCCTAGGTTAACAGGTCTCGCGAGTCATGAGCCGGTTTAGTAGAGTCTCGTGGATCGGTACAGGGACGCCTGTACTTATCCTCGGGAGGCTGCAAACCTTTTTGGAAAGCTTCAAATTCTTGAAATTCTTATCGTGAGTACTTGATTCAGCTTGAGGTATGATTCTTGAAATTCCTTCTGCACATTGTTGTGCGCACTCGAGTGCTTAGTGATAAATTTGCCTTGATGGCTTATGATTCCCCAATCAAGGGACGAGATATAGTCTATATGAGTTCATGTTGGGCCTGCCTGTAGGACTTGAGGCCGGATCCTTATCTATGGCTTGAGCACCAAGGTGCTAATTTCGCGAGCCGGTATTATGAAATTCATACGATTGGTGTTGATATTAATTGTGAAAAATGGCAGTTTGATAATGAGAGAGCTGTAAGGTATTCGGTTCTTATTGTGATTTGATATGTAGCCCTAGCTATGGGCGTGAGAAATATGTTTATTGCCTCTTAGCGGAAATGTAAAGTGCACTACGTGTGGTAGTATGAGTTCAAACTCAAGAAAACTAAATTGGTCGTGCTATGAGTATTGTGGTGAAAGGTATTTGACATATGTTATGATTTGAGCAGGTGCAGCGCACGTTCATGTACTAACTTTGATGACATAATTCGTGTTTTAATGAGATTTATGCTGTGGATATGCATTATGAAGTTTTGTCAAGTTACCAATGTATTGTTAGGGTGGTTTTGGTGATTCTCTGGCAGGTGGACAGGCCAAATTACAAAGGAAACTCTGTCAAATTTTTGGAATCATTTGAGACTTAGAAAAAATTTTGTTACCTAATGAATGGGCTTAACTGTTGCGTGTGAATGAATACAAGAAGTGCAAAAGAATTAAGATTTCTGATGATCCGAGTCTTCCCCAAAGCTTGTAAATGACTCGAGTTTAATCTCATTGTAACATTGTGGCATCATTTGAGTAAGAATGCTATGAGTGGCTAAAAGAGCTTTGATGTATGGCTCCGAGCCAAGTTGGGGAGGTTGTTATTGATTAACTGATTGCACTGTTGTGTGCTATGTTGGTCCTGTCTCTAGGTATGTTGGTAAATTTTTGATAAAGGTTATGGTGCTTCGTAGATGTGAAGAAATACTAGGATGTTTTGAACTTATGTGGGTAAAGAATGTTCGGTGTATAGAAACGAAAGATAGCTAATTGTATCTATATGTAATCATGTTCTGCGGTGTCAGAGTTCTAGTAAGGCACGAGTGGTTCTATTCAATAAGGCAGTTGAATTATAGCCTTGCGGTGTTCAAGATTAACGCTTGCAATAGTTAGGTGCCTTAAGACTGTGTACGTGGCTAAAGACCGTGGTTTCGTTAGAAGAAATCGAGACTTTTGTTATGTTATGTGGATGATGAGATTCTATTTATCTATATTGGAGAGTAATGATAACGAATTCAAAATTGCAGAAAGTTCTTCAAGGTAAAGTGTTGTAGATTGTGGTACCTCTGGGAAACCTCTGAGGGAGTATTCAGCGGCCTGTGAGTCTTAGAGGGTGTGGTCTTATGTACGAGTCTCGTGTGGTAACATGAGTTGATGTATTATGGCGCTACAGTAAAGGCTAATATTAAATTAAAGATGAATCATAAAGGAAACTAGGTAAATGGAACAACTTGTTAGTAAATTGGAACAGTATGAAAAGGGCACGAGTAACTCCCGGTGTGTGTTCGAGGTAATGAGCCTTGCAGTTATGGTGCAACAAAGCTCTTGATGAGCTGGCAGTTGCGTAGCTCGATGTGGGTAAAAGGACTCAGTCCTGGCAGTTAAGCTTATGCAATGAATGGGAGAAAAGAGTTGTGATGTGTTTTATCATGGTTTGAAAATGAGTATATTCCTATTGGTATGCGAAGCATGGAATGTGTAATGACTTTTATCCTATATGGGATCATGAAGGTCCTCAACTAGTTGAGTGCGTCAATGTTCGCGGCATAGGAGAGGGATAGAAATTCTCCATGTATCTTGGTGCGGTATGGTATATGCGATGTGTTATGGAAAGATGATAACGGCATGTTCAAGGTTTGAGATCAATTCATATTATACGGGAAGTTATTAAAATCCCTAAGCAGCGTGGGCAGCTGCAAATAATCTGAGAATCAATCTTCCTGGTGATTAAGGAAAATGGTAATGCTATTCTAGTAATTCGGCAGAGTATATGGTCAAAAGGGCCAGGTAATGTAAACTGATAATATTTAGTGGTATTGTGGTATCCTCTTGTTGGATTGACGGTGAAGATTGAGTTGTTGATGGCATAGGGAAATTTCTGAATGACTTTCGTGGTATGAATGGATGTTTGATGTGTGTTATGTATTTGTACGGTGGAGTGTGGAATCAGGCATAGTGATTCATGCGTTATATATGTGTTGGAGACTAGATGTTCTCTTAATCCGCCTACGCAGTGGTGGTAGGTCGTGTGTATCGACACCGTTTAGCGGTTATTGGAAATTGGAAGCCCTAGTGGCTCTCTCGTTACTTGATATGACGAATTTGAATAATGATATATGATTGCAGACTGGTTGTCATAAGTCAGGTTGTCTAGACTAATGTGATATGGACTATATCAGAGAAATGTCACAACTGCGTGGCAGAGCGCATCAAATCATGCTCCAGTAGGGTAGATGTACCCTAGGGCCAGCGAACGGCTGGTAGGTATTACTTTGTCAGTTGAGCCTTTGTGGCGGTGTTAGTGTAGAGGAATCTACCATTGATTCAGTTCCGGTATTGAGAAACTTTGTCGGATGCATTTTATGTGGCCGAGGTAGAGGTTATATACATGTTTATTGTAATGAGCAACTTGACTCGATGTGCATTCCCTTTTGCTAGATCTATGCGTGGATCGGGTGGCACGCCGCCACAGCTATAGTATCTGGATCGGGTGGCACGCCGCCACATGTATGGTATCACGATCGGGTGGCACACCGCTACAGGTATGGTATCTGGATCGGGTGGCACGCCGCCACATGTATTTTATTGGAACGGGTTGCACGCCGCAACAGTGTGATGTGGAAAATATTGCTTCTTATATGTTACTTGTATACAATACCTCCTAGCTTCTGAGGAATAGTCCGTATTGGGTATCGCTCTGGGAACAGCACATCGGTTGTGTCCTTTCAGGATTTGATTGCGTACATCAATTGTATTACCGCAAGTGTGATTGATTGCTTGAGTTCAGACCTAGATATGTGCGTGGCTGACCGTTTTGAGCATGGCGACTTGAGGTTCTTTATGAGTAATAGCACTTGGGTAGAATCATGAATCGTGGCAAGTCCACGTGCTGTTATGACCTCTCGAGGAGGATTCAGGTACTCTATGGTGTGCGACGGGATCTTAGTTCTATGTTATGATGGTATAGAGGAATTGAATTACAGCTCTTTTGTTGGAGATAGTTGTCATGATTGGAGTATGTTCAGACGTTTCTATTGGAGCCTGTGTTGTGCACGTCGCGGCTTAGGCCGGTGTTTGAGATGTCATGTCACAAGTGCGGTGTGTTATAACCGAAATGATCATTTGAGTCACTAATGAGAGTGAGCATAAGTGATTTCAGCTCGTTAGAAAGGTAATATCGAGGTTTGGCTCCGAAATCTATTGTGGTATCAGTTAAGAAGGAAAATGGATTCACGAATGGCTAACCTGAGAGATGGATTCGATATATCGTGTGTTTCAGCTATCGTGGGCAGGATATGAAGGTAATGGAGTAAGACTTTAGCTAATGAAAACGGGGTTTTTTAGTTAGTATTTGGTTGCCATGGGGAATTGTTGAGATCCGAGGCCATCGTCTCGAGCGATTCGGTTGTTTGATACATCATGTGATCTCACCCGGGGTGGCAAGTATGGGCTATTACAGATGGATCATGTGTATTCTGAGTATAGGCATGAGATTCAGATCTGGTATGTGATTTCGGAAAGTGCAATATGGTCTATGGTGCGGATGTGCTGTGATATTTCCAGCTATAGTGTGTACCGGACTTATATGAGATAGGGTAATGTGGGGTCACCCCGAATATATGCTTGGTAAGGTCATTCGGCTATTGGGTTACTTCCAGTAAACCTTTTGGTCCGCTCGAGGACGAGCGTTTGCTTAAGTTGGGGAGAATGTGATGACCCGGCTCGTTATCATGTGAGTTATCACATCGTTATCCCTATTAAATGCTTGTTACTGTTTCAATATGCATATTTGGCGAGTTTGAGTCTATTCGGATTGAGTTTAGTTGGAAATGAGACAAAAAGTCTCTTAGAAGAAGGAATAGTTGGAAAACGTCAACTGGACGTTGACTTGTGAGTTAGATAGCTCGGAATCGAATTCTGGTGATTCGGTCAGCTCCGGAAGGTCATTTATGAGCTAGGAGAGCGATCGAAAGTGAATTTGGAGGTCCGCTGTAGTTTTAGGCTTGAATTGGCTAAAGTTGAATTTTGGCGATATACGATCGGTATGTGAGATTTTGATCCGGGAGTCGGAATGGAATTCCGATAGTTGCAGTAGCTCCGTTAGGTGATTTTGGATGCTCCTACAAAATTTCAGGTCATTTGAAGGTCATTTGGTCGGGTTTTTGATCGAATGTCGGGTGCGGATGTTTGAATGAAAACTTAGGCTTGAATTTGCTTGGATTCGATGTTTTCCGTGTTTAAGGGCGTATTTTTATGATTGGAACAAGTTTGTATCATGTTATGGAGTTTGTTGGTGGTTTTTGGTCTAGGTGGGCAGGTGAATTGCTACAATATCTGCAAATAAATTTTGTTCTTCGCGTTCGCGTAGGGGATCACGCGTTCGCGAATTGTATCAGAGGGTTGGAGATTTTTATTCATCGGGTTCGCGAGGAGAGGGACGCGAACGTGTAGGGTCAGGCCTGGGAGCATCGCGATCACGAAGGTGTGCACGCATTCGCGTAGGTCTGAGCGGTTGGTCCTCGCGAATGCGGCTGGAAGCCACGCGTTCGCGTAGAGTAAATTCGGAGGCTGCTGCATTTGTTCATCGCGAACGCATAAGTAGGGTCGCGTTCGCGAAGGGTTAAAGGACTAGGCAGTGAATTTAAGTCCAGAACATTTCGAACGCGGGCATTCTTCCATAATACACCATTGTTGAGTCTTAGAGAGAGAAAGTGACGGAAAATTGCTGGGATTTCATCGGGTTATCATTGGAGGTAAGTTTTATGGTTCAATTATGTATTTTTATCTTGAAATCCTCCTCTATTTCACTGAAATTGGATGAATTAATGGGGGAATATAGCCTAAGCCAGGGTTTTGGTAAAATGTTGATTTGAGTGGGCAAACGGAGTCCGATTTTGGGAAATATTTATATGCATAGACTCATGTTGAGACGAGTATTCCTAATATGTAACTTTCGTAATTTTTCGAGAAGCGTACCAAAAGTCGGGTTTTAACAACTTTGTGGGTTTTGGTGCAATTTGAGTTATTTTGAATGGGTTGTGTGTAATTAGCATGTATTGATGTATTTTCTATGAATATGAACAGATTCGGCATCCGAGGCGGTTGAATTGCGAGGAAAGCGCAAGGCGGACTAAGGCTTCTACCGGATCGAGGTGAATGGTGGTAGTAAATAATGTACTGAGGGTTTGAAACCCCATACTTGCACTATACAGTGCTATGTAGAGATGAGACACGTGCCATGTGACGGGCGTGGTGACATTGTGATTGGGGAATTGGACTTGGTCCTTTCCGAGTAATAGTGTATTGTGACTGAGAATGGGATTATAAGTGTGTAATTGGGCTAGTAGCCTTGTTTGGGGCCTTGTGCCAATCTGTAGAGAATTTAGGGGACTTGTAGAGCTAGGTGACCCTTATATCATGTTGGGAACTTACACTCAGCCGTAAAAATTAGCGGTATAGCATATCGTGGGCTAGTGCTAGATGTGTACTGCGAGTGATAGACTACTTAGGGTGGAATTTCCCTGATTTAGCTGAGTGGGCCTGAAAGGTCAATTCTATACTAATTGAGATAGGGTCGAGGACACATTATGAGGTATTATATATATATACTTGCATTGGATCGGACTGCATGCCGCAGTGATGTATATGTGGATCGAACTGCACGCCGCAGTAATATATATACATGTGGATCGGTCCACACGCCGCAGTATTATTGCGCTTGGGCTGTAGGAGCCTCTTCGGAGTCTGAGTCTACACACATTCTCAGTGAGCGCTGGAGTATATTATGGGATCGGGCTGCACGCTGCAGCAGTATAATTATATATGTGTATATATATATTGGATCGGACAGCACGCTGCAGTAATATATGTATGGATCGGGCTGCACGCCGCAGTATCATAGTGCTTGGGCCCAGGGAGCCCCTCTGAAATCTGTATACACCCCCAGTGAGTGCCGTCGACATTAAATGGCATGGGCTGCATGCCGCAGCGTTATATGTATTGGAGCGGGCTGCACGCTGCAACATTACACTTATACATATCCATATACGTACTTAAATAGTTGTATATTATAGACATATGTATATATTTACATACATTGAGTTGGTTGTACACCGTAACGGTACGAGTGAGGATTTGGTGAGTGTGAGACCTTGTTGAGATAGATGTGGACTGGAGATGAGAGTATTCACCGTAGTGATGACTTACCTGTGGGGTTTTGCCTTAGAACTATTTAGTGATAGTACTGGAGTTCTTATTTTCAGCTATTATTTATTATTGTTACTCGCTGAGTTGAAATATACTCACCCCACTCCCCTGCACTTTTTGTGCAGATTCACAAGTGCCAGAGAGCAGTTGAGTTGTTGCAGCTGCTTATTCATATCTATTTTGCGGAGACTACGAGGTAGCTGCCGACGTCCGCAGAACCTGTTTTCTCCTTTCTTATTATTTTGTTGCTTTCATTTTGTCTAGACTTGTTTGCATAGGCTGTTTATTCTGTAGAGGCTCAGACTTGTGACACCACGATTTGGTTGGGACCGTATTTTGTATGCTTCTACTATTACGTTTATCATTTTGATATGAAAACTTGCTATTTAAGTTTAACTTGATCACCTGAAACAAATAATTGGCTGGTTTAATGGATAACATGGTTAGGCTTGCCTAGCATTGTGTTGGGCGCCATCACGACCAGGGTTTGGGCCATGACAATTATGGTGTTACTTTGTTAGAAAAACTTTTAAAATGCTGAAATGTATTCCCTTGTTATAAAGGTGGGCGCCTGAACAGAAATTAAAATGCTGGAATTATTCCCTTGTTATACAGGTGGGCGCCTGAACATAAATTAAAATGCTGAAAAGTATTCCCTTGTTATACAGGTGGGCGCCTGAACATAAATTAAAATGCTGAAAAATATTCCCTCATTATCCAGGTAGGCGCCTGAACAAAAATTAAAACGCATAAAAATATTCCCTCGTTATCCAGGTGGGCGCCTGATGCATGAAAATGAAAATGTAGAAAAATATTTCCTCGTTATCCAGGTGGGCGCTTGATGCATGAAAATAAAAATGCAGAAAAATATTCCCTCGTTATCCAGATGGGCGCCTGATGCATGAAAATGAAAAATGCAGAAAAATATTCCCTCGTTATCCAGGTGGGCGCCTGATGCATGAAAATGAAAATGCAGAAAAATATTCCCTTGTTATCCAGGTGGGCGCCTGATGCATGAAAATAAAAATGCAGAAAAATATTCCCTCAGTTTGATAACTAGGGTGTGAATTTTGAAAAGACAATACCTCCCTTGTTGTTTGGGTAGGTTCTTAATTATTGAGTGAGTCCTCCTTTGTGGATTCTCTTTTATTGATATTTTCTTTTTGATGTTTTCTCCCACATTGGTCACATTCACTTTAAAGTGATTAGTGAGAATTTGAATCTTTTGTCCCTGTCTAAATCAGTGAACAATTTATTTGTTATAAAATGACGGTTAGCAACTGGCATTCTTGCTGGCCTTGCTTCCATCGTCTGCCTCTTCTTGTTTCATTTTGCTTTGCAATTCATCGCCAGATCTTTTCAACTTTCTCTTGCAATCCTCTTTTGCTTTTCTATTTTGTTTCTTTTCTTTTCATTTTCTTTCGGCCTTGTAATCACCATCTTTTTTCTTTCCTTTGACCCAGTGTTATTACGCCATTTAACATGAGAAGCTGGTAGTTAGCTTTCAACTGGCAACTGGTTTTGAACAAATAAAATGAAATGCAAAGACCTGAATTTCAGGGGGGGCGAGAGTATTTTGAAGTAAAGACAAAACTTATCTGGGTATGAAGGCTGATTCTTTTGACCATGCCATGTATTTAAATATCCGACCCAGTCTGTCCAATCAAATTGTTGCTGTCTTACTTTCTTTCAACCCAAACCTTTCTTATTTTGTTGTTTCCTCTTTCATCAAAATATTCCTCACTTTCGCCTTATGGTGCCTGTGAAGGTTTTCACCAATAAGACTCTCTCATTTTATTTCTCTCCTCACATTCGCCTTATGGTGTCAGTTAGGATTTTCACCAATAAGACTCTCTCATCTTTATTTATCTCTCATCTCACATTCACCTTACGGTGCCCGTTAGGGTTTTCACCGATAAGACTCTCTCATTTTATTTTTTCTTTAGTTTTTCTGTTTCCAACCTCCGGGTATTGTCCATGACATGTTTCTCCTTATTCTTATTATATCATCATTTTCTTGAAATTAATCAGAAGGTCTTTCTTTGGACTGTAATGTGGCTTTTGGATGGGTTTAGAAAGAAAGGTATAAAGGCTCAAAATTTATATAAGGGTTCAAAAATATTTACAACTTTCGGAATCATAAACATAACTTCTGCCCTAGTTTCAATATTTGGGTAATCCTGGATTTTATTTACATCATGACTGAACCTCATGGAGGCTGCCTACGTACCCTTTCGGGATCAAGTCATAACGTAGTTTGGACCATAAGATCGTTCGTCTTTTGACTTGTTCCCGATTTTTCTTTTGTATATTTTCTGTTTTTTTTCATCATCATTTTTCTTTCATTTTTCTTCATTCTCATTTTTCTTCATTCTCTTTTTCTTTTCTTTTCACTTTCCTGTTCATAATTGATTCCGAAATAGGGATATGAAAGAATAATGCAATAAGGCTCAACATGGGTAACAATGGATAAAGTGTTTGGATAGAGAATAAAATGTCTTCATCATTTCAATTTCAATATTATGACAAATACAATTGTACATATGAAAAAGAAATCATACATAATATCTCTTGACTGCATCGGAATTGATAGCAGTCTCTATACATTTTCCTTCAACATCTGTTAAATATAAAGCTCCGTTGGACAATACTCGGGATACCATGAATGGCCTTTGCCAATTAGGTGCAAATTTTCCTTTTGCTTTGGCCCAATGTGGTAAAATACGTCTTCGCACCAACTGTCCAACTTCGAATTTCCATGGACGTACTTTCTTGTTGTATGCTCTGGCCATCCTTTACTGATATAACTGTCCGTGACAGACTACTGCTAGCCTTTTCTTATCAATCAAGCTCAATTGTTCTAGCCGAGCTTTTACCCATTCATCATCATCAATTTCAGCTTCAACCATGATACGAAGGGAAGGTATTTCAATTTCTGCAAGTATGACTGTCTCTGTTCTGTACACCAATGAGTAAGGTGTTGCACCAATTAAAGTACATATAGTTGTACGATAACCCATGAGAGAAAATGGTAGTTTTTCATGCCACTGTCTTGACTCTTCCACCATCTTCCTGAGAATCTTCTTAATATTCTTATTCGCAGCCTCCACTGCTCCATTTGCTTTAGGCCGATAAGGTGTGGAGTTATGGTGCTGGATTTTGTACTTTTGACATACCTCTACCATGAAGTGACTGTTCAGATTTGCTCCATTATCCGTGATAATCACTTAGGAATTCCAAAGCGACAGATGATATTTGTGTGCACGAAATCCACTACCGCCTTCTTTGTCACTGCTTTAAATATCTTCGCCTCCACCCATTTAGTGAAATAATCAATTGCTACCAAGATAAACCTGTGCCCATTAGATGCTGCGGGCTCTGTTGGTCCGATGACATCCATGCCCCAGGCGACGAATGGCCACGGTGCTGACATTGTATGCAACACATAGGGTGGGGAGTGAATAAAATCTCCATGTATCTGACATTGGTGGCATTTCTGCTCATATCTAATGCAATCACGCTCCATGATGAGCCAATAATATCCTGCTCTCAGTATTTTCTTGGCCAAAACATATCCACTTATATGAGGTCCGCAAGCTCCTGCATGTATTTCAGTCATGATTGTGTCGGCTTGCTGTGCATCTATACATCTCAATAGGCCAAAATCTGGTGTTGTTTTGTATACAACTCCTCCACTGAAGAAAAATCCATTTTCTAGTCGCCTTATAGCCCTTTTCTGGTCCCCTGTAGCTTGCACTAGGTACATTCTTGTCCTCAAATATTCTCTAATATGATGATACCATGGCTCACCATCAAGTTCTTCTTCCATGGTGAAACAATAAGCATTTTGATCACGAACTTATATCTGCAGTGGATCTATATAAGCTTTATCTGGGTGGTGCAACATGGATGATACTGTAGCTAGAGCATCCGCTACTTCGTTGTGCATTCTTGGGATGTTCTTTAACTCTATGGACTGAAATCTTTGAGAAAATTCATGCAAACACTACCGATAAGGTTAAGTTTTAAATCTCTTGTCTCCCATTCTCCTTGAATCTGATGTATCAAGAGATCCGAGTCACCCATGACCGAAATCTCCTGAACACCCATGTCTATTGCAATTCTCAATCCCAATATAGATGCTTCATACTCGGCCATATTATTAGTATAGAAAAATGGAAGCTAAGCGGTAACAGGATAATGCTGACCCATTTCTGAGATGAGTACTGCTCCGATTCCGACCCATTTGATGTTGACGGCCCCATCAAAGTACATTCTCCAACCTGGCTTCTTGTCTTGTTCCACTTCTTCGATATTCATTGTCTCCTCATCAGGAAAATATGTCTTTAATGGTTCATACTATTTATCGACCGGGTTTTCTGCCAAACGGTCAGCTACTGCTTGTGCCTTCATTGTAGTGCGAGTAACATAAATGATGTCAAACTTTGTAAGTAGAATTTTCCATTTAGTGAGTCTCCCTGTGGGCATAGGCTTCTAGAATATATATTTCAACGGGTCTAACCGAGATATCAGATAAGTAATATAAGCCGTCAAGTAATGTTTTAACTTCTGCACAACCCATGTTGAAGCACAACATGTTCTCTCTAACTGAGTGTATTTTACCTCGTAAGATGTGAACTTCTTACTAGGATAATATATTGCTTGCTCCATCTTCCCTGTTTCATCGTGCTGCCCCAGTACACAGCCAAAAGAACTATCCAGAACAGTTAGATAAAGGATCAAGGGTCTTCTACCAATCAAATCTTCTCTGAGTGAAGTCTCTAAATGCACATTAATCTTTGTTTCTCGGACGTTCTCCTCACTTCCCAGATTAATAGACTCTGTCTCATTTAAGTTCGGTTTGGGTTTTTCTTCATAATGACTCAATTTTTTACTAATTTCATCCAATATTTCCTCATCCTCATGTTCCACTTCATGTTCATTTTCAATTTCCTATATAACTATTCGATTATCAAGACTGGACCGGGAATCCTTCATGCATCACATATCATTGGAATCAGAAAATATTGAACTGTACAAAAGAAGAAAAATAAAATAAGGCAAAATGGAAGAAGAAAAGAAATTGCATTTCATTGAATTTTTGAAAGGAAACAAGAGTTGGATACATTTGATTTGACGAGATATGGTATTACAATTTTAAAACAAGAAAGTTTTGGGAATGAAATATTAAAAGCTAACTACCACAACTCCCCCCTGATCGGAAGAGGAGTAGCTTCCCAATTATTTAGCATAGTGTGGGATCCAACAAATTGAACATCCATTTTGCTTGTTCCTTCACCCGTCTCCACTGCATTGACATCTTCAAATAACCTTTAAAATCTTGCTAAAAGCTCTTCATCCGATTTTATCTCCGCACAATTTGGCATGACCGTTGCCAGACGTCTCTGTGTACCAGGCTTGACAAAGGATTTGGATAGTTTTGGGATAGGTTTGGGGAGGGTCCACCTTTTCTTTTACAACTTCTTAGTTCTCTGTATATCAGTAATGGTTGGCTTGAAACCCAAGTCAAAAGTATCAGTACTGCCTGGAAGGTGAATTGGTTGTGTTATACCCTGCAAGGTAGCTCCTAAACCCTTTCCTGGAGAAAACCCATTCTTTATCATCTCCTTGGTGACCATAACTGCTTTAGGGGCCACCGTGGGTACTGGCATATTTTCCCCCTCATATATTTTGTTCACAATCACGGTATCCATTACTTGGTACACCCACGGATCTTTATCTCCTTCAACTTCCTCAAATGGTGTAATAGCATTACAAAGATCGTCTTCCCCATGCATTATTATTTCTTGTTGCTCCCACTCAAATTTTACCATTTGATGCAAAGAAGATGGTACTGCTTTTGCAGCGTGGATCCACGGAGGTCCTAACAAGAGATTGTATGATATAGCGACATCCAGCACTTGAAACTCCATAGTGAAATCCACTAGTCCGATAGTAAGCTCAAGTATGATATCCCCCACGGTGTTCTTTCCGCCTCCATCGAAACCCCTCACACATACACTGTTTTGGCGAATTCTCTCATGATTAACTTTCAGCTTCCCTAGAGTTGACAATAGACAGATATTGGCGGTTGATCTGTTATCCACCAAAACACTGGTTACTATAGATTCTTCACATTTTACCGTGAGGTATAGTGCTTTATTATGCTCCGTCCCTTCTAGTGGCAACTCACTGTCAGAAAATGTTATTTTATTTGTCTCAAAGATCTTGTTTGTGATTTTCTCCAGCTGACATACCGAGATTTTCTCTGGTATGTGGGCTTCATTTAAAATCTTCATCAACGCCTTTCTATGTTCATCAGAATGCATTAGTAGGGATAACAACGATATTTGCGTAGGCGTCTTCCTCAATTGCTCGACTATAGAATAATCTTGAGCTTTCATCTTCTTTAGAAATTCCTCAGCTTCTTCTTTAGTGACTGCTTTCTTCACATAAGATGAGTTTTCTTTCACCACTTTTGTCTTCCTCAAATCATCCGGGGCAAAGCATCGCCTAGAGCGAGTTAAACCATGAGTTTCACAAATTTCTCCCTTAACTTATTTCCCTTTATACATCACTGTCACCTTATCATAATTCCAGGGTACATCCTTGGTATTCACAACTAACATCTACACAGCTGGTTTGATAACCACTGGCTCTATATAAGCCCCATTCACAGTCAGCGAGGGTTTCACTCCAGGTACTATTACTTTCACGGGCTCAGGCTCAATCATCACCGATGGCTGTTTTGCAGGTAACTCGATTGACACTTTCTTGCTTTCAACTTTCTCCTCAACCTTGTTGTTTGCTTTAATCGTCATCACCGTCTGAGAAGGTTGTTTGCAGCTCTCTCCCTGTACTAGCTCCATCATATGTGTTTCATGATGCGCTGGCAAAGGATTTTGTGTTATATTGGGGGTCTCTGGAGCTTGCACCTAAATTCTCATGGAATCAATGAGTTCTTGTATTGCGGACTTTAAGTGCCAACACTTCTCCGTATCATGTCCCGTTGCCCCAGAACATTATTCACAATGGATAGATTGGTCTAAATTTCTAGGTGGAGGGTTGGGAATTTTAGGTTCAATGGGGTTCAACATCCCTAATTCTCTCAATCAGTGAAAAAGACTGGTATATGATTCTCCCAAAGGAGTGAATGTTCTTTTCCTTTGAGCCCTGTCACCTTTTACTTCAAGATCCAGATGAAAGTTGGGTCGGTTTGGATTTCTGTAGGTTTTCGAAGGTGGATAGGCATTTTGTGCATGGTAGACATTTTGAGGAGCTGGGGTACGCCATGAAGATGGAGGCGGCGGGTAATGTTGAGCATGTTGGACAGAAAATTTGGGACCGGTTGGAGGATAAAATGGTGGGGGTGGATTATATGGTGCTGGTAGATATGGCTGGTATGGGCGAGGTTGATAATGATATGGTTTGGGGCCCCGGGACCAAGATCTACCTTCAATAACCGTTATTTCCTCCTTTTTCTTCTTTTCAATCGACCATCTTATTCCCGTCTGTATTGCTTGGTTTGTAGCCTTGATGGCTGAGTAGCTCATAATCTTATTCGTCTTTAAACCTTCTTCCACAAAACTTCCCATCTTTACTACCTCGTTAAAGGTTTTTCCAATTGCAGACACCAAATGACTGTAGTATGTCGGCTCCAAAGCTTGTAAGAAACAATCTACCATTTCTCCTTCTTTCATTGGTGGATCTACACGTGCCGCCTGTTCCCTCCACCTGAATCCATAGTCCTGAAAGCTTTTTCCGGGTTTCTTCTCCATCTTAGTCAATGACAATCCATCAGGAATAATTTTCAGATTATATTGGAAATGGTTTGCAAATGATTGAGCTAAATCATCCCAAATGAACCATTGGGTATGATCTTGATGAGTGTACCATTCCAATGCCGAGCCACTGAGACTTTGACTGAAGTAAGCCATAAGTAGTTCATCCCTTCCTCCAGCTCCGTGCATTTTACTGCAGTATCCTCTCAGGTGGGCCACTGGATCACTGTTGCCATCATACATGTCAAATTTTGGCAACTTAAACCCGGCAGGTAGCTGTACCTCAGGAAACAAACATAAGTCTTTGTATGCCACACTAACTTGGCCTCCCAGCCCCTGCATATTACAAAACGACTGCTCAAGGCTCTTCATTTTCCAGGCCATCTCCTCTTGTTCAAGGTTTCTAGCAGGTTTCTCCTCTTTCATCATGTCGATGAGTGGGGTATAAGAATCATGTTGTCTGAAAGTGGGTTCTGGCGGGTAGTTGTGATTATCCTGGATGTGGAATACAAAATCGCTAGAGGATTTGTGCAAAGTAACTAGTGGCGGTGCCACATACACTGGAGCGACCTGGGGTAGTGGTGGTGGAACTTGTTTAGGCAAGGGTGGTGCTGCTTGTGATGTTGTAGCATAATAATACGCGTAAGCAGGATATGTGGAGGATGAGTTCATGGTGGGTGGTTCTTGGTTTGGGTTTGAAGGAGGAATATATGTGGGGTTAGCTGGGTAAGAAGGTAAGGGTTTCCCCCTTAACCAAGCTTGGTACATCTCTGACCTCTGCTGTTTCAATTTGTACATCTCTTCCTTCATACTAGTTACGTCTAAAAGTTCTTCCTCTTGCATAGGATCCATAATTATAGGCTCGATTTCTTAGGTTACCGCTTTTGTCATGACTTTAAATGAGTGTTGTAGTTCTGATGTGCCAGAATGCCAGCTGTTAACTGTTTTATCTGATACTCATCAACAACAAAAACGTATTAATAGTTAGATCATAAGGGATAAATATCACAAGTTCTAAAAACACAACGTTTGCCTAGTAATTATGCATCATCCCGGCATTATTCTTCCTTTGGACCCGCCAACTTTCTTTTCCACTATTGTTTTTCTTTCATTATTTCATTGTTTTTCATTGTTTTTTTTCCTTTTTCTTTTTCTCTCTCTTTGTTTTCATTTTCGTTTTTCGTTCCTATATGTTTGCCTATCGCTCAAGCAATTCGCATAAGAGAAAATAATGGCAATTTCTTTTGAATTTTCATTGATATTCAAACATCTGTTACAAATGATGTTGTACTACAACTTTAATAATGCAGAAAGAAAATACAAATACAAAAATGCATGCCCTATGAATACATTAAAGCTCCTAGTGCCCGCGAGACATCGTTCGGTCTTGCCGCGGGCCTATATGCTAATCCACTTTGGAGTTTGTCTAGGTCAGTCATTACTTGCTTTACAAAGAACTTTACTGCTGATGAGAATGTTGACTGATACATATCTTCGCACAGTTGGCATTTCCGTCTGATGTATTGAGAAATGTTGACAATTCTTTCCCTGATGACCCCAACCTACCAATCTGTTCGGCACGAGAATCTAAGGTTTGCTGGTTCTTATTTTGAATGTGTTGCAGCTCTAATTCTAACCGAGCCATGGCCATGTGGTAATGTTCTCTCTCTACCTCAAATTCTTTGGTTTGTTTGCTACTTTTGACCTCAGCTATAATGATCTTCTTCCTCAATCAGGCTACCTCAACATTATGTTCATCTTTTAACTGTCAAACCATCCGAGCTCTTTCTTCAGCATTTTTGGCCAGTTGTTTCCGAACCGCAACTAATTCCTTCTCAGCTTTATCTTGATCAAAGCTATAGTTGTTCACTTTGCGCCGTAGATTTTCAATTACCTTTTCATCTCGGGCAAGTCGAACTGGGGTTTCGGTTGTTGTTTTCATCTTTGCAATTTGAGCCTTCAGGATTTCATTTGCTTTTCTCAGCTATTTCTTTTCACCCTCATCAGCTGTTGCTTGTTGGCTGCTTTCGAATTTGAGGTCCTGGAATTGTTTTTCCAACAAGCTGACTCTGGCTCGATATTCATTTTCCTTGGCCATCCAATCTTTTTGTTCCTTAGACTGCTCGGCAAATTCTTGAATATGAGGCATCTTCATCGGTCTCTCATGCTCAACATCTCTACGATACCATGCGGAATACCCCGGTGATACTTCTCCTCTAGCCCGGTCTCTCACACAAGTGTCTATTCTTAGGCATTGGCATTCATTCCATATTTGCCAAACTTTTGCTTCCGGGAATTGCCCATCAGGACTGATTTCTATTACTTGAAAACTGAGGTCACAGTAGTAAAGAACAGGGCAAGATACCACAAGGAAGCTAACTATACCATAAATACGAAAGTTTCCCTACATAGGGGGCTGGCTTTAACAACCCATAAGGGACGGCTTGCCAAGCTTCACAAACAGTTAATTTGTTTATAGTCTCAAAAGTTTTCCTACAAACCGGGCTGGCTTCAACAACCCATAAGGGACGGCTTGCCAAGCTACACAACTCGGAAAACTTTTGTACTATAACCAACGTTAGTTGTTTATAACTCAGAAAACTTTCGTACTATAATAAGATAACTTTCTTACAGTATACTTACCCTATTTTTCATACATGGACCGGCCTTTCCATCCATTCGAAAGAAAGAACAAGAGAGAAATTTAGAAAGTACTCAAAAGTTGTATTTCACAAAGGATTTTTCAAGGTTTACAATATGATTGTTAGATGATCCTACCAGTACTACAAGGCCTCCTTTATATAGGACTAGGAGGTTATTACAAGACAAACTTAAAAGATAAAATAAACATATCTTACATGGCAAACTTATCTTACAAGTGGGTCCTTCTAAACATGTGAAGGACTTTAGGCAAACAACTAAAAAACAACCGAAAGCATGTGAAACGGGTGAAATATACATGGTGTAACATGTGAAAGTATGTGGGAGCATGTGACTCCATGTGAAAGCATGATGATGCACGTGACGAAGCATGTGGAGGCATGTCTAAACACGTGAAAACAAGTTGAAGCTGGGCCCGGATAGTATGGAAAGATGTGGAAAATTTGTCTTAACATGGGTAGGATATTTTTGAGGTTTTTTGGTGGCTAATTTAGGATTATGGTGGGATTAGTAGGAAATCGGGTAATTATTCTTTGATGATTCCATGATTGTCTTCTAGGCATCTTTTCAATGACCTTGTGTAGTAACGCCTGGAACTTGACGGCCCTTCTTCACTGTGCTCTTTCTCTTTTGAATTGAAAGATGTAATCCTCGGCCTTAGTCTGGAAATGTCTTGAGTGATCTTTTCTCGAATGACCTCGTATGGAGTTTGGTATTCTTTTGCTGCTGCCCGGACTCTTTCCCAGTGAGGATGACTGTTTGTATAATTCCAGCTTGCCCAATCTTTTGGCCATATTTCTTTCGGGATGCATCTATTTTGCTGAAAAGGGGTTCTTTGTGCCTCGCTATATTCTTCCTCCATTGATAAAATGGACACGGGAAATTTCCACCAAAATGATGCTTCTGCTTGTGCCTGGACTTTTCCATTAATACTCTTTACTGGCCTATGAAATATGAACACCTTTGTTGTGTAGGAATCACTGAAACATTTAATCCAGTATCTTCTAGGTTTGAACCATTGCAAAAACATTTTAAGAGCTGGTGCAATGTTATCAAACTCTTTGAAGACGTTGCATTTGAATTCCATGAAAATATAATACTAATGGCATAGGTACCAGAAAAACCATAATAATTCTTGTGGAAAATCCTTGGCTTGAGCTATGAATATATGACAGAACGGATATTCCGGATTCACTCTGTATGGTTTGAGAATAGATCCTCCATGTTTTCGGAAAACCTCGAGCTCATAATAAGTTGTTCTTTCAATAAGAATTGATGGATCAAAGGGATCCATGAGGTTGAACAATTCCGGCAGATGATCTGTTGGCTTTAATGAACTTGTTCCTCGTAAACTGGAAAACATAAAGATGTGACTGATTAGCTTTTCCTTTGACTTCAATTTTGCCGGGGAAAATCTCGTTGAGAATTCTTCCGGTCGGGACAGAAAATCTGCGAGAATATTATCCTTTCCTTTCAGATGCCTGACTTTAAACTTATATAGAGAGAACCATTGAGCCCACCTGAGAATCTGAGGATTGGGAATAATTTTTGCATTTAGATGAATCATCTTCGGGAAAGCCTTCATATCCATTTCAATCGGGAATTCTGTATGAATAAGGAAGAAATTGAATTTCTTGATTCCATTCTTTACTGCAAGAATTTCCTTGAAAGTGGAGTGATAATGTTGCTCGGCATCTTTGAACTTTCCATTGGCGTATCCGCATATTTTCCTCTGGCCATCTTTTTCTTCAAATAGAACGGCACTCCAATATTCATTGCTGGCATCTGTCTGCAATATCTTCTACCGTCCGAAGGGATATAGAGGGACTTGACATTTTTAGAAATCTCCTTCATTTCCTTGACTGCTTCATCTTGTTTCTTTCCCCATGGAGGAGCATTTTTCTTGAGCATCTCTGTAAGTGGAGAAATGTATGTAGAGATATTTGGGATAAAATATCTTACATAATTTATTATGCCCAGAAATTGTTGGATCTGCTTTGTTGTGAAGTTGGTATCCGGAAATTTGAGTAGTTCCTGACATATATGGGGTCCTGGACTATATTCTCCTTGCACAAAATGCATTCCAAGCAAATCAATTTCCTTTTGAGCAAGAACCATCTTTTTTGCTGAGAGCATGATCTCGTATTGTGTTACCAATTCCTCAAACTCAAGAAGCAAGTTGATATGCTCTTCAAATGTCACACTAAATAGCAGGATGTCATCAATGTAAACTAGGGAGGTATGGAGGATGGGTTGGAATATTTTTATCATGGCTTTTTGGAATAAATAAGGTGCAGTTTTCAATCCGAAGGGCATAACTTTCCATTGGAAGTGATGATCGGGGATGCAAAATCCTGTTTTGGGTCTTTCTTCAGGGGTGAATTCCTAATTGCCAAAATCCCGACTTTAAATCAAACTTAGAAAAATATTTGGCCTTGGCTAGGTGGGAGAAAAGGGTGAGTTTATTTGGGATAGGGAATTTGTCATCTTGGAGGAAATGGTTAAGTGGCTGGTAGTTGATGACTAACTTGAGTTTTCCTCTTGTTTGTTCAGCTCTTTTGTTGACATAAAATGCTTCGCATGCCCATTGTGAATCTGATGGCTCTATCGGATCAAATTCCAAAAGCTCTTCACACTCTTTCTTTGCGAGTTGTAGATGATCTGGATTCATCCCTAAATGACTGGCTTTTGTTGGATTGATGTTTTCATTCTTCTTGAAAGGGATCTTGATAAAAAATTCTTCATTTTTCCATAGAGGTCGTTTCCCTTTCATCATGAAGTCCTTGTGGGAATCGGCACATGACTGTTCAATGAGATTTTGCTCGATCTCCTTGATTTGTTCGTCCTTAGAGATTTGGAATAGCCTCGGGATTTCAGAATAAGGCCTGAACTGCTTTTTAAAAGCTATCCCATTAGCCTTGATCTAGATCTGATCTCTAAGATGTCTGTAAATGTCGAATCCAATAATAAGATATTTTCCTGGTACATCAGATCCTAGCAGCTTCGTCCTGAACTTCAATCCTGGGAAGAACTCAATGGTGATCGGGTGCTTTGTAATGACAGTTGTGGTCAAAATTGCATTTGATGCTGTGTTGAAATCCTTAAAATGCGGTACCCATTGATCTTCAGGAAAAACAGCTGGATTTATAAGCGAGGAAGCAGCTCCGGTATCAATGAAAGCAATAACTCGAGTTGGTTTGTCCCACTTGGATGAACAGATTTTGACTTCTACTTGAGGAACAACAGTAAGAGCATTGATCTCCTCTCTAGCCTCGATTATTGGTTCTGAGATTTGGTAATTGCCTTGCTCTTCATAGATATCAAGGGAGAATAAGGTTTCTTCATTCGGTTCATCATCCACAGAGAATATTGATTCAAGGTCCTCCTCCTTTCCGAGATGTATACCAGTGTAATCTTCAATCTCTTGAATGAGTTTGACAGACCTTCTTGATTGTGGACAATTTTTAGCAAAATGTCCAATCTTATGCCAAATAAAACACCTGTTCTTCTTGTGAAAATTTACTGGCCTTCTCCGTCTGAAGTATTTTGTGCGTCTCTTGGACCTTGATTTTCCATCTGGAATTCTTGGCCATTTGAACCTTCTGAATTCTCTCCTTCGCCGAGATGTGCGGCAAGAGCATCCTGATCTGGTAATTAGATCAGATTTGCGGCATGCTTTGTCAAGTGCTGGATTATGTTGGATAATTTGTTTTAGAGCAGAGCGCTTCGTACAGATATCATCCAATGCGACGAAAATAGCTTGCCCGATGTAACCAATTTGTGGGATGGTTATGGACTGGAACTTTTCTTCAATGATGGTCATGGTTCGACTTGCCAGCAACTTTGGAAGAGAAGATACAAAGGCCTGCTTTAGATTGATATCTCCTCCAATCTCGAAGTATATCTTTGTCATTTTTTGAAAATGTCTATCAATGTCATTTCTGTCGAATGACACGCATTTCATCTCGAAGAGTTGCCTCCACATTTTCTCCTGTCTTTGGCCAGCATCTCCGCAAAAAACCTCATGTAGGATTTTGATGTTGAAAGCAAAATCCTGGGAACTAAGAAAAGCATTTTTGTCTTGAATTCCAAGTGTATTCCACCAGTCTCTGAGGATTCCTGAGAATCGTGAAGTGAGTTCTGAAAGAATGGTATACTTTTCTCGCTCCACCAAATTTCTGGTCACCATCCAAGTATAGAAGTCTTGGATCCGTTGAGGCCATTTTGAAACCTTGACATCATCTAAGGTGAAGGTGTGGAAACCGGTTCCAACTGGCTTTGACGCCATAGGCTCATATCTTCTTTTTGGGATTGGTTCATCCGTTATGCCTTCTTGTTCATCATCTACTTCAGATATTTCTAGATCTCTTGGCTGGTTTACAAATATTGGGGGATCATCTCCTTCGGAAGATTCCGTTGTGGATTCATTGCTTGCTTGAGAACTATCTTCCATGGATTCATCTTCTGATGAGTTTAGTGATTCTGACCATGGGGTATCTTCTTCTGATATGTACCTTGGTTGGGAGACATAGAGGTCCGGAGCCTTCTGGTCGGAAATCATCAGATTTTCAGGATTTGATCCTTTTGAACTTTCTCCTTGGTCTCGCCTTTTCTTGGTTTGTTTCTTTGCTGCAAGGGCATCTTTCATTTCCCAAACCATTTTTGCGATATCAAAATCATCTTCTTCTTTTGTTGGTCGAGTGAAAGAGATTGGATTTTTTGAGGTTGATGGAAAAGTAGAGAAGGTATGGTCTAATTTGGGTGGTGAATATGCTCGTGATGACATGGGGAAGAAGGTAGGTTTTGAAGAGAATGATGGGGTTCTTTGTGGCTCATAGTGATCATTTCTCAGAAGCTGAATTTGTTCTTTAAGAGAAATCGTCTCCTGTTGTTGTTGTTGGAAAAATTGGAAAAGTGAAGTTCCTGGCGGACAAATCTCATATTGTAAATTTGCCAACCTTAATTCCAAAGCTTTGATCAGTCCTGCATGTTGAGACGATGACCGCTCCACCTTTTTCTCAATTGTTTGCACTTTGCTCATCAACTTGTTTTGTGCATGGTCCACATTTTTTATGGCATTTCCAATATTATTGAGCACTTTGTTCTGGCAGATGGAATTTTCTGATTGCCAGTTCATTGTTGCTTCAATATCACTTGTTGGGGGTTTTTCTCCAGACGGTAGTATTATGTTCTTTTTGGGGATTTTTGGAGCATGGCTGATACCCTCATTTTTAAAAGGTTGAAGTGGAGGAAATTCTTGGGAATGACTAGAACTTGAAGGACTCATCATGAATATTTGTGGGTGTGTGGAACTTTGGGTTGATGGAGTCTTAGGCTCAGATGGATTTTTAGGTTTTGGGGTGTGAGATGATGTTGGTTCGGATTTGGGCATGGTTTCACTATCCTCCCAGCTAGGGGTGAATTTTTCAGGTAGTTTCGGCCATTCTTGGGGTTTGTAACTAACAAGAAGTTCATATTTACATGGACGGCACAACCTGATATCTTCCGAGTTGCCTTAATACCCAGTATGGCGCATAAGGTTGGATGCTCTTGAGACCGGTTAACAGAAAATACAACCCTTCAGCTGGCATGTATATAACTTCGTTGAGGGGCAACCATCCATATGCCCAATCTATCTGGCTAGCAGTCAGTGATCGCAAATATGTGATCCAACCTTTTGATCCTTCTGGCAACTTAGCTTCTTTTGTCCTCACATAGAATTCTTCAATACACATCTTTTCAGATGATCCATAGCTTAAAAACTGAGGGTGGCGGCATAAATGCTCTATCATCCATATTTGGAGAAGTAAATTACACCCCTCAATGTCCTGCTTTGCAGGCTGTGAGAGCACGCAAGATATCGGCCACTATCATTAGTGCCAGTGTATTGTTGTCTTGCACAAGGAGAGTACTAGCAATTTTGGTGACTCTAATGTCAATATTTCCGTCTTTCCTCAGGAATATGATCAATCCCGAAAAGGCTACCATAAAGGAGAAATGCATGTGTTCCTCCCACTTAGCCCGGTTCGCTTTGCTGCAGAGTTTGTTTGTTGGATCATTAAATCCCCCAATGTGGCCATATCTGCGGTATATAAAGCTCATAATGCAGAACCCGTGAACCAAGTCTTCATTGTGAACATTTCTGGTAATCTTTAAGGAGTCGAGGAATCTATGCATTGTAATAGCCCTTGGAGCCACCGGATATTTGTCTTTTAGGGGAACCTTGCCTTTCCTGATGTAGTTAGCAATTTCCTCCAATGTCGGAGTCAGCTCAAAATCTGAGAAGTGGAGCACATTATGTGCGGGATTCCAACAAGCAACTAGAGCACGGATAATATCACCCCGAGGTACTATGTTCAACAGCCCAGTAAGATCTTTCAACTATTTGTTGACCCAATCCTGTCCTTCTTGGCCTAGATCATTCCACCATAATCGCAACTCCAAAGGGATTTTGTTCATTAGTGCAAAAGGTTCATTTTGAATTGTGCTCATCCTTCACATTTATTAAAGGCGATTTATTAAAAAAGGAAAATCTTTTTCAAAAACAATTTTCATTATTTCAAAAGAGCTAACCTTTCCATATTTTATTTGAAAATTTCAAGGATATTATTTAAAAAAAAGACTTCAAAGCGACCATTTTTGCACAAGAAGCCTTCTGGCGTCCTTTCAGAATATTCGGCTATTTTAAAAAACAGCATCACTTTGATTTATTGAGAACTAAAATTTGACATTTTTTGGTTATTTTTTGAAAGGGGTGGTTGGACCCGTCACGGGTTGCCTACGTATCTCGCCTAGTGGTGAGAATCAAACCTGCGTAGTTCGGTCATATATATTAATTGTTGAAAAGGGTGGTTGGCTTCATACCGGTAATATATATTAATTGTTGATTAAGGATTATTGGTATCACACCGGTAACATACATATATTATTGATTTATTATTATTTATTGATTTTACACCGGTAATATAAATATTTTTGAAATTAAAGATTATTGGTTTAATACCAGTAATACATTTATATACATATTGTTGATCAAAGATTGATGGTTCAATGCCGGTAACATATTGTATTGATTATTGTTATTGGTGTCACACCTCCCTTTTTACTACTTTTTAAGATAAAGTATACCCTGCTATTTACTAATACACCCGAAGAAGGGATATAATAATAACAACAGGGAAGGAGTTTTTCCACTTTAAGGACAATCGGAACGAGATTTATTTAAATTTCAGAGTAGCCCCTTGGGAAGATAATGGTGTCCTAAGTCACCGGTATGAATCCCGAATCCGAGGAAATATGATTCTGTTTTAACAGTCTGCGAAACTAGAAATCCGGATAAGGAATTCTATTAACCCGGGAGAAGGTGTTAGGCACTCCCGAATTTCGTGGTTCTAGCACGGTCACTCAACTGCTGTATTTGTCTTATTTGATTTCTTTATATGCTTTTTACAAATGTTAATGTCCCGCTTTGTTATTTTGACGACTTGCGACGTCACGAAAACACATTTCGAGTCACACCGTAACCAATACGCCTGTGACTTTAGTGCATTTCAGCTTCGCCGGGATTTGAGATTTGAGTCACATAAATGTGCACTTGTATTAAGGATGTATATTTTTAATCGCGCCTATAATGTCTACGTCTTATTAACTTTAGGAAAGACCGTGAAGTTTTCTAAATGGTCCTTCTGAGTCTAACACTTTATATTGAAATCCATTTGGGGGCCCCGTATATTTCCATCTTCAAGGCGAGGCTCATCCCTTATTTTTAAAGTCCAAACTTAATTGTATACTATGTTTTCTATCCTGTTCTTTCTTCCTAATTTACACCTTGTTTTTATGTTATTTTTAGACTATGATATTAAGGTCCAGGCCATTTATTTACAACTAGGCCTGGACTTTTGGACTACTTTAACAGTCCATCATGGAACAAACGGGCATCTGGAGCCCGGCGTATGCTATTGCCTCTACTTGAGGACCAGATGTTATGTTAATCAAATCTGGGCCAGTATTCATGACTAGGCCCAGAGTAGGTGGACGAAATACAAAACAGGTTTGTAACTTCAAAATAGAATTTAAACAAATATTTCTCGAATGACAGAAGAAGTCAATAAAATTCATATTATTTCATAAGGTATCAAATAACATATCAATCACTACAAATTTCAAATTCTAATAACTAATTGAACATTCTAAGAACATACATTTTCTATTAGTGCTATTATTCCAGATACTTAAGTAATTATTATGATACTAATTGTAAACTTATTTTGTTATCTAATTTTAACTAAAGGAAAACGGTGTCGAAACATTAACTAGACAGACTTGAGTTATTAAGAATTACAGAACTCTAAAACTAATCTATAGATAATTCATTTTCTAGTGAGGCTAGACGACAATACAGTTTGAACTTAATCCACTCATTTCCTTTTTCTAAATTAAATCAATCCTGATTCAGAATTTAACTAACAAAAGTAGTTAGATATCAATTTATATACCAGTTTTATAGGTGTATTAACTTTGTATTAGCCTGTTTTAAATTTGGATTAGGTGATAGTTATTTCTAACTACGTTTAACTGCTATACTAGATACTCTACTCTAATCTATATCAATCTCATATAGTTGATTATTACAATCAATCCTAATGAATTACAATGATTCTAGGAAGTACAATTACAAACTAAAGAGGAAGAAACAGAAACAAATTCATCCAATAATTCATGTAGCTTCATTTTTTCATCACAATTGCGATTACATCTTCAGGAATAGAAGTGTACCTTATTCAAAACAAGTCTATGAGTCTAGGCTTTGGGGATGAAGAATAGTTAGCAAATAACAGTAGCAGAACAGCAACAACAATGATATATGTCAATCATAGTAGAGCAGCTAACAGAATCCCAAATATAGAAATCCAGCATATCAACAAAGAAGAATCAAGAGCTCAAGCAAAGTCCAGATAAATTGAAGAACAGTAGACCCAGCAGGAATTCCCAAATTAATACCCAAGTTAATCAGCTAAGAGTTATAGTATATGGAACTTAGAATTTTTAACTAGATTTTCAGAACTCTCTAATTCAGATATTTGAATTGTAACCCCTCTTTTTTTTAATTTCTGAACTAGAGCCTTTTTCAGGCTCACTAGAAGCCTATTTATAGACGGATTTTTGGGGGGAATTGGGGGGAAATTCAAATAATTTAATTTCGTTCCCCTCCCCTTATTGTTTTCAATTATTTACAGTTTAATTCATTAAGTCTATGTCGAAATGCCTTAGAGCCCTTGCTAGAAGGTTCTAGGCAAATCTATAGTGTTCTATTAGGTGTATTTTACTTAGTTACTCTTACTTGCTAAGGTTTGTTACAGGAATACTTTTTAATTATGCCCAGTTGTCCTTTGTTTTATATGTAATTATAGAAATACTAAGCACTAAAGTCATTTTTATCCTTATAGGCTCTATTAAATCTTTAGGAATGCCATTTACTGTTCCTGTTATACCCTTTTTATTTATTTCAAATTACCCGACCTACTAAGGTCTGACAGACTTAGGGTTATGAATTATTTAATTAGTAACCATTTCTTACAGATATTTTAAGACTTAGCCAATTCTAGACCCCAAACCCCTTTCATATTTAGCCAACATTTATCAGACCCAACCCATTATTTAACACATAGCATGTTTAGTGGAAGTATGGTCATTTAATTAACAGAGATAACCTCTTAACAACCACATACTTAGAAGCATAGTCAAACAGAGGTAGTTTTTCAAAATCTACCACTTAATAGGAATACAACTAAGTAATCAGTATAACCATTCAATAATAGAAATAGCCACTTAATGACCAGACTTTATCTTTCAGAAATAGCCACGTATTTAACTTTCAGAAATAACCACATACTTAACTTTCAAAAATAAACCAAGAACCTTTGCACTCATAACCCAAATCACAAAAGCATCCAAAGATTCATAATGGACTCACAAATGAATCAATCTACAAATATAGCCAGTTTTATGTTATTTTGCTCATATAGCCTTAATCGCAAATTAACTTTCAATCAATCAGAACTCAGAGGGAAATTTTGATAATGGTTGAATCCCAACTAATCAAGACTCAATTTCAGATAGAGCATGATGAACAAATACATAAACAGGCTTATTTACTCATGATTCATGTGTGACAAACATTAAAAACCCTAAGAACACTTGAGCAGACTTAGGCATGTGTAAGATTCACACAACAGAGATAGATTATTATTCTTCAAACATGCAGGATAAATGAGTTCATAAGAATATCATAGGCATGCCAAGAATTATTTTCAGAATCAGCAAACAAGAAAATAAGGATAGTAAACTTAGCTTTTGGGATTTTCTTTTTCCTATTCTTTTCTTTCTTTCTTTCTTCTTTATTTCTTCTTTATTTCTTCTTTCTTTCTTTCCAAATCTCCGAAATTTCGAAGATGTTTAGCCTTCTGACTGTTGGACTTCTCCGATGAGGTTTTTGATTTGTGTTTTGGTGTGTATGGTGTAGTTTGGGGGCTTGGTTTAGTGGTTTTGGGGTAGGGATGTTTTTGGGTGCTCACCGGAGTAGAGTTCCGGAGAGTCTTTTTGTTATATTCGAGGAGTTCCAGTGATTTTCGAGACTAGCCACCTTGATAGGGTGATAGATCACCTCAAGGTGGTCCTAGGGTGTTAGTTTGAGAGGCTGGTTCATAGTTGGTGAGGTCGCCGGCTAGGGTTCCGGCGACCGGAATTTCAAGAAGAAGGGGGGTCTTTGGTTTGGTAGGTTTTTTATGGTGTTCGCAGGGTTTGTGGGTAAGGGGTGAGGTGTTTATGGCTCGCCTATGCCAGAGATGGTGGCTGAGACAAGGCGGCCAGCAAGTCTCATGGGAGACCTAAGAAGGAAGAAGAAGGTAGAAGAGGCAGCTAGGGTTTTCTCTGTATCGTGTGTATGTGTATACACTGGTGTTGAACGGGAGAGTGGGTATTTATACCCATCACGTATCGTGGAATCCTGGCCCTTGCATTAGCCAAGATCAATGGCCAGGATCATTTGCCTCTAAACGGCATCGTTTGGTTAAGTGAGAGGCTTCTTCATGTCCGTTGGATATTTAGCTTGGACGGCTGAGATTATTTCACTATACTATGTCGTTTGTCTTTTAACGAGATTTAGTGTCATCCGTTTGATCAATTGCTTTGAACGGCCAAGATTAGTCTCTTTCACGACGTCGTTTAATTTCATAACGAACCACTTGATTTGATCCGTTGGATTCCTTTCATCAACGGTTTGTTTTGTTTTGGCTTATACGGTGTCATTTGGTCACGAGCCTGGCAGACCAGGCTTATCCTTTGGGCCTAATGTATTTGGGCTTATTATATGTATATGTATTTCATTATGTAGCCCAAATTATATTGTGTTTTGTATTTTTGTCTTGTATTTTCTTTTGTATTTTATTTTTTCTCTTTTTGTATTTATTTTCATTTGTTATATTTCTTTTATTTTCTATTTTTTCCTGATTTTTCCTTAATTTTTTGATATTTTTGCCATTTTTCTTCTATTTTCCGGTATTTTTGTTTTTTGTTGATTTTTCCTGAATTTTATATTTTTGTGGTATTTTCTAATTGATTCATTTTGTAATTTTAATTTCAACTTATTATTTAAAGCAAACACACAAGTATTTCAATTAAATCACACATTGCACACCAAAAACTATTTTTGTATTATTTTTATATTTATATTAGAATTTAATTGCTCAAGGCAAAAATCACGTGCTCACAATTGGCCATAGCGCCGGTGACTTATCGGAAGGGTCGGAGTGTATGCCACACTACTAACAGATATTGATTGTTGGCATTGGCCATAGTTGCTGGTAGCCTATTTTGTACTATTATTGGCCATAGATGCTGGTGACATATCGGGAGGGTCGGAGTGCACTCCACACTACTAACAGATAATAATTATTGATATTAGCCACAATAGCTGGTAATATATTATGTATGGTTTTGTTTAATAAAAGAAAGGATTGATCGTAAAATGAGAACGAGTGGTTGTACTCCTATAAGTGGATGATGTGAGTTTGGAATCAAAATTGTATTCCTTTGTCCATATTATTTTTATGATATAATATTTTGCTGATGTACCAGGGTAAGTTCTTTTCCCTATAAATGTTCACTGGTGTATATCGTTGTTTGTTAGCATCTATATATATTTTAACTGCACAGGTTTATGTGGGTGTCTCGTCCTAGCCTTGTCACTACTTCTCTGGGATAGGTCAGGCACTTACCAGCACATGGGGTCGGTTGTGCTGATACTGCACTCTGCGCTCTTTTTGCGCAGATACTGGTTACGGACAACAGCATCGGCAGTAGCACAATTGTGGGTATTTTGACTACTGGACTTCGAGGTAGCCTTGCAGGCGTCCGCAGGACCCGTTGTCTCCTCTATCTTTATTTTTCATTCTGTTATATCACGTATTCAAGATAAATAGTTTATACTTCTTTCAGACGGTTATGTGTAGTATTCTTAGAAGTTCATGAGTATTGTGACACCAATCTTGGGTAGTGTATCATGTTTGGGTTTTCTGTATCGTATCTAGTAAAATTTGCTAAGTCTTCCGCTAAATTTATTCATTCCTCTGTAAGTACATAATTTTATTTTTAGTCTTAAAAAGAGAGTTGTAACTAATGAAAATGTAAGTAAGAATTGGCTTGCCTATCTTCCACTAGTATGCGCCATCATGACTCCCGATGGTGGGAAATCCGGGTCGTGACAGTCGGAATGGAATTATGAGAGTCGATGTAGCTTCATTATATTATTTTGGACTTGACTGCAAAATTTGAGGTCATTCAGACTAGTTTTGACGTGTTTCGGCATTAGATGTGGAAGTTAGAAGTTTCAAAGTTCATAGGCTTGAATCCGAGGTGAATTTAGTATTTTTGCATTGGTTTTGGTGATTCAAAGGAACAACTAAGTTTGTGTCATATTATGGGACTTGTTAGTATACTTTGCTGGGATCCCATGAGGCTCGGATAAGTTTTGGAAGAGTTTTTGGAAGATTTTGGCATTTTAAGCATAAGCATGTAATGATCCAAAGGTCCATTTTTAGTTGTACATATTGAAATTTAATTTTGAGACTTTTGGGATTTTGATAATGAATTATAGGAGTAATCTGGAATGTTTGGTTTAATTTCATCAAGTCGCGATTGGGTTTTTGAGCGAAATGTGAGTTAATTGTTTAACGAGTGAAATGAGTATCGCACTGAGCAAATGAGGTCCAAATTGAGTTTCGATTGAAGGACTATGTTCGTATTATTATTTGTGACTCATAGGAACAAGAATCATCGAATTCTGAGTTTATAGGGTGTAGTTAAGGCCTTTTTAGTGAAAATAAGCATTGCTGGTGCAACAACATCTGGTGCACACCTTTAGCGATCAGATTTGGGTAAGTTTAGCGATGAAATTAGACTTTTATCGACCAGAATGGGTCTTTTTGATGTTGTTAAGCTATTTTGCCCATTTTAGCATTTTTGGGTGAAAGAATACGGCTTGGGGCGATTTTTTAGCAAGCAATTATGGAAAATCTTAAGATAAGTCACTTGTGATCATTTTTACTCCAGAATATTAAATTATCATCGAATAATCCGACAAGATTACATATTTTTAAAGTGTTTAATTGGAGAAAACCAGTAGAAAAATGTGGGTTTAAGGCTTGTAATTTTGAGAAATTCTAGGGTCGATTTGAAGGGTCAAACGAGCTACGATTTTGGTGTTCTTTATATGTACGGATTCGTGATAGGACAAAGAATATTTTGGTATAAAAATTTTGATTTTTGATAAGTGTGCCCAAAGTTCGATTTTTGCTAATTTCGAGATTTTTGCTATTTTCGATTGTTTTCGATTGGGTATTGTACCGTTGGCATATTGTGATGTATTTGCTTTGATATTGGATAGATTCGACGCGGGTGGAGGCTGGTTTGAGGGTCAAAGGCTTCGCAAGCTAGAGATTTCACCGGTTCGAGGTGAGTAATGATTGTAAATGATATCCTCAGGATTTGAAACCCCGGTTTTGCACACCGTAGTGCTATATTGAGGTGACTTGCACGCCGGATAGGAAGCATAGGGTAGAGCACCGTTGGGGATTGTGACTTGGTCCGTCCCGGTTGTTGATTTTGCTGCGTATTTGACTGAAACTTAATTGATGTTATCATGATTTGGGCTAATTTCCATACTTGTGGCTTATTTCTGACTGTTTGAACTCCATATGAGCAATCATCACTATTTTTCTCACAATTTAAAATATTATTTGATCTCAGTCCATTTGAATTACACTATTTCATGAACTCAACTATATTTTTACTCAACCTTGAGTTTTAACTAATATTTGAACTATTGTTTGAGCTGAGCATTATTGTTTTACTGATGCCCGAGGGGCTTATGATTATTTTTGGACTGATTAAGGCTGAGTGCCATATGTGAGGAAATTTTGAGTGATGTGAGGAGGCTTTCAGGCCTTGAGCGATATGTGAGGAGGCTTCCAGGCCTCGAGTGTATTGTAAGAAGGCTTTTAGGCCTCATGTGACATGTGCATGCTTTCAAGCCTTATGATGATATAACGCTTGGGCTGTAGGAGCCCTTTCGGAGTCTACAACCCCACAGTGAGCGCGGGTACCCATCTAGAGCGGATAAATTTTATACAGTGGTAATAATGGTACTGTTATACGCGTTTGGTCAGGTAACAATGACTGACCAGTCAGGTAACAATGACTGCCAGTAGTAACAATGGCACTGTAATACGTGTGATGGTCAGGTAATAATGGCTGACCAGGAATATGAATCATGCACGAGGGGCAGGAACTGTTTGGAGATATTTCCCAAGGGGCAAACTTTGATGTGTTCATCTTACATATTTACTTGTCTTTTTACATGTTATATTGGGATATTAATGCCCGAAGGCGAACTTTTTTGTGCTTATTAGCGCTAACTATTTTGAAATCGTTTTTGTAATTATTGAAAAGACCATTTTTAAAAGAGATTTGAACTGAGCCAAGGTATTTCCAAAGATGTCATAGATTTCACTGTTTTCTCAGAAAGTTGTACCCGGCTTCTATATAGCATGTTGGTTACTTTACATGATTTCTTGCTGCACAATTATTATTTATCTTTATTACTCACTGAGTTGGACTACTCACTTTACTCCCTGCACCTAGCGTGCAGTTGCAGGTATTTATTCAACCGGTCGCAGGTATTGGTTGCGTGGAGGCAGAGTTATAGAGGTTTTAGCGAGGTGACTGGCAGCTTTCGTAGCACCACTGTCTTTTTATATTATTCATTATTCTTGTTCAGTGTATTTCTAGACTGTAAAGTGGAAATTTCATTCTTATAGATGCCTGTGACTGGTGACACCCCGATCAGGACTGTGTTGGGTTGTGAATCTATTAATTAATATCATTAAGTCGTATCGGGTCGTTCATTTGTGTTTAACTACTTTGAAAGAGTCAAGTTGGGTTAGTTGGCTGGCCTTATCTTCACGAGAGATACCATCACGATTAGTGTAGGGTTTGGACCGTGACATTAGCCCTCGTAATATCACAGCTCTACTATCATTTGGATTCTCAAATCAAGAAAAATTAGGTTTGTAAAATTTTTAGTACTTATCATTTTATAAAGTTCCTTTGTTACTAAAAATCTTTGAATATTTTCTTCATTCTGTTCGTAGTACATAATATCAGTTCCTCACATATGACTCACATGCGCATGAAAAAAACTAAGATAGCATTTAATTTGTGTTGGACTTTAAGCATTGAGCTTAAGACTTTAAGTATTGGGCTTTAAAAGTCTAAGAGTGTAAATTGGAAATGGTGAAAAATAAAATAGAGGGAAATAATAATTTGAATGATGTGAGATTTTGACTTGCACTTTGTCCCTCATTGATGAGGGACAACTACATTTGTGTGCTTATATATAGAATCACTTCTTAAATCTCTTAAAAGGAGTTGAAGAGAATGAACCCCCGCACCACCGTCGTTGCTCAATCGGCTCAGTTCGGCTTTGACTTTGGATTTGGATTTGTCAAATGATCGATCGATAAGATTATTTTTGGGCACAATTTATTTAATTAATTAATTAATAATTAAGCAAATGTCAGTTAGTTAGCTGCTTTTTGGACGTGACTGCATTAGGACCGCGCCAGAACACTGCTGCAGATTCAGAAGGCCTCTCTGGCCACCGTTCTGGCATAACTGCGGTAGGACTAAGGCAGGACATATATTCAGAAGGCCATTATGGCTGCGGACCTGACGTAACCGCGGCAAGACGCATAAACTTTTGAATAGACACCTTTTCCAGAATAAACATCACGCCTCTTCCAATAATTGCCTATAAATTCTGAGGCATGGCTTCGTTTTTAAAATTGAAAAATTACAAAACTTCCTTCTTTCTGAAAATACTGCATTCTAATTCGTTAGTATCCTGGAGTTTGTAATTCCACTATTGGAGGAAGGTTTATTCCGTTTCATCCTGGGAGGATTTAATCCATTACCTTGGCTACATGTGGGGGGGGGGGGTAAATTCCTTAAGGATGCACAAGCAAATTGTGGACTCGGAATATTTCTTATTCTTTCTGTTTTCCAGTTTCTTTTATTCTTCTAAGAGTTTTCTGATTTTGTGTTTTAACACAGTAGCGCTTCACAATCTTAAGGAATTTTAATACTAACGTTTCTGTGTTTAAATATATTTTAAACTATTATTTATACTTTGTATACTGGTTTGGAGACTAAAGCCTTCATGCTTTGTACTCCAATATTTGTTCTGTCCAGTTTAAAGCATATCAAAATTTTACCGAAATAATAAATGTACTGGTTTGAAGTATATAAAAACTTCACCATTATTACATGTTGTATGTTTGTTTTGGTATTCAGTTTGAAGATATCAAAACATCACTGATTTAACAAAGTTCTGTTTTGGTTCCAACTTTTTAGAAAAATAACGAATGAAAACCAAACTAATGGAAATGTTGGGGGAATGGTTGCTACTATTATGAATGTTGCTGCCTCGTCAAGCCGTTCAACTTCTGCTCAAGCTATGGCACCAGAGAAAAACCCAGAAAGTTTTCCGGTGTTGACTTCAAACGCTGGCAAATGAAAATGCTCTTCTATCTTACTACGTTGATTTTGTAGCGATTCATCAAGGAGGATCCTCCGGTCCTGGCTGAAGACACTCCGAAATGATGAACGCTTTGTTGTAACTGAAGCATGGAAGCATTCTGATTTCTTGTGAAAAACTATATTTTGAGTTATTTGGAAGATAGCTTGAACAATATCAATAGTGTCATGGAAACTTCAAAAACATTATAGAATGCGCTTGAAAAAAAGGACAAGACTGAGGATGTCGGACTTAAGAAGTTCGTGGCTGCAAGGTTTTTTGATTTCAAGATGATTGACACGAGGTCGGTCCTAACTCAAGTCCAAGAATTGCAAGTCATTGTGCATGACCTCCTTGCTGAAGGTATGGTCATAAATGAGGCATTTCAAGTCGTTGCTTTCATTGAGAAGTTACCTCCATTGTGGAAGGACTTTAAGAATTATCTTAAACACAAGCGGAATTAAATGACACTAGAAGAATTGATTATTCATTTGAGGATAGAAGAAGACAACAAAAAATACCGAAACGAAGTCACGTGAAAGTTCAACAATAATAAGGGATAACATTGTTGAGGAGGCGCCAAAATAAGAAGAGAAAGAAAGCTTCTGGACCAAAGAATTATCCAAGCAAGAAAATATTCAAGGGTAATTGCCACAGCTGTGAATAATTTGGGCATAAAGCCATGGATTGTCGTGCACCAAAGAATGATAAGAAGAACAAGAAGAAGAATCAAGCTAACATGGTTGAAAATGCTGAAGAAATAGAGGCCTTGTGTGCCATGTTGTCTGAATGCAACTTGGTAGTAAATTCTAAAGAATGGTGGATAGATTCTGGAGCCACTCGCTATGTTTGTGCTAACAAGGAGTTATTTTCTTCTTATGCGCCTGCAGCACCCATCGAGACAATTTTTATGGGAAATTCGTCTAGAACAAAAATTGAAGAGTTGGCAAGAATGCATTGAAGATAACGTCGGGAAAAATAGTGACTCTAAACCAAGTTCTCCATGTTCCAGAAATTTGCAAGAATCTTGTGTCTACCTTACTTCTTGTCAAGAATGGATTCAAATGTATTTTTGTTTCTAATAGTGTTCTACTAAGTAAGAATGATATGTATGTAGGAAAAGGTTACCAGAATGAGGGCCTTTTTAAGATAAATGTAATAGCAATTCTTATCAATAAAGTTAATACTTCTTCTTACTTACTTGAGTCAAATAATTTATGGCATTCACGCTTAGGTCACGCTAACTTCAAAACATTGCGAAAGATGATAAATTTAGAAGTATTTCCAAAAATTGATTGCATTAGTTCTAAATGTCAAATATGTGTGGAATCAAAGTGTGATAAGCATCCTTATAAGTTCGTTGAAAGGAATTAAAGTCCTTTATACTTAATTCACATAGATATTTGCGACATGAAGTCAACACCATCTCGCAGTGGAAAAAAGGATTTTATTACTTTTATTGATGATAGCACGAGATATTGCTATGTTTATTTACTTGATAGTAAAGATGAGGCAATTGATATTTTCAAGAAATACAAAAGTGAAGTTAAAACACAACTAAACAAAAATATCAAAATGATAAGAAGTGATAGGGATGGTAAATATGAATCTCCTTTTGAAGAAGTATATCTGGAAAATGGTATTATTCACCAAATAACTACCACTTACTCTCCACAATCCAATGGAATTGCAGAGAGAAAGAATCGAATGTTGAAAGAGATGATGAATGTGTTGTTGATAAGTTTAGGTTTACCACAGAACTTGTGGGGGGGAATCTATACTTACAACTAACCGAATAATCAACCATGTACCTCATAGTAAAACACAGTCCATTCCCAATGAAAAATGGAATGGAAGGAAACCTAGCTTGAAATATTTCAAAGTGTGGGGATGTTTAGCTAATGTACAAGTTCGTAAACCTAAAAGGGTTAAGATAGGTCCAAAAATGGTTTATTGTGTATTTATTGGATATGTAACCAATAGCAAGACACGTCGTTTTCTGGTTCATAAGTCAGAAAATCTTGAAATTCACGTTAATACGATAATAGAATCAGATAATGATGAATTCTTTGAAACTATTTATTTGTATAAAAAGGAAAGTGAAGTGACCTACCAAAAGTCAAAACTACCTCGGGAGGAAATAACACATGGTATGCCTAATGAGGAAAATCCGAGAAGAAGTAAATATCAACGGACATCTACTTCATTCGGTCTAGATTTCTAACTTTCCTGCTAGAAAATGAGCCTCGTACATTCAAGGAAGAAATGTCTTCCTCAGAAGCACAATATTAGAAAGAAGTTGTCAATAGTGAAATAGAATCCATATTGAGCAACCATACCTGAGAATTGGTTGATGTTACTCCATGTAACAAAACATTGGGTTCTAAATGGATTTTCAAGAAGAAAATGAAAGACAGTGGTGCTATTGACAAATACAATGCAAGACTTGTTATCAAAGGATTTAGGTAGCGAGACATCTTGACTATTTTGACACATACTCGCCGGTATCAAAAACTATATCCATTCGGATGCTAATAGCGTTAGCCGCCTTATATGATCTTTAAATGCATCAAATGGATGTAAAAATAGCCTTCTTAAATGGTGATTAAGAGGAATAAATTTACACGGACCAACCTGAAGGGTTTGTGGTTCCGGAAAAAGAAAAGAAGGTGTGTCAACTTGTTAAGTCCCTTTATGGACTAAAACAAGCACCCAAGCAATGGCATGCGAAATTTGACCAAACAATATTGTCAAATGGCTTTAAGATTAATGAATGTGATAAATGTGTTTACATTAAGAAAGTTCCAAATAATATAGTCATTTTTTGCTTATATGTTAATGATATGCTAATAATGAGCAAAGACATTGCCGACATTCAAGCTACTAAGTGTATAGTTGCTAGTAAGTTTGATATGAAAGACTTAGGATTTACCGATGTAATTCTAGGAATTAAAATCCCGAGGACTCCTTAGGGTATAGCTTTGTCTCAATCACATTACGTGAAAATGATACTTGAAAAATTCAAACACTTGGAATTTAGAAGTGCAAGAGCCCCAATTGACTTAAATCATCATCTTATAAAGAATAAGGTGAAAGTGCGTATCAAGTAGAGTATGCTCGTGTGTCGGGAAACTTAATACACATCATGAACTGTACACGATCTGATATAG
Source organism: Nicotiana noctiflora (assembly GCA_032618575.1). Classification (NCBI taxonomy): domain Eukaryota; kingdom Viridiplantae; phylum Streptophyta; class Magnoliopsida; order Solanales; family Solanaceae; genus Nicotiana; species Nicotiana noctiflora. The sequence goes on along the minus strand of JASVEL010013494.1, from coordinate 471,677 downwards.
CATGTGCAATAAGTAAACTTAGTCGATTCACAAGTAATCCAAACAAACATCACTGGGTGGAAATAAAACAAGTTCTGGGATATTTGGAATATACCCAAGACTATGCTTTGCACTACAATAAATATCATGCGGTTATTGAAGGATATAGTGATGCAAATTGGATAACCAGCTCAACAGAAATAAAGTCCACAAGTGGATATGTTTTTACTCTTGGTGGAGGAGCAGTATCTTGGAAGTCTTCCAAACAAACGTGCATCACTCGCTCTAAAATGAAATCAGAGTTTATAGCTTTGGATAAAGCTGGTGAAGAAGCTGAATGGCTTCGAAATTTCTTATAAGACATTCCGTTCTGGCAAAAACCTTTAGCTCCTATGCATACATTGCGATAGTGACGTTGCAAAGGACCGGCATCGAGCGTTATTTATAATGAAAGTCTCGTCATATACGATGAAGATATAATATCGTTAGACAACTACATTCTAGTAGAATTATCACTATTGATTATGTAAGATCAAAGAATAATGTGGCGGGTTCGCTTACAAAAGGCTTAACTAGAGAGGGAGTTGAGAAATCATCTAAGGGAATAGGACTATGGCCGAGGACAAGTCAACATAGCGGTAACTCTACCTAGAATTCTGGATGTTCTGAGATCTAGGTTCAGAGAGCTCAAACAAAATTGTAATTGACCAGTTCAACATTGTCAAAAGTAAAATCTTTGGTCCCTTCTTGTGATGAAGACAATGTTCAGTAACAAGGATAGAACTTTACACGTTCTTTAATGATTACCTAAATTTGATGTGGTATTTATCAAATAATGTCAATCTAAAGGATTACACGTTTAGGAATCACCTATGTAAGTGTGAGTGGAAGCCGCTTCAATGAGAATTCTGTAAGGCCACTTCTCTATGCACTTATGAAACCAGGGGGTGTTCATGGTTGAAACAAACACAACAGTGAGAACCAAAAGATGTTTAAGGGTTGGTTGTGTGACATATGGTTGTCTAGTTATACACTAAAGTTTGATGGTTCAAAGATATCAAATCTACTGATTGACCGAGTATATCCGACATATGTTCACTACGTAAAGTTCAAAACCTACTTATCCAGATGTGATTAATCCTTACTTGCAAATCACACAGCTTTCATCTATGATCATTCTTGTTACAACCATTCCCATTCATGTGGGGGATTGTTGGACTTTAAGCATTGGGCTTAAAAAGTCTAAGAATGTGAATTCAAAATGGTGGAAAATAAAATAGAGGGAAATAAAAATTTGAATGAAGTGAGATTTTGACTTGCACTTTGTCCCTCATTGGTGAGGGAAAACTACATTTGTGTGCTTATATATAAAATCACTTCTTAAAGATCTTAAAAGGAGTTGAAGAGAATAAAACCTCGCACCGTCACTGTAGCTCGCTCGGTTCGGCTTAGGCTTTGACTTTGGCTTTGGATTTAGATTTTTCAAATGATCGAAAGATTATTTTTGGAAAAAATTTATTTAATTAATTATTTAATAATTAAGTAAATGCTAGTTAGTTAGCCGTTGTCCGGGTGTGACCGCGTTTGAACCGCGCTAGAATGCTGCTGCAGATTCAGAAGGCCTCTTTGGCCGCCATTCTGACGTAACTGCGGTAGGACCGCGACAGGACATAGATTCGGAAGGCTACTCTAGCCGCGGTCCTGGCATAACCACGGTACGACCGTGGCAGGGCGCGTAAACTTTTGAACAAACACCTTTTCCGGAACAAATATCACACCTCTTTCAATAATTGCCTATAAGTTCAGAGGCATGACTTCGTTATAAAACTGATAAATTATAGAACTTCCTTCTTTCTGAAAATACAGTATTCTAATTCACATTCTCTCTCTCTCTCAAATTCGTAAGTGTGATTTTGCTCCGTACTTTGAGTTCGTGGGTATCCTGCAGTTTGTATTGCCACTGTTGCAGGAAGGTTTATTCCGTTTCATCCTGGGAAGATTTAATCTATTACCTTGACAACGTGTGAGGGGGTTAAAATTCCTTAAGGACGCACAAAAAAATTGTGGACTCAGAATATTTCTTATTCTTTACTGTTTTCCAGTTTTTTAATTCTTCTAATAGTTTTCTGATTTTGTATTTTAACATAGTAGCGTTTCACAATTCGCACAAACCTAAATGCTTACCTAGATTTATATATTAAATTGGGATCAAAATACAAATTAACTAGCTATGGTCAAGTGATAAAAAAGTACATAGAAGACATAATGTATTCATTCATCATTTGGTATAAACATCATGAGTAAGTAAACCCTTTAAAGTCCATCAAACAATACCACTATGTATGTACATAGATAATCGACAACTTGGTAACAAATAAGAATACACTATGCATCCAAAATTGTATCTTCACAAAATGAAAGAAAAAAGAATAATTAGTGAAAACAATGAATAATAACATTTACACTTCTTGTGATTAAGTAGTATATATATATCATCAGCGCGTTAGATGTAAATAGAGGCAGAGCACTTGTTGGAGAAAGTTCCCTTGATATTCATTGGAAGAGATATCTGCAAACGCCCAATTCGAATAAAATCGAATAAAAAATGTTAAAATTCTGAGCCGTTCATAATACCAATTTAATGTAGAATTTAAGTAATATATATTGTAGTATAAAGAAATTACATACATCAATTAAGTTAGAACTAATGGGTAAATGATCTTAGGATAGTCGTCCATACCGTACTATATTTTGCTGCTTTCACGCTGTTGAAAACTTGGTTGCTGAGTTTAATATTGTTTTGGTCAATATTTATGGCGCACTCCACGGCCAACTTCATAAATCGCATGAAGAAATACAATAAGTACTAGAAAAATCACAATTACTACAGGAATGTAACATCTACATATATAGTGATCGTACGAAGAATTTTTTTTTACTATCAAATCGTCTAAAATATACGATAAATATATGGAAACTTCTGTAAAAAAATATTAGATTACAACAACAACACCAACAATAACAGAAAAAATCCAGCTTAATCCAATACGTGGGATCTGGGAAGGGTAGTGTGTACACAGCAAGGGGTGAAGCTACGTTGGGTTAAGGGTTGACCACCCTTCGTCGAAAAATTACATTGTATATATTGGTAAAATATTAGGTTTTAGAGGTATATAACATATATGAACACCCTTTGTTAGGAATTTTTTCTTTCGTGGTTTTGTCACGTTCGCAGCGCTACCCTATTCTAGAAAAACAAAGAGGCTGTTTCAGTAGACCCTCGGCTTAAGGACCGTAAAAAAATGAAATTATTAGTAAATTAAAATTAAGAAGGAACTAACTCCACACATGAAATTGTCCGTTGAAAAAGTAACAAACCTTCACTTTGGGAAAGTTGACATGGAGAAGTTTCACCTGAGCTGCAACATCACCAAATATGTTTCCCAAGGTAACACTTTTGTTTGAACTCTTCTGTTGCAATGAAATGTTAGACAAAATTTGAGTAACGTTCACGCAATAAAAAATTACTTGAGTCTCCAATGTCAAATTATTACTACGAGGAGGTTGATAAAATGCTGGAACTTGAATCATTCCGATCACTACTCCTTCATTAAACACATGAAATCGCGTCGATGTATACCTTATGCCAACTTTATTAGGATTTTGGGCAGTTAGTATCAGAGAGATGACCGATGAAAATAGGAGATCGTCGGAGTCTGAATTATTTAAAACGTCAAACTTGTAAGATTGCACATTTAACGTTTGAACTGAGAAAACGGGCTTCTGGGGTTTCAAGCTTAAGAAAATTATGGAAGGAATTACCACTACCACAAGGGCTATCAAGAAAATGAAGGTAAAAAGAAAGAAACAGGATTTTTTGAAGAAAAAAGTCTGACAATAATATTCTTGAAAACGTGAGCAATTAAAAGGTGGTATAGGTGAAATATCCATGACAAGAAATGAAGCACATAATTTTTTATATGGTTAAGTTAAATGGGGTTAAGTAATTTGTTTTTAAAAAAAAAAATTGAGAAGCCTTTAGATGGAAGGAGGAATGTGATGTTTTCTTTCTAACAATGTCTTATGGATCCTATTCCTTTCTTGAACTTAAAAAAAAATAGTAGTACTTGTTTTCTTCTTCTCTTCGTTTCTGTGTTGCTTTTTCTGGACTTTCTCAAATTGGAACTTTATACAACTATTTAATTTTGGGATTTTAACCTAAGCTATAGTGTGTTAGAAATTTATATACTTATGTTCTTTATGTTTTGTTATTTTTAATGAGTATCTACGCTTTTTTTTACAAATTATATATTTTGCTTCTTAAATGACTCCCACCCCATTATTAATGTCTACAATTAAGGAATTCAATTAGATTCTTTCCTTTTTTTTTTCCTCGCCTTGTCTCTTTCCTTTTTGTTCCCTTCTCCTCATCTTTTTTTTTTTCAACATCAAAATAGCCCTGTATTCTTAAAAAATATTCACAAATTGTATGATCTGCGATAATTGTATTTAAATTGTATTAGATACATCAATGCCTAAAATATAATTGTATCATACATGTATCACAATTGTATCTAACTTGTATATGGTACATTAATATCCAAAATAATACCGGATACAATACTAATAAAATAATATACAATTTCATACTCGTGAATCAAATTTTAAAATTTGCTACGAACTCACAACTGCTCGTAGCAATATAAAATGAATATATAATATCATCTATTTGTAATATAATTCATGCAATATGATATACATACAATTATAATACAATCGCGATACATTTCTAAAAAATTGTGATACAATTACGATATTCATCTTCTTTAATTTCAATCACAACTCTACACTAAAAACTTAACTGTATTACTATTGTGTCGAGTATTATTTTGGGTATTGATGCATCATATACCAGTCGCATACAATAAAGATTATAGAACAAAATAAGATTCAAAACTTATCAAAACTTGATTCTAGAGCAATATTTTAAATTTCGTGTGCACTGTATTAATAAAAAATAAAATTTTTGGATAATTAGTAAGAAAGAGAGAAATTGGGTTTGAAAACCATTAGAAAATGAAAAGAATAGGAAACGTGGGAGGGAGGAGGGGAGTATAAAAAATAAAAGAGAGATTTCGGGTGATTAATAAGAAAGAGAACAAAAGGAAACGTAAAGTATACCATCTTTTTCTTTAAGTTCTAACTTGTGCTTACTTTTTAAACAACTTCATTCCCCTCTCCTTCTCCTCCTTAAAGTTTTATCTTTTTTTTTTTCTGGAAGTAAGTTTCATCCCTATCTGCTTCTTCTTAATTCTCCGGAGAGTCCTATAAATTTTCAATCATTTTTTACTTTTCTCCGACACCCTCAGTTGTAAAGGTTCTTGTCACGACCCAAATCCGGTCGTGATGGCACCCAACACAATTACTAAGCAAGCCTGACCAATAACACCCTCAACACGAGCATGAAGCTCAAAATCGGTTAATTGAATATCATTAACAAATAATAAGGCTGAAAAGGTTAACTAATAGATAGAGATAACACCGAAAATCAAGATAACATAAATAAAACTCACAAAGACCTGGGGGGTCATGAGTCTAGAGCCTCTAATAACACGGAACAACAAATCCTCAGAAAAATACAGATATTCTAAAATACGAAAATGATAAGAGGGATAGGGGACGAGTCGGGTCCTGCTAGCGTCAGGCAGCTACCTCGACCACTCATGAGAAACTCTGAAAGCAGCAAATAGCTCAACTATGCTCCCGAGACACTTGAATATGCACACATGGTGCGGGGAGTAAATTGAGTACTTCCAACTCAGTGGTACTAGACATATTTGATGGCTGACGGTAAGAAATCCCAAAATATAACAATGCAAAGCTATAAATAATTCTTCTACACATTTAACAGTGTAACAACAACAAGTAATGACTGGTAAAGTAGGTAGATATCAATGAATGAATGCATAATGTCCATGATCGCGGCGGTGCGCAGCCCAATCCATTTAGGTACCCGCGCTCACTGTGGGGGATCAGACTTCGAAGGGGCTCCGAATGCTGCGGCGTGTAGCCCTATCCACAATCAGCCCAGTTATATACATGCAAGACACACGGGCACAGTCAAACTTATCATTTTCAGTTCCAATTTTCAGGAATTATAGATTTAGTGTTTAAAACCTTAGAAATTTACTACTCACTTCGAGACAGTGTTTAACTTAGGAATAGAATCATGAAAACATGCTAAACATCATGGAAATGGTGACAATAATCCCTAAAGGATCCAAATAATCGGCATACATCCCAAATATACTCATAACCATCCAAGTAGGAGGTTTACCAACCAATTTCTAGCCAATGATACAGTATGAACATCACTCGGACAGACTAAGCCATAGTCTCCAATCACTATCGACCCCGCACTCACTGTAGAGTATGCGTCTCACCGCAATATAGCGTCACAATGTGATATATCGAGGTTTCAAACCCTCAGGTCATTATTTACATCTGTTATTCACCTCAAACCAGCCACATGACTAGTCTGCTAAGCCTTTCCCTCTTGAATAAACCTCCTTGCATGCCGAATCTGATCAAAACCACAAGGAATACGTCATAATAAGCTAATGGAACATAACCCAATTGAAAGAACTCAAAAAATACGAAGTTGGCAAAACTCGTGCCCCCGGCCCACTTCTCGGAATCCAAATTTTTTTACATCAATACGATCGTTATCTCTCCACGAGTTCATACATATCAAATAAACAAGAATCGGTGTCCAGTTGACCCTTTAAATTATCAATTCAAACTCTCTTAAGTTTCAAATCCTAACCTCCATTTTTAACCTTTAATTCCTTAAAATTTAGTGATTAATCCATGTTTTTACACCATAATAACATAATCTGAGTCCAATATTTCATACATGGTGAAACCCCTTCGAATTCTCTTCAAAATCTCCCAATAAACTGCTTAAGTCGAAGTCCAAAATATTTTCCTTCTCTTTCAAATTCGTGAACAATGTTCACTTTAATTCAAGGTCGATTTCCGCTTCTACGGTTAATTTACCGCACCTGCGGTCACCGCATATGTGCCCACTTGACCGCTTCTGCGGTCTAACTTAACTCACCATGGAGACTGCGATCACAAACCACTTATGCGGACCCACGACCGCTTCTGCGGAACACCCAGGTCCTTAAAGGACCACTTTTGCAATAACCTAGCTGCATCTACGGAACCGCCTATACGGTCCCTTTTCCGTAGATGCGGAATGATAGAACCAACAAATCTTCAACCATGCAATAAACTCCAAACTCTCTGTTTAACCACCTGAAATCACCCCAAGGCCCCCGGGACCTCAACCAAAAGCACATATATGATATATTACCTTATTCAAACTTGCTTGAATCATCAAATCACTATAGTTAATATCAAAATCATCAAATTTCACCAAATCAAAGCCTAAATTCTTTAAGAACTTCCGAAATGCACTTTCGATCTAAAACTCGACCAAATGACGTCCGAATGACCTGAAAATTTGCAAACATTGTCACACTTCCTTTTTCACATGCACGTACGACGTAACGTAAGTGCGCCAATGTTTAGTACTACACCCCGAGAAGGGATATAATAATAATCAGTGAAGGAGTTTTTCCATTTAAAGGACAGTCGGAACGGGATCAATTTATTTAATTATTCAGAGTCGCCACTTGGGAAAATAATGGTGTCCCAAGTCACCGGTTTAATCCCGAACCGAGGAAATTTATGACTCAGTATTACAGTCTGCGAAACTAGAAACCTGGATAAGGAATTCTGTTAACCCGGGAGAAGGTGTTAGGCACTCCCGGATTCCGTGGTTCTAGCACGGTCGCTCAACTGCTATTTTGCTTTTATCTGATTTCTTTATACATTTTAATTAGGTGCTACTAATGTTCCGCTTTTCAATTTTAGAAGAATTGTGACGTCACGAAAATACATTTCGAGTCACACCGTAACCAGTACGCCTGTGACTTTAATGTATTTCGGTTTCGCCGAGAATAAGATTTGGGTCACATAAATGCGCACCCGTATTTAGGAAAGTAATTTATTTACAAATCGTGCCTAAAGATTCTATCGTCTTTATTACCATTGGGAAAGACAGTGAAATTTACTAAACGGTCCTTCCGAAATCTATACAATTATTATAACCATTTATTAAGGGCCCCATAGCTTGTGGGTTTTATTAGGCGAGACTCGTCTCAATTTTGTACTCAAGACAAACCTAAAATGAGCTACGATTTCCTATTTAATTCTTGTCTCTAAAAGAAAATAGAATGAAGAAAAAGGTCCTAATTGATTAATCCGTGAACAACCTTATTAGCAAAGAAAACCCGCATTCACTTACTCATATTGATTATTCATGTTCAAGCTTAAGGTCCTTTTCATTTTTTTTTATTCAACTACTAATCAAGAAGCATGATTTGAACAACACAATCATGAGCTAATCGTCTCCTGAGTGATTTATGCTTACGTCATGTAATTCGAGTTGCCGAAGTTATTATTTGAAGAAAACAGGATTTAATATGAATGGGAGGCCTAAATGCTCATTGTTGAATTAACTAGCCATTCCCAATTCCCAAGTTTCAAGCAATTCCAAATAATGTATGATCTATGTTAACATGTTCCAACTTTGCTTCTAACATTTATCTTGAAAAGACCTGGATTGGTTTCTAGTTTGTGCCTATCTCCTATTTTACTAATTTGAGCCAACATTAGTGTGAGCACATGATTTTTGCACTAAGCAATTAATTCCAAAATTAAAATAAATATGTTTTTGAGTGCAATTACTTGATTTGTTTGGAATTAGCTATACTTTTGAGTTTGAATAAGTAGAAATTAGAAGAAAATCAAAAAAATAGGCTAGGAAATTAATTTGTTAGTATAATTGGTTAGATTTTAAGGAAAATGCAAAAATAGTTTAAATAGGGGAAAATAAGGAAAAAATAGCAGAAAAATTGCAAAAAATACTAGAAAATTAGAGTAAGTAGGAAATTAGGATTTATAATTTTTCATAAAAGAAAAGAAAAAAAAATAATATAAAAGAAAAAAAAATAATAAAATCAGAAAATACAAAAATTAGCTTGTGTATAGTAAGACTGGGCCAATTAATTTGAATTGAGAGGCCCAGATAAATTGGCCCAAAGGTTGGCCCGCCTGATCTGTGAAGGAAGATGTGATCTCAGCCGTTCATCAGGCTGGATCCAACGGCTAAGGAAAAGGGACAGATTTATTTAATTAATTTAAGTAAGGAATAATCTGAGCCATCCATTTGAAATGATCCAACGGGCGAGACCTTGGTCTCCGTTATGAACCCAAACGATGTCGTTAACGCTTGATTTGAACCGTTGATCTTCATCAGATCAACGGTCCAGATCACCTTAGTTACCTCGACTATATATAGCTCTGGTCTGAAGGAGCCGCTCACTTTACACAAACCCTAAAAGCTAGCCGCCCATTTTCTCTCTACCCCTTCGTCTCCTTCACCCAGGAACCCTAAACAGCCATGGCGGCCACCACCTTCCACGGTGGCCGCCGGCTACATCCCACACCCCAGAACCTTCATCTTTCTTTTCTTCACCATCAACATCCTCCAGAATTCCAGAAGCCTTAGAAAAAACCCCTCTTCCAGAACTCCGGTCACCGGAATCTACCGCCGGTGACCACCAAACAACGGGGATCCCTTCCAAACCAATGCCAATCGATCCGGCTTGGTCTGATCTACACCCTTACACCACTCACTCCCCTCGAATCTGCCCCAATCGTCTCGAATATCCCATAAAGGGTCGTCGGAACCCTAACTCCGGCGACCCCCAAACCTCGAACCACCTAAAGGCCTCACCTTTTCCTCACCCAAACACCCCTCTTCAAGCCAAAACCCAAAAGGCTTAGTCTTTAGGCCTTAAAGGAAAATCAGAGAAGGAATAATTAAAAAAAAAAAAAGAGTTCTGAAAAGAATAAAGAAGAAAAAGAAACAAGAAGGAGGCTTGAGAATCGGAAAGAAATAGAGAAAAGAACAAAAAAGAGAGAAGAAGAGAGTAGGAAGCTCGGGGGACAGGCCCCGCTAAGCTAAGTCCCTACCCTTCTTTTTGTTCTTCTAAGCTTCTTACTGTTTATGATTTTTGTTTGTGTTTTCTTGCATGTTCCGTTCTGTTTTCTTAGATTTTTGTTTTCACATGATAGTTTTAGGTTTGTTTGGCCTAATTTTATGTTTCTTTCCTTTTGCTTATCTTTTGTTGCTACGATTTGGTCTTGTATATCCTCGCATGTTAATCTGTGTTCCTTATATACTGAGTAGCTTTTCTCAACATGTTAGTTTTAGGGTTTTTTATCATTAGTTGTCTTTGATATTTAGTCATAAGATTCCTTAATCTATTCTTCCGAGCATGTTAGTGATGAGACGTTGTTTGTCTGGTTTTGATCTCATGGTTCTTGGCCTTAAGTTCAGAGGTCTCATCTTTTCCTGATTGTTTAACTATTGGTTTTGAATCATTACAAAAGCATGGCCGTTGACCTTTGTCTTTTATTTCTTTTGTTTGATGTCTAAAGTCATAGATAATAAGTTTAAGTTACTTTGATTCATTTCGTTTTCTTCATTTTATAGTTTGGATCTGTCTGACCACTCTTGATGTTTTGGCTTTAATGATTTACGACGGAACTAGGCTTACCTTGTTTATCTTCATGGAGTTCCTTTGTTTTGCTTGTTTCAAATCATGTTCTGCTTCTGTTAAGTCAAAGAACCACCTTGATTCCCTTTTCTTTCCTCATCTTGTAAATGTTACAGTCCTTGATCTGTTTAGCTTTTATAATCTAGTCTTCTCTTAATGTCATACATGTTTAGTTCTAATACTAGCTTAGCTTTGTTCTCTTTTCATCTTTACATTAAGTTGTTAATCTTTCCTGTTTCTTTTCCACTGTTTCTCCATGATCTTTTGTTCTTCATCTTCATGTTATCTGTCATGCATTTGTATCAGATTTAGGTTGGTATTTGGAAAAGTCTTAGATTAGTATGTCTGGTTGAGTACCATTCTCATATTGTTTTGCCAAAGTCCCTTACTCTCCTGTTTAAAATAAGTCATGTTTCATTTCTTCTTGGGAATTTAGTGTCTATATGTTTATGTTCATGAATCTTGGGTATGCTTTGAGTCTTTCAATGAATCATCTAGCATGAATTGATTGCAATTAGGTCTGCTTGATGCTAATTAACACTTTGGTATATGAAATTAAGTCACGAGAGTTGATTAATTAAGATTCATCATTATCAAACCTGCCTTCTGAGTTTTAATTGACTGATGAACATTTCTTGGTTTTATATGACTATGTGTGCATTTGAATGTCAAAATGATTAAGTTTGCATTAGGTTTATTGTTAGTATGGATATTGTTAAAGGCTTTTCATACTTTAGGAGGATTGGTTATAGCTATAGTGCTAGGTTTCATAAATGGCCAGTTCTTAAATAGGATAAAACTTAAAAAATCATAAAATAGGCTGTTGGTTAAATAATTGGCCTAAGAATGGTCAACCTTGCAAAGGGTTGACCCATTCTACAGGGCCCTAACACACAACCCACTCTAAAAGTGGCTGGTTGTGCAAAAGGGCTATGTCTGCAAATGCAGACTAGCCCAGGCTCTTTTCAGAGCCCTGAACAGCAAAATGGCCAAACCTCTAAAGGTTTTGGGCCCAGCTGTTCAGTAAGTGGCTCTAATAGCCAAAGCTAAGTCTCAACTTGAGACTGGCTAGATTTTAAAGAACCGTTTTAATAATAAAAGCAGGCTATGCTTGCAATTGGTTTAAAAATGAAATAAAAGGTTTTAATAAACTGAAAATGAAACAAAATTGGCTAAGTTTGAAATAGTTCTTTAAAGTAGAACTGGCCAGCCCTTAAATACCAATGCAAGGGCTGGCTATTAGTTAAATAGGTGCAAAAGATGCTGAAATTTAACCTAGGTAAGCTATGTAAATAAGCAGTGCCCTTAGGGGCACAGTTGGAACTTGAAATAGTATTCTGCTAAATAATTTAGAACTTAAGAGGGTAATGGAGTCATTCATGCCCCTGATTTCTGCAATTTTGCAGAGATTTAAGGGTATAATGGTCTCCTTAAAATGGGAAATCTGTAAAAATCTTTAACCCCTAAGGTCATACTAGTAAAAACCCCCTAAAAGGAATCTTTAGAACCTTCCAGCACATGCTGGAAGGATTTCTGTTAACAGAAACTGGGGCTAAAGTGTAGATTTCATAGTTTTAGGAGGGGGAGAAGTGGGATTAATCCTATACTTTCTCCCCAAGTCATCAGCCATTCACCACAACTATAAATACCTCTAGAAAAGGGCTGAAAAGGGGTCGAATTCTCAGAAAACCTGGAAATACACTTAAGCTAAAATTCATACAAATTTCAGAACAAAAATAGGAAGATAACAGTGGTATTCCTGGGAATTTTCGAGTGAAGATTTTAATCCTGGTTCTCTGGTCTTCTTTGCTTGGTCATTTGCCTGGATTGCTACTCCTTCGTTGTTGCTGAGTTTTCTATCTTTCGCTGCGGTTTCTACTTTGTGGATTCCCAATCACTGTTGCATTGGCTGTTTAGAATTTGCTGTGGTTATTACTTCTCCCCACCCCTTAGAACTCATCGGTTTCATTTGGTTGATTCCAGGTACATTCTCTATTCTGTTGAAGATGTAATGGCTGAAACGTTGAAATGAAGTTCCTGCTTTAGTTCATTTTGTCATTTTTTTTTATTATTGAATTAGTAGTTTAATTGTAGTAGCATGTAGTAGATGAAAAACAGAAAGTGAACACAAAAGATGTAATAGCTGGTAGTAGTATAGTAGTATAATCATAGAAATGTCACTTAGCTTAATTAGGTGATAACTCCTAAAACATAAGTCAGTTAATAACACTCACAAGACCAGTAATCGCCATTTCATGGTAAAATCGGTAGTATAAACGCGTTGAGGCCTTTGAATCACTTAGATGTAGATGTTTGGGTTAATGCAACTGAGTACTTAGAATGCTTAAAAATTGCTCGATGTAGTTAATTTAACTTTAAGAACCCTAAGTCCGGATGTGAGTAATCAAAAGGAGGAAATAATTGCAGGAAATAACATCAAGATGAAGATGGGGTTTTTAAGAGTGTCAAATAAATCTCTGCTCATATCAGTATTAGTAGTGGATCATAACTGTAAAAACAAGTAAGTTCTGAAAGAGAATAATGATTAGAGAATCATGATAGTCCATCTGCAACTGGGTAATGTGATATTAAAATAGAAGCAAACGGTAGAAATCCAGTGATAAAATCCAATGTAAATTTCACAGTTATTTAGTATAGTAATATCGGTACTTGCTAGTAAGCTTATAGATTATACTTCACATAGCTAAGTTATTCATCATTGATTTCTAGTTAAAAAACTTATTTGTTAATATGTTAGCTTACAAAAATAGAGATAAAGATAGTCGTTTAGTTTAATTCTCTCATTAGTTATCTGTTAACATAGAATTAATATTAGTCTTCTCTTACAGCCTCAAAAGCTTTCAACTAGTAAATAGCTAAAAATGATCATTGAATTCGTTAGTATAGGTCCAGATCAGAGATAGTAAGTGCATTAAGCTTTTGTGTATTTTGTATAATTCAGAGTTAGCATTGATATTTTTGTACAGTTATTTTGCCTTTTGATTAATAAAAGAGTAGTTAAATTTTGTTCTTCTATGTTTGATTACTATGAGTTCATGGTTTATGTTGTCTTTAGTATTTTCGCCTAATTTGGGCCCGAAATATAATATAGAATCGACTGGTTTGGCAAAAATGGAAACCCGGTAACGGCTTGGGCCTTTAAGGCCTGGGCAGATTGAAAACTCGGCAAGGAAAGCAGAAGAGAAGACTAGGCCCAATCAATAACATGAATTCGACGGGCCTGGAGTGTTTAATGATACAAAATCGTCTAAGGCAAAAACAATATAGCAAATGTAGTACACGCAAAATAAGATTGGACTTTAATAAATTAAATTGGGACGAGCCTCGCCCGAATAACAACGGGGCCCCCATTTAGTAATAAGATGACATAGTAGAATCGGAGAGGCTATTAACGAATTCCATAGCCTCTCCCAAAGTTAAAAGCCGATATAGACTATCTTAAGGCATGATTTTAATATACCTTCCTATGAATGAGTGTGCACTTGGTGCGACTCAAATCCAAATCTCGGTAAAGCTGAAATACACCAAAAGTCATAGGCGTACTGGTTGCGGTATGACTCGAGGCGTGTTTTCGCGATACCACAAATTCCCAAAAAATAATATTTAACGTAAAGCACATTATGTTGTTAAAACCTATAATTGAGTCAAACGAAAGTCATGAACGACAGTGGAGCGACCGTGCTAAAACCACGGAATCCGGGAATGACTAACACCTTCTCCCGGGTTAACAGAGTTCCTTATCCAGATCTCTGCTTCGCAGACATTTATAAGAGTCAAAATTCCTCGGATTCGGGATTAACCGGTGACTTGGGACACCATTGCCATTCCCAAGTGGAGACTCTGATTAATCTCTAATAAAATCCCGAATCGGTTGTCTTTTAATTGGAAAAACTCCTTCCCTTACATTATTTTATCTGTTTCGGGTAATTGAGCGTCGGGGTATACCCTCCAAGTGTATTTATATGCTTTTAAGTGTGTGGGGTAGTAAAAAGGGAGGTGTGACAGCTCTGGCGACTCTGCTGGGGAACCAACCCTGAATTTCGGTTTCAGGGTTTAAGAACTCGAGCTCCTTAGAATTGCCGTTCGCGTTTTTTGTTTGACTTTATTATGTGATTTGAATAACATGCTATGTGCTTTATCGCTTTGATATTATATGAACTGTATATAAAACTGTGCCGAAAACCTTTCTCTCTTCTCCCCCGGGGATGTGCTTACTGATTGAGACTCCCCTTTCTGTTAAAGTCACCTTAAATTAAGAAAACAGAGGCCGGATAAGTTACAAAGCCGATTGACTCCGCGGATCACCGGTACGTAGCCCCCTCCTCGATTCGAGTTGTCCGCTCGGGTACACGGTCTAGCAATCTATGAAACCGTAAGATTTTGAACATAGGTCTAGGACGATTATTTGCATCATATTCGACTTAGGGGACTCAACACAGGGGTTGGGTCCGTCTAGGACAGGACCCGGTATTTGGAAAAAGATCGAGCATATTATTATGTGTTGCATTTTTATCGTTATGCAGATCGGCGGAAATCCCGAGATTGAAAAATTGTTGAAAAAGAAAAAAAAGAGAGAGGAAAATAATGATTTATAAAATAGGTACCTGGAAAAATTGAAAATTGGAAAAGAAAAGGTGGAACAGTTTTGAAATAATTGGTCAAATAATCTGACCGAACTACGCAGGTTTGATTCTCGCCATTAGGTGGGATACGTAGGCAACCCTTAAACGGGTCCAACCACACTTTTAGAAAAAGACCAAAAAAAAGATTTCCTTTTCAAATAATCGAGGTGATTGCTATTTTTGGAAATGGCCGAATGTTCCGAAAGGACGCTGGAAGGCTGTTTTGGCAAAAAATGGCCACTTCGAAAGTCATTTTCTTTTCTTTCCTTCAAAAATTGAAAACTTGCATTGAAAAAGATTTTTCTTTTTTCTAAATAAGATCACTTTAATAAATGTGTAGGACGAGCACGATGATGAATGAACACTTTTCCCTAAATAAAATCCCCTTGGAGCTGAGATTATGGTGGCGGGACATGGGATCCGATGGTCAAGACTGGGTCAAAAAGTACTTAAAAGGCCTTACGGGGTTACTAGACATGGTTCCTCGAGGTGATGTGGTTAGAGCGTTGGTCACGTTTTGGGATTCGGCACACAACGTATTTCATTTCCCAGATTTTGAACTTACCCCAACTTTGGAGGAGATTGCCTTCTACATCGGGAAGACTGAGGTCCCGCTGAAAGGAAAATACCCGGTATCTCCGAGGACGGTAACAGTACATCACTTCCTCGACTCTTTGAAAATCGCCCGGAATGTTCATAATGAAGATCTGGCCAACGGGTTTTGTTCTTTAAGCTTCATCTACAATAGGTTTGGACACGTTGGGGGTTTCAATGATCTTACCAACAAGTTATGTTGTAAGTCCAACCGAGCGAAATGGGAGGAACACCGGAGGTTCGCATTTTTGGTGGCATTTCTCGGAGTTGTTGTATTCCCGAGGAAAGATGGACATATCAATATAAAAGTTGCCGGGATAGCTACCACACTGATAGTACAAGATAATTGTACTCTGGCCCCAATGATTGTGGCGGACATCTACCGTGCTCTGACTGCGTGCAAAGCAGGGGCTAGTTTCTTCGAAGGGTGTAACTTGATCTTGCAAATCTGGCTAATTGAGCATCTATGCCACCATCCTTCGTTTTCGAGCTATGGTTCGGCCGAACGGACATGTTTGGAAGAGTTCAATACGAGGACAAAAGAAGTAAAGTTGCCAGAGGGAGTCCAAGGTTGGATTGTGTATCTTCGATCACTAACTGACGGTCAAATTGATTGGACGTATGACTGGTTACCTCTTGACGAGGTGATATACATGCCAACGGAAGGATCGCCATTTTTGATCATGGGTTTGAAGAGTATACAACCTTATGCCCCATACAGAGCCCTGCGACAGTTGGGTCGGTGTCAGATTATTCCGAGAGATGGGGATCTCAGTGTGCAAGCTGTGGAGATTGGTCCGGACGGGCAATTCCCGGAAGCAAAAATCCGGCAAATCTGGAATGAGTGCCAAAATTTGAAGATTGATACTTGTGTGCCGAATAGGGCAAAAGGGGAGATATCACCTGGATACTCCACATGGTACCGACGAGGGGTTGAACACGAACGTCTTTCAAAGAGACCTCACTTGCAAGACCTGATAGAGCAATCCGAGGAAAATCAGAAATGGGTGGCCAAGGAAAAGGAATATAAGGCCAAAATCAGTCTGTTGGAGGATAAATTAAGAAACCTTCATTTCGAGAGTGGCTTACAAGCAGCATCCGATGAAGTGGAAAAGAAACAACTGAAGAAAGAAAATGATATGTTGAAGGCTCAAATAGCTCAAATGAAAATTGCATCCGAGACCCCAGTTCGTTCAGCCCGAGATGAAAAGTTAATTGAGATTCTCGGCGAAAAGTAAATGACTATAGCTTCGATTTGGACATAGCTGAAAAAGAGTTAGTCAGGGCTCGGAAGCAAATGGACAGAGACGCCGAGGAAAGAGCCAAGTTGGTTCGGCAGCTACAAGACAAGCACGATGTTGAAATAGCCCAGCTTAGAAAGAAAATAATTTCAGCCACGGTCAAGAGTAACAAGATTATCAAAGATCTTGAGGAGGAGAGAGAGCACTGCTACACGACTATGGCTAGATTAGAATTGGAGCTGCAACAAGTGCAAAAGGACAACCAACATACCTTGGATGCTCGCACTCAACAAATAAGCCGGTTATTACAAGAAAAGGGGGTCATCAGAGAAAAGATTGTTCGCATCGCCCAATACATCACCCGGAAGACTCAGCTTTGTGAAGATATGTCTCGGAGGACTTTTGTATCTGCAGTGAAATTCTTCGTACAACAAGTCATGGCCGACCTAGATAGGCTTCAAAGGGGATTAGCATATAGGCCCGCGGCAAGGCCGAACGATGCCTCGCGGGCACTAGGTGCATTAATGTACTCTTAGGGCATGCATCATCTTTTATTTTTCTTTTAAAACATCACTTTGTAATCAATGTTTTGAATTATCAATGAGAAAACAAGTGTTGTTATTAATTCTTTTGCTTTATGTCATTCCTCTTTAAAACCGCTAGGCAAATAAATAGGAACGTAATTTTGAAAATAACAATGACAAGAGATGAAAAGAAAAAAAAAAGCAAGCAAGAAAGGAAAAAAAAAAAGAGAAGCAAGAAAAGAGAAAAAGCAAGAAAAAAGAAGAAAAGAAAAGAAAAAGAGAAAAGAAAAGAAAAGAAGAAAAAAAAAGAAAGAAAAAGAAAGAAAACGAAAAGCGGAAAAAGAGAAAGGTGATTGGTCCAAGTGAGCAGCGGCCGGGATGATGCATAACGACTCGAGCAAATGTGTTTTTAAAAGTCATTGCATCTTATTCATGCGCTAACAACTAACGAGTGTTGATGCTTGTGAGTTCAGATTTTCTAGGCAACTGGCATTCTGGCTACCCACCCATACAACACCAGATACAAAAAGATGACAAAGGCTGTGTCCCAGGAAATCGAGGCAACTATTGTGGACCCCGCTCACGAAGAAGAGATCGTGGATGTGGCAGGGATGAAGGAAGAAATGTACAAGCTGAGGCAGCAGATGGCCGAGATGTACCAGGCCTGGTCTAGAGGTCAACCACTACCAGCCTACCCTGCTAACCCTGCATATGTCCCTCCAGCCAATCCTAACCCTGAGCCACCAACAATGAACTCGTCCTCCACCTACCCCGACTACCCTCACTACTATGCCTCCACCTCCCAGATACCACCACCTCCAGCCAAGCAAGCACCACCTCACATACCACAAGTTGCTCCTGTGTATGTGGCACCTCCGCCCGCTGCTATGCACAAATCCTCTAGTGAACCGATGTTTCATATCCAGGATCCTCACTATTACCCTCCAGAGCCGACTTTCAGACAACATGAGTCTCATGCTCCGATGATGGAAACAAGTGTCGGGCAGGAAGAGATGGCTCGGAAAGTGAAAAGTCTTGAGAATGCTTTCCGCACTATGCAAGGACTAGGAGGGCAGGTGAGTGTAGCCTACAAAGATCTGTGTCTGTTCCCCGAGGTGCAGCTTCCCGTAGGATTCAAGTTGCCAAAGTTCGACATGTATAGCGGACACGGGAATCCGGTAGCTCATCTCAGAGGATACTGTAGCAAGATGAGAGGTGCGGGAGGTAGAGATGAGTTATTGATGGCGTACATCAGCCAAAGTCTGAGTGGCTCAGCTTTAGAATGGTATACCCGACAAGACCATACAAGGTGGTTCGTCTGGGATGACCTAGCACAAGCCTTTGCAAGTCACTTTCAGTACAACTTGGAGATCATACCCGACAGGTTATCCCTTACCAAAATGGATAAGAAGCCAGGAGAAAGCTTTAGGGAATACGGTTTCAGATGGAGGGAGAAGGCCGCAAGAGTGGATCCACCCATGAAAGAAGGGGAGATGGTGGATTGTTTTCTACAGGCTTTGGAGCCAACATACTACGGCCATTTAATGTCTGCGATCGGGAAAAGTTTCAATGAAGTTGTGAAAATGGGAAGTTTTGTAGAGGAAAGTTTGAAGACAGACAAAATTATGAGTTTTTCGGCTATCAAGGCCACCAATCAAGCTATACAAACTGGAAACGGGAAAGTGATGGGAAAGAAGAAGAAGGAAGAGGTAGCAACCGTAGAAAGCAGGCCATGGAGTCGCAACCCACATTATAACCCACCAAGACCATATCGCCAACACCCGCCAAACCCGTCAACTCCATATAACCCACCACCACCATCTTATCCGCCAAACCCATACAACACACCAAGCCCATATAACCCACCACCACCACCATACCCACCAATAGTCCCACATTACCACCACCCACAAGCCCAAGCCTACCCACCACCACCACCCCATGTGTGGAGAGCTCCAGCTCCACACAATGTGTACCACACCCATAACACATACCCAACCTCTAAACCTTACCGAAACCAAAATAGGCCCAGGCCTGACTCTGAGTGGAGAAACAAGGCAAGAAAAACATTCACCCCTCTCGGAGAATCATACACCAGCCTTTATCATAGGTTGAAAGAGTTGGGGATGTTAAGCCCAGTTGCACCAAAAGTTCCAAACCCACCCCCGAAAAATCTTGATCCTTCTGTTAGATGTGAATACTGTTCGGGAACATTGGGCCACGATACTGAAAAATGTTGGCAGTTGAAGAATGCCATTCAGGATCTCATTGATGAGAGGAGAATTGAAGTACAAGCTCCCGAAGCCCCGAACATTACCCAGAATCCGCTGCCAAATCACCACGAAACACACATGATAGAATTGGTGCAAGGTGATAGCAGTCAGAAGCCGTCTCAAGCTGTGATGATGATAAAGTCGAGTGGCAAGTTAGAAAAGGAAGTTGTGAAAGAGAAAGTGATTGTTGAGAATCCAAAGCCAGTAGTGATGGGAGGTTTAAAAGTGGTAGTGCCAGGCGCAAAGACGATTGTGACTGTGAAAGGCGCAAGTACTGAGCCAATAATTATAAAGCCGATAGTGCAAATGCCGGTAGTGAGTACAAAGACTGTACCTTGGAACTATAACAAGGTAGCAGTAGTTTATAAGGGAAAAGAGATTTCTGATGAAATTAATGAAACGCATGGACTCACCCGGTCTGGAAGGTGTTTTGCTCCAGAGGAACTGAGAAAGATGAAAACGGTAAAAGAAAGTCAATTGAAGAAACCAATATCTGAAGAGGAAGCGGAAGAATTCCTTAAGAAGATGAAGTCGCAAGAGTACTCAGTGGTTGAGCAGTTGAGAAAGACCCCTGCCTAGATTTCCTTTGTTATCTTTGTTGATACATTCAGAAGAACACCGGAAGGCTCTTATGAAGATTCTAAATGAGGCTCGTGTTCCGGAAAAGATTTCAGTATGTCACTTGGAAAAGATTACCAACCAAATTTTCGAGTCTAATAGGATCACATTCTCTGATAAGGAGCTGCCGGTGGAAGGAATTGAACACAATAAGGCATTGTACCTTACGGTAAAAAGTGAAGAGTCAGTAGTGACCAGGGTATTGATTGACAATGGATCAAGCGCTAACATTTGCCCGCTGTCAACTTTAGGGAAGCTGAACATCAGCTCGGATAGAATCCGGAAGAACAGTATCAATGTGAGAGGGTTTGACGGCGGAGGTAAAAACACGTTGGGAGATATTATTTTGGAAGTGACCATCGGTCCCGTTGATTTTACTATGGAGTTCCAGGTGCTCGACATTGCCGTGTCGTATAACTTGTTGTTAGGCCGACCCTGGATTCATGCGGCCAAGGCAGTACCATCTTCTCTACACCAGATGGTCAAGTTTGAGTGGGAACAGCAAGAGATTGTAGTACATGGGGAGGAAAATGCTTGTAATGTGATAGCACCGTTTGATGATACTAATGGGGATAGAGGTCCTTGGGTCTACCAAGTGACGGATGCTATTGTGGTGAACAGAATTGCTGAGGGGGAGAAGTTGCCAATCCCTATGATGGCACCAACTGCTGTGATGGTGGCCAGAGAAATGCTGAGAAACGGATTTGCACCAGGGAAGGGATTAGGCAAAACATTGCAGGGAGTCATTCAACCAGTTCAGCTTCCGGAAAAAAAAGGTACATTCGGCTTAGGGTTCAAACCCACCTTTGCCGACATCCAAAGAGCCTCAAAAGCCAAAAAGAACTGGACCTTGCCCAAACCCATACCCAAATTATCCAACACCTTCATCAGGCCTGGTACGAAATATCGGCCATCTGCTGCGACAAAGTGCATTGAGACCCAACTTGATGAAGAAATGCTGGGTTTTGAGAAGATGTTTTGGGAGGTGAATACGATTGAGGCAGGGGAAGGCACAAGCAAAATGGACGTGCAGTTTGTGGGACCTGGAATCATGTTGAACAATTGGGAAGCTACTCCTTTCCCTATCAGGAAGGATTCTTGGTAGTTAGCTCCAAAATTTCATCATTGCTTTCCCAAAAGTTGTTATTTTTATAGTTTTTCCATTCCCCTCATGAAAAGAAAATCACCATGTATCCCGAACATTGTTCGTTCTTTTATCAATGAAATGCAGTTTTCCTTTTCTTCACTTTTGCCTTATTTTTCTTTATTTTTCATGTGTTGATTCTGATGCCATGTCATGCGTGAAGGATTCTAGACCCAGTTCTGACAATCACGTTACTATACAAGAAATCGAGGAAGATAGTGAAATAGAATGTGAGGATGAGGAAGCCCTGGAGGAAATAAGTAAGGACATGAAACAACACGAGGAAAAACCCAAACCGAATCTGAGTGATACGGAATCTGTAAATTTGGGGAGCGAAGATGATGTCCGAGAAACAAAGATTAGTGTACATTTGGAGGCGCCCCTCAAGGATGAATTGATAAGGTTGTTACATGAATTTAAGGACATCTTTGCTTGGTCCTATGTTGACATGCCCGGGCTTAGCACAGATCTAGTGGTGCACAAGTTGCCTATCTACTCTGAATGCCGGCCGGTAAAACAAAAGCTGAGGAAATTCAAAACGGACATTAGCGTGAAGATAAAAGAAGAGGTGAATAAGCAGTTTGAGGCAAAGGTCATAAGAGTTACCAAATACCCCACCTGGTTGGCAAATGTTGTGCCGGTCCCGAAGAAAGATGGAAAAACCAGAGTGTGTGTAGATTATAGAGACCTCAACAAGGCCAGTCCGAATGATGACTTCCCGTTGCCAAACATCCACATATTGATCGACAATTGCGCCAAGCATGAAATCGGTTCGTTTGTGGACTGTTATGCAGGTTATCACCAGATCCTGATGGATGAAGAAGACGCTGAGAAAACTGCCTTCATTACACCTTGGGGAACGTACTGTTACAGAGTAATGCCGTTTGGATTGAAGAATGCCGGGGCAACTTACATGAGGGCAATGACCACAATGTTCCACGATATGATGCATCGAGAAATTGAGGTATATGTGGACGATGTCATCATAAAGTCCAGAAAACAACCTGATCATGTGTGAGATTTGAAAAAGTTTTTCCAAAGACTCCGGAGGTACAATTTAAAGCTCAATCCGGCAAAGTGCGCCTTTGGAGTACCTTCAGGGAAATTACTAGGGTTTATAGTGAGTCGGCGAGGTATTGAACTGGATCCATCAAAGATCAAGGCTATTCAAAGTCTACCTCCGCCGAAGAACAAGAAGGAGGTCATGAGTTTACTAGGAAGATTGAATTACATTAGTCGGTTCATTGCTCAATTGACATCAACGTGTGAGCCGATTTTCAAGTTGTTGAAGAAAGATGCAGCAGTGAAATGGACCGACGAGTGTCAGGAAGCCTTCGACAAGATCAAGGAATATTTGGCCAATCCACCGGTGTTAGTACCTCCAGAACCAGGGCGACCTTTGATTTTGTATCTGACAGTGCTAGATAACTCCTTCGGTTGTGTACTGGGTCAACATGACGAGACAGGCAAGAAAGAACAAGCCATATATTACCTTAGCAAGAAGTTTACATCCTATGAGGTGAAGTATACCCAACTTGAAAGGACTTGTTGTGCGCTGATTTGGGTAGCTCAGAAGTTAAAGCACTATTTGTCAGCATATACCACATACTTGATATCATGGCTGGATCCTCTGAAGTACATATTTCAGAAGCCTATGCCTACAGGGAGACTGGCGAAATGGCAGATTTTGCTCACAGAATTTGACATTATCTATGTGGCTCGTACGGCAATGAAGGCACAAGCCATTACAGATCACTTAGCTGAGAATCCGGTGGATGATGAGTATGAACCATTGAAAACGTACTTTCCGAATGAAGAGGCAATGCTTGTCGAGGAGACGGAGCAAGATGAAAGACCAGGATGGAAAATGTACTTTGACGGAGCCATCAACAGCAAGGGCGTTGGTATCGCAGCGGTACTCATTTCAGGTACGGGTCAACAGTATCCCGTCACAGCTCAGCTCCGATTTTTCTGTACCAACAACATGGCCGAATATGAGGCATGCATCTTGGGATTAAGGATGGCAATTGACATGAGTATTCAAGAGATTTTGGTCATGGGTGACTCGGATCTCTTGGTACACCAAATTCAAGGGGAATGGGAGACACGAGATTTGAAATTGATACCTTATCGGTATTGTTTGCACGAGTTGTCTCAAAGATTCCGGTCTATAGAGTTCAAGCACATCCCAAGAATGCACAATGAGATTGCAGATGCTTTGGCCACATTGTCCTCTATGTTGCATCATCCTGACAAGACATATATAGATCCGCTCCGGATCCAAGTCCGTGATCAAAATGCTTATTGCTTCGCTGTGGAAGAAGAGTCAGATGGAGAGCCGTGGTATCATGATATCAAGGAATACCTGAAAGCTGGCAAATACCCGGAGCAAGCCACCGGAGACCAGAAGAGAGCCATCGGGCGTCTAGCCAATGGATTTTTCCTCAGTGGAGGAGTGGTATACAAAAGAACACCAGATCTGGGTTTATTGCGTTGTGTGGATGCACAACAAGCAGATGAAATCATGATTGAAGTACATGCCGGAGTATGTGGACCCCACATGAGCGGATATGTGTTAGCAAAGAAGATTTTGAGAGCTGGGTACTACTGGCTCACTATGGAGCGTGATTTTATCCGGTATGTAAAGAAATGCCATCAGTGCCAGGTACATGGGGATTTGATCCACTCACCGCCTTATGAGTTGCATACAATGTCAGCACCTTGGCCCTTTGTTGCTTGGGGCATGGATGTTATCAGCCCGATAGATCCGGCCGCTTCTAATGGGCACAGGTTCATTCTGGTTGCAATTGATTATTTCACCAAGTGGGTTGAAGCTAAGACATTCAAGGCGGTGACGAAGAAAGCGGTAGTGGATTTTGTGCATGAGAATATCATATGCCGGTTTGGAATTCCCAAGGTGATTATCACGGACAATGGAGCCAATTTAAACAGTCATCTTAAGGCGGAAGTTTGTGAAAGATTTAAGATTACACACCGCAATTCCACACCTTACAGGCCGAAGGCGAATGGTGCAGTAGAAGCGGCGAACAAGAATATCAAGAAGATTCTTCGAAAAATGGTGGAGGGATCCAGGCAATGGCATGAAAAGCTACCCTTTGCTCTCATGGGTTACCGCACGACGGTGCGTACTTCTATCGGAACCACACCTTATACACTGGTGTATGGAACAGAGGCTGTTATACCCGCAGAAATAGAAATACCGTCATTACGGATCAAAGCTGAAGCTGAGATAGATGACGATGAATGGGTAAAAGCCCGGTTAGAGCAGTTGAATTTGATTGATGAGAAGAGGTTGGCCGCAGTTTGCCATGGGCAGTTGTATCAACGAAGAATGGCCAGAGCATATAATAAGAAGGTACGACCTCGAAAGTTTGAAGTCGGACAACTGGTATTGAGGCGTATCTTACCACATTGGGCCGAGGCAAAGGGCAAATTTGCACCAAATTGGCAGGGACCATTTGTGGTATCACGGGTGTTGTCCAATGGAGCATTGTATTTAACAGATGTTGAAGGAAAGTGCGTAGAGACTGCTATCAATTCAGATGCAGTCAAAAGATACTATGTATGATTCCTTTTTAATTATGTGTTTTGTATTTTGTTGTGATTTTGGAATTGAAATGACGAAGGCGTTTTGTTCTCTATCCAAACACTTTATCCATTGGTAACTCCTTTGAGCCTTAATGAATAAATTCTTTCATATCCCTCTCTCGGAATCGCTCTAGTGCAATAAGATCGAAATTGCCAGAATGAAAAATGAAATGATGGAAAAATGAAATAAAAAAATGAAAAAATGAAATGAAAAAAAAATGATGAAAAATGAAAAAAAAAATGAAAATGAATGAATGAAAGAAAAAGAGAAAAAGACAAAGAAATTCGGGAAAAAGTCAAAAGAAATCCATATAACTTATGAAGTTGGATGAACTACGTCTGACTTGATCCCGAAAGGGTACGTAGGCAGCCTCTCTGAGGTTCAGTCACAACAAAAGAAAAAATCCAAAAATTCCCCACATATTGAAACTGGGGCAGAAGTTATGTTTAATAATTCCGAGAGTTGTAAATATTTTTGAACCCTCGTTAAATTTTGAGCCTTTATACCTTTCTTTCTTAACCCATCCAAAAGCCACGTTACAGTCCAAAGAAAGACCTTCTGATCGATTCCGAAATGATAACAAATACAACGAAGGAGGAGCAAAGCATCGGAAAATACCCGTGGTACAGAAAACAAAATACAAAAAGGAAAAATGGAAAAAAATAAAAAAAAATGAGAGAGTCTCACCAGTGAAAACCTTAACCGACACTGTGAGGCGATTGTGAGGCTGAGAGAAATAAAATGAGAGAGTCTCATCAGTGAAAACCTTAATCGGCACTGTGAGATGATTGTGAGGTTGAGAGAATAAATGAGAGAGTCCTATTGGTGAAAACCTTTCGAGGCACCGTAGAGCGATCATGAGGACCGTCAAAAAAGAGAAAAGTAACAAAAACAGTATCGGTTTGGGTTGGAAACAATTCGAAGACAGAATAATGATTGGAACGAACTGGGTCAGAGTTTAAATACATGGCATGGTCAGTGGAATCAGCCAGCAAATACCCAGATAAGTTCTGTCATCTCTCCAAAACACCCTTACCTTTCTTTCATTTTTCTACATTTCATTGTTTACCCTTTTGAGAGCTAACTACCAGCTCCTGATAACGAAAGCTGAAACAACACTGGATCAGAAAGGAAAGAAGATTTGGGAAGGGAATAAAGAAGCTTGGCAAACATGGCCAAAGAAAAAGGAAAACAAAAATGGAGAAATGAGAAAATACAAAAAGAGTCTGCAAGGACAAGAAGTTGAAGGTCATGCAACATGAGAAAGCAAAAACGAAGGAAGCAATAAGAAGTGGGGACGGCGGATGCCAGTTGCCAGAAGTTTATATCTAATAAATTTTGTTTCATGCAGGAACAAATTGTCACTAATCACTTTAAAGTGAATGTGACCAATGTGGAAAATTTAAAATACCAAAAAGAGAAAGTCCGCCAAATAAGTGGAGAAATTCACAGGCAAGAGATAAGTTGGTAAAAGAAAATACCAAAAAGAGGAAGGTAACATCTTTTAAAATCCACTCCCCAGTCCTCAAGCTGCGGGAATACTTTTCTGCATTCGCATTGCACGTTTAATTTCAGTTAGGCGCCCACCTTCTAATACGGGAATATTTTTCTGCATTCGCATTGCATGTTTAATTTCGGTTAGGTGCCCACCTTCTAATACGGGAATATTTTTCTGCATTCGCATTGCATGTTTAATTTCGGTTAGGTGCCCACCTTCTAATACGGGAATACTTTTCTGCATTTACATTGCACGTTTAATTTCTGTTAGGTGCCCACCTTCTAATACGGGAATACTTTTCTGCATTCGCATTGCACGTTTAATTTCAGTTAGGCGCCCACCTTCAAATAGGGGAATACATTTTCTACATTTGCATTACACGTTTAATTTCAGTTAGGCGCCCACCTTCAAATACGGGAATACATTTTCTGCATTTGCATTACACGTTTAATTTCAGTTAGGCGCCCACCTTCAAATACGGGAATACATTTCTGCATTCGCATTGCACGTTTAATTTCTGTTAGGTGCCCACCTTCTAATACGGGAATACTTTTCTGCATTCGCATTGCACGTTTAATTTCTGTTAGGTGCCCACCTTCTAATACGGGAATACTTTTCTGCATTCGCATTGCACGTTTAAATTCTGTTAGGTGCCCACCTTCTAATACGGGAATACTTTTCTGCATTCGCATTGCACGTTTAAATTCTGTTAGGTGCCCACCTTCTAATACGGGAATACTTTTCTGCATTTGCATTGCACGTTTAAATTCTGTTAGGTGCCCACCTTCTAATACGGTAATACTTTTCTGCATTTGCATTGCACGTTTAAATTCTGTTAGGTGCCCACCTTCTAATACGGGAATACTTTTCTGCATTCGTATTGCATGTTTAAATTCTATTAGGTGCCCACCTTCTAATACGGGAATATTTTCTGCATCGCATTGCACGTTTAAATTATGTTAGGTGCCCACCTTCTAATACGGGAATACTTTTCTGCATCGCATTGTACGTTTAAATTCTGTTAGGTGCCCACCTTCAAATACGGGAATATTTTCTGCATCGCATTGCACGTTTAAATTCTGTTAGGTGCCCACCTTCAAATACGGGAATATTTTCTGCATCCATTGCACGTTTAAATTCTGTTAGGTGCCTACCTTCTAATACGGGAATATTTTCTGCATCGCATTGCACGTGTAATTTCAGTTAGGCGCCCACCTTCAAATACGGGAATACATTTTGCACATCATGGTTTATACAGTTAAAAGCCCACACTGGGGCAGAAAAGAGAAAGGGAAGTTTGTTGTTTTGTTTTGAGCAGGTTCAGCTCGAGATCAAGAAATACCAGTGAAAATCAAAAAAGGAAAAACAAGAAAATCGACAAAAAAGAGAGTCAACAAGAAAAGAAAATCAACAAAAAGAGGGTCGGCATCAAAGAAAATCAACAAAAAAGAAAGAGATTCTGCATCCCCGGAAAGGGAAGAAGAGCAAAAGCTAGATTAGGAACAATTGTAATTGTAGAATCATAGCTTAGAATAGCTTCTTCATTTTACATTTTCCCCCCGGTGTAATAAGGAGTAAGTCAGCAGGTCTCAACAGTGTCAGTGCAACAGTGAGTCTGGTAGTTTTAAACTTTCAGACCTTCCCGAACTACACTGACCTGATTCCTGTTTAGCCCAGGATATGTAGGCAACCTCTAAAGCGAGGTGCGGTCAAAAGGTTTTCAAAAATGCTTTTACGGAATGTGCCAATGTGCAAAAATCTCTCATTACTGCTCACTTGTCTTTGCACCGAAACTCTTCGTGTTCCCGAGCAAAGAGGGGCAGCTGTGAGCACATGATTTTTGCACTAAGCAATTAATTCCAAAATTAAAATAAATATGTTTTTGAGTGCAATTACTTGATTTGTTTGGAATTAGCTATACTTTTGAGTTTGAATAAGTAGAAATTAGAAGAAAATCAAAAAAATAGGCTAGGAAATTAATTTGTTAGTATAATTGGTTAGATTTTAAGGAAAATGCAAAAATAGTTTAAATAGGGGAAAATAAGGAAAAAATAGCAGAAAAATTGCAAAAAATACTAGAAAATTAGAGTAAGTAGGAAATTAGGATTTATAATTTTTCATAAAAGAAAAGAAAAAAAATAATATAAAAGAAAAAAAATAATAAAATCAGAAAATACAAAAATTAGCTTGTGTATAGTAAGACTGGGCCAATTAATTTGAATTGAGAGGCCCAGATAAATTGGCCCAAAGGTTGGCCCGCCTGATCTGTGAAGGAAGATGTGATCTCAGCCGTTCATCAGGCTGGATCCAACGGCTAAGGAAAAGGGACAGATTTATTTAATTAATTTAAGTAAGGAATAATCTGAGCCATCCATTTGAAATGATCCAACGGGCGAGACCTTGGTCTCCGTTATGAACCCAAACGATGTCGTTTTAGTAACGCTTGATTTGAACCGTTGATCTTCATCAGATCAACGGTCCAGATCACCTTAGTTACCTCGACTATATATAGCTCTGGTCTGAAGGAGCCGCTCACTTTACACAAACCCTAAAAGCTAGCCGCCCATTTTCTCTCTACCCCTTCGTCTCCTTCACCCAGGAACCCTAAACAGCCATGGCGGCCACCACCTTCCACGGTGGCCGCCGGCTACATCCCACACCCCAGAACCTTCATCTTTCTTTTCTTCACCATCAACATCCTCCAGAATTCCAGAAGCCTTAGAAAAAACCCCTCTTTTAGAACTCCGGTCACCGGAATCTACCGCCGGTGACCACCAAACAACGGGGATCCCTTCCAAACCAATGCCAATCGATCCGGCTTGGTCTGATCTACACCCTTACACCACTCACTCCCCTCGAATCTGCCCCAATCGTCTCGAATATCCCATAAAGGGTCGTCGGAACCCTAACTCCGGCGACCCCCAAAACCTCGAACCACCTAAAGGCCTCACCTTTTCCTCACCCAAACACCCCTCTTCAAGCCAAAACCCAAAAGGCTTAGTCTTTAGGCCTTAAAGGAAAATCAGAGAAGGAATAATAAAAAAAAAGAAGAGTTCTGAAAAGAATAAAGAAGAAAAAGAAACAAGAAGGAGGCTTGAGAATCCGAAAGAAATAGAGAAAAGAACAAAAAAAAGAGAAGAAGAGAGTAGGAAGCTCGGGGGACAGGCCCCGCTAAGCTAAGTCCCTACCCTTCTTTTTGTTCTTCTAAGCTTCTTACTGTTTATGATTTTTGTTTGTGTTTTCTTGCATGTTCCGTTCTGTTTTCTTAGATTTTTGTTTTCACATGATAGTTTTAGGTTTGTTTGGCCTAATTTTATGTTTCTTTCCTTTTGCTTATCTTCTGTTGCTACGATTTGGTCTTGTATATCCTCGCATGTTAATATGTGTTCCTTATATACTGAGTAGCTTTTCTCAACATGTTAGTTTTAGGGTTTTTTATCATTAGTTGTCTTTGATATTTAGTCATAAGATTCCTTAATCTATTCTTCCGAGCATGTTAGTGATGAGATGTTGTTTGTCTGGTTTTGATCTCATGGTTCTTGGCCTTAAGTTCAGAGGTCTCATCTTTTCCTGATTGTTTAACTATTGGTTTTGAATCATTACAAAAGCATGGCCGTTGACCTTTGTCTTTTATTTCTTTTGTTTGATGTCTAAAGTCATAGATAATAAGTTTAAGTTACTTTGATTCATTTCCTTTTCTTCATTTTATAGTTTGGATCTGTCTGACCACTCTTGATGTTTTGGCTTTAATGATTTATGACGGAACTAGGCTTACCTTGTTTATCTTCATGGAGTTCCTTTGTTTTGCTTGTTTCAAATCATGTTCTGCTTCTGTTAAGTCAAAGAACCACCTTGATTCCCTTTTCTTTCCTCATCTTGTAAATGTTACAGTCCTTGATCTGTTTAGCTTTTATAATCTAGTCTTCTCTTAATGTCATACATGTTTAGTTCTAATACTAGCTTAGCTTTGTTCTCTTTTCATCTTTACATTAAGTTGTTAATCTTTCCTGTTTCTTTTCCACTGTTTCTCCATGATCTTTTGTTCTTCATCTTCATGTTATCTGTCATGCATTTGTATCAGATTTAGGTTGGTATTTGGAAAAGTCTTAGATTAGTATGTCTGGTTGTGTACCATTCTCATATTGTTTTGCCAAAGTCCCTTACTCTCCTGTTTAAAATAAGTCATGTTTCATTTCTTCTTGGGAATTTAGTGTCTATATGTTTATGTTCATGAATCTTGGGTATGCTTTGAGTCTTTCAATGAATCATCTAGCATGAATTGATTGCAATTAGGTCTGCTTGATGCTAATTAACACTTTGGTATATGAAATTAAGTCATGAGAGTTGATTAATTAAGATTCATCATTATCAAACCTGCCTTCTGAGTTTTAATTGACTGATGAACATTGCTTGGTTTCATATGACTATGTGTGCATTTGAATGTCAAAATGATTAAGTTTGCATTAGGTTTATTGTTAGTATGGATATTGTTAAAGGCTTTTCATACTTTAGGAGGATTGGTTATAGCTATAGTGCTAGGTTTCATAAATGGCCAGTTCTTAAATAGGATAAAACTTAAAAAATCATAAAATAGGCTGTTGGTTAAATAATTGGCCTAAGAATGGTCAACCTTGCAAAGGGTTGACCCATTCTACAGGGCCCTAACACACAGCCCACTCTAAAAGTGGATGGTTGTGCAAAAGGGCTATGTCTGCAAATGCAGACTAGCCCAGGCTCTTTTCAGAGCCCTGAACAGCAAAATGGCCAAACCTGTAAAGGTTTTGGGCCCAGCTGTTCAGTAAGTGGCTCTAATAGCCAAAGCTAAGTCTCAACTTGAGACTGGCTAGATTTTAAAGAACTTTTTTAATAATAAAAGCAGGCTATGCCTGCAATTGGTTTAAAAATGAAATAAAAGGTTTTAATAAACTGAAAATGAAACAAAATTGGCTAAGTTTGAAATAGTTCTTTAAAGTAGAACTGGCCAGCCCTTAAATACCAATGCAAGGGCTGGCTATTAGTTAAATAGGTGCAAAAGATACTGAAATTTAACCTAGGTAAGCTATGTAAATAAGCAGTGCCCTTAGGGGCACAATTGGAACTTGAAATAGTATTCTGGTAAATAATTTAGAACTTAAGAGGGTAATGGAGTCATTCATGCCCCTGATTTCTGCAATTTTGCAGAGATTTAAGGGTATAATGGTCTCCTTAAAATGGGAAATCTGTAAAAATCTTTAACCCCTAAGGTCATACTAGTAAAAACCCCCTAAAAGGAATCTTTAGAACCTTCCAGCACATGCTGGAAGGATTTCTGTTAACAGAAACTAGGGCTAAAGTGTAGATTTCATAGTTTTAGGAGGGGGAGAAGTGGGATTAATCCCATACTTTCTCCCCAAGTCATCAGCCATTCACCACAACTATAAATACCTCTAGAAAAGGGCTGAAAAGGGGTCGAATTCTCAGAAAACCTGGAAATACACTTAAGCTAAAATTCATACAAATTTCAGAACAAAAATAGGAAGATAACAGTGGTATTCCTGGGAATTTTCGAGTGAAGATTTTAATCCTGGTTCTCTGGTCTTCTTTGCTTGGTCATTTGCCTGGATTGCTACTCCTTCGTTGTTGCTGAGTTTTCTATCTTTCGCTGCGGTTTCTACTTTGTGGATTCCCAATCACTGTTGCATTGGCTGTTTAGAATTTGCTGTGGTTATTACTTCTCCTCACCCCTTAGAACTCATCGATTTCATTTGGTTGATTCCAGGTACATTTTCTATTCTGTTGAAGATGTAATGGCTGAAACGTTGAAATGAAGTTCCTGCTTTAGTTCATTTTGTCATTTTTTTTATTATTGAATTAGTAGTTTAATTGTAGTAGCATGTAGTAGATGAAAAACAGAAAGTGAACACAAAAGATGTAATAGCTGGTAGTAGTATAGTAGTATAATCGTAGAAATGTCACTTAGCTTAATTAGGTGATAACTCCTAAAACATAAGTCAATTAATAACACTCACAAGACCAGTAATCGCCATTTCATGGTAAAATCAGTAGTATAAACGCGTTGAGGCCTTTGAATCACTTAGATGTAGATGTTTGGGTTAATGCAACTGAGTACTTAGAATGCTTAAAAATTGCTCGATGTAGTTAATTTAACTTTAAGAAGCCTAAGTCCGGATGTGAGTAATCAAAAGGAGGAAATAATTGCAGGAAGTAACATCAAGATGAAAATGGGGTTTTTAAGAGTGTCAAATAAATCTCTACTCATATCAGTATTAGTAGTGGATCATAACTGTAAAAAAAGTAAGTTCTGAAAGAGAATAATGATTAGAGAAGCATGATAGTCCATCTGCAACTGGGTAATGTGATATTAAAATAGAAGCAAACGGTAGAAATCCAGTGATAAAATCCAATGTAAATTTCACAGTTATTTAGTATAGTAATATCGGTACTTGCTAGTAAGCTTATAGATTATACTTCACATAGCTAAGTTATTCATCATTGATTTCTAGTTAAAAAACTTATTTGTTAATATGTTAGCTTACAAAAACAGAGATAAAGATAGTCGTTTAGTTTAATTCTCTCATTAGTTATCTGTTAACATAGAATTAATATTAGTCTTCTCTTACAGCCTCAAAAGCTTTCAACTAGTAAATAGCTAAAAATGATCATTGAATTCGTTAGTATAGGTCCAGATCAGAGATAGTAAGTGCATTAAGCTTTTGTGTATTTTGTATAATTCAGAGTTAGCATTGATATTTTTGTACAGTTATTTTGCCTTTTGATTAATAAAAGAGTAGTTAAATTTTGTTCTTCTATGTTTGATTACTATGAGTTCATGGTTTATGTTGTCTTTAGTATTTTCGCCTAATTTGGGCCCGAAATATAATATAGAATCGACTGGTTTGGCAAAAATGGAAACCCGGTAACGGCTTGGGCCTTTAAGGCCTGGGTAGATTGAAAACTCGGCAAGGAAAGCAGAAGAGAAGACTAGGCCCAATCAATAACATGAATTCGACGGGCCTGGAGTGTTTAATGATACAAAATCGGCTAAGGCAAAAACAATATAGCAAATGTAGTACACGCAAAATAAGATTGGACTTTAATAAATTAAATTGGGACGAGCCTCGCCCGAATAACAACGGGGCCCCCATTTAGTAATAAGATGACATAGTAGAATCGGAGAGGCTATTAGCGAATTCCATAGCCTCTCCCAAAGTTAAAAGCCGATATAGACTATCTTAAGGCACGATTTTAATATACCTTCCTATGAATGAGTGTGCACTTGGTGCGACTCAAATCCAAATCTCGGTAAAGCTGAAATACACCAAAAGTCATAGGCGTACTGGTTGCGGTATGACTCGAGGCGTGTTTTTGAGATACCGCAAATTCCTAAAAAATAATATTTAACGTAAAGCACATTATGTTGTTAAAACCTATAATTGAGTCAAACGAAAGTCATGAACGACAGTGGAGCGACCGTGCTAAAACCACGGAATCCGGGAGTGCCTAACACCTTCTCCCGGGTTAACAGAGTTCCTTATCCGGATCTCTGCTTCGCATACATTTATAAGAGTCAAAATTCCTCGGATTCGGGATTAACCGGTGACTTGGGACACCATTGTCATTCCCAAGTGGCGACTCTGATTAATCTCTAATAAAATCCCGAACCGATTGTCCTTTAATTGGAAAAACTCCTTCCCTTACGTTATTTTATCTTTTTCGGGTAATTGAGCGTCGGGGTATACCCTACAAGTGTATTTATATGCTTTTAAGTGTGTGGGGTAGTAAAAAGGGAGGTGTGACAATTAGCAACATAACTTTGCATTTTTAGATCACCACCCCTGGATATAGCACTCACAAGCTATCTGCTTAGTTTAATATTCCATCCATAAAAAATCAGCCCAATTTCTAGCATAGTTATATAATGTAAGTACAGATATGAGAGAAGAATAGACATGTACATATCTCCTAATGTATATTCTAATGTCATGTTTAAACACACACTTCAATAGGCAAACAGTTGAACATTTTCCAATTCAGCATCTCAATTTGAAGTTACATCAGGCCAGTCTCGAAAATACATACCTGGAATTTGAAAATCGAAAAAAATGGAGGCAAGTCAGTGATAACTCTTGGCAATTAACAGCTAACAGACAGCAACAACAACAGCAAACCAATAGCAACACTCAGCAACAACCAGTTAAAAACCCACGACCAGCAGAACAATCGATCTAGAGACAGATGCAAAAACTCAATGCAAAATCCAAATAAACCCAATGAAACAGTAACCAAGAATCTAATAGCAACCCAGGAAGAATCACTTGAAATCCCAGTAAGATTCAAAACCAAACCAACCAAATGCTATATCCAGTAATGTCAAATGAACCCAAAAGTGACACCAAATAGCCTAAATAGACCAGCTTTAACTTCCAAAGTACTTAACGGATACTTGAAAAACTTCAACAGACCAATGTTGTATCAAAATATGGTTCTAAGGACCCAAAGACAGACTGGAATCAGCTTAACACCCCTCTGGAATTCCAGTGGTTGAATAATGAATCAAAAAGGGGTATCAATGAATCCGATCAACACCCAAGATTATTCTACTAAACCAATAGAATAGTAGACTGGACTGAAACAATGAGAAAAAGAAACAGAATGTTTTCTTCCTCCCTTCTTTCAAAAATGTATGCCTTTTTCTGTATGTATGTGTGTATATCTCTCACTATCACTCTATACTTCAGCCTCCTCTTTTTCAAGTGTCTAGCCTTTACCTTATAGCCCAGACCTTACCTCCCTAATGGTGCAACTATCTTAAACTAAACCCCTGCCCATCCCTCTCTCTGCCCAGCCCATTATATTCTCTGTTTTAACCACTAAATCCTGTCTAAGTATGGGGTTTTAATATTAAATTGATAAGTGCAGGCCTGGTTGAGTGCCCTGCTGTAACAGCAGGTTCCACTGCTCTGTTTCATGTGCAGGGCATTTTGAATCCTAAAGTATGCCATTTCTGATTAACCACTGACATCCAACCCACTAATCCGTAATTAAAGATCACAAAGGAACACAATTCAACAGTGGTTCTATATGTGATTTACAGTGTCAATTTCTGCCTCAAGATGCTAATAAACAGACCTACGAAGCTAATCGACAACATTTGATTAGTCGATTGCAACGCATATAATCGATAACAAATGATCGACCTACAATTCGATTCATAACATTTCGGGCAGATTCAGGGGATCAACAAATATGAATTAATTGCTTGACGACCTTAATCAAACTGAACATATGATTCATTTTAACTAAAGAAAAAAGAAGGAATCGAACAAATAAAAGGTCTTAAAGAGTAGAACAGCAAGTTTAATAAAAATCAAAAAGAAAACAAAACAAATGGAAAATCATATAGAAAATGCACAACACAGAACTAGATGAGGCTAGAAAAGGGAAAGAATACCTTGAAAGATAAGAATCCATAGTTTGAATGGGTCTCGAATCATTCGCCCTTGAATCATTGAAGCCAAATGAGCCTTAATTGAGGTGTTCTCAGTTGAGAACACCTAGATTAAGGTCCATTAGACCTCAATCTCCTATTAATTTCGAACGGAGATCCCATTTTGGGTTTTTAGGGTTCATGTGGCCGTTTTTGGGGCTTGACCGGTTCTGGCAAGATTCGAGCTGAACCAGGGTTAGTAGGGGTATGAGGGAGGTGTGAGGAGTGCTTGGGGTGAGTTTGGAGCGGTTTGGCATAAGTTTTTTTGTTTCCGACAAAACTTTGATTCAATATTCGAAGGTCTTGGAGATTATTCGAGGAAAACGAAGGATGGATTCAAGGAGAGGGAGGTGAAGGGAAGCTATGGTGTGATTTTGGTGAGGTTTGGTGACTGACCGCCACCGTGGGCGGTTTCCGGCGGGCGGTCAGTGGTGGTTTGCGGTGGTGGGATCTGGAAGGTCTCTGAAGAGACGAGATAGAGGAGTGACAGGGGGGTTCGGGCTCTAGGATGAGGGGTGAGGGATTTGGTATATTAAAATGAATGGATTAATCCTAGCCGTTCGATCTGATGAGATCAACGACTTGGATCAATTCATTAATGGAAACGACATCGCTTCAGTTAGCTTAGGACCGGACCGGTCTTTGGAGTGAAATGGGTCGGGTATAACGGAGTGATTGAGGCCGTTGGATCAATTGAAGTGGACGGATCCGATTAAACACCTAAAACGGTGTCGTGTCAAACAAAGCAGGGGCTGAACTGGACCGTTAGATCTCTTTGATCAACGGTCCTGATGGAGGCCTGGGACGATGTCGTTTTGGCGCCTCTGAAACCAAGTCTCTAGACTGGGCCAATGGTTGGTTTGGGCCTGGTTTTCTTTACCCATTTTCAATTTTATTAACTAACTCCAATTAAACTAAAAGCCACTTTAAACAAATCAATTTAAAGGGAATGAAATTACACCTATTAATTAACACTTGATGATTAACACAATTTATGCATTCAAATAAAATCACATGATGACCAAGAAACGAGGTTCACATTTTTTGTAATTTTCTTACGATTAATTCTTATGTCTGATTTATTCTTATAAACGCGCAATTAATTCCCAGATATGCAACGCCTATTTTTGTATTTTCTAGCTAAATAAACACACACATACCAATGCTAATGCTCCAGAGAGATAGCACAAAATCCACAAAAATCAGATGTAGCACAAGGCTATTTTAGTTTGAATCTTTTGGGAGTAATTCTCATGTAGGGCAAAAATCACGTGCTCACAACTGCCCCTCTTTGTGCGGAAACATGAAGAGTTTTCGTGCAAAGATAAGTGAGCGGATACGAGCGATTTTTGCCCGTTCAAACACTCCGTATGAAGCATTGTTTGGAAAAGCTTGACCGAACCTTTGCTTCAAAAGGTCTCCTACATATCCCTGGCTAAAAAGGGAATCAGGTCAATGTAGTTCGGGAAGTTTTGGTAGCTGGGACTACCATGACTGCTGGGATCTTGCTGTTACTGCTGTTGCTGCTGTTGCCACTGCTTAACTGATCTCCTTATTATACCGTGCTAAACAAAAATAAGAAGCTAGACTACGTTACAGTATTGCAAATTCTTATCTATCTTTTCAACTTGATCTTGTCATGTTCCTTGCCATCCTGCTGGCTCTGATGTTTCTTCACATGCTTCTTCTCTTTTGACAATTGTTGTTTCGGCCTATCTTGATTGCCGAACTCCAACCATTGGTCCCTTCTTTGTGATCTTCGAACTATTCTCCTTCGAAGTCTGAACCTATCTTTCTGATCCTTGTTGCCTTCCTTTGATTATGAACTTGGATTCATGCTGGGGATTTCCGTTACACTCAACCGCTTTCCTCAACGAAATTCAAAAATAAATCGCCACTCCATTCTTCAGGCGGGCTCCCTGACTTCAACTACGACTTCACAATAAATAGCCTCTCCATTCTTCAGGTGGGCTCCCTGACTGCAATTACAACTTCAAAATAAATCGCCACTCCATTCTTCAGGCGGGCTCCCTGACTTCAACTATAACTTCAAAATAAATCGCCACTCCATTCTTCAGGCGGGCTCCCTAACTTCAACTACGATTTCAAAATAGATCGCCACTCCATTCTTCAGGCGGGCTCCCTAACTTCAACTACA
Organism: Nicotiana noctiflora; assembly: GCA_032618575.1. Taxonomy (NCBI): domain Eukaryota; kingdom Viridiplantae; phylum Streptophyta; class Magnoliopsida; order Solanales; family Solanaceae; genus Nicotiana; species Nicotiana noctiflora. The sequence continues at coordinate 433,214 of JASVEL010013494.1, read as the reverse complement.
ACTTCAAAAATAAATCGCCACTCCATTCTTCAGGCGGGCTCCCTGACTTCAACTACAACTTCAAAAATAAATCGCCACTCCATTCTTCAGGCGGGCTCCCTGACTTCAACTACAACTTCACAATAAATCGCCACTCCATTCTTCAGGCGGGCTCCCTGACTTCAACTACAACTTCACAATAAATCGCCACTCCATTCTTCAGGCGGGCTCCCTGACTTCAACTACAACTTCACAATAAATCGCCACTCCATTCTTCAGGCGGGCTCCCCGACTTCAACTACAACTTCAAAATAAATCGCCACTCCATTCTTCAGGCGGGCTCCCCGACTTCAACTACAACTTCAAAATAAATCGCCACTCCATTCTTCAGGCGGGCTCCCTGACTTCAACTACGACTTCACAAATAAATCGCCACTCTATTCTTCAGGCGGGCTCCCTGACTTCAATTTGCAACTCACTAATTTCATCACATCCTTATCGCCTTCCTTTGCTTTCTGTACCATTTTCTTCTTCCTGCATCATCTCTTGGGCCACCTTTTCTTCTGAATTACCTTGTCTTGGAATTGCTTTCCCACTGGGTCGTGTTACTTTTCCTTTGGCTGCTGGAGATATCTTCGGAACTGTTTACTCACCTGCTGGGGATGATGCTGCTGGGGAAGTATTCTTTATTTCCTCTTTTTCTATTTCCTTCACCCTTCATTCTCTCTCGGGCTCGCTGGGGATTGAAATGTCATTAACTGAGGATTACCCTGGCGGGGGACCCCTTTTCCTTTTCCCCCTTCCCAGACCTCCTCCGGGACTCACGTTTTTGCTTCCTTGAACAACTTATGGGATATAATGCTGCTGGGGGGAATCTCGAAATTAGTGTTTCATTTTCCCAACAACTGCTAGGGATGATACCAGGCTCAAAGATCACCCCCTCGTGTTGTCCGGCCTCTCTCAAAACTATTCTACTCGGAACTGGTATTTCCCGAAATCTCGTGTTGTTTTCTATCCTGATCCACTGGGTATTTGCTTTCACGAAAATTTTCGCAATGGGAGAAAATTTTCTGCCCCAATTTGATGACCTTCTACGTGGCATGCTTTTCCGCCGATGAACCCTCTTTTCCTGCTTTAAATCAAAGAAAAATTGTTAGTTTCAAAATGCAGTGAGTGGTCGTGCCACTCTTGTTGGGGCAATTTTTCTTTTCTCTTTCAGCTGCTTGGCCTCCCTCGAACTTTTGGGGACGACGTTGACACTTGCCGGGGATGGTGCTCTTTCCACAGATGGTCTCTCATCTCTCCCTTTTATTCCAACCTTCCGTTTGGACCGACCCTTTTAGTCGACGATCTGTTGTGTGAAATCATCTTCCGGATGTGTAATATGTGTCCATCGTACTCCATAATTCCTATGAACCTTCCAATCCACCTGTCGTTCCAATCTTAATATCGGAACGACTTTTGCCTTATTGCCTCGTTCCACGCCTATTCATCTTCATTGTACCGCTTTGGGAGACTTGGTAGTAAGCTTTAAAAAGTCAATTTTCGAAAATAAAAGAAAAGAAAAATGATAGATAAAGAATGCTGACCGCAAATGACAAAAGAAAGGGAAAACTTTTCTGAACTCAAAACTGGGAAAAACGTATCTGAATATAACTGATCCAATGGTTATGCCGCGCCCTTGAGATTAATCTACCCAGTCTATTTATGTCCATCACTTTCTAACGGCTGCGTTTTGCTAGAAGCAAACGAATGTCCCAACCTTGTCTCATGCGGACACCTTGTAACCATCTCGCCTTGTCACCTCATAGTGCCCTTCAAAGGGTTTTCACTAATGAGATTCTCTCATTTCTCTCGACCTCCCGTCGCCTTAGGGTGCCTGTAAAGGTTTTCACCGTAAGACTCTATCATTTTATTTCTCTTAGATTTCTTCGCCTTAAGGTGCCCGCGAGGGTTTTCACCATTAAGGCTCTCTCATTTTGCTTTCTTTCCAGGCTGGGGTATTACCCATGAGATTCCCTCTAAAGCATTTTCCCTTTTCGGCTTGTGCATCCTGGATTCAATCGAGGGTCGGAGTGTCACTCTTGGCTTTCATTCGCATAACTTGGCATTTCTCAAATACTGATCGAGAGGTCTTTTTCGGTCATTAATGTGGTTTTTGTGCGTGAGGCTAAAGAAAAGAGGTATAACCTCAACGGTTAGCTCATTACAACTTTCGGAATTCACATCATCTTTTCAAATGAAACAATGACTTCTGCCCCAGTTTTGTTGCTTGGGGGATCTTTGATTTTTATTTTATTATGACCGAGCCGTGTGGCGCCTACGTATCCTTCTTGAGGAATCGGGTCGAACGTAGTTCACTTTTTCTTGTGTCTTTTCTTTGTTTCTTTTTCTATTTTGTTACACATCTTCCTCGATGATTCCGAAAGAGGGTATATGAGAGAATAATTAAGGCTCAAAGGGGAAAACAAGGGTAAAGTGTTTGGGTAGTAGAAAAAATTGCTTCTGTCATTTCATTCTCCGAAAAAATGCCAAATACAAACAAATGAAACCAAACGTTGACAAATGCATTGAAGAATTACACATAATATCTCTTGACTGCATCAGAATTGATAGCCATATCGGTGCATCTTCCCTCAATATCAGTTAGACATAGGGCGCCGTTGGATAATACTCTAGTTACAACAAATGGTCCCTACCAATTTGGAGCGAACTTGCCTTTCGCTTCGGCCTGATGTGGTAGAACTCTCTTCAGCACATGCTGTCCCACTTCAAATTTCCTGGGACGTACCTTCTTGTTATATGCTCTTGCCATTCTCTTTTGATACAATTGGCCATGACATACTGCTGTCAATCTCTTTTCATCGATCAAGCTCAATTGCTCCAATCGGGTTTTGACCCACTCATCATCGTCAATCTCGGCTTCAGCGACAATTCGGAGGGATGGGATCTCAACTTCTGCTGGTATTACTGCTTCAGTCCCGTACACCAACAAGTAAGGAGTTGCACCTACCGAAGTCCGGACGGTAGTGCGATAACCCAACAGTGCAAATGGTAATTTTTCATGCCATTGCCTAGACCCTTCTACCATCTTCCTCAATATCTTCTTTATATTCTTGTTTGCTGCCTCAACCGCACCATTCGCTTTGGGACGATATGGTGTGGAATTTCGGTGTGTAATCTTGAACTGTTGACCTACCTCTTTCATCAATCCGCTGTTAAGATTGGCACCATTATCTGTGATGATCATCTTTGGAATTCCAAACCTGCAGATGATGTGGGAATGTACGAAGTCCACCACCGCCTTCTTGGTCACCGATTTGAAGGTTTTGGCCTCCACCCATTTGGTAAAATAGTCGATCGTTACCAGAATGAACCTATAACCATTAGAAGCCGCAGGTTCTATAGGTCCGATAACATCCATACCCCACGCAACAAATGGCCATGGCGTTGACATTGTATGCAATTCGGTCGGTGAGGAATGAATCAAATCTCCGTGTATCTGACACTGATGGCATCTTCGCACGAAACTTATACAATCCCGCTCCATAGTGAGCCAATAATATCCTGCTCGAAGAATCTTCTTTGCCAATACATATCCGCTCATGTGTGGCCCACAAACTCCGGAGTGTATATCTGTCATCACTGTTGTGGCTTGACTTGCATCTATACATCTCAACAATCCCAAATCTGGGGTTCTTTTGTAGAGCACCCCTCCACTAAGGAAAAATCCGTTTGCCAATCGCCGAATAGCTCTCTTTTGATCTCCAGTTGCTTGCTCTGGGTATACTCCTAACCTGAGGTACTCTTTGACATCATGAAACCATGGCTCACCATCCATCTCTTCTTCTATCATATTGCAATAAGCATGTTGATTCCGAACCTGAATGTGTAACGGATCGACACGAACCTTGTCCGGTTGGTGTAGCATTGACGCCAAAGTAGCCAAAGCATCGGCAACCTCATTATGCATCCTTGGGATATGTTTGAATTCTACCGACCGGAAACGCTTAGTCAGATCATGCAAACACTGACGATACGGGATAAGCTTTAAATCTCTGGTTTCCCATTCTCCCTGAATCTGATGTACCAGAAGGTTCGAGTCCCCCAAGACCAAGACATCCTGTACGTCCATGTCCACCGCTAATCGCAACCCTAAGATGCATGCCTCGTACTCAGCCATATTGTTGGTACAATGAAAACGCAGTTGAGCAGTAACAGGATAATGATGTCCTGTTTCAGAGATAAGCACGGCCCCTACTCGGACTCCTTTTGCGTTCGCCGCTCCGTCGAAGAAAAGCTTCCACCCTAGATCCTCGGTTAATTCCAACCCATCAATTTGCAATACTTCTTCGTCCGGAAAATACGTCCTCAAAGGTTCGTATCCGTCATCGACGGGATTCTCAGCTAAGTGATCGGCTAGGGCTTGAGCTTTCATAGCCGTCCTTGTCACATATATGATGTCGGACTCTGTAAGTAATATTTGCCATTTCGCTAACCTCCCTGTAGGCATAGGCTTCTGGAAAATATACTTCAATGGATCCAAATGTGAAATGAGGTAAGTAGTGTAAGAAGACAAATAATGTTTCAGCTTTTGGGCTACCCAAGTCAAAGCACAACAAGTCTTTTCCAAATGAGTGTACTTAACCTCGTGGACCATGAATTTCTTACCGAGATAGTAAATGGCCCGTTCCTTTCTGCCAGTAAGATCATGCTGCCCAAGTACGCAGCCGAACGAATTCTCCAAAACCGTTAGATAAAGAATCAGGGGTCTACCCGGTTCAGGCGGAACTAGTACGGGTGGGTTTGACGGATACCCTTTGATTTGGTCAAACGCTTCCTGACATTCTGTCGTCCATTCTATCGCAGCGTCTTTCTTCAACAGATGGAATATGGGTTCACAGGTTGTTGTAAGCTGAGCAATAAACCTACCGATGTAATTTAACCTTCCCAACAAACTCATTACCTCTGTTTTATTCTTTGGCGGGGGTAGCTCCTGAATGGACTTGATTTTGGATGGGTCCAACTCAATGCCCCGTCGGCTGACGATGAATCCTAGCAACTTTCCCGATGGAACTCCGAATGCACATTTGGCTGGATTAAGCTTGATATCATATCTTCGAAGTCTTTGAAAAAACTTCCTGAGGTCGGCAACGTGGTCTTCTTGACGTCTAGATTTTACGATCACATCATCCACGTACACTTCAATTTCCTTGTGTATCATGTCATGGAAAACCGTAGTCATCGCCCTCATGTATGTTGCCTCTGCGTTCTTCAAACCGAATGGCATCACCCGGTAGCAATAAGTCCCCCACGGTATGATAAAAGCCGTCTTTTCTGCGTTCTCTTCATCCATCAAGATTTGATGATATCCCGCGTAGCAGTCCACAAAGGATCCGATCTCACGCCTGGCGCAATAATCAATCAGGATATGGATATTGGGAAGCGGGAAATTATCCTTAGGGCTCGCCTTGTTGAGATTGCGATAGTCCACACATACTCTAATCTTCCCGTCTTTCTTTGGCACCGGTACTACGTTAGCCAACCATTCAGGGTATCGAGTGACACGAATGACTTTCGCCTGCAACTGCTTGGTCACTTCCTCCTTGATCTTTACACTCATCTTCGTCTTAAATTTCCGCAGTTTTTGTTTGACGGGCGGGCATGCCGGGTCAGTAGGTAATTTATGGACCACTAGGTCAGTGCTGAGTCCTGGCATGTCATCGTACGACCATGCGAAAATGTCTTTAAACTCCATGAGTGTTTTGATCAATTCTTCTCTCAGGTTGGGTTCAATATGGACACTTATTCTGGTTTCTTTGACGTCATCTGTGTCCCCCAGATTAACAGCCTCAGTATCATTTAAATTTGGTTTGGGTTTTTCCTCGAAGTGACTTAATTCTTCATCGATTTCTTCTACGGCTTCATCATCGCCGTATTCCGATTCACTCTCGTCACCTCTTATTTCATGCGTTATTATTTCCAAACCCGATTGACTTTCTAGACTTGGGTTGATTAATCTTTAAGCACGCCATATCATTAAGATCAGTTGAAAGAAAGCTGCTCAGAAAAGTAAAAAGGAGAAAAATAAATAAAATTAGAAACAAAGGGAACAAATTCATTAAGGGGAACAGTACAAGGAAAAATGAACTTGCATACTCAAACAAAACTAAAAACAAATGGATTTTACTTCGGGGACAGCCCCAACACAAAATTTTGAAAGAAACAATCCAAAACAAACTACCAAGACTCCTTCCGGATAGGGAGAGGAGAAGCCTTCCAATTATTCAACTTTGCTTTTGATCCTACAAACTGTATCTCGGCATGGCTGGGTCCTTCGCCATCCTCTAGCATGCATACATCCGAGAATAAGTCCTCGAACTTTCTCAAGAACTCTTCGTCTGGCCTAACCATAGGACTGGAAATCTTTGTCGTCGGATGTCCTCTTATCCCGAGCCTGACAAAAGATCGGGCGAGGCGCGGAACAGGCTTCAGGAGCACCCATGTCTTCTGCTTATCCCTCTTGGCTCGCTGGATGTCCTCTGGTGTTGGCTTGAATCCCTAGCCGAAGGTTCCCGCATTTTTGACCACAGATACCGGTTGTATGATTCCTTGCAGAGATGCACCTAAACCTTTACCGGGAACGAAACCGTTTCTCAGCATTTCATGGGCCACCATGACATCTGCAGTAATTGTTCTGTCATGGAGAAGGCATTCCCCTTCTGGAACTCGGTTGACGGATACCGCATTGCAGATCTGGTATACCCATGGCCCAACATCTTCTTATGTCTCAACGAAGGGGACGATGGTGCCTGGTTGTTGATCATTCTCTCCATGGACTACGATCTCCTGTTGGTCCCACTCAAACTTGACCAGTTGGTGTAGGCTGGATGGAACTGCTTTTGCAGCATGGATCCACGGTCGTCCTATCAGAAGGTTATATGAAACTACCATGTCCAGCACCTGGAATTCCATGGTGAACTCCACTGGTCCGATTGTCAAGATTAACACTATGTCCCCGACCGATGCCTTGCCTCCTCCATCAAACCCTCGGACACATATGTTGTTCTTGCGTATCCTGCCGATATCCACTTTCAACTTGTTTAGTGTAGAGAGAGGACAAATGTTCGCACTGGACCCATTGTCGACCAGGACTTTGCTAACCACCAACTCCTCACACTTCACCGTAAGATATAAAGCCTTATTGTGCTCGGTGCCTTCCTCGGGCAACTCATCATCGGTGAAAGTGATCCGGTTTGCTTAGAAGATCCTATTGGTGATCTTTTCCAAATGACTCACAGAGATTTTATCAGGCACATGGGCCTCATTCAAAACTTTCATCAAAGCTTGCCGGTGTTCTTCAAAGTGTATCAGCAAGGACAGCAATGAGATTTGCGCAGGGGTTTTCTTCAGTTGTTCTAAAATAGAATAATCATGCAGCTTCATCTTTTTCAGGAATTCTTCTGCCTCTTCGTCAGTTACCGGCATCTTTAGTGTTGCCGGAGTAGTTTTTCTCAATTCCGCAGGGGCAAAACATCTCCCTGAACGGGTCAAACCTTGCGCTTCGCAGACTTCCTCTTTAACTTCTTTTCCTTTGTAGGTTGTCGTGGCCCGATCATAATTCCACGGAATAGCTTTGCTATCAACTATTGGCAACTGTATTGCTGGCTTGATGATGAAAGGATCCACTCGAACACCTGCTACGGTCAAGACGGGTTTGGTTGCTGCCCCTGGTACAACTATTTTTACTACCTTTGGCCTTATAGGCACTTTGTTCACACTTCCCTTTTCTGCTTCCAACCCCTCTTGTACGTACTTCTTGCAGATGGGTGACTCATCAAAACTTGGCCCCTTTTTCATTCCTACCCCACTAGACTTGATCATCATTACAGTCTGAGAGGTTTTCTCCTTTCCCTTCTCTACCCGTACCAACTCGATCATGTTGGTCTCATGATGAGTTGGAAGTGGATTTTGGTTGATGTTGGGCTCCGCTGGAGTCCGGACCTCAATTCGGCGAGTGTCGATGAGTTCCTGGATGGCTGTTTTCAATCGCCAACATTTTTCTGTGTCGTGCCCCTGGACATCCTGAGCAGTATGCACAATTTATTGAATGATCCAGATTCTTTGGAAGAGGGTTTGGTAGCTTAGCCTCGACCGGATTTAGCAACCCTACTTGCTTCAAACGGTGGAACAAGCTGGTGTAAGACTCTCCCAAGGGAGTGAAGGTCTTCGTCCTTGGCGCCCTGTCGCTCTTGAATGCTTGGTTCGGACGAAAACCCGTGCCCGTGGGGTTTCTATATGCTCTTGGGGGTGGATAATTATTTTGCGGGTTTGGTACCTGCCATGGTGCATGGACGGGAGGTGTGGTATATGACTGGGCGTGATGGACAGTAAAATGGGGATCAGGTGCTGGATAATAGTGTTGCGGGTGGTTATATGGATTGTGAAAGTAATTCTGGTGGTGAGGCTGTGGCGGGTTATACTGGGGCGCGGGGCCTCTGTTTCTGAACCATGTTCCGGAATCGATTGTCGTGACTTCTTCTTTCCTCTTTTTCCCAAGCACTCCTCCGGTACCACTTTGAATAGCTTGAGTGGTGGCTTTCAACGCTGAATAACTCATGATCTTGTTAGCTTTCAAGCCTTCCTCGATCATAGCCCCCATCTTTATCACCTCAGTGAATGACTTGCCCACGGACATCACCAGATGTCCAAAATAGGTTGGCTCCAGTGTCTGCAGGAAGTAATCCACCATCTCATTCTCTCTCATAGGCGGATCTACCCTTGTTGCCTGTTCCCTCCAGCGAAAACCAAATTCTCTGAAACTTTCGGCGGGTTTCTTCTCTAACTTTAGCAATGATAAGCGGTCCGGGACTATTTCAAGATTGTACTGGAACTGGCCAATGAATGCTTGAGCCAAATCATCCCATGTAAACCATCTGCTGGGATCCTGCCTACTCTAGTGCAGATCCCCCCAAGCTCTGACCGAAGTAAGCTATCAGAATCTCATCTCGTCCTCCGGCTCCTCGCATTTTACTACAAAACCCTCGAAGATGGGCTGCTGGATCACCATGCCCCTCGTATAAGTCAAACATGGGCATTTTGAACCCGGCTGGCAACTGGACATCTGGGAATGGACACAGATCTTTGTAAGCGACACTGACCTGGTTGCCCACGCCATGCATATTCCTGAAGGACTGCTCCAGGCTTTTAACTTTTCGAATAACTTCCTCATGCTCCAAATTTTGGAAGTGCTTTTCTGGTTCTGCCGGGTTATCCCAGTGAGGGGTGTGCGGATGTGGTTCAGGAGCCCTAAAGGTAGGCTCGGGAGGATAGTAAGAATTGTCATGGACTTGAACATGCGGCTCACCGGATGACTTTTGTAGATTAGCAGATGGAGGTGCCACAAAAACAGGGGTGACCGTGGGAGGAGGATTTTGTTTGGCTGGTGGAATTTGGGTGGCATAAGGGGTTTTCCCTTGATAGTATGGATAGATCGGGGCGCTTGTCGAAGGATAAAGGGGTGGGGTGTTCTGGAGCTGATGCGAGAGTAGGGAGGTTTGGTGAGGACTGTCCCCTAGCCCAGGCTAGGTGCATCTCTGTTATCTGCTGCCTTAACTGATCTACCTCTTCTTTCATGATCTGTATCTCCGATTTCTCTTCCTCGAGACTTTTACCGAAACTGGACATACTTGCTGGAATTGGCCCTTTAGATCTAGTACGGTAATGGTGGCTAGCCAGTATATTCTGTCAAACCAACTGCTAAACTTTTCTGGAATTGCAACAAACTTGTTAGCTTACTGAGTTTAACAGATATGTTATAGCACGTTAGATGCAATGCACCTAACCAATTAACCCTTTCTATATGTACTCATCACATGCGTCATTCCAGCTTCTTTTTCTTTTCTTTTTTTTTTTAATTGTCCTTGAAGAACTTATTGTTATTAACCTTCCTATTCTTTTCTTTTCTTTTTAGTGGTGGTCGAATCTTATGTGGATTTCCTACGTATCACGTCCCTGCGTGAATCAGATCGAGCGTAGTTCTAATAACAAAATTGTGGCGGAATTCTGGAATTCTTATATCAAAAACCCTTATGGTTACAAAACATGTCTTACAATAATCAACAAAATAAGAGAAATGCTCGACTCGAGAATAAAATGCCAACCAAAATTTCAAAAATACATTTTTAATCAAAAGTCTAATGCTCTTAAATTCCTGGGGGCCCGCGAGGCATCATTCGGCCTTGCCGCGGGCCTTAGTGTGAGGTCCATGTGTAGTCCCCTTAACTCTCTCATGATCTGATGAACATAGTCCATAACCGAAGCAAAAAGGGCGGTGCGGGGCATTTGTTCACAAGCTAAGCATTTCATGGTGACATAATGCCCGATTTCTCCAATTCTGTCCTTGATCCTGTCCCTATCTCTGAGTAGTTGTTCTATCTGCTGGTTCTTCGCCCCCAATCTTCGAGCATTGTTGGTGACTTTGTCTAAGAGCCTATCTACCTGTTCTTCCAGTCGGGTCATCAAATTGTGGCAACGGTCGAGATCTGCTCTGGCATCCCGGGCTTGCTTGAAAACCTGCTCCCTGAGGATAACATTTGCTTCCCTTAGATTAGTGATGATTTCAGTGTAATCTTTTTCCACCCGTTGTAGATGAAGTGTCTGTTGATGTGCCTCCTTTCTCCAGCTAGCACGGATCCTCATTGTTTGGGTCTTCGACTCTTCCAATTCTCTTTGGACATCGGCGACTTGGTTTTTTAAACCCTTTATCAATTTTTCGCCTGATCGACTCCTCAACTATCTGTCAGCATCCCTTTTCATTTGCTGGATTTGAGCTCTCAAAAAGTCATTTTCTTGTGCCAACTTCCTTTTATCCCCTTCGTCGGCGGCAGCTTGCATATCCTTTTCAAATTGGAGATCTTGGACCTGTTGCTCTATCTTGCCAATCCTTGTTCTATAGACCTCTTCCTTGGCTAACCAGTCCCATTGTTCTTGTGATGCTTCAGCAAATTCCCTGAGGTGAGGTCTTTTGGCTGGTCTTTCTCCCGATGTTTCTCCTTTGTACCAAGTAAGATATCTGGGTACAACCTCTCCTCTAGCTCGATCCTGCACACAAGTGTTTGCTCCAGATATTGGCATTTGCTCCAAATCTGGCGGACCCTTGCTTCTGGGAATTGACCGTCGGGGCCAATTTCAATAACCTGGGTACTCAGGTCTTCGTCTTTGGGTACTATCTGGCACCTCCCAAGCTGTCTTAAGACCCGATGGGGCGCATAAGGTTGAATGCTCTTAAGTCCCATTAAGAGAAAATGGGACCTAGCCGCTGGCATGTACACGATTCTGTCTATCTGTAACCAACCCAATGTCCATTGTATTTGACTTGTGCTGAGAGCCTGAAAGTATGCCCTCCACGCCAAGATTCCTTCAAGCAAGACGGTCCTATCAATCCTTGTATAGAATTCGCTTATGCAAGTTTTCTCAACCAACCCATATCTCGAGAATTGGGTGCGGCGACACAGGTGCTCGATCATCCACATCTGTAGCAGTAAATTACAGCCTTCAAAAAAATCTCCTCCGGCTTTACAGGCTGTGAGAGCTCGATATATGTCTGATAGTATCATGGGAGCAAGAGTACTTTCGCTTTGGTCAAGCAAAGTACTGACGACTCCGGCTACCTTTATATCAATATTCCCGTCTTTTCTCGGGAATACCATAAGTCCTAAGAAAGCTATCATGAAGGCAATTCGTCTGTGCTCCTCCCATTTCTGGCGATTACCCTTGCTGCATAACTTATTCTCTGGCTTGTCAAAACCTCCCACATGACCGTACCTTTGATAGATGAAGCTTAAAGTACAAAACCCTTGTGCTAGATCCGGGTTACGTACCGTTCTGGCTATCTTCAGTGAGTCTAAAAACCGGTGTATGGCGACAACCCTGGGAGCGATTAGATATTGGTGCCCCAATGGTATATCGGTGTTTCCAATGTATCCGGTCATCTCCTCCAAAGTTGGGGTAAGCTCGAAATCCGAGAAGTGAAAGACATTGTGTGCAGAGTCCCAGTATGTGACTAATGCTCTTATGATATCCCCTCGAGGCTTTATTTCAAGCAGACCTGTGAGACCTTTCAAATATTTCTTAACTTCATCCTGCCCTTCTTTGCCTAGATCATCCCACCATAGTCGTATTTGTACCGGAATTTTAGTCATGAGTGAAAAGGGTTCATTTCGAATCGTGCTCATCCTGCACATTTATTTAAAGAAGAAGATCATTTTGGCTGGCAATGATTGGACTATTTTTCAAAATTTTAAAATTTTGGTATTTTTGAAAAAGGGCAAGTTGGACCCGACGGGGGTTGCCTACGTATCTCACATCCGGTGAGAATCAAACCCGCGTAGTTCGGTCCGTCAAAACAAACTATATTTTTTCTTTTATTGACCGACAAAGAAAACACATTTTGTTAAGAAAACCATTTTGTTGGCAAAGTCAACCTTCCGTCGTCTTTTATTAGCAAACTAAATTTATTGATTTGTTGGTGTCACACCTCTTTTTTACGCTTACCCGCGAGGGCGCGATATATAAAAGAGAGTTTTTCCAATTAAAGGACAACCAAAACGGGATTCATTTATTGAGAGATTCGGAGTCGCCACTTGGGAGATTTATGGTGTCCCAAGTCACCGGTTTGAAACCCGAATTGAGAAAAGGTTTGACTCTATTTAACGGTCCGCGAACCAGAAATCCGGATAAGGAATTCTGTTAACCCGGGAGAAGGAGTTAGGCATTCCCGAATTCCGTGGTTCTAGCACGGTCGCTTAACTGTCATATTCGGCTTATTTATCTGATTTTACAGTTATATACTTAATGCAAATTAATCTCCCTTTACCGCTTTTATTATTATTATTATTATTATTTACGAAAGAGAATGTTGCCTAAAAATATGTTTCGAATCACGTCACATGAAATGCACCCGGATTCTCGACACATTCTTGTTCAACATTTTGGGATTTTGGATTTGGGCCGCATGAAATGCACACCCGTATTTAAGAAGGTAGAATTATTAAAATCGCGCCTAAAGAAACTACACGTTGTTAACTTTGCGAGGGCCATGGAAAATTCGCTAATGGCACGCCTCGAATTTACTCCACTAAATGAATTAAAGATATTCATATTTAAAGCTAATTCGAAACTTAATACCACAACTACGTCACGGGAACTATACCCGTAGCTATGACAATTTAATTAACGCGCCTAAGCAACTACAAACAGTTTAATTAAAATGATTTAGCGTAGAAGGAGAAATAAAACATTTTTAAACCCAATCCCAAAAATACGTCATATTTAATTCTTAGTCCGAACCTACGGCCTAACTATTTTGTTTGTACACAATTCGTATGGATTAAAATCATTAGAATAGTTCTGCAAATCAATTTAACCAAATCACTTTCTTATAAATCAATCCACTATTCTCACCCCTTCAATCGTGGTTAGCTAATAACAAAAATAAACAAGAAAATTATACATTCATCACATTAAAGATAAGAGAGGCAAGGAGATACAAAAGACAAACATATATAATGATAAAAAATGGAATAGAAAAAGTAAAGAAATAACCTCAAAGTAGCTGGTGTGGAACGATAAAATTGGAACACGTCTCCCTTGTCGGGTGAAAACAACAAGTAATCAAGGTTAACGCTAACATATCCCTCAAAGAGCCATAACTTTCTACTAATGGAGTTCCGAGTTTTCATTTCTGTTCAGTCAAAAACTGAACGATAATCTGATCAAGGAATGGAGCAATGAACAAAGAACCAACAAGGACACAAACGTGACGGAACCTCGACAGACTGGACCTTGACGAAACGACCTCGAACGGAAAAATGAACTGCTTTGCCGGACTGTTTCGCGGAGATTTCAAGTAGTTTTCATGGATGTTGGATGAGGTTTTATGGATGAAGCTACGATGGCTTTCGGGGCTGGTTCAAAGACTGTTTGAAGCTGGTCTTTGGAGCTCGTTAATCCGGCGAGCTACTGGAGCTTTTTCCGGCGAATTTCAAGCATCCATGGGTGTGCTACTTGAGTTCAACTAAAGAATAAGAGGCTGAGAGGGTCGTTTGGTTGCTGCTGGAACGAAGAAAAAGAAAAAGCAGAAACTGGTGGTCGACGGACTAGTCGGAGACGGGCAGCAGCTGGTTCGATGAGCTGGGACGCTGGTCGTCAGGGTGGTGACGAAAGTTGGGTGGTTTGATGATGAGGGTGGTCGATGGAGGCAGCGACCTGAAGGAGCAGCGAGGTTTTTGGTTCAGTTCTTTTTTATGGAAGAGATGAACTCAATAGTGTATTTTTCTCTCCTTTTCCAAAACAAAACTCTCGAACAGTACCCTCGCTTTAACGTCTATTGTTTTTCTCCCCTTTTCCTTTTTTTTAATTGCTTCTCCCATGCCTTTTCAAATCTGATGCCTTTTTTCTTTTATTTTAATTTAATCCCATGTTATTTTTTGTCTTTTTCTTTTGTTTTTACTTTCTTTTTGTCATTTTCTAATTATTCACATCCCCCATTATCTATTGTCCCCATAGTGTGTGCATGTGTGTATGGGTAGTTTTTGTTTGTGTTCCCCGTGTGGTGGACTCTGATTATTACGGGCTAGGTCCGAAAATTATAAAACCGGGTAGTTTGAACCCGAATATTATTCTTTGCCCGGAACCGAGAATGAGAACACGGTGTTATTAATTAATCACTACGTAAGCAAAATAACTATAAGATTAATAATTAAAAAATATATATTTTTTTATATTTTTTCAAAATTAAAGTAACTACAAAATGTTAATGAAACTATTTTTTATTATTTTCGCTTTTATAAAAAGATAAAAATATAAAGTACTATTTTTGTATTTTTCAAGTTTAAAAATGACTACGAAACATTAATAAAATTATATTTTTGTTATTTTTCATTTTAAGGTAAAAATAAAGTAAAAGAGTCAAAAATAGCTAAGATAGCTATATTATGCCTAAACTAAATACTTTAGCTAAAAATATAAAAAAAATCTCGGGTAGGGTCAAAAATCACGTGTCAACAGCTGCCCCTCTTTGACTGAAAACACAATGAGTTTTCAGACAAAGAACGACTAGACAAGTGTTTTGACCCGACCCTTATTCAGAGAGACTAAACTAAAAATAAGAGGATGTGACCGAGCCCTTGTATCTGAGCTGCCTACATATCCTTGGCTATAAAGGAATCAGGCCACGTGTAGTTCGAAGTGAGTAAGAATATGGAGTAACCGAGGTGGAGAGCCAGTCGAGGTGCCGTTCCGTCGAGGTTCCGTTCCATCGAAGTTCCGGTCCGTGGTCCTGCTATTACAACAAAAATAAAAACATGAGAAAGACTAACTAAGCCTATCAGCTACTAGTTACAAGATTCCTATCTATAAGTCTTCTGAAGCTTGATCTTGAGTATTGGTTGGTGCTTCATGTGGACTCTAAATTTGAACCTTGATACTTGCTAGTTGCAGGTGCTTCTTTTCGAATCAAGACCAGGTATACAGTGCTTGTGACATCGGCCATGTCTTGAGCATGCCACATCTTTCATCAACTTCTGCATTTTGGATTGGCTTCTTGCCTCTTTTTTTCTTTTTGTTTATTGTGACTAAACTTCTGTTGATCCCCTCGGACTGTTGACTCGCATTCTGGTTGCAAGCTTCTTTTGTTGCTATCTTGCATTGCACTCCGAAGTGAATTCCCTTACGTGTGATCTTCGAGCTATTCTCCTTCGAAGTCTGAATCTATCTTTTCTGATCCTTGTTGCCTTCCTTCTGATTCATGCTGGGGATTTCCGTTACACTCTACCGCTTTCCTTAAACAACTTCAAAATAAATCGCCACTCCATTCTTCAGGCGGGCTCCCTGACTTCAACTACAATTTCAAAATTAAATTGCCACTCCATTCTTCAGGCGGGCTCCCTGACTTCCACTACAACTTCAAAATAAATCGCCACTCCATTCTTTAGGCGGGCTCCCTAACTTCCACTATATCTTTAAGACTAAATCGCCACTCCATTCTTCAGGAGGGCTCCCTGACTTCAACTACAACTTCAAAATAAATCGCCACTCCATTCTTCAAGCGGGCTCCCTGACTTCAGCTACAACTTTAAAATAAATCGCCACTCCATCCTTCAGGCGGGCTCCATGACTTCAGCTACTTCCTTCTGATTCATGCTGGGGATTTCCGTTACACTCTGCCGCTTTCTTTAAACAACTTCAAAATAAATCGCCACTCCATTCTTCAGGCGGGCTCCCTGACTTCCACTACAACTTCAAAATAAATCGCCACTCCATTCTTCGGGCGGGCTCCCTGACTTCAACTACAATTTCAAAATTAAATCGCCACTCCATTCTTCAGGCGGGCTCCCTGACTTCAACTACTACTTCAAAATAAATCGCCACTCCATTCTTCGGGCGGGCTCCCTGACTTCAACTACAACTTTAAAATAAATCGCCACTCAATTCTTCATGCGGGCTCCCTGACTTCAACTACAACTTTAAAATAAATCGCCACTCCATTCTTCAGGCGGGCTCCCTTACTTCAACTACAACTTCAAAACTAAATCGCCACTCCATTCTTCAGGCGGGCACCCTGACTTCAACTATAACTCATTAACTCCATCCCACCCTTTCTTCTGAATTACCTTGTTTCGGAAATGCTTTCCTCCTAGGTCGTATTATTTTTCCCTTGACTGCTGGGGATATCTTTGGAATTGTTTACTTACCTGCTCAGGATAATGATGCTGGGAAAATTTTCCTTCATTCCCTCCCTTCCTTTGACTCATGCGCTTGAATTTGCATTGGTAACTCTTGTTGTAACTCTCTGCTTTATGGTGGGTTACTGGTTTCAAGACCTGACACGTCATCTTGAATCGCCTTCCTCGTTTCTCCGAGAAAATTTTCAACAACGGCAGAAAGTTTTCTGCCCCAGTATTGGTGTTCTTCCTTGTGGCATGACTTTCTGCTATCAATAGCACTTTCTTTCCCTATTTCAAATCAAAGAAAATTTGTTAGTTCAAAACATTGTGAGCGGTTGTGCCGCTCCTGTGTGGTGGTTTTTTCCTTTTCTCCTTTCCCTCGCTCGGGGTTCCCAAAATATTGTTGGGGAATGATTTCATTTTCTGGAGATGATATTCCTACTGGGGATGGGTTTTTCCATTTATCCCTTCCCCGTTCTGTGTTTCTCAACTTGCTGGGGGTTATTTTGTTGAAGATGGGATTTCTTTTCTTCCTCTACCACTCTGTGTTGTCCGACCACCTCGGAACTTGCTGTAGATAGCATTGCTGGGGGATTTTCATTTCCTCAAAATTGGTGTTTCACTCTTCTTGAAGGCTGTTGAGAATGACACTGGTTCGAAGACCATTTCCCTTAAGACTTTCCTTCTTCCCCAAGTGGGTATTGACTTCCGGAAAATTTTCAAACTGAAAAGAAAATTTTCTGCCCCAGTTTAATAATCTTCTTTGCACCATACTTCTCTGTCGTCAATGGCATTTCCTTGCCTTGCATAATAATTGGAAAGTTGGTGGCAAGTTTTGAAGTCATTTCTCACTATGTTTTGACTAGACTGGACTTTGATGGGGGAATTTTTGACAAAAGGAGAAAGATAAAAAGAAACAACAAAAAGAAGACAAGGGAGAACTGACTCTCTAACAAGAAACAACTATAAACTTATCAAACGCGAATACCAACTCTACTGGTCATGACATGCACATATGGCCTATCCTTCGTCGTTAATTGCCTTTCACGATTTTTGTCTCGTGATTTCCATCTGATTATCACCTTTGTTCGACTTGTAATGCCTGAAGGGTTTTCACTTTCAAGCCTCTCTCATTTTGATTTTCTCTCAGCTTTCGTCGCCTTATGGTGCCTGTGAAGGTTTTCACCTGTAAGACTCTCTCATTTGTATTACCTTTAGCTGGGGATTGGGGTGTCACTACTAAGACTCTCTCGTGTTTCCTTTCTGCTGGAAATTAGAGTCTTTTCTGCTGAGTATCAAAGTGTTATATTCTGATAGGACTCTCTCACTTGCCTGACGTGGCATCTTTTGAAGACTGATCTGAAGGTCTTTCTTTGGACCGTAATATGGGATTTGGATAGGGATTGAAGGCTCAAAACAAAATCAATTTTGGGTTCAAAATTTACAACCTTCGGACCTAAATTTATTTATAATCAACACAATTTTTCTTTGCCCCAGTTTTTTTACTTGGGAATTTTTTTTTTATTTTTATTTACACTATGACCGAGCTGTGAAGCGCCTACGTATCCTCTTTAAGGAATCAGGTCAAACGTAGTTCCCAATTCCTCTTTTTCAAGTTTTTTTTTCATACATTTTTCTTTTTCTTTTCTTTATCTCTTTTTGTTGTTTTCTTTTTCTTTACTTTTTTCTTTATCCCTTTCATCTCTTACCTTTCAAACTTGTGTTTCTAGTCTTTGCAACTAATTCCGAATGAGGGGTATGAATGAATTTAAAATAAGGCTCAAAGGGTTGACGATGGATAAAGTGTTTGGATAGCAGAACAAAATGCCTTCGTCATTCCAATCTTCAGAACATGCCAAGCGTAAACAACACAATTAATATTCGTCATTTCTTTAAAGCACTGTTGGGCAACACTCTCATTTTCATTATTATGAATGACCCCATGTCAATTTTGGCCAGCTTGCCTTTAACGGTTTCCTTTTACTTGCCCCAGTTTCTCATGACTAGGGCTTCGAATAATCTCAAACCTTTCTTATTTAATTTAAATATCTCGATCACCTCCCAATGGTTTTGTGATTAACTTTTAAGATCAGGCCAGAACTATGCGTGCACGTCATGTCACTAGAGCTAGCAGAAAAAGAACTATAGGAAGGAGAGGACTAAATAACAGAAAATGTCTAAAAATAATATAAAATAGGTCATTGCATTAACCGATAAAACAACGACTCGAACAACCAAAAACGAAACTGGGGTTACAACCCTTAGAACGAACCTAGACCCCTTTAGATGAGACACTATTATCAAAAGAAAAATACAAGGATAAAAGGTTTGAGCCACAAGACAACATCCGGATTACCATTCTGAAATAACCCGGACAAATAGAAATGACAACAAAATAAGCCACCACAAATGACTCTCCAATTGATAAGCCTGACATTTAGCCACGAATTTGATTATCAGAATCACTATGGCCTTCTCTCATTTCAGTCGGCAAATTCCCGAGTGGATTCTTATATTCCGTGTCACCGGGCATCACCGCCAGAAAGTGTGTATCATCAGGTGCAGGTAACGGATTCAGCGCGATATTCTGGGTGTCACTGTTATGAATCACAATCAATCTTTCTTGGATCATCCTTTCTATTTCCCTTTTCAAATCCCGACAACTTTCCATGTTGTGCCCCTGGGCATTGGAATGGTATTCACACCTTTTACATGGGTCAAAGCTCCTTGCACGTGGGTCCACATGATTTGGAGGGATGGGTGCAATCATGTCCTGTTGCTTTAACTTCTCAACTAAGCTTGCATAGGAAACTCCTATTGGTGTGAAATTACCCTTCAACTTCGGTTCCCTTCTATACCCTTGGTTTGGAAGTGGGTTATAAGGTATTTGGAAATTTCCTCCTGTACCATCTTTCGGGGATTTTGCGTTGTCTGCTTGTCACAGACCAACCACCTTCTACTTACTTTACAATTCAAGACAAAACATGTTAGAATAGACTCAGCCAGTCCTTATCAATTTTTTTTTAAATATATCTACATATACAATTGTGGTCGAATCTTATGGAGATTGCCTACGTATCATGACCCCGCATGAATCAGACCGAGCGTAGTTCTTGCAAATTAATGCAAGAAATAAAGAGATGTTTATTTGATTTTTTTTTTTTTTGAAGAAAAATTGTAAAAGCCGACTCCAACTACAAACTCTGATGAAAAACTTTCACACCTTGTGCCAGAGATTTCTACTAGAACAAGAATATTTTTTAGCGCCAATTATGACTATTTCTACAAAATTAGCCATGTAATGACATACTTGACAAAGCGGCTATTTTTGCAAAAATTTATTTAAGAGACTACAAATTCAAAATTTTTCATCTTAGGGCCCATGGGGCATCGTTCAGCACCGACACAGGCCAACACAAGACTGAGAAAGTTTAAATGCCAAATGTGGCCATTTCAGCAAAACCATATGTTGTATTTTTTTTTTTATTTTTTTTATTTTTTTTGCAAAGTTGAGTGATGACTCAAACTTAATTTTGCGGATACGGCCTTTCAATATTTCCACGAGGGAATATTTCAAGGCTGTGCCCAAGAATTATTTACAAAGACTCAAAGTGGCTATTCTTGCAAAAATAGCCTTTCGGCGTCCTTTTGGGGAACATTCGGCTTATTTTAAACAAGAATAGCATCACCCGATTTATTTATAAAAAAATAAAAAATTTGACATTTTTTGGTTATTTTTGCAAAAGGGGTGTGAACCCGGACTTGATTTTGTTGCTATAGCCTTTCAACATTTCCACATGGAATATTTCAAGGCTATTATTCAAAAAGAAAAAAGAAGAGATTTCAAAGTGGCCATTTTTGCACAAACAATCTTCCGGCGTCCTTTCGGAACATTCGGCTATTTTCAAAAATGGCATCACTTTGATTTATTGACAAAATTAAACAAACATTTTTTGTTTTTTTTTTTTTTTGAAGGGGTGGTAACCCAAACTTTATTTTGCGGCTACGACCTTTCAACATTTCCGCGAGGGAATGTTTCAAGGTTGTGCCCAAAAATTCTTTACAATGATTCAAAGTGGCTATTTTGCAAAAACAGCCTTCCGGCGTCCTTTCGGAACCTTCGACTATTTTCAAAAAACGGCATCATTCTGATTTTATTGACAAAATTAAACACACACATTTTTTGAATTTTTTGAAAGGGGTGGTATCCCAAACTTTATTTAGAGGCTACGGCCTTTCAACATTTCCACATGGAATATTTCAAGGCTATTATTCAAAAAGAAAAAGAGAAGACTTCAAAGTTGCCATTTTTGCAAAAACAGCCTTCCGGTGTCCATTCGGGACATTCGGCTATTTTCAAAAATAGCGTTACAGTGATTTTATTGAAAACTAAAACTTCGACATTTTTTTTTTAATTTTTTTTTGAAGGGGTGGTTGGACCCGACGAGGGTTGCCTACGTATCCCACCTAATGGGGAGAATCAAACCAGCGTAGTTCGGTCAAATAAAAACAAACTACATCGGTAAATGAAACAAACATTTTTTTTCACACATTTTTTTTATTTTAAAACAAACATTTCTTTTTAAGTAAAAAAAATTATTTTAAAACTATTTTTTTTAATTTTAATCACACATTTTTTTTTATTCTAAAACAAACGTTTTTTTTCTTCTTTTTAAGTTAAAAAAACAAACTATTTTGAAAATATTTTTTTTTTCATTTTCCTCAATATTTAAAAACCGGTTAGCCTGCAAGTCTGACGCAAATAAATGCGTAAAACAAACAGGATGCAGCAGGATGGTCTTTTCATTTCAGGTCACCTATCCTAGACGGACCCAACCCCTGTGTTGAGTACCCTAAGTCAAATGCAACATGATGCAAATAAACGTTCCTACTAGGGATCCGGCATGAAGCTTTGTTATTCTAGGTTCAAAAACCTGGGTTTATTGTTCTAGACCTGGCTTACCCGAGCAGACAGCTCGAGCTGAGGAGGAGGCAGCAACCCGGGAATACAGAAGCTTCACCGGTTTTGCAACTTATCCAAACCTCGTTCTAAAGTGGGAATTAGACACTATACAGAAAAGAAGTCACACGAAGTGCACCCTTCTTCATGATTTAGAAGACTCGGAGAGGAGATTGGTTTCGGCACAATTTATATGTACAATCCACAAAATATCAAAGCGGTAAAAGCAATATTTAGCACATTAAATACAAACATATAATAAAATCGGATAATAATAAGCCAAATACAACAATTATTCAAAGCTCGAGTTCTTAAACCCTGAACCAGTGGTTCTGGGTCCCGAGAGGGAACCCATGAACGAGTCGCCAGAGCTGTCACACCTCTTTTTTACGCTTACCCGCGAGGGCGCGATATATAAAAGAGAGTTTTTCCAATTAAAGGACAACCAAAACGGGATTCATTTATTGAGAGATTCGGAGTCGCCACTTAGGAGATTTATGGTGTCCCAAGTCACCGGTTTGAAACCCGAATTGAGGAAAGGTTTGACTCTATTTAACGGTCCGCGAACCAGAAATCCGGATAAGGAATTCTGTTAACCCGGGAGAAGGTGCTAGGAATTCCCGAATTCCGTGGTTCTAGCACGGTCGCTTAACTGTCATATTCGGCTTATTTATCTGATTTTACAGTTATATACTTAATGCAAATTAATCTCCCTTTACCGCTTTTATTATTATTATTATTTACAAAAGAGAATGTTGCCTAAAAATATGTTTCGAATCACGTCACATGAAATGCACCCGGATTCTCGACACATTCTTATTCAACATTTTGGGATTTTGGATTTGGGCCGCATGAAATGCACACCCGTATTTAAGAAGGTAGAATTATTAAAATCGCGCCTAAAGAAACTACAAGTTGTTAACTTTGCGAGGGCCATTGAAAATTCGCTAACGGCACGCCTCGAATTTACTCCACTAAATGAATTAAAGATATTCATATTTAAAGCTAATTCAAAACTTAATACCATAACTACGTCACGGGAACCGTACCCGTAGCTATGACAATTTAATTAACGCGCCTAAGCAACTACAAACAGTTTAATTAAAATGATTTAGCGTAGAAGGAGAAATAAAATATTTTTAAACCCAATCCTAAATATACGTCATATTTAATTCTTAGTCCAAACCTACGGCCTAACTATTTTGTTTGTACACAATTCGTATAGATTAAAATCATTAGAATAGTTCTGCAAATCAATTTAACCAAATCACTTTCTTATAAATCAATCCACTATTCTCACCCCTTCAATCGTGGTTAGCTAATAACAAAAATAAACAAGAAAATTATACATTCATCACATTAAAGATAAGAGAGGCAAAGAGATACAAAAGACAAACATATATAATGATAAAAAATGGAATAGAAAAAGTAAAGAAATAACCTCAAAGTAGCTGGTGTGGAACGATAAAATTGGAACACGTCTCCCTTGTCGGGTGAAAACAACAAGTAATCAAGGTTAACGCTAACATATCCCTCAAAGAGCCATAACTTTCCGACTAATGGAGTTTCGAGTTTTCATTTCTGTTCAGTCGAAAAGTGAACGATAATCTGATCAAGGAACGGAGTAATGAACAAAGAACCAACAAGGACACAAACGTGACGGAACCTCGACAGACTGGACCTTGACAAAATGACCTCGAACGGAAAAACGAACTGCTTTGCCGGACTGTTTCGCGGAGATTTCAAGTAGTTTTCATGGATGTTGGACGAGGTTTTATGGATGAAGCTACGATGGCTTTCGGGGCTGGTTAAAAGACTGTTTGAAGCTGATCTTCGGAGCTCGTTAATCCGGCGAGCTACTGGAGCTTTTTCCGGCGAATTTCAAGCATCCATGGGTGTGCTACTTGAGTTCAACTGAAGAATAAGAGGCTGAGAGGGTCGTTTGGTTGCTGCTGGAATGAAGAAAAAGAAAAAGCAGAAACTGGTGGTCGACGGACTGGTCGGAGACGGGCAGCAGCTGGTTCGATGAGCTGGGACGCTGGTCGTCAGAGTGGTGACGAAAGTTGGGTGGTTTTATGATGAGGGTGGTCGATGGAGGCAGCGACCTGAAGGAGCAGCGAGGTTTTTGGTTCAGTTCTTTTTTATGGAAGAGATGAACGCAATAGTGTATTTTTCTCTCCTTTTCTAAAACAAAACTCTCGAACAGTACCCTCTCTTTAACGTCTATTGTTTTTCTCCCCTTTTCCTTTTTTTTTAATTGCTTCTCCCATGCCTTTTCAAATCTGATGCCTTTTTTTCTTTTATTTTAATTTAATCCCATGTTATTTTTTGTCTTTTTCTTTTGTTTTTACTTTCTTTTTGTCATTTTCTAATTATTCCCATCCCCCATTATCTATTGTCCCCATAGTGTGTGCATATGTGTATGGGTAGTTTTTGTCCGTGTTTCCCGTGTGGTGGACTCGGATTATTACGGGCTAGGTCCAAAAATTATAAAACCGGGTAGTTTGAACCCGAATATTATTCTTCGCCCGGAACCGAGAATGAGAACACGATGTTATTAATTAATCACTACGTAAGCAAAATAACTATAAGATTAATAATTAAAAAAAATTATTTTTTTATATTTTTTCAAAATTAAAGTAACTACAAAATGTTAATGAAACTATTTTTTATTATTTTCGTTTTTATAAAAAGATAAAAATATAAAGTACTATTTTTGTATTTTTCAAGTTTAAAAATAACTACGAAACATTAATAAAATTATATTTTTGTTATTTTTCATTTTAAGGTAAAAATAAAGTAAAAGAGTCAAAAATAGCTAAGATAGCTATATTAGGCCTAAACTAAATACTTTAGCTAAAAATATAAAAAAAATCTCGGGTAGGGTCAAAAATCACGTGTCAACAGTTGGTAAAACACATTTTTTGTATTTCTGAAAAATATCTATTTCCCCATACTATTTCTTTTTCTTTTTTTTTCGTTTTTCTTCAGTATTTAAAAGTCGGTCAGCATGCAAGTCCAAATAAATGCTTAAAACAAATATGGTGTAGCAGGATGGTCTTTTCATATCAGGTTGCCTGTCCTAGACAGACCCAACCCCTGTGTTGAGTCCCCTAAGTCAAATCCAACGTGATGCAAATAAGCGTTTCCTACTAGGGATCCGGTATGCAGTTACGTTATTCTAAGTTCAAAACCTCGGTACATGATCTAGACTGTGTACCCAAGCGGACAACTCGGGCTGAGGAAGGAGCTCCTTTCCGGGAACCAAAAGGCCGGCCGGCTTAGAAACTTTCCGAGCCTCTTTATTATTTCGGGGTATGACACTAACAAAATAAGGAGTCTCAACCAGTGAGCACATCCCCGGGGTCGAGAAGAGAAGGGTTTTCGGCATAGTTTATATACACAGTTCACGTAATATCAAAGCGGTAAACATGTATCACATTAATCAAAACATATAATGAAATTAGATATAAGCAAAAACAGCAATTTTAACTGAGCTCGAATTCTTAAACCCTGAACCGAAGTTCTGGTTGGTTGTCCCCAGCAGAGTCGCCAGAGCTGTCACACCTCCTTTTTCACATGCACGTACGACGTAACGTAAGTGCGCCACTGTTTAGTACTACACCCCGAGAAGGGATATAATAATAATCAGTGAAGGAGTTTTTCCATTTAAAGGACAGTCGGAACGGGATCAATTTATTTAATTATTCAGTGTCGCCACTTGGAAAAATAATGGTGTCCCAAGTCACCGGTTTAATCCCGAACCGAGGAAATTTATGACTTTGTATTACAGTCTGCGAAACTAGAAACTTGGATAAGGAATTCTGTTAACCCGGGAGAAGGTGTTAGGCACACCCGGATTCCGTGGTTCTAGCACGGTCGCTCAACTGCTATTTTGCTTTTATCTGATTTTTTTATACATTTTGATTAGGTGCTACTAATGTTCCGCTTTTCAATTTTAGAAAAATTATGACGTCACGAAAACACATTTCGAGTCACACCGTAACCAGTACGCCTGTGACTTTAATGTATTTCGGTTTCGCCGAGAATAAGATTTGGGTCACATAAATGCGCACCCATATTTAGGAAAGTAATTTATTTACAAATCGTGCCTAAAGATTCTATCGTCTTTATTACCATTGGGAAAGACAGTGAAATTTACTAAACGGTCCTTCCGAAACCTATACAATTATTATAACCATTTATTAAGGGCCCCATAGCTTGTGGGTTTTATTAGGCGAGGCTCGTCTCAATTTTGTACTCAAGACAAACCTAAAATGAGCTACGATTTCCTATTTAATTCTTGTCTCTAAAAGAAAATAGAATGAAGAAAAAGGTCCTAATTGATTAATTCGTGAACAACCTTATTAGCAAAGAAAACCCGCATTCACTTACTCATATTGATTATTCATGTTCAAGCTTAAGGTCCTTTTCATTTTTTTTTATTCAACTACTAATCAAGAAGCATGATTTGAACAACACAATCATGAGCTAATCGTCTCCTGAGTGATTTATGCTTACGTCATGTAATTCGAGTTGCCGAAGTTATTATTCGAAGAAAACAGGATTTAATATGAATGGGAGGCCTAAATGCTCATTGTTGAATTAACTAGCCATTCCCAATTCCCAAGTTTCAAGCAATTCCAAATAATGTATGATCTATGTTAACATGTTCCAACTTTGCTTCTAACATTTATCTTGAAAAGACCTGGATTGGTTTCTAGTTTGTGCCTATCTCCTATTTACTAATTTGAGCCAACATTAGCAACATAACTTTGCATTTTTAGATCACCACTCCTGGATATAGCACTTACAAGCTATCTGCTTAGTTTAATATTCCATCCATAAAAAATCAGTCCAATTTCTAGCATAGTTATATAATGTAAGTACAGATATGAGAGAAGAATAGACATGTACATATCTCCTAATGTATATTCTAATGTCATGTTTAAACACACACTTCAATAGGCAAACAGTTGAACATTTTCCAATTCAGCATCTCAATTTGAAGTTACATCAGGCCAGTCTCGAAAATACATACCTGGAATTTGAAAATCGAAAAAAATGGAGGCAAGTCAGTGATAACTCTTGGCAATTAACAGCTAACAGACAACAACAACAACAGCAAACCAACAACAACACTCAGCAACAACCAGTTAAAAACCCACGACCAGCAAAACAATCGATCCAGAGACAGATGCAAAAACTCAATGCAAAATCCAAATAAACCCAATGAAACAGTAACCAAGAATCTAATAGCAACCCAGGAAGAATCACTTGAAATCCAGTAAGATTCAAAACCAAACCAACCAAATGCTATATCCAGTAATGACAAATGAACCCAAAAGTGACACCAAACAGCCTAAATAGACCAGCTTTAACTTCCAAAGTACTTAACGGATACTTGAAAAACTTCAACAGACCAATGTTGTATCAAAATATGGTTCTAAGGACCCAAAGACTGACTGGAATCAGCTTAACACCCCTCTGGAATTCCAGTGGTTGAATAATGAATCAAAAAGGGGTATCAATGAATCCGATCAACACCCAAGATTATTCTACTAAACCAATAGAATAGTAGACTGGACTGAAACAATGAGAAAGAGAAACAGAATGTTTTCTTCCTCCCTTCTTTCAAAAATGTATGCCTTTTTCTGTATGTATGTGTGTATATCTCTCACTATCACTCTATACTTCAGCCTCCTCTTTTTCAAGTGTCTAGACTTTACCTTATAGCCCAGACCTTACCTCCCTAATGGTGCAACTATCTTAAACTAAACCCCTGCCCATCCCTCTATCTGCCCAGCCCATTATATTCTCTATTTTAACCACTAAATCATGTCTAAGTATGGGGTTTTAATATTAAATTGATAAGTGCAGGCCTGGTTGAGTGCCCTGCTGTAACAGCAGGTTCCACTGCTCTGTTTCATGTGCAGGGCATTTTGAATCCTAAAGTATGCCATTTCTGATTAACCACTGACATCCAACCCACTAATCCCTAATTAAAGATCACAAAGGAACACAATTCAACAGTGGTTCTATATGTGATTTACAGTGTCAATTTCTGCCTCAAGATGCTAATAAACAGACCTACGAAGCTAATCGACAACATTTGATTAGTTGATTACAACGCATATAATCGATAACAAATGATCGACCTACAATTCGATTCATAACATTTCGGGCAGATTCAGGGGATCAACAAATATGAATTAATTGCTTGACGACCTTAATCAAACTGAATATACGATTCATTTTAACTAAAGAAAACAGAAGGAATCGACCAAATAAAAGGTCTTAAAGAGTAGAACATCAAGTTTAATAAAAATCAAAAAGAGAACAAAACAAATGGAAAATCATATAGAAAATGCACAACACAGAACTAGATGAGGCTAGAAAAGGGAAAGAATTCCTTGAAAGATAAGAATCCATAGTTTGAACGGGTCTCGAATCATTCGCCCTTGAATCATTGAAGCCAAATGAGCCTTAATCGAGGTGTTCTCGGTTGAGAACACCTAGATTAAGGTCCATTAGACCTCAATCTCCTATTAATTTCGAACGGAGATCCCATTTTGGGTTTTTAGGGTTCATGTGGCCGTTTTTGGGGCTCGACCGGTTCTGGCAAGATTCGAGCTGAACCAGGGTTAGTAGGGGTATGAGGGAGGTGTGAGGAGTGCTTGGGGTGAGTTTGGAGCGGTTTGGCATATTTTTTTGTTTCCGACGAAACTTTGATTCAATATTCGAAGGTCTTGGAGATTATTCGAGGAAAACGAAGGATGGATTCAAGGAGAGGGAGGTGAGGGGAAGCTATGGTGTGATTTTGGTGAGATTTGGTGACTGATCGCCGCCGTGGGCGATTTTCGGCGGGAGGTCAGTGGTGGTTTGCGGTGGTGGGATCTGGAAGGTCTCTGAAGAGACGAGATAGAGGAGTGACAGAGGGGTTCGGGCTCTAGGGTGAGGGGTGAGGGATTTGGTATATTAAAATGAATGGATTAATCCTAGTCGTTCGATCTAATGAGATCAACGACTTGGATCAATTCATTAATGGAAACGACGTAGCTTCAGTTAGCTTAGGACCGGACCGGTCTTTGGAGTGAAATGGGTCGGGTATAACGGAGTGATTGAGGCCATTGGATCAATTGAAGTGGACGGATCCGATTAAACACCTAAAATGGTGTCGTGTCAAACAAAGTAGGGGCTGAACTGGACCGTTAGATCTCTTTGATCAACGGTCCTGATGGAGGCCTGGGACGACGTCATTTTGGCGTCTCTGAAACCAGGTCTCTAGACTGGGCCAATGGTTGGTTTGGGCCTGGTTTTCTTTACCCATTTTCAATTTTATTAACTAACTCCAATTAAACTAAAAGACACTTTAAACAAATCAATTTAAATGGAATGAAATTACACCTATTAATTAACACTTGATGATTAACATAATTTATGCATTCAAATAAAATCACATGATGACCAAGAAACGAGGTGCACATTTTTTGTAATTTTCTTACGATTAATTCTTATGTCCGATTTATTCTTATAAACGCGCAATTAATTCCCAAATATGCAACGCCTATTTTTGTATTTTCTAGCTAAATAAACACACACATACCAATGCTAATGCTTCAGAGAGATAGCACAAAATCCACAAAAATCAGATGTAGCACAAGGCTATTTTATTTTGAATCTTTTGGGAGTAATTCTCATGTAGGGCAAAAATCACGTGCTCACAGACATATCCAAAATCACCTAACGAAGCTATTACAACTCTCAAAATTCTATTCCGACCCTCGGATCAAAATTTCACCCATCCACCGGAATTCAACAAAATTCAAACTTCACCAATTCAAGCCTAATTCTACACCGGACCTCCAATTTCAATTCCGATCGTAGTCCTAAGTCACAAATCAACCCTCGAAGCTAACCAAACCACCAGAATTCACATCCGAGCCCTCTAACTACATAGTCAAGTTCCAGTTGACTTTCCCAAGGCAAGCTTCCTTCTAAGAGGCTAAGTGCCTCATTTCCAACTAAGACCAATTCAATTCAACCCGATCAACTTAAATACTATATTGAAACATAAAAGCAAAAAAATATAGGGGAAACGGGGCGGTAACTCACGTGATGACGGGCTGAGTCGTCACATCCTCCCCAACTAAATCAAACGTTTATCCTCGAGCGGGTCAAGAAACATACCTGGAGTCTCAAACAAGTGAGGATACCTGCTCCGCATCTCCCACTCGATCTCCCAAGTGGCCTCTTCCACGGCACTTTTACTGAAGCTATATCCTTTGTCCTCAATCTCCAAACCTGACGACCCAATATAGCTACAGGCTCCATATCATAGGTCAAGTCATCATCCAACTGAACTGTACTGAAGTCCAACACATGAGACGAGTCCCAAACATACTTTCGGAGCATAGACACATGGAATACCGGGTAAATGTCTGACAGGCTGGGTGGCAAAGCAAGCATATAGGCCACCTCCCCAATCATCCTAAGTATCTCAAAAGGGCCAATAAATCTCGAACTCAGCTTCCCTTTCCTTCCAAATCTCATGACGCCCTTCATAGGCTAAACTTTCAACAAGACCTTCTCACCCACCATGTAAGATACATCTCGAACCTTTCGGTCTGCATAGCTCTTCTGACGCGGATAAGCTGTACAAAGTTTCTCCTGAATCACCTTCACCTTATCCAAGGCATCCTGGACCAACTCTGTCCCCAACAACCTAGCCTCGCCGGGCTCAAACCAACCAACCAGAGATCTACACCGTCTCTCATATAAGGCCTCATATGGCGCTATTTGAATGCTGGATTGATAGATGTTGTGGTAAGCAAACTCTGCAAGAGGAAAGAAATCAGCCCAAGAACCTCCAAAGTTAATAAAATAGGCAAGACACATGTCCTCCAATATCTGAATGGTACGCTCGGACTGCCCGTCCGTCTGAGGATGAAATGTTGTGCTCAACGCTACCAATGTACCCAACTCTTGCAGAAAAGTCCTCCATAACTGAGAAGTAAATTGAGTAACCCTGTATGATATAATGGAAACTGGGATTCCATGCAATCGAATAGTCTATCGTATGAAAATCCCTGCTAATCGCTCCGAAGAATAGGTGGTACACACCGGAATGAAGCGCGGACTTGGTCAGCTGATCCAAAATCACCCAAATTGAGTCAAACTTCATCGCTATCTGAGGGAGACCACTCACAAAATCCATAGTAACCCTCTCCCACTTCCACTCAGGAATATCCATGTGCTAAGTACGCCACTGGGCCTCTGATGCTCATAGTTGACCTGCTGACAATTGAGACACCGAGCTATATAACTCACAATATCCTTCTTCATTCTCCTCACTAATAATGCTATCTCAAATCCTGATATATCTTCGCGGCACCTGGATGAATAGAATATCGCGAGATGTAGGCCTCTTCCAATATCAACTCTCAAAGCCCATCCATATTAGGCACACAAATCCGGCCCTACATCTTCAACACACCATCACTATCAATAGTCACATCCCTGGCATCATCATGTTGAACTTTGTCCTTAAGAACAAGCAAATGTGGATCATCATAATGGCGCTCTCTAATGCGGTCATACAAGAAAGACCGAGAAATCACACAAGCCAACACCCGACTAGGCTCTGAAATATCAAGCCTTAGCATCCGATTGGTCAAAGCCTAGACATCAACTGCAAAGGACCTCTCCCCAACTGGCATGAATGCCAAGCTACCCATACTCACTACCTTTCGGCTCAACGCATCGGCCACTACATTAGCCTTTCCCGAATGATACAAAATGGTAATTTCATAATCTTTAATCAACTCAAGCCATCTCTATTGCCCCAAATTAAGATCCTTCTGTTTGAAAAAATGTTGAAGACTTCTTTTGTGGTTCATATTTTGGATTGGGTTCATCCCTGTAGTAATCGAATGAATCGAGTTGCCAACATGAAAGCATAAGAACTCAACGGTATTCCCAGCATATGCGATGATCGGTATACACCTCACAAGATACACCATATAAGTAGTGCCTCCAAATCTTCAAAGCATGAACTATGGCAGCCAAGTCCAAATTATGAATGGGGTAGTTCTTCTCATAAGGCTTCAACTGTCGAGAAGCATAAGCAATAACTCTACCCTCCTGCATCAACACATATCTAATCCCAACTCTCAAAGCATCATAATACACATTAAAAGAACCTGAAGCTGATGGCAAGACTAACACTAGAGTTGTGGTCAAAGCTGTCTTGAGCTTCTGAAAGCTCTCCTCACACTCGTTCAACCATACAAATGGTGCACCCTTCTGCATCAACTTGGTCAAGGACGAAGCAATAGATGAAAAACCTTGGACAAACCTTCGATAATACCCTGCCAGACCGAGGAAACTCCGAATATTCATCGCTGAGTACGGTCTAGGACAACTCTGCACTGCCTTTATCTTCTTTGGGTCAACCTAAATGTTATCACTGGACACCACGTGTCCCATAAAATCCATAGACCCAAGCTAGAACTAACACTTGGAGAACTTTGCATAAAGCTTCTCCTCCTATAATCTTTGTAACACCAATCTCAAATGCTGAGCATGCTCCTCCTAGCTACGCGAGTACACCAGGATATCATCATTAAAAAAGATCACAAATGAATCTAGATATAGCCGGAACATGCTGTCATCAAATACATTAACACGTCTGGGGCATTAGTCAGCCCGAAAGACATAACTAGAAACTCATAATGCTTATATCTCGTCCTGAAAGTTGTCTACATAATATCGGAATCCCTAATATTCAGCTGGTGATAGCCTGAACGAAGATCAATCTTCGAGAATACCCTTGCTCCCTGGAGATGATCAAACAAATCATTAATGTGCGGTAGTGCATACTTGTTCTTCATTGTCACCTTGTTCAACTACCTGTAGTCAATGCACATCCTCATTGTGCCATCTTTCTTCTTCACAAATAGGACCCGCATACCCCACGGTGACATACTCGAGCGAATGAACCCCTTATCTAGGAGTTCTTGAAGTTGTTCCTTCAATTCCTTTAACTCAGCTGGTGCCATACGATAGGAAGGAATAAAGATGGGCTGAGTGCCCGGCACCAGGTCAGTACCAAAATTAATGTCCCTATTTGGTAGCATGCCCGGCAGGTCTGCTGGAAACATAACTAGGAAATCTCTCACAACGGGCACATAATCAAGACTAGGAGTCTCAACTCCAACATCTCTCGCAAAAGCTAAGTACGATAAACATCATTTCCCAACCATCCACTGGGCCTTAAAAAAAGAGATCACCCTGCTGGGAACATAATCGGTCAAACCTCGCCACTCAATCCTCGGAACACCCAGAATAGCCAACATAATTGTCTTGGCATGACAGTCTAGAATGGCATGGTACGGAGATAGCCAATCCATACCCAGAATCACATCAAAGTCTACCATTCCCAACAACAACAAATCAACTCGGGTCTCCAGAACCCCAACAGTAAAAGACAAGATCGATATACGTGATCTATAATAATAGTATCACCCACTAGGGTAGATACATGCACAGGTATGGCAAGACAACCACGGGTCATACCCAAGTGATGAGCAAAATATGAGGACACATAAGAGTATGTAGACCTGCGATCAAATAAAATAGAAGCATACATATGGCAGACTGAGATAATACATGTGATAACATGCAACGGCGTCCCTCCTATATGGAATAACATAAAACCGAGCCTGACCATCACTAGATCAATCTCCACCCCTAGAGCGGCCCCTAGCTGTTTGACCCCCACCCCTACCTGACTGGGATGGTGTTGAAGTAGATGGAGTAGAAGAGGAGGGTTGATCCCTCTATTTAGACCGACTACCACGAAGCCGATGACACTGTCTCCTCATGTGGCCAAACTCACCACACTCATAGCAACTACCCGGTGCTGGAGAAGGGGACTGAAGGGAGCCCCTCGCTGGAGAAGAGCCCTGGGCTAAAGGGCATGAGTAGAGCTCTAAGTTGGAAGGGCACTAAGTGAAGACTGGCTCTGCTGAAATCCCTGATGACCCAGCCTGAAGAAGCCCCACTATACTCTGGGCGACCTGACTGAGGAAGCCTGAAAGAATGACCTCTGCCCTACTAGAACTAGCCCCTAGACGGAGCAACACTAAAGCTACCTGAACCTCGAGGCCCCTTGGCCTCCCTCTCCTCACACTCCCGATAAT
This sequence comes from Nicotiana noctiflora, assembly GCA_032618575.1. NCBI lineage: Eukaryota > Viridiplantae > Streptophyta > Magnoliopsida > Solanales > Solanaceae > Nicotiana > Nicotiana noctiflora. Next base: position 399,345 of record JASVEL010013494.1, on the reverse strand, counting down.
GATCTGTCTCAATCTGTCAAGCCATATCAACTACCTCCTCAAACTAAGCTGCTACAACCCTCTCTCTAGTCATCAAAATGTGAATCGGATAGTTAAAGCCATCCACAAACCTCCTAATCCTCTTCCGATCTGCCGGGATCATCCAAGTAGCATGCCGAGCCAATTGCGTAAACCTCAACTCATACTAGGTCACAATCATGTCACCCTGGATCAACCACTCAAACTGACAATGCAGCTCTTCCCTACGAGACTGTGGCACATACTTCTCCAGAAAGAGAGTGGAGAACTACTACCAAGTAAGGGACGCTGCTCACAGGATTACACCTGTGACGACCCGGCCCGTCGTCACGGTAACTACCACCCTGTTATGTTGTAATTGCATAATTCATGCTTTTATATCAGTGTTAGAGTCAATCGGGGAAGTTAAGAGTGAATTGAAATGAAAATGAGGCATATAGCCTTTTTGAAGGAAACTTGAATAAGGAAAGTCAACCCGGAGTTGACTATTTAGTTAGAGAGCTCGGAATCGAATTCGGATGATTCGGTTAGTTCCGGGAGGTGGATTGTGACTTAGGGGAGCGATCAGAATTGAATTTGGAGGCCCGGTGTAGAAATATGCTTGAATTGGCTGAGGTTGAATTTTGGCGAAATCCGAACGGTAGGTGAGATTTTGATCCGGGGGTCAGAATGGAATTCCGACAGTTGCAGTAGCTCCGTTAGGTGATTTTGGATGTGCCTGCAAAATTTCAGGTCATTCAGACGTCGTTTAGTCGGGTTTTCGATTGATTGTGTAATTCGGAATGTTTTAAGGAATTTAGGCTTGAATTCGATGTGAGTTATGGGTTTTGATGTTATTAGACGTGTTTTGAGGATTGGAGCAAGTTCGAATAAGGTATTAAGATGTGTTGGTGTGTTTGGATGAGGTCCCGGGGGCCTCGGGGTGTTTTCGGATGGTTAATCGGGAGAAAAACATGGAAATTACAGGTTAGAAGAGTTCTGGTTCTGTTGTTTTCGCTCCTGCGGAAATGGGGACGCAAGAGCGAGCCCGCAGGAGCGGAAAAGGAGCGCAGAAGCGCTGGGGTTCGCTGAGGCGGATCGTGGTATGCAAGGGTGGCACCGTAGGTGCGAAAGAAAGGACCGCAGAAGCGGTCTGGGCTCGTTAGGGGAGAATCCGCAGAAGCGAAAGACTTGTCGCCTGAGCGAGTCCGCAGGAGCGGACTCTGAAGCGGAGGTGGTTCCGCAGGAGAGGATGCGCGGAAGCGGTCCGTGGCTCGCAGAAGCGGAAGTGGCCAATTAGGCCTGGGTTTCGTAGAAGCGACCATTTGGTCGCGAAAGCGGTATCGCAGAGGCGGAATTTGTCCGCAGAAGCGGAAATCGCAGAGGGTGTTAAAAATAACAGAAGGGTTAAAATTTCATAAGTTGCAAAACATTTAGGGCTCGGTTCTTGAAGGCGAATTGGGCGATTGGGTGAGTTATTGCTGGGAGAACATCGGGTTATTGTTGGAGGTAAGTTTTGTGGCTTAATTACATCATTTTAACATGAAATCCTTGGTTAAATCCCTATAAATGGAAGATTAAATGTGGGTTTGAGCCCTAGGCCTAAATTAAAGAAAAACACTGATTTGAGTGGGCAAATGGAGTCCGATTTTGGTAAATTTTATATGCTTAGACTCGTATCGAGATGAGGATTCCGAATATGTAATTTTTGTAATTTTTCTACAAGTGTGCCAAAAGTCGGGTTTTGACAACTTGTGGGTTTTGTTATAATTTGGGTTATTTCAAATGAATTGCGTGAAATTAGCATATATTGATGCATTCTCTATGATTTTGAGCGGATTTGGCATCCGAGGAGATTGATTTGCGAGGCAAGCGCAAGGCGGATTGAAGCTTCTACCGGTTCGAGGTGAGTGGTAGTAGTAAATAATGTACTGAGGGTTTGAAACCCCATACTAGCACTTCACACTGCTATATTGAGATGAGACACGCATTGTCTAACGGGCGTAGTGACATTTTGATTGAGGGTTCGGACTTGGTCCTTCCCGGCTAATAGAATACTGTGTTGTATGACTGTTAATGAGATTATAACTGTACAATTGGGCTAATAGCCATGTTTGGGGCCTTGTGCCGATCTGTAGAGCATTAGGGAACCTATAGAGCTAGGTGACCCTTATATCGTGTTGGAAACATACACTCAGTCGTAGCTCTAGCTGTATAGCATAATATGAGCCCGTACTAGATGTGTACATTGAGAGAGATTATCTAGGGTGGAATTCCCTGTTCTAGCTGAGTGGGCCTGAAAGGCCAAGTCTATACCGATTGAGATGAGGTAGGGTCAAGGACCCACTATGAAATGTTATATTGGGCCTGAAAGGCCAAGTCTATATTGACTGAGACAGGGTCAAGGACCCACTGTGATAGATTATATTGGGCCTGAGAGGCCAAGTACATACTGACTGGGATAGGGTCGAGGACCCATTATGGGGTACGATATATATGTACCTATATTGGATCGGGCTGCACGCCGCAGCAGTATATATATTGGATCGGACTGCACGCCGCAGTAATATACATGTAATATACATGTGGGACGGACTGCACGCCACAGTATTATTGCGCTTGGGCTGTAGGAGCCCCTTCAGAGTCTGAGTCTGCATACATTCTTAGTGAGCACTGGTGTATATTATGGGATCGGGCTGCACGCCGCAGCAGTATAGAGATATATACATATATATATATATATATATATTGGATCGGACTGCACGCCGCAGTAATATTTGTGTGGATCGTGCTGCACGCCGCAGTATTATAGTGCTTGGGCCCAGGGAGCCCCTCCGAAGTCTGTATACACCCCCAGTGAGCGCCGTCGACGTTAAATGGAGCGGGCTGCGCGCCGCAACGGTATATGTATTGGAGCGGGCTGCACGCCGCAGCATTATACTTAATCATATCCTATTATCTACTTAAATACTTATACATTATAAACATAGGTATGTGTCTTTATATGTTGAGATGGCCGTACACCGTAGGGGTAAGAGTGAGGGTTGGATCAGTGTAGAATCTTGTAGAGATAAACTTGGATTGGAGATTTGAGCATTTCTATAGTGATGACGTACCTGTGAGGGTTGCCTTAGAACTGCTAAGTGATAGCACAAGAGTTCTTACCTTCAGTTGTTATTTATTATTGTTACTCACTGAGTTGAAATATACTCACCCCACTCCCCTGCACTTTCTGTGCAGATCCACAGGTGCCCGAGAGCAGTTGAGACATTGTAGCTGCTGATCCTTGTCTACTTTTGCGGAGATTACGAGGTAGTTGCCAGCGTCCGCCGAGCTTGTTTTCTCCTTCTTTATCATCTTGTTGATTTCCTATTTGCCTAGACTTGATTGTATTAGGATGCTATTCTGTTAGAGGCTCAGTCTCGTGACACCACGATATAATTGGGACCATATTTTGTGTGTTTTACGTTTCGGTTATCACCTGATATGATCATTTACTGTTTAAGTTTAATTTGATTAATAACTGTCTAGTTTAAGGGATAATATGGTCGGGCTTGCCTAGCATTGTGTTGGGCGCCATCACGACCGGGGTTTGGGTCGTGACAAGTTGGTATCAAAGCCTAGGTTAATAGGTCTCGCGAGTCATGAGCCGGTTGGTAGAGTCTCGTGGATCGGTGAGGGGACGCCTGTACTTATCCTCGGGAGGCTGCAAACCTTTTTAGGAAAAGTTTCAATTCTTGGAATTCTTGTTGTACGATTACTTTCGACTTGATCTGAACTTTGACATTCTATTCTCTCGTAGATGGCGAGAACTCGATCATCCGGGCGTGGGGGACGACCACCACTACCACCTGCTAGAGGCCGTGGACGCGGTCGTGGTCGTGGCGGAGTTAGGGCAGCTGAGGCAGTGCCAGCTGACCCACAGCCCCCAGTTGCAGAGGTGCCAGCGACTCCAGATCAGGCACCAGCTGTGCCCATTGTTATTCCGGGTCTACAGGAGACCCTGGCTCAGATACTAGCAGTCTGCACTGGCCTAGCACAGGCGGTTTCAGTTACTACTGCAGCAATTGCATCGGGGATCAGGGGTGGTCATCAGACCCCCACAGTACGCACTCCAGAGCCAGCAGTGCAGGGCGTACAGACACCAGAAGGCTCCTCCGGTTCAGCCTGTGGTACCGGTTCAGCCGGCAGATCGGGTTCAGGGGGATAGGGTCCCGGCTATGACGGACGATGAGCGGTGTCGTCTCGAGAGGTTCACCGAGGTTATCTCCTCCGGTGTTCATTGGTGCTCCGGCGAGGACGCCCGAGGTTTTCGGATAAGTGCCGTCGGATGCTTCGTACGGCAGGGATATTGGAGTCCGGTGGGGTATCTTTCACTACCTTTCAGTTTCAGGGACCAGGCCTTCGCTTGGTGGGAGGCTTATGAGCGCCGCAGGCCAGCCGGAGGAGCACCACTATCATGGCCGGAGTTCTCCACTATGTTCTTGGAGAAATGGGTGCCTCGATCTCGGAGAGAGGAGATGCGTAGGCAGTTTGAGGGTCTCCGTCAGGGGGACATGTCAGTGTCAGAGTATGAGATCAGGTTTACAGAGTTGTCCAGATATGCACCGTGGTTAGTTCATTCCGACAGAGAGAGGATTGGTCGCTTTGTGGACGACCTCATTTATCCCATTCGTATTCTGATGACTCGGGAGAGGGTTTTGAGTCGTACATTTGAGGATGTCGTGGATATTGCTCACGACATAGAGACAGATTGTCGCAGACAGTGGGATGAGAGGGAGGCCAAGAGGCCTTGAGGTGCAGCTAGTTCCAGTGGTACTCAGACTAGAGGCCAGAGTCAACAGAGCCGAGGTCGCTCTTTCAGATCTTCGCAGTCGGGTCGCTCCGATCGTGGCAGATGGTCTTCTAGATAGGGTTATCAGGGTTCGAACCAGAGCCAGCCATCTCTCAGTGCCATGCCAGCTCAGAGTTCTTCACAGGCCCCATCTGCTCGGTGTTCATCTCGGCCTAGTTCATCAGCTGGCCAGTCCAGCGCCAGGTGTCCTTATCAGTCTCAGTACCCGGCACTGGGGAGTTGCTACGAGTGCGGGGAGTTTGGGCATCACCGTAGGGAGTGTCCCCGTCTTGTTTCCAGATCTTATCAGCAGAGGGGGCAGCCCTCGTCATCTGGACCTTCTACTTCAGCACCCGCCCCGCCAGCTAGGGGTCGCTCTCGAGGGGGAGGCCGATCAGGCGGACAGGCTAGATGCTATGCTTTTCAGGGCCGATCTGAGGCCGTTGCTTCTGATGCTGTCATTACAGGTATTATTTCAGTCTGCCACAGAGATGCCTCAATATTGTTTGATCCCGGTTCTACTTATTCTTATGTGTCTACATATTTTGCTCCTCATTTGGGCACGACCCGAGGGAGTCTTGAGCTGCCAGTGCATGTATCTACCCCGGTAGGGGATACTATTGTTGTGGACCACGTATACCGATCCTGTTTGGTCACTATTGGAGGTCTAGAGACCCGAGTAGACCTGTTTCTTCTCAGCATGATTGATTTTGATGTTATATTGGGCATGGACTGGCTATCTCCATGTCATGCTATTCTGGACTGTCATGCTAAGACAGTCACTTTGGCTATGCCGGGCATTCAGAGGATTGAGTGGCGAGGCACGACTGAGTATGTACCTAGCAAGGTAATATCTTTCCTCAAGGCCCAACGAATGGTTAGGAAGGGATGTCTCTCTTATTTAGCATTTGTGCGGGAGGTCGAGGCCCAGACTCCCAGTATTGATTTTGTCCCCATCGTGCGAGACTTTCCTGATGTATTTCCCTCAGACCTGCCGGGCATGCCGCCGGACAGGGATATTGATTTTGGTATCGATTTGGTGCCAGGCACTCAGCCTATTTCTATTCCTCCGTATCGGATGGCACCAGCTGAGTTGAAGGAATTGAAGGAGCAGCTTCAGGAACTCCTAGATAAGGGGTTCATTCGGCCGAGTGTGTCGCCGTGGGGTGCACCGGTCCTGTTTGTTAAGAAGAAGGACGGATCTATGAGGATATGTATTGACTATAGGCATCTAAACAAAGTAACAGTGAAGAATAAGTATCCTATGCCTCGTATTGATGATCTATTTGATCAGCTCCAGGGAGCTAGGGTGTTCTCGAAGATTGATCTTCGTTCAGGCTACCATCAGCTGAAGATTAGAGAGTCTGACATTATGAAGACCGCATTCCGGACCCGATATGGTCATTATGAGTTCCTTGTGATGTCGTTTGGGCTGACCAACGCCCCAGCAGCATTTATGCATCTGATGAATAGTGTATTTAGGCCGTATCTTGATTCATTTGTGATCGTATTCATTGATGACATACTAGTCTACTCTCATAGCCAGGAGGAACATGCTCGGCACTTGAGTATTGTGTTGCAGAGATTGAGAGAGGAGAAGTTGTATGCTAAGTTCTCCAAATGTGATTTCTGGCTTGAGTCTGTGGCATTCTTAGGGCACGTGGTGTCCTGTGATGGTATTCAGGTAGATCCGAGGACCAAGTTGTCACGACCCAAACTGGAGGACCATGACTAGCACCCGACCATACTTGCCAAGCACCAACGTACCTTTTATCTAACCTTCTTTATTATCTTTTAGGTTGACTAGACCAATATAAATGGTAGACATGGATCATGAACAACCAACAATAAAATATGATTGCATGAACCTACATAACATGGGATGACCAGGACAATCAAGAAACATGGTACAAGCTTCCACGCTAAAATGAAAAACTATACAACAAAAACCAGCCGACAAGGCATACCAAACTATACATGAGTCAACACTTGTCTATGAGCCTCTAAAGGAACATAAGTGCTGCAACATAGTCGGAACAGGGCCCCGACATACCCATAATGTCTATAACAAAAATGCATACCAAGACCAAGGCAAGTCCGGAGAAGGGATCTCGCCAATCACCGCTGAACTGGACAACCTACTGTGATGGGGGAGCTACACCTGCCTGTCTATCAGGACCTGCAGCACGACATGCAGCGTCCACAAATAAAAGGACGTCGGTACGAATAAAGTACTGAGTATGTAAGGCAGAGAACCATAAATATGAACAACAATGTGAGCAGGGGTAGAGAATATACAACCTGTAACATCTGAGTACCTCTGAGGGCTACTGACATGAAATACATGATACATATGTATAAATACATAATCTTTTAAAACATACGCCTCTGTGGGCATCATCATTATCATATCGTACCCGGCCGTAATAGGCTCGGTAAAAACATACCCGGCCATTATAAGGCTCGGTAGAATCGTACCCGGCCACGTGGAGCTCGGTAAAACCCAACTGATCAGTGGTTGCACAATAGGTGCCGTACCCGGCCGACTATAGCGCGGCTCGGTAGAGTAAAATAGATACATATATATAATGCATGCTCGACTCGTGGAAACACCTTGTAGACCTTTCGGAGTGACGTAAGGTCGGTATCCTATGTACACCTTATTAGGACTAACTCTTCACTATGAACCTTATAGGAATCGGGAAGTACCAACAAGATTGATAACATAAGAATAAGAGAAGCAACATCAACATCAATCGTTCCATAAGAGGGGAAACAATGTAAGTACTGCTTAGCTTCTAAGAATAGAGTATCTTTGGAAGCTCGTTCATTACATTATGTACAATCGGAGTCGTGCAAAAGAAGGAAAGGGATAGCCACACATACCTTGTATATACTGCCACAACCTCAAGCTATGCAAACGTCACGACTCCTTAGTCTACAATAGGAGAAATGACACTATCGTTAACGTTTAAGCGTCGCAACTATTATGTACCAACCACAATCTATTTTGTGATGAAACGGACAGAACCTCCCCTATATATAGGACTTCACACCATTCAAAACAATCACCAAACAGCCTAAACAACATCAATAATAAACATATTGAGCCTTCCAAAACAGTCCACACACAACCTAATCACATCATACATATGACGGCCACTATAGTCGTATCAAATGACCCAAAAATATTACCAAGAACTAGCAAACCACAACCCAACATATATACGGTGTTTCTCCACACCCTGCCTCCTCCAAAACTCCACAAAACAGTAATAAAAAACGCAGCCCAACAGCAACACAAAACAGTCCACAAAACAGTCCGCTACAAGTGAATAACTTGAACTCACGGCTTCCGATCACCGTCCCGTGAGTTCTTACATGTATATAACGAATTGCCATGAATTTACAGAAGAATAAATGTATGAAATATAGCAGTAAACTCACCTTTGTTATTGGATAACTCAGCCTTTAACTTGGTTCTTCAAATTCTAGTGTTTACCCCCAATTTGAACTTGAAAGAGAGGGAAAATCAATTAGGATTTGTGGATAATTTTTGGGAGGAATTTTGCAGAGCCTTAGGTCTGGTTATTTGTGAAATATAAAGAGGTATATATTGCAGAAGATAAGCCTTTTAATGGGCTGCTTATCTGACCCGAAATCCCCTCTTTTGGGCCGACATTAAACCAAGTAGGCGACTCACCTACTTGCACCTAGCAGCTTGTGCAGTCTCACGAAAATGTCTATATCTCTCTATTCCAATGTCGTATTGCTAAACCGTTTAATGCGTTGGAAACTAGACTCATAGATATTCAATTTGGTGGGTATATCACCCCGTAATTCCAAGTATATTGGGAGAAATACTTAATAACATTTAACCTAAAGTTTAGGTAAAACTATGAACCTAAGTTGCAACAACTTTTGTCGACTTTTGTTTCATAACTCGCTTGACTTCAAGAATTATGATACGGATATTATATGATTCAAATACCTTAAATCATGACCTCCTATGTATACTAAGCATTTATAGGTTTACCCAAAAGTACGAGTTACAACATCCTTGATTCGTTTAACGTCTAATACTTGTTAATCACCCTTATGCACCCTTGTATCACTTAAGATTAATCGGATTAACTTCTTATCATCTCAAGGATAATTCCTTCTTGGATTTGTGTTATCTAACTTATGGAATGAACTAACGTGTGTGGATATGGGTTATAACACCCTCCCCCTTAGGAACATTCGTCCTCGAATGTAAGGGTTTATGGGGACTCCAAATCATCGTGGATTCTAGCGGAAATTTTTGGTCAATTTTCCCTTATAAAATTGTCACTAGCAAAATTTGCAAGCAGTGAAGCTCAAAGTATGACCACACAAGGCTACACAAAGCATTATGGACATGGACATTATTTACATATCACCACTTTGTATTAAGCAAGAGAGTTCTCAAGTTATTGCTTACCTCATAAAGCCATTTCACCTTTATAATGTATCTTGCGTTCCACCAACATCCTTGTTATCATCATTCTGGAATAGGTAAGGGTATTTAGACTTCATCTCTTCTTCCGCTTCCCATGTCATTTCTTTCACATTCTTGTTCCTCCACAATACTTTGACGGAAGCTACATCTTTTGTTCTCAGGCTTGCGGACTTGTCGATCTAATATGGCCACTGGCACTTCTTCATATGATAGATCCTCCGTAACTTGAACATCTTTGATAGGGACAACTCGAGAAGGGTCTCCAATACATTTCCTCAACATAGATACATGGAATACCGGGTGGACAAATTCTAATTCGGATGGCAATTCTAACTCATAAGCAACTTGTCCAATTCGTTGAAGAATTTTATACGGACCGATATACCTTGGACTCAGCTTACCTTTCCTTCCAAAACGCATAACACCCTTCATTGGTGAAATCCTCAGGAAAACCCAATCACCAACCTCAAATTCTAAATCACGACGTCGGACATCGGAATAAGACTTTTGCCTGCTTTGTGCCGTCCTCAATCGTTCCTGTATCACTTTCACCTTCTCAATGGCTTGGTGAATCAAATCTGGCCCATATAATTCTGTTTCACCGACTTCGAACCATCCAACCGGTGATCTACATCTCCTCCCATATAGTGCCTCATATGGGGCCATTTTAATACTGGAATGGTAGCTATTATTGTAGGCAAATTCTATGAGTGGAAGATGGTCATCCCAATTTCCCTTAAAATCTAGAACACATGCTCGTAGCATATCTTCCAATGTCCGAATGGTACGTTCAGCCTGTCCGTCAGTCTGCGGATGAAATGCAGTGCTGAGATTCAGCTGTGTGCCTAAACCTTTCCGAAAAGACCTCCAAAAGTTATCCGTAAATTGAGCTCCTCGATCTGATATAATAGATACCGACACACCATGAAGCCTAACAATCTCCTTGATATACAACTTTGCATAATCTTCAGCCGAGTAAGTTGTCTTAACTGGCAGAAAGTGAGCACATTTTGTAAGTCGATCAACTATCACCCGGATAGAGTCAAACTTATGATAAGATCGAGGTAATCCAATAACGAAGTCCATATTAATCACCTCCCATTTCCAAGTCGGAATTTCTATATTCTGAAGCAATCCACCGGGTTTCTGATGTTCTATCTTTACTTGTTGACAATTGGGACACCGGGCTACAAATTCTGCAATAGACTTTTTCATGTTATCCCACCAATAGTGCTCCTTGACATCATGATACATCTTTGTTGAGCCAGGATGGATGGAATATCGGGATTGATGAATTTCATTCATAATCTTTTCTCGCAATCCTGCTACATTCGGCACACATAATCGGCCCTGGTATCTCAGTGCCCCATCTCCTCCGATCTCAAAAGCCGTAATTTTACACTGCTGAATGTTCTCTCTCAATCGTAGTAAGATAGGATCTTCATATTGCCGTGCTTTTACCTCTCCTACCAAAGATGATTCTGATGTATTTTGTACAGTAACACTTCCGTCATCAGAGTCTAACAATCTGATTCTCATATTGGCTAGCTGATGAAGCTCTTTAGTCAACCCCCATCTACCTGCATCAATATGTACTAAGCTTCCCATTGACTTACGGCTGAGAGCATCCGCCACAACATTGGCTTTACCGGGATGATACAATATCTCGACGTCGTAGTCCTTCAGTAATTCAAGCCACCTACACTGCCCCAAATTCAACTCTTTCTGCTTGAAGATGTATTGTAGACTCTTGTGATCCGTGTAGATGTCAACATGGACGCCGTATAAGTAGTGCCGCCATATCTTCAAAGCATATATTACTGCAGCCAATTCCAAATCATGGGTTGGATAATTCTTTTCATGCTTCTTCAATTGTCTTGATGCATATGAAATCACCTTCCCATGCTGCATCAACACGCACCCCAAACCTATACCCGAGGCATCACAATATACCACATATCCTTCTGTTCCTTCAGGGAGAGTGAGCACCGGTGCGGATGTCAATCGATCCTTCAGCTCCTGAAAACTACGTTCACAAGTGTTAGACCACTGGAACTTGGTAGCTTTCTGTGTTAACTTAGTCAATGGTGCTGATATAGAGGAAAACCCTTCTACAAATCGCCTATAATATCCTGCTAACCCTAGGAAGCTACGAACTTCTGATGGTGTTGTAGGTCTCGGCCAATTCTTTACTGCATCAATCTTCCGAGTGTCGACACTAATACCCTCGTCAGATATCACATGGCCAAGGAATGCTACTGAGTTCAGCCAGAATTCACATTTGGCGAGCTTAGCATATAACTTACGATCCTGAAGCATCTGTAATACTATCCGCAAGTGGCTCGCATGTTCCTCCTCCGAACGAGAATACACCCGAATGTCATCAATGAATACAATCACGAACACATCAAGATAGGGCCTGAATACAGTATTCATGAGATCCATAAAAGCTGCCGGGGCATTTGTTAGCCCGAACGACATCACCAAGAACTCAAAGTGCCCATATCTTGTCCGAAAGGCCGTCTTTGGAATATCCTTCTCCTTAACCCTCACCTGATGATATCCTGAACGTAAGTCAATCTTGGAGAAATACTTGGCACCCTGGAGTTGGTCAAATAGGTCGTCAATTCTTGGAAGTGGATACTTGTTCTTTATAGTAAACTTATTCAACTCACGATAGTCGATACACATCCGTAATGACCCATCTTTCTTCCGCACGAATAGGACTGGCGCACCCCAAGGTGAAGTGCTAGGTCTAATGAAGCCCTTATCCAGCAAGTCCTTTAACTGCGCCTTCAACTCTCGCAGCTCTGCCGGGGCCATTCTATATGGAGGGATAGAGATCGGTTGAGTGTCAGGCAAGACATCAATGCTAAACTCAATCTCCCTTTCTGGAGGAAGACCTGGGAGTTCATTTGGGAAAACATCCGGAAATTCATTGACCACGGGGATAGATTGTAGAGTAGGCAGCTTCGCCTCTGCATCCCTAACGCGAACAAGATGATAAATGTAACCTTTTGAGATCATTTTCCTTGCCTTAAGATAGGAAATAAACCTACCTTTCGATGTAGCAATGTTCTCCTTCCATTCAATGACGGGTTCACCAGGAAATTGAAACTTAACCATCTTCATACGACAGTCAACATTTGCATAGCATGAGGCCAACCAGTCCATTCCTAGTATCACATCAAAATCAACCATTTCTAATTCAAATAAATCTGCCGAGGTTTGACGACTACAAATCATCACAGTGCAACCTCTATATACCCTTCTAGCAATCACAGAATCTCCTATTGGAGTAGATACCGCAAGGGGTTTACTTATCAATTGAGGTTCAATGCCAAACTTATTAGCCACAAAGGGTGTAACATATGATAATGTAGATCCCGGATCAATCAACGCATATACATCATAAGAAAACACAGATAATATACCTGTAACAACATCCGGAGACGACTCGAGATCCTGTCGACCTACTAGAGCATATGTTCGATTTTGAGCACCACTCGAACTCGGTCCTGCACCTCTACCTCTACCACGACCTGTCGACTGCTGAAAACCCCGTGCTGGAGGTCGAACTGATGAGGAAGAACCAGACACAGATCTAGTCGGTTGAGCCATACCATCACCTCCCCTGTTAGGACAATCCCTAATCATATGGCCAGGCTGTCCGCAAGAATAACACGCATCAGAACCTCGACGGCACAGTCCAAAGTGGGCCTTGCCGCACTGATCACAACGTGGTGTTGGGGGTTTCGTCTGACTAGTATCCCTGTGATGTTGCGATCCAGATGCCTGCGAACTCTGACCTGGACCAGAATAGGATCGATCATATCGAGGCCTCTGAAACTGTGGAGGAGCACTAGCTACAGATGGCGCCGAACTCCTCGAAGACTGGGGCCTGGCGCTGCCTCTTAAGTCATCAGAATACCTTGCAAATCTCGCCCTCTTATGCTGGCCCCTATCCTGCTCCCTATCTGCCCTCTGCTGGCGCTTACGATCCTCTAGGGTCTGAGCATAAGCTTGAATACGGGAAATATCTATGCCTTCTACCAAGGAGGCTGTCATACACTCATTTATCAGATGGGGTCCCAACCCGTTCACGAACAAATGCACCCGATCACTCATCTCGGCCACCATATGGGGAGCATACCTTGCTAAAGAATCAAATTGCATACTATACTCTCGCACACTCATATTACCTTGTCTAAGGTTCAAGAACTTATCAGCTCTAGCTCGTCGTATCTCAACTGGCAAATAGTGACGAAGAAAGGCCTCAGAAAAATCCTTCCACACAGCTGGAGGAGCGTTCGGACCCCTGGATCTCTCCCAACTATCATACCAAAGAACTGCTAAATCCCGTAGCCGATAAGAAGCCAACTCTACTGCCTCTGTATCACTAACATGCATAACCCGTAGTGTACGATGAACCTGGTCAATAAAAGTCTGCGGATCCTCCTTGGGGTCTGATCCGGTAAACACCGGAGGGTCTAAATTAATAAAATCACGAACTCTTGTACTAACTGGTTATCAGCAGCACCTATATTCTGCCTCTGAGCCTGAGCAGCTACCAAGCTTGTCAATAACTGCAAAGCACCCCGCATATCCTGGTCTATAGTGCCAGACGGAGGAGCTGGAGGTGCTGGGTGCCACCTAATATCCTCTGGAGGAGACGGAGTAGATGAGGTATGAGACGGCATCTCACTCTAAGCCTCACTTTGGCCTGCTCTGTCTTGGGGCACCTGACCGGTACCCTCTCCCGCAGCTGTATCAAGTCGTCTACTAATTGTTTGTTTCCTAGTCGAAGGCATCGCTGAAAGAAAACAAGGTGAATATTAGAGACGAACACTTACGACTCAACTCTATGCACGATCTAGATTCAGGAAGAAGGTAACAACCCTAGATGTCATGTAGCCTCATGATTATAAATGTGGCGCGCTACACATCCATAATCAAGACTCTACTAGACACGGCTCATAGACAATCCCTAGGACAGACTTGCTCTGATACCAAGTTTGTCACGACCCAAACTGGAGGACCATGACTAGCACCCGACCATACTTGCCAAGCACCAACGTACCTTTTATCTAACCTTCTTTATTATCTTTTAGGTTGACTAGACCAATATAAATGGTAGACATGGATCATGAACAACCAACAATAAAATATGATTGCATGAACCTACATAACATGGGACGACCAGACAATCAAGAAACATGGTACAAGCTTCCACGCTAAAATGAAAAACTATACAACAAAAACCAGCCGACAAGGCATACCAAACTATACATGAGTCAACACTTGTCTATGAGCCTCTAAAGGAACATAAGTGCTGCAACATAGCCGGAACAGGGCCCCGACATACCCATAATGTCTATAACAAAAATGCATACCAAGACCAAGGCAAGTCCGAGAAGGGATTTCGCCAATCACCGCCGAACTGGACAACCTACTGTGATGGGGGAGCTACACCTGCCTGTCTATCAGGACCTGCAGCACGACATGCAGCGTCCACAAATAAAAGGATGTCAGTACGAATAAAGTACTGAGTATGTAAGGGAGAGAACCATAAATATGAACAACAATGTGAGCAGGGATAGAGAATATACAACCTGTAACATCTGAGTACCTCTAAGGGCTACTGACATGAAATACACGATACATATGTATAAATACATAATCTTTTAAAACATACGCCTCTGTGGGCATCATCATTATCATATCGTACCCGGCCGTAATAGGCTCGGTAAAAACATACCCGGCCATTATAAGGCTCGGTAGAATCGTACCCGGCCACGTGGAGCTCGGTAAAACCCAACTGATCAGTGGTTGCACAATAGGTGCCGTACCCGGCCGACTATAGCGCGGCTCGGTAGAGTAAAATAGATACATATATATAATGCATGCTCGACTCGTGGAAACACCTTGTAGACCTTTCGGAGTGACGTAAGGTCGGTATCCTATGTACACCTTATTAGGACTAACTCTTCACTATGAACCTTATAGGAATCAGGAAGTACCAACAAGATTGATAACATAAGAATAAGAGAAGCAACATCAACATCTATTGTTCCATAAGAGGGGAAACAATGTAAGTACTGCTTAGCTTCTAAGAATAGAGTATCTTTGGAAGCTCGTTCATTACATTATGTACAATCGGAGTCGTGCAAAAGAAGGAAAGGGATAGCCACACATACCTTGTATATACTGCCACAACCTCAAGCTATGCAAACGTCACGACTCCTTAGTCTACAATAGGAGAAATGACACTATCGTTAACGTTTAAGCGTCGCAACTATTATGTACCAACCACAATCTATTTTGTGATGAAACGGACAGCACCTCCCCTATATATAGGACTTCACACCATTCAAAACAATCACCAAACAGCCTAAACAACATCAATAATAAACATATTGAGCCTTCCAAAACAGTCCACACACAACCTAATCACATCATACATATGACGGCCACTATAGTCGTATCAAATGACCCAAAAATATTACCAAGAACTAGCAAACCACAACCCAACATATATACGGTGTTTCTCCACACCCTGCCTCCTCCAAAACTCCACAAAACAGTAATAAAAAACGCAGCCCAACAGCAACACAAAACAGTCCACAAAACAGTCCGCTACAAGTGAATAACTTGAACTCACGGCTTCCGATCACCGTCCCGTGAGTTCTTACATGTATATAACGAATTGCCATGAATTTACAGAAGAATAAATGTATGAAATATAGCAGTAAACTCACCTTTGTTATTGGATAACTCAGCCTTTAACTTGGTTCTTCAAATTCTAGTGTTTACCCCCAATTTGAACTTGAAAGAGAGGGAAAATCAATTAGGATTTGTGGATAATTTTTGGGAGGAATTTTGCAGAGCCTTAGGTCTGGTTATTTGTGAAATATAAAGAGGTATATATTGCAGAAGATAAGCCTTTTAATGGGCTGCTTATCTGACCCGAAATCCCCTCTTTTGGGCCGACATTAAACCAAGTAGGCGACTCACCTACTTGCACCTAGCAGCTTGTGCAGTCTCACGAAAATGTCTATATCTCTCTATTCCAATGTCGTATTGCTAAACCGTTTAATGCGTTGGAAACTAGACTCATAGATCTTCAATTTGGTGGGTAGATCACCCCGTAATTCCAAGTATATTGGGAGAAATACTTAATAACATTTGACCTAAAGTTTAGGTAAAACTATGAACCTAAGTTGCAACAACTTTTGTCGACTTTTGTTTCATAACTCGCTTGACTTCAAGAATTATGATACGGATATTATATGATTCAAATACCTTAAATCATGACCTCCTATGTATACTAAGCATTTATAGGTTTACCCAAAAGTACGAGTTACAACATCCTTGATTCGTTTAACGTCTAATACTTGTTAATCACCCTTATGCACCCCTTGTATCACTTAAGATTAATCGGATTAACTTCTTATCATCTCAAGGATAATTCCTTCTTGGATTTGTGTTATCTAACTTATGGAATGAACTAACGTGTGTGGATATGGGTTATAACGCCCTCCCCCCCTTAGGAACATTCGTCCTCGAATGTAAGAGTTTATGGGGAGTCCAAATCATCGTCGCCGATTTGTTCAGGGGTTCTCTTCTATTGCTTCACCCTTGACTAGATTGACTCAGAAGGGTGTTCCTTTCTTATGGTCCGAGGAGTGCGAGGAGAGCTTTCAGAAGCTCAAGACAGCACTGACCACAGCACCAGTCTTGATTCTACCGACAGCTTCAGATTCTTATACTGTATATTGTGATGCCTCGGGAGTTGGCATTGGTTGTGTGTTGATGCAGGAGGGTAGGGTCATTGCTTATGCTTCTCGTCAGTTGAAGCCCCACGAGAAGAACTACCCTGTTCATGATTTGGAGCTAGCAGCCATAGTTCATGCTTTGAAGATTTGGAGGCATTACCTGTATGGTGTCTCCTGTGAGGTGTTCACGGATCATCGCAGCCTTCAGCACTTATTCAGACAGAAGGACCTTAATTTGAGACAGCGGAGGTGGTTGGAGTTTCTTAAGGACTATGATATCACTATTTTGTATCATCCGGGGAAGGCCAATGTGGTGGCCGATGCCTTGAGTCGGAAGGCGGTTAGCATGGGAAGCCTAGCTTTCATCCCAGTTGGGGAGAGGCCATTTGCTTATGATGTTCAGGCTCTAGCCAATCGGCTAGTGAGATTACATATTTCGGAGCCGAGTCGGGTGTTGGCTTGTGTTGTTTCTCGATCTTCCTTACATGATCGCATCAGGGAGCGACAGTATGATGACCCACATTTGCTTGTCCTTAAGGACAGAGTGCAGCATAATGATGTTAGAGATGTGACTATCGACGGTGATGGTGTTCTGAGGATGCAGGGCCGTATATGCGTGCCCAATGTTGATGGTTTGCGGGAGTTGATACTTGAGGAGGCACACGGTTCGCGGTACTCTATTCACCCAGGTGCCGCAAAGATGTACCAAGACTTGAGACAGCACTACTGGTGGAGGAGAATGAAGATGGATATTGTTAGGCATGTAGCTAAGTGCCTCAATTGCCAGCAGGTCAAATATGAGCATCAGAGACCGGGCGGTGTTCTTTAGCGTATGGTTATTCCCGAGTGGAAATGGGAGAGGATCACCATGGATTTTGTTACTCGGCTTCCTCGGACAGCGAGGAAGTTTGATTCTGTATGGGTGATTGTTGATCGGCTGACTAAGTCCGCACATTTCATCCCGGTTAGTACTACTTACTCATCGGAGCGGTTGGCATCGATCTTTATTCGGGAGATTATCAGGTTGCATGGGGTCCCGGTGTCTATTATATCTGACAGAGGCACTCAGTTCACTTCTCAGTTTTGGAGAGCATTTCAGCGAGAGATGGGTACGCGGGTTGAGTTGAGCACCGCATTTCACCCCCCAGACAGACGGACAGTCTGAGCGCACTATTCAGATCCTGGAGGATATGTTGCGGGCATGTGTGATTGACTTTGGTGGTTCATGGGATGAGTTTTTGCCACTTGCCGAGTTTGCCTACAACAACAGCTACCAGTCGAGTATTCAGATGGCCCCGTACGAGGCATTGTATGGCAGACGGTGCAGGTCCCCCATGGGATGGTTTGAGTCTGGTGAGGATAGATTGATAGGGACTGAGTTAGTTCGGGATGCTCTGGATAGAGCAAAGTTGATCCAGGAGAGGCTTCGCACAGCACAGTCTCGCCAGAAGAGTTATGCGGACCGTAGGGTTCGAGAGTTGTCTTTCATGGTTGGTGATAGAGTATTGCTGAAGGTTTCACCCATGAAGGGTGTCATGAGGTTCGGGAGGAAAGGGAAGTTGAGTCCCGGGTACATTGGTCCCTTTGAGATACTCAGGAGAGTTGGAGAGGTGGCATATGAGTTAGCCTTCCACCCAGCTTATCCAGCGTTCATCCAGTATTCCATGTGTCTATGCTCCGAAAGTACATCGGAGATCCGTCCCATGTATTAGACTTCAGTACCATTCAGCTTGATGGTGATCTATCCTATAATGTGGAGCCTATTGCTATTTTGGGTCGCCAAGTAAGGAAGTTGAGGTCGAAGGAGATTGCATCAGTTAAGGTTCAGTGGAGAGGTCGACCCGTAGAGGAGGCTACTCGGGAGGTTGAGCAGGAGATGCGGAGCAGATACCCTCAGCTATTCGAGACTTCAGGTATGTTTCTTGACCCGCTCGAGGACGAGCGTTTGCTTAAGAGGGGGAGAATGTGACAACTCGGCCCGTCGTCATGGTAACTACCACCCTGTTATGTTGTAATTGCATAATTCATGCTTTTATATCGGTGTTAGAGTCTATCGGGGAAGTTAGGAGTGAATTGAAATGAAAATGAGGCATATAGCCTTTTTGAAGGAAACTTGAATAAGGAAAGTCAACCCGGAGTTGACTATTTAGTTAGAGAGCTCGGAATCGAATTCGACGATTCGGTTTGTTCCGGGAGGTGGATTGTGACTTAGGGGAGCGATCGGAATTGAATTTGGAGGCCCGGTATAGAAATATGCTTGAATTGGCTGAGGTTAAATTTTGGCGAAATCCGAACGGTAGGTGAGATTTTGATCCGGGGGTCGGAATGGAATTCCGACAGTTGCAGTAGCTCCGTTAGGTGATTTTGGATGTGCCTGCAAAATTTCAGGTCATTCGGACGTCGTTTAGTCGGATTTTCGATTGATTGTGTAATTCGGAATGTTTTAAGGAATTTAGGCTTGAATTCGATGTGAGTTATGGGTTTTGATGTTATTAGACGTGTTTTGAGGATTGGAGCAAGTTCGAATAAGGTATTAAGATGTGTTGGTGTGTTTGGATGAGGTCCCGGGGGCCTCGGGGTGTTTTCGGATGGTTAATCGGGAGAAAAACATGGAAATTACAGGTTAGAAGAGTTCTGGTTCTGTTGTTTTCGCTCCTGCGGAAATGGGGGCGCAGGAGCAAGCCCGCAGGAGCGGAAAAGGAGCGCAGAAGCGCTGGGGTTCGCTGAGGCGGATCGTGGTACGCAAGGGCGGCACCGCAGGTGCGAAAGGAAGGACCGCAGAAGCGGTCTGGGCTCGTTAGGGGAGAATCCGCAGAAGCGGAAGACTTGTCGCCTGAGCGAGTCCGCAGGAGCGGACTCTGATACGCAGAAGCGGTAAGGCTCGCATGAGCGGAAGGGGGTTTCGCAGGAGCGGTCTCGCGGGAGCGAGACCTGGGCCGCAGAAGCGAAGCTGGGCGGCTAGGAGTATTTTCGCAGAAGCGACCATTTGTCGCAGAGGGCGGCCTCGCAGAGGCGGATTTTGGTCCGCAGAAGCGGAAATCGCGCCTGTGTTAAAAATAACAGAAGGGTTAAAATTTCATAAGTTGCAAAACATTTGGGGCTCGGTTCTTGAAGACGAATTGGGCGATTGGGCGAGTTATTGCTGGGAGAACATCGGGTTATTGTTGGAGGTAAGTTTTGTGGCTTAATTACATCATTTTAACATGAAATCCTTGGTTAAATCCCTATAAATGCAAGATTAAATGTGGGTTTGAGCCCTAGGACTAAATTAAAGAAAAACACTAATTTGAGTGGGCAAATGGAGTCCGATTTTGGTAAATTTTATAAGCTTAGACTCGTATCGAGATGAGGATTCCGAATATGTGATTTTTGTAATTTTTCTACAAGTGTACCAAAAGTCGGATTTTGACAACTTGTGGGTTTTGTTATAATTTGGGTTATTTCGAATGAATTGCGTGAAATTAGCATATATTGATGCATTCTCTATGATTTTGAGAAGATTTGGCATCCGAGGAGATTGATTTGCGAGGCAAGCGCAAGGCGGATTGAAGCTTCTACCGGTTCGAGGTGAGTGGTAGTAGTAAACAATGTACTGAGGGTTTGAAACCCCGTACTAGCACTTCACAGAGTGCTATATTGAGATGAGACACGCATTGTCTGACGGGCGTAGTGACATTTTGATTGAGGGTTCGGACTTGGTCCTTCCCGGCTAATAGAATACTGTGTTGTATGACTGTTAATGAGATTATAACTGTACAATTGGGCTAATAGCCATGTTTGGGGCCTTGTGCCAATCTGTAGAGCATTAGGGAACCTATAGAGCTAGATGACCCTTATATCGTGTTGGAAACATACACTCAGCCGTAGCTCTAGCTGTATAGCATAATATGAGCCCGTACTAGATGTGTACATTGAGAGAGATTATCTAGGGTGGAATTCCCTGTTCTAGGCTGAGCAGACCTGAAAGGCCAAGTCTATACCGATTGAGATGAGATAGGGTCAAGGACCCACTATGAGATGTTATATTGGGCCTGAAAGGCCAAGTCTATATTGATCGAGACAGGGTCAAGGACCCACTGTGATATATTATATTGGGCCTGAGAGGCCAAGTATATACTGACTGGAATAGGGTCGAGGACCCATTATGAGGTATTATATATATATACCTATATTGGATCGGGCTGGACTGCACGTCGCAGTAATGTATATGTGGATTGGACTACACGCCGCAGTGATATACATGTGGAACGGACTGCACGCCGCAGTATTATTGCGCTTGGGCTGTAGGAGCCCCTTCGGAGTCCGAGTCCGCACACATTCTCAGTGAGCGCTGGTGTATATCATGGGATCGGGCTACACGCCGCACGCCGCAACAGTATAGAGATATATACATATATATATTGGATCGGACTGCACGCCGCAGTAATATTTGTGTGGATCGTGCTGCACGCCGCAGTATTATAGTGCTTGGGCCTAGGGAGCCCCTCCGAAGTCCGTATACACCCCCAGTGAGCGCCGTCGACGTTAAATGGAGCGGGCTGCGCGCCGCAGCGGTATATGTATTGGAGCGGGCTGCACGCCGCAGCATTATACTTAATCATATCCTATTATCTACTTAAATACGTATACATTATAGACATAGGTATGTGTCTTTATATGTTGAGATGGTCGTACACCGTAGGGGTAAGAGTGAGGGTTGGATCAGTGTAGAATCTTGTAGAGATAAACTTGGATTGGAGATTTGAGCATTTCTATAGTGATGACGTACCTGTGAGGTTGCCTTAGAACTGCTAAGTGATAGCACAGGAGTTCTTACCTTCAGTTGTTATTTATTATTGTTACTCACTGAGTTGAAATATACTCACCCCACTCCCCTGCACTTTCTGTGCAGATCCACAGGTGCCCGAGAGCAGTTGAGACATTGTAGCTGCTGATCCTTGTCTACTTTTGCGGAGATTACGAGGTAGCTGCCAGCGTCCGCAGAGCTTGTTTTCTCCTTCTTTATCATCTTGTTGATTTCCTATTTGCCTAGACTTGATTGTATTAGGATGCTATTCTGTAGAGGCTCAGTCTCGTGACACCATGATATAATTGGGACCGTATTTTGTGTGTTTTACGTTTCGGTTATCACCTGATATGATCATTTACTGTTTAAGTTTAATTTGATTAATAACTGGCTAGTTTAAGGGATAATATGGTCGGGCTTGCCTAGCATTGTGATGGGCGCCATCACGACCAGGGTTTGGGTCGTGACAACATCTCTCAAACTCCTCCCACTATGTAAATGCAGGCCCTGAGAACTAGAAGGTAGCAAAAGACACTCCACTCGACTCCAAGATCCTTGCAGTGCAAAGCATATGCTAACAATTGTCTAAATATCCCTGGGCATCCTCGCCCTTAGTACCACTGAACGTCGAAGGCTGAAGTCTACCAAACCTTTCTAATCGACGCTGCTCGCCGTCTGGCATCACTGCGACCATATAATCTAGAGATGGTGCGACTGTCGCAGCTAGAGCAACCGGTACAACTAGCTGAGCTAGGGCTGCTCCTAGTGTCTGTAATCCCTGAACAACCTGCTCACGTGTGCGAGCTACGGGGGTCTAATGACCACCCCCGATCTGAGAAGTAGCTGCGGTAGTGGTGGCAAAGACTGCCTGAGCCAGGCCAGGGCAGACGGATAAGATCTAAGCTAAAGCATCCTGAAGATAAGGGATCACGATGGGCATTACCGGTGCTTGAGCAGGTGTTGCTGGAGCATCTACAGCTGGAGGCTGGTCCTGAATAGGGGCAACTAGTAGGTCAACTGGTGTTGCCCCTGCTGCTCTGCCTCGACCATGACCACGGCTGCATCCACGGTCTCTAGCGGGTAGCAAAGGTGGTCGTCCACCACATTCGGTAAAATGGGAGATGTGTCTTCACTGGTTATCCGACATCACAAAATTCTTTGATCCTATTACAAAAAGAAAGTATGTCTCTATAGATGTTACTTGATTTTCAAATCAACCGATTTTCATGACCCAACCAAGAAAACCTTGAGTCATCAACAAGAAGAACTTCTCGCCATCTGCGAGACAATAGAATATAGAAGTTTAGTTCTTGGGACAACAAAGCCGTATGATAAGAGTTCAAGAATATGAAGTATTTCCTAAAGGTTCTGCAGCCTCTCGAAGATAAATACAGACGTCTCCGTACTGATCCGCAAGGCTCTACTAACCGGCTCATGACTGATGAGGCCTAGTAACCTAGGCTCTGATACATACTTGTGACAACCCCAATTCCGATCGTGAAGGTGCTCAACACAATTGTTAGGCAAGCCTGACCAATAACACCCTCAACCCGAGCATGAAGCTCAAAACCGGTTAATTGAATATCATTAACAAATAATAAGGCTGAAAAGTTTAACTGATAGATAGAGATAACACCGAAAATCAGGATAACATAAATAACTTGGGGGTCATGAGTCTAGAGCCTCTAATAACACGGGACAACAAATCCTAAAAAATACAAATGTTCTAAAATGCGAAAATGATAAGAGGGATAGGGACGGAGTCGGGACCTGTGGACATCAGGAAACTACCTCAACAACTCTTGAAAAGCTCTGAAAATAGCAAATAGCTCAACTATACTCCCGAGACACCTGAATTTGCACACATGGTGCAGGGAGTAAAGTGAGTACTTCCAACTCAGTAGTACTAGACATATATAATGGCTGACAATAAGAAATCCTAAAATACAATAGTGCAAAGCTATAACCAATACTTCTACACATTTAACAGTGTAACATCGACAAGTAATGACAGGTAAAAGCAGGAAGATATCAATTCATAAATGCAATGCAATGTACATGACCGCAGCAGCGCGCATCCCGATCTATTTGGGTACCCGCGCTCACTGTAGAGGTTCAGACTCCGAAGGGGCTCCGAATACTGCGGCATGCAGCCCTATCCACAATCAGCCCAGTTATATGCATACAAGCCACACGGGCACAGTCAAACTTATCATTTTCAGTTCCAATTATCATGAATTATAGATTAATTATTTAAAACCTTAGAAATTTACTAGTCATTTCGAGACAATGTTTAACTTAGGACTGATGTCATGAAAACATGCTAAACATCATGAAAATAGTGAAAATAATCCCTAATGGTTCCAAATAATCAGCATACAGCCACAATATACTCATAATCATGCAAGTAGGAGGTTTACCAACCAATTTCTAGCGAATGACACAGTATGAACATCACTCGGACGGACTAAGCCATAGTCTCCAATCACAATCGACCCCGCACTCACCGTAGAGTATGTTTCTCACCGCAATATAGCATTACAGTGTGATATACCTAGGTTTCAAACCCTCAGGTCATCATCTACATCTATTATTCACCTCAAACTAGCCACATGACTAGACTGCTAAGCCTTTGCCTCTTGAATAAACCTCCTCGCATGCCGAATCTGATCAAAACTACAAGGAATACGTCATAATAAGATAATGGAACATAACCCAATTGAAAGAACTCAAAAAAACACCCAAAAATGCGAAGGTAGCAAAAACCGAGCCTTGGGGACACTTCTCGAAATCTGGAAAATTTTACATCACTACGATCCTTATCTCGCCATGAATTCATACATATTAAATATACAGGAAACGAAGTCCATTTGGCCCCTCAAATCATCAATTCAAACTCTCTTAAGTTTCAAACTCTAACGTCCATTTTTAACCTTTAATTCCTTGAAATTCAGTGATTAATCCATGTTTTTACACCATAATAACACAATCCGATTCCAATAATTCATACTTGATGAAACCCCTTCGAATTCTCTTCAAAATCGCCCAAGAAACCCCTAAGTCGAAGTCAAAACTATTTTTCTTCTCTTTCAAATTAGTGAACACTGTTCACTTTAATTCCAGGTCAATTTCTGCTTCTGCGGTTAATTTACTGCACCTGCGGTCACCGTATATGCGTCCACTTGGCTGCTTCTATGGTCTAACTTAACTCGCCCCTCCTACATCAATACACATCCCAAGACAATGAGAGAATTGTCGTAATACACTGTTTACGTCCCTGAACCGGAAGGCAATACAAGAACCGGTGACGTGATCAAAGCTATCTTGAGCTTCTGGAAGCTCTTCTCACAATCATTAGAACAATAGAATGGGGCCCCCTTTTGGGTCAATCTGGTCAAAGGTGATGCAATGGATGAGAAGCCCTGCACAAATCGCCGATAATAACCTGCTAACCCTAGGAAGCTACTGATCTCAGTCGCTGAAGTAGGAAGTGGCCAACTCTGAACTGCCTCAATCTTCTTGGGATCCACCCTAATACCCTCTCTTAACACTATATGCCCCAAGAATGCCACTGACTCTAGCCAAAACTCACACTTGGAGAACTTAGCATAAAGTTTCTGCTCTCGCAAGGCCTGTAGCACTACTCTCAAATGTTGCTCGTGCTCCCCCATGCTACGTGAGTATATCAAGATGTAATCAATGAAGACAATGACGAAAGAATCAATATAGGGCATGGACACTCTGTTCATCAAATCCATAAATGCCGCTGGAGCATTAGTCAAGCCAAATGACATCACTAGGAACTCATAGTGGCCATATCTCGTCCTGAATGCCGTCTTCAGGACATCTGAATTTCGAATCTTCAGCTGATGATACCCTGACCTCAGGTCAATCTTAGAGAACACCCTAGCACCCTGCAACTGATAAAACAAATTATCAATATGGGGCAATGGATACTTGTTATTGATGGTGACCTTGTTCAACTGACGGTAATCAATGTACATTTGCATTGTCCAATCCTTCTTCTTCATGAACAGTACTGGTGCACCCAAAGGCGACACACTGAGCCTGACAAACCCCTTTGCTAACAGCTCCTCTAACTGCTCCTTTAGCTCCTTAGGAGCCATACGGTATGGAGGGATGTATATAGGCTGAGTTCCTAGAGCCAAGTCAATACAAAAATCAATATCAAGATCCGGAGGCATGCCAGGAAGATCAGAAGGAAAAACATTGGCGAACTCACGGACTATTGGCATTGAATCAATCGTCGGAGACTCTGCAGTGGTGTCTCGAACATAAGCTAAGTAGGCCAAACACCCCTTCTCAACTATGCGTTGAGACTTCAGGAAGGAAATAACCCTGCTAGGTGTATCCACAATAGAGCTCCTCCACTCTAGTCTCGGCAACCCTGGCATCACTAGAGAAATAGTCTTAGCATGGAAATCTATAACAGCGTGATATGGAGATAACTAATCCATGCTTAGGATAAACTCAAAGTCGATCATATCTAGCAACAGGATATCTGCTCTAGTCTAAAAACCACAGAAAGTAACCACACAAGACATGTAGACCCGATTCACAACAATAGAATCGCCTACAGGAGTGGACACATGAACAGGAACACCCAAGGGCTTAGGAGAAATTGCCAGGAAACGAGTAAACAGAGATGACACATATGAATAAGTGGACCCTGGATCAAATAATACCGATGCATATCTACCACTGGCAAAAATAATACCTGTGATGACGGCATATAAGGCCAATGCATCTCGCCTAGCCGGGAGAGTGTAGAATCTAGCTAGAGCACCGGCTGTCTGGCCTCCATCTGACTGAGGAGTAGCTGGCTGACCTTTCCCTGTCTGGACTCCACCCCTGGATCGACCTCTACCACTATGCGTTCTACCTCTAGATGGTTAGGCCGCTGGTGCTGGAGTCGTGGGCTGCTGCCCCTACTGTACTGCCTTGCCCCTAAGCCTGGGGCAGTATATCCTCATGTGGCCTGGGTTACCACACTCAAAACAACATGGTGCGGTGACTTGCTATCCTGATGCCTGCCCCTGATGGCTCGTGGATCCCGTGGGGGGAGCCTGGATAGCCGGTGGATGATATAAAGTCTCTGGCATAGCACTGAAGTAGGGGCCAAAAGAACCCTGAGAACCTGAATACCCACTAGTAGAACCCTGAATAGCTGGCGGGCAGTAGGAACTCTCTGGCATGGCACTGAAATAGGGGCGTGCTGGAACACCCCGAGCAGGAGGTGGTGGTGCTGACAATGGGGGCCTGCTGGGCTGACCCCTCCCATACTGACCTCTTCCCCTATCTGGGGCACCTCTGAACTCTCTAAAGAGTCTGGCTCTCCTATCCTGCTGTATCTGCTCCCTACCCCTCTGACGATAACCCTTAATTCGACGAGCAATCTCGACCACAAGCTCATACTCTGTACCCATCTCCACCTCTCGGGCCATACCCGATCGAATATAGGCTGCAATTCGGAGACAAACCTCCATACTCTCTCTGCATCTGTCGGAAGTATCATAAGTGCATGGTGAGATAACTCAGAAAACCTCACCTCATAGTCAGTCACAGACATCCGACCCCGCTCAAGGTGCTCAAACTGATACCGCAGCTCTTCCCTTTCAGATGGTGAAATATACATGTCCAGGAACAACTACACAAACTGACCCTAAGTGATGGGAGGAAAACCCGCGCGCCTGCCAAGAATATAGGACTGCCACTATCTGCGAGCCCTGCTCTCAAGCTGAAAAGTAGTGAAGTCAACTCCATGTGACTCTAATATCCTCATAACGTGCAGTCTGTCCCTGCACCTGTCGATGAAATCCTCAGCGTCCTCATGACTTTCCTCCGAAGACTGGGGTGAAGTCTAGTCCATCTGTCTAGTAACTTCTACGGATCGAACTCCACAGCAATCCTAGGCTGGGGTACCGATGCAGTAACTGATTGAACTCTCTCTGCAGGTTGGGCACTCGGATTCTGATATAATGCAGTTGCATGAACTGGAGCCTGACAAGTAGGGGTCTGTGCTCCCCCTACTGCCTGCGAAGCTGCTGGGTCTGCTGGAAAAAACCCAACCTGAGTCATGGTGTCCATGAACCGAAGCATACGGCCCATGACCTCCTGAAATTCCAGCGCAGTCATGAAATCCGCCGGAGTAGGCACAGTTGTGGGCGCCTTGCCCTGTTCCTCAATTGTGCGATCCCTCACAAGGTCTGCTGGTGGTGCAACTGGAATAGCTATGTAATTCCCTCATCCCCTACCACGGGCCGGTGCCCTTTACCGGTCTCTACTTTGGCCTCTGGCAATGAGGGGAGCAGTTCCTCCTAGGTTCGGAATGTCAGCAGTACGGGTCCTCACTATCTGTGAGCGAATAAAAGAGGAAACTTAGTACACTGACCATTGCACAATGAAGAATAAACAAAGCGTAGTATTTCCTAACACCCTATAGCCCCTCGAAGATAAATACAGATGTCTCTGTATCGATCTACAAGACTCTATTAGGTTTTGACCGTAACTTGTGAGACCTACGTGAACCTAGCACTTTGATACCATGTTGTCACGGCCCATTTTTCATAAATAGGTCATGATGGCGCCTAACACCATACTTATGCCAACCAAATTGCGGAAATATGATTAAGTCCCCATTCTTCCCCTGTTTCCCAAGTCACTATAATAAAACTCTTTTTCCAATTAAAGCCATAATCAATAAATATCGATAAGATGTAAAAACAGTCATACAACCCCAAAAATGTCGTCTACTACTGAGTGTGTATCAAAACCTGGTGTTACAAGCTACGAACAACTAGTAGAATATACATAACATGAATAATATCGTATCATACTATCTAAATCAGGATAGACAGAAATAACAAAAAATACAAGGAAGACTTCTTCGGCTACAGATCGGCAAGAAGGAGGTGCAGCTCACTGTAAAAGTCCCAGAAGCGCTCACTGATATACACTAGAGTGATGTCCGGATCCACCTGCCTCAAACCCTGTACATTTAAGTACAGAAGTGTAGCATGAGTTCATAAACAACATGTACTCAGTAAGTATCTTGTCCAATCATGAAGAAGTAGAGACGAGAGGTCAACTCGATACTTACTAAGGTCAATTAATATATATATATATATATATATATATATATATATATATATATATATATATATATATATATATATATATATATATATATATGTGTGTGTGTGTGTGTGTGTGTGTGTGTGTGTGTAAATATGGCATGATCAAATATGGAATTTGCAAGTAACAACAGATTATAGTATGTAGTATTTATAATTTATCAAGTGAGATAATGGCAAAACAAAGCATGCATAAGCTTTTCCACAATTAACGCGCATATAATACCGAGGCGACGACCCGAACCAACAGAAATAAGTGTGCACTTATCGATGTTTGACGGCGTGCCTATAGATGCATCTATTCATACCGAGGCGATCGGCCCGATCCACAAATATGAATGAAATATCAAGCTCACATATATAACACATAAATGGTCAAAGACACCAAATCAAACTCAATCAACTATATAAATATGCTCATATCCTCCTCTTTAAGTCTCTAGAGCATACTAGCTGTTCATGACAACAATTTAACATAAGAGATATATTTAATAGACATGTTGTAGGTCCTAAGATACTCGGACATTTAGCATAGTAGTAGCTATGCACTGGCTCTCGCCACCTAACTAGTGTGTAGTCCCTGCATTTTGCAACAAATACTCAACATATAACCTAAGGTGACAATTCCTTCTTACGAGGTTAGAAAGGAGACTCACCTCGCTATGAAGCGCTCTTTCAATCACAAGACTAGGCTCCAAGCTCAATACGAAGCCGAACAAGCACCAACTAGTTTAAATAAGGAAGAACTAATCAATAAATACTCACAAGGTTGAATTCTAACTAATTAAGTGATTCTCAATTTTTCCCGCAAGTTTCCTAAATTATGACCTTGGGCCCACGTACCCGAATTCTGAGATTTTTTAAAGAAAATTATTCTCTATAACCTAAGGATTACTAATAGGTGAATTTTAGTTCATTACATAACTAATTAGGTGGTTAAATCGTAATTTTACCAAAATCCTAGGTGTAGCTCTAACCCTTGATTTTTTTTATTGTGTTACATCAACCTAATGTTCATGTATTTAAGCTAAGAGTGAGTGGGGCTTACTTACCTTGTGATGTTATGTTGAAACCCACTCTTTGAAAGCTCCAAAATCGCCCCAAAATTGGATGAGAAATGAGAGAGAAGGGGTTGGAATTCGTATTCAAAGAACTCACTGGCCTAGGGATTTTTGTTTCTGCGGGCATATTTTCGCACTTGCGGAGTCCACTTATGCGGTCATTTAGCCGCTTCTGCATTTCAAGGGGGAGTTGACTAGACCGCATCTGCGGTCATCTGTCCGCATAGACGGGACCGCTTTTGCTGTCCCAGCAGCCGCATCTGCGATTCCCTTTACCTTCTCCCTTTCCGCTTCTATGGTCAAGTGGCCTCTTTTGCGGTCAAAGAGCCGCATAAGAGGTTTTGATAGAAGCAGCAATTTTGTTTTTTTTCAAATTCCGACTTCGCTCGAACCTTGACCATTTGACGCTCGGGGCTCCCGATCCCTGCCCAAATATACCGACAAGTCTGAAATCAAGAGTCGGACCTAGTCGAACCTTCAAAACACCCAACACAACACTAAATCAAAGAATCGAACCCCAAACCCAATAGATCCAACTTAATGAACTTCAAGTTCTTAATTTCCTATCAACGAGTCAAAATGTCCTTAAACTACTCAGATTGACACAAAATTTTTCGGGTAGGTCTTAACTGATATTTCGGACTTGCACCAAGTTTTGAAATGAAAATCCGAACCTAATACCTATGAAAATAATAATTTCTTAGTTTATTTAAATCTTTAAAACTTAAACTTAATAATTTTACATAAAAATTTATTACTCGGGCTAGGGGATCTAGGAATTCGATTTCAGGCATACGCCCAAGTCCCATATTTTTCCACGGACCCTCAAAAATTGCCAGATCATGATTCTGGGTCCGTTTTCCCAAAATATTGACTGAAGTCAAACTTGACCTTTTTAAAGAAACTTAAAGAAGCAACTAGGCTTAATCTTGCCCGAAATTCTTCTAACTTCCGAACCACCCGCCCCCGCAAGTCATAATTTTGCTGAAGCAAACGCGAAAAGTTTTATTTAAAGGAACGGGGTTCGAAAATGCAAAATGACCAGTCGGGTCGTTACAATTTAGGTGCAACCAGCTATGTTGATCAATAATATATTGTTGCGAAGTACCTAAACACATATAGTGAGCAGTTGCAGCCAGTGGGTGCTGAGCATTATTTTCCGCCTAAATCATTTAAAATGGTGTGTAACAAGTGCTATTTACGTCGAATACAAGTGAAGAAGAGAATGTGTATATGGAATCAAATTGATGTTAGTGATACCGTGTGTGCGCGCAGATGTGGTATATGCTCGCAAATAGGACACGACCATCAAAAATATCCTTTGACTGGCAATATTTTCAAGCTCGTGATGAGTGTTCTTCTATTGTGCCTAACTATCAATGAGTTTGTGTTGTAATATTTAGTTGTTTTGTTTTTGTTGTAAAATTTATAGAATAAAATTATGTTTGTTAATTATGAGTTGAATTTAGTCATTTCAATTTTTTAATGATAATTAAAAAAATTATATATTCAGAAGAACTAGAAACAACATTAAAATTTCATAAATTTGATTAATTTATGATAGTGTGTTGTCTTGTCGAAGCGAAAAAGTTGCCCAACTGATATAAAGTTATTTCGTACCCGTCAAAATATTTAACACGTAAAGCTTAGCGCGGGTAATTTATTTTGTGTGTGTTTGTTTTATAATTTAAATTCGTAATTTTAAATTATTTAATTATTAAAAAAATATATACCTATTGGGCTTCAGGCTCGATATTTGAGCCTAGTAGCACCAAACTATCATGAATATTTATGTGTGTTAAATTAATATTTTGATTATTTAGTGTGTTTATTTTATAATTTAAATTCTTAATTTTTAATTATATAATTGTAAAAAATATATATACCTATTGGGTTCCAGGCTAGATATTTGATGCCTAGTAGCACCAAACTATCATGAATATTTATGTGTGTCAAATTCAATTTTTTGATTATTTTGTGTTTGTTTGTTCGTTTTATAATTTAAATTCTTAATTTTTTATTATTTAATTGTACAAAATATATATACCTATTGAGTTTCGAGTTCTATATTTGAGACCCAATAGCACCAAACTATCATGAATAATTATGTGTGTCAATTTTAATATTTTAATTATTTAATTGTACGGTATATATTTTCATCTACCAGTATAAGAAATACTTTAAACTACAGGGATTCTACGTAAAAATATTATACAGTTTACTACTAAAAGTTTCTATATTTTACTACGCTAATAATTAAACTAAATATACACAGCAAATACATTTTAATCACATAACATTCACAAAAATACATATAACATACTAGTTTCGCAAATAAAACACAAAACGACATGGAAACACTAATATCTAAATTCGGATATAACATAAAAATTAAATCTCAATTTTACATTTTTTAGAAAACTAATATCTAAATTCGGATAAATATAACATACTAGTTTCGCAAATAAAATACAAAATGACATTGAAGCACATTGAATCAATTAATAGACATTATGATACAAGTTTCGACAGAAAACAAATCAAAATACCTCGATGTAGTGAGTGTTTTGTGTGCAAATTTAAAGACGAATGAGTTAAACCACAATAATACAATGCTCTACTACGATGTGGTATCTACGTTCTTAACCTTTTGTGTGACGGGAGGGGCCCACAATTTTATTTTTATTTTTAAAAACGGGCAGGGTGGACCATAATGCATTAAGGTTAAAAAAATGGAGGAAAGAGGTTTCTGGTTAGGGAAGAAGATGATGGGCGATATTTAATTAGGGGTATAGCATTTTCTTTTCATACGCTATGTATAATGTATAAATAAAAAATGCAATATATGATAGTCAAAATGTCGGGCAGTATATCTTAATAGTAAAAGTTACCGTTAAGATATACTCCCTCCGTTTCAATTTATGTGAACCCATTTGACTGGGCACGAAGTTTAAGAAAAGAGGGAAGACTTTTGATCTTGTGGTTTAAAATGATGCACCTTTATTTTGTGTGGCTATAAATCATTGCATAAAGGTAAATTGTTTCCAAATAAGGAAAGAGGTCATTCTTTTTGGCACGGACTAAAAAGGAAATAGGTTCACATAAATTGAAACGGAGGGAGTAATATATTGTAATTGAATGCTACATAAAAGAATAATTTTTTTACTTGTTAATGTACTTTTTAAGTCCAAAGATAATATATTTTGGTGCCATTCTTTTGATACGCCTATTTCAATAAACAATATTTCCGACAGATGCGACGTAGAACAGACTCTACCTGGCCCTGGTTCTTAGATGCCTACTCGTAGTACATTAAAAATCACGGGCAGGCACACATTTCCAAGAGTACGTTGGATTCCATAGCAGCATCGTTACAAATGTACAAATCATAAAACAATGAAAGAATTAGGAAATTTCTTCATTTTAAGTTAGAAATTTTATTTTTTAATTTTTGATTTATTTCTTTTTATTTTTACTTAAAAATATTTTTTACTTTATACAAAGACTACAAAATAACTTAGAAATTATTTTTGGTTTAAAACATTTAAAATAAGTCATTACAAACGGGCTCTAAGCCTCATCCACAGGGGCAAATGTAGCCTCTTAGGCTACGGTTCAATTGCACTTATTACTTTTACTATGAAGTATAAATTTATGGGAAAAAATCTATTAAATCTCAATAAATAATAAATTTGAACCTATAATTTTAAAAGTAAAATAAATTCAAGACAAAATCTTAAAATTGATCTTAAATTAAAATCCTAAATTTCCTCTACTCCTCCACCACTACAGTTAAGTCTTAACGCTTCCTTCCTCTTCCTATGCTTTCACCCCCAACAACCTGTCACCTACCCACCACTAACTCTCCTCCACACCGGTCATGTCTTTACCTAACATACCTTGTTTTCATACCCTCTTGAGGGGATGGCCAACTAGCCTTTCTTTTCTTTCCTTAATAATTCACCCAAAACAGATTTGATTCGCAAATAAAATTATGTTAAGAATTATGATACGGGATGATGATTATTGAGATTAATTAAGTCACATGTTTTTAATCCACCTTTAGACATAATTCGCCTTCTTGGCTTTATAGCCAAATTTGATAAGAGTTCAACATATTTCCGAGTTTGTAATAAAAGCTAAAGAAGACTTTGGTCTACTTGCCGACTCAATTTATTCCTTTTTTATTCAATCCTAGCTCGCGTTTGTCCTCTTCAAAATACTTTTTTTTTCAAACAAATTGATATATAGTAATACTCACACTCTAGACACCGTGCATTTCCTTGCTAACGAACATCGAATTTATTGAAACAAAATCTCATATTTAAATGAGTGGTGGCAAAACAATTAGGAACATCTCGAAAATTGAGTTCCACAAGACGCCTCTAAATAGAAAGACAAGGCCATACGAAAATGCCAACGCTGATTCACCAATGCACTCATTATTGTCACCAAACAGGTCTGCCAATTTGCAGTAAAATATTTTGTCGGCATATGCAAATGAGTGAATTAAAAGAATAGTCCCACGTGAAGAAGCAACTTGTAAACACCAAAAGTAGGTTATACCAAGCATCCTCTTCAACTGTCATCATTCATACAATCCAAAATTAAACAACTTTAATTAACATCTTTAATAGTTAATTAACCTAATTACTCTATGTACTGCTCTACTACCAAAATACCTATTGAGTGCACATCCATGGCTTAAGCATGCTTTGTCTGTGGATCATCCTTCTTCCACCACCAGACAATCCTAAAAGAACAAGGAAACAGAGATTAAACCAGTTAATATTTCAAATAGCTTCTGTACATAATAAAGAGCCTTTCTTTGAGGCAAAACAATAGCAAAGTTCACTCACATGAAGCCTTATTTACAAAACTAGACAAGGAAGGCATGCTGACTTAAAAGACACCTCCCATTAAAGAAGGAACATCATCAAAGGACCATAAGTCCATAGCATTTTCACCATCCTGAGTTGCACTTGAGTTGAGGAAAGTATCAACTGATGCATCCCAATTTCCCTCCAGATATGGGATCTGAAGGAACTTCATCTGGGATTCAAAAGCTGAAAGCTCTTCAGACAGCTTGTTCGCAGTATTTTCATCATCAACAACTGGATTAATGGGGATTGATTTCACTTTTTTCATTGGATTCGCATCGTCTTCAAAAAGTTGAGATTCATTGCTTTCAATAGCAGCTGACAGAACGGATGATATCTCCGGAGTCCTGGCACATGGCTCTCCCCAACCAAAATCAGAACAGTCAAAAGAGTTACTTCCAACATCAGAGTTGAAGTAGATATCGGTACCAGCTGAAGGGGCGCCGAATCCAGTATCTCCAGAAGCACTTCTCCCATCCTCATATCCATACTGCTTTGTCATGGGTTTCTCTTCAAGAAATCCCAAAGAATCATAACAGCCGTCCTCCATGTTGTTCAAGATAGTTGAGTCAGGCTGAACCGAGTCCAGGCTCTCCTTAGGAAGGACCTTCTGAGGATTCACCTTAACAGTACGTCTTGAGGCAGGCACTGGAGCTTCATCGGGAAAGTTTACCTTAGCTTTATTGCCTCTGATCCTCCTAGCCTCAACATCATAAGCTCTGGCAGCTTCTTCTGCAGTATTGAAAGTTCCCAGCCAGACCCGAACCCCTTTCCTTGGGTCACGTATTTCAGCTGCCCACTTACCCCAAGGTCGCTGTCTGATCCCCCTATACTGATTCTTCCTCTTTCTCTTAGACGATCTATCAGCATGCTTGTTTGAATCAACAGTTTTCACAGATTTGGAGCTTTCAACTAATAAAATGAATCAAGTATTTTAGTCATCCATGATGTCACCACAAGTTGCAACGACTAATTGATAAAATAGCATGATACCATAACACGCATAAGATGTCTAATTGATAAAATAGCATGATATATAGATAACCATAACACGCATAAGATGTCTAATTACAAAGAAAGCACACAGAACATGTTCCTCGATATCAGTGGTGCTAGATTACTACAGCTTACACAAAAAAACAATAATCATTTCATCCCAAAATCTCTTTACGTGCCATGATTAACAACCACAGAACTGAGAAACCTAGATCTAAGCTTATTACCTGATAAAGTCCTGTTCTTTTAGTTCTTTCTATAAGCACAATGAAGTCAATTCTCTGGAGGTAGAGAGCTCATAATCTAGAGATCCTGCTCCAAAGAGTAACTCTATAGCAACCAAATTGGATCTAAACAGGATTTGACCCAAATAAACAACACAGATAAAAATACTGATTTTTATAACCATTTTTTGGTGTAAAAGTTTCTAGCCAAATTAATGGGATGATGTAGATTCTATGTGAACCCATTTGACTGGGTACGAAATTTAAGAAAAGAGAGAAAACCTTTGATTTTGTGGTGTAAAATAAGGCACCTTTATTTTATGTGGCTATAAATCATTGCATAAGAATAAATTATTTCTAAATAAAGAAAGGGATCATTCTTTTTTGGACCGACTAAAAAGGAAATAGGTTTACGCAGGTAGTAATAAACTAAAAAAAGGTATGATTAATTTTCTGTTCTGGTGCCAACGAGCCCTCAGATAAGAAGGTGCTATCAAAGCTTCTCAAGACATGAATGTATATCCAAATATCTATCTTTGTATTTGCACTAACCAGGATTCATTTTTTAGTTAATCAAGTAAAAAAAACAATCATCTCGACTCCTACCTCTTTTTTTTTTTCCTAACTGTCAAAAAGTTACCTCCTTTTGTCCACTTGAATAAATTCAAATCTAATACGTACAACAATAACTTCAGCAGCTGACTCAAAATCTCAATCCATGCCGAAAATAGCTACAGTAGTCGATATCAATCAATTAAATGAACTTTTTACTATTCCCTTCCCACGGAAGCTCACAAAAGAGGGGAAAACAGCTTTTTTTTAAACACAAGGACGAAAGAAAAAAAGAAGATACCAGTAGAGTTTTTTGAAGTACAGAAGGAAAATGGCTTGACATCGACTTGAACATCCTCATCATCGGAGAAATCTTTGAAGTCCTGAAAATCAGCTTCGAAGTCATCGTCAAGGTCAACTACTTGGGATCTCAACGGCTTGGAGTGAAAATTGTTAGGATTTTTTTTATTCTTACTCAGATCGGACCGGCCCCATAGCAACTCGGCGGTTAGCCGGCGAGAAGTCCGGCTCGGGGCAATGTAATCGGAGATTATAGCACCACCACACATGCTTTTTGTATTCTCTCAGCAGAAAAGTTTTTTGCAGAAATCAGTTTCGTTTTTGACGGAGTAAACTTTTTTCTTTTTTACGGAAAATGTATCTAGAAAGCTCTTGGCTGTGTCTACAAGAAATGCCAGCTCTTATTTATAAAGGGGCGAGGGCAAGGCGGAGAGCTGGCATTTGGTTTTACCTTGATGCCCCTCGGAGAGGCAGTACTTACCAGAATTACCCTTCACTCAGAGGGTAAATAATGTCATTACAAAAATTTTAAGTGTCTCTTATTTCTCCTTTTGAGGTGTGTGTAAATATTTCATCAATTACAACTATTTTCTTGTGTTTGATAATTGTGTAATGATTTATTGTTAATAAAAATTTTGAATTGTGAGAACGTATTCGGAAAAAGTATTTCTTTATCAAAAGGAGAGAAATATTTCAGTACTTGACTACTTGCACATTGTCGTCTATCTTTAATAATTGAAACATATTATCGAGAATTATCAACATACCTTGCTCTATATATATTGCAAAAATTCCGTACATAACAAATTCTTCTTGTAAATTAATAAAATTATTCAGAAATTAGTCTTTTACTGAAAAATATTACACGAAAAAAACTAGCTATTGTTTACCTCGAAAAGACGAGTAACAATTGAGTTTGATTTGTGGTTTTAAAGATATGTGATTTAGTTAAATACCATTGATAATCAAGAAGAATAAAGTATAAATGAAATAAATAAATAAGCCAAACCAGTGTTAAGTGTGTTACTAAGCAGTATCGACCTCGAGCTCAGTGACCTCGAGAAGAATCAACAACAATAAAGTAAGAATACTATAGTTAAAGGACAATTCTGATGAACAATGAGCGAAAAGTAGAGACTGTATTCTTTGCCAATAATTAGATAATCTTTCAAAATGACTGGGGTCCTCTTTATATAATAGGGGAACCATAAATAAGGTATATTTTCATTCACAATAAGGAATCTTATTGGGACAGCTGTCTAACTGCCTAATACGGAATCGTGCAATTTTATTTCGGAATTTGCGCCATGATTTTAGGGATGTGGTAGGAATCTCACTCGTTCTGTTACAAATCCATAATGACATGAGCACATTCACCTTCGATGCTCATCATACTTCGATGCTCGGGCATTGCACTCTGCCTTCGAGCTCGAGTCTGGTCCATCGAGCCCGAGTTCGACCTTTTCTGAACTCGGGCTTAAGACGACCCCTCGAGCTTGGAAAATCGTTCATACCTGATTTTGAACGTTACATATAGTCCCCACATTTCATAGAGTAGGACAATAAGAAACAGTTTAATCTTCGACGCTCCGATGTCTTGATCATGATGCCAATCTTGTGATGTCAACAACTGAAGTGATTGAAAAGTCATTTTCGCATAGTTCCCAATATCATTACTTGGAGGTGGCTGATTCGGTCCATTCTCGAACCAAAGAAATCTCGTATGGGATTTCAAGCAAAGTACCGAGCCATCGGGCAGCAAAAGAGCACCTCGTCTTGGAGGTTATTTGGGGGGCGAGACCGAGGGGCCCGATTCCGAGGCCCTCCAAAAAGAAGAGAATGTCCCTAGTGGATCATTTGGGGTAATTAATATGGATGAATTGACGCCTGGTCCTGAGTTCTCCGAGGGGCAATTTCGAGATGCCTGGAACGTGAGAAACCCCTACGTGGGAACGAGCCACGAAGGGAATGATATTTTTCAAGAGTGCCTTGCAAGGGTTGAAGATGATCCTGACCCAGATGCTTTATTTATTTTTGATAAGGCCAAGCGGCTTTTCAAACAAGTTAGTTTCTACCTTTGAAGTTTCGACTGTGCTTTATCCGTGAGTCTAAACTTTTCCTTTTGTAAAGGCTGTGATACTCCATCGAGAAGCATTTTCTAAGTCTCAAACTTAGCTTGCTAGATGTGAGGCTGAGCTCAACAAGCTCGTGGAAGAAAGTGATGGCCTTAAGCGCCTTTATGTTCAGAAAGAGGAGAGATCAGGGATCTCAGAGTTGAGTTGGCGAAGGCTCATCGAGAATAGTCTGAGCTTATTAAAAATGTAATATACCCTTTGAGGATATAATATGAATTTATCCGACTAGGTTAACAGCACTTCAACTTTGCAGGCCCGGCAGAAGGGCGAGATGGTGGTGCAGCTTCGAGGGGAGCTCAAGATGAAGGATGCCGAGACCCTGGGATGGAAACAATGTATGGACCATCTCGCCTTTGAGAAAGATACTCTTCGGGAGCAGCTGACTTCAATTGAACGCCGACTTCAAAGTGTAAAAAAAGAAATCCTGGCCCAAAGCCACAAAATCGAGGAGCTTGAAACTAGATCTGTTGCTCAGCTTTCAAAGGCCAAATCAATGCAGAGGCATTTGTGTCTTTGTACCGAGCTGAAGCTGAAGCCGCTAACATTTAGGCACATAATATCTCTATTGCGACCGAATTTAGGTTATCATGTGCTCTCGACCATGACAGGCGACAGTCCTGAAGAGAAATCCTCGAGGAGGTGCACACCCGTGTCTTTGACCTCTCAGCCGATATTTGAAAAAGCAAAGACTTTCGAGGAAGAGGTCTCCACTTTGGTTTCTAATGACGAGGATTCTGCTAGTAGCTCCGAGAGTGGTAGAGATGAAGATGAAGTCCCCGAGGGAGAAGTTTCTGAAGATGTGGCTCCCGAAGATGCAACTCCAGAGGATGCAGTTTCCAGAGATGTAGCTCTCAAGAATATGGCCCCGAAGTAGATTAGGTTCCTTTTATTTTTGTATTTTTGTGCAAGGTCCCATTGTGGGTATCATAAATATCTTCTGTAAACATATTTTATAAATCTAAAGAACCTCTTTGCTTCATCTTCGATTTGTGTTGAATTCTATTTCGTCTTCATTTATGAAAAAAATTGATGTTATAATCTTAATGATCAGTCCGAATATTGGCTTAGACCCAAAATAGTAACCTTTAGGTTTTTTATTGATCAATGGGCAATATTTATAATAAAATATATCTTAAGGTTTTTGTTAATCCTCGAGCAAAGCATAAGTTGATATAACGCGAGTTTGGGATGATAGGACTCTTGAGTCCGAGTTGAATTAGAAAAAAGTCTCGAACCTTATATGTTTTAGCCCTTAGGCTCTTATATATCGGCCCTTAGGCTCTTTTAGGTCGGCTCTTAGGCTCTTTAGGTTTGCCCTTGGGCTCTTTAAGTTGGGCCAATTCGGCCTCTAAAGCGACTATAATTTTTCCCTCTTTTCAGCTAAAAGACTTAGTGAAATTTTTCTATGCCTTAGCATGTGTTTTTGTACCCGTTGGGTTTATAGAAGGTTTGATCGATTGAAACCTCATTTGTAATTCGTTTGTGTAAAGATAATCGAACGCCTCTTGAGGTTCTTTCCGAAGACTGACATTATCGAAGCCTTTAAATTATTCGAGGGTTGATTTTATCGAAGCCCTTTATCATTTTCTTTTGCCAAGGGTAGCCAGATGTAACCGGTTTTTTCAAAGTGTTTTAAGGCCTTTAATTTTATGGCAGAAGTCGGACATCTCTGAGCCGCATTATTTTGGCCGTAGCCTTTTTATATAATCATAGTCATTAATATGGTCGTAGCATTTAATGTGACTGTAGTCTTTAATATGGTTCTAGCCTTTAATATGACCGTAGTCTTTAATATGGTTGTAGCCTTTAGTATGACTGTAGTCTTTAATAAGGTCATAGCCTTCAATATGGCCGTAGCCTTCTGTCTCTTGGACTTGTTTCCCGATAACCTTTTGAACTTGTTTGAAAGGTTAGTCCCCGAGTATGATGACCTTGACCTTTATATCAGGGTATGCCTCTTTTATGTCTTATGAGTTCGAGTTTTCGATGACATGATGTGTTGATTGTCGATGACAGCCCCCGAGTATTCGGGGTGCATTTATGTTCTGGCCATTGAGCCGTTTCCCGCAGGATTATAAGTATGAACCTCGTATAATAGTAGACTTCTTTGAGATACAAAGTGTTTTGATATAGAAAGAATGCTTCTTTGAATAATTGATACATGCGTATATGTTTTGCGTTGAGACTCGACTATTCTACATGGATACGATTCATCTTACCATTTGTCCCATTACAAAGTTCTCCTATCGTGGCCCTCTTTGAAGTAAAGTATTCTTCTCGAAAATATAACCTCTGAGGGTGATGCCCTCAGTATTTGAGGTTGATTGAAAAGAAACCTTGGATATTGTTGAGTTCTTCTTAGGTAGCACATAGTTATTACCTCGTTAAAAACCTTGCTGACAAAACTCATTTGTAACAAAATTTGATTAGAGGGAAAAAAAGTACAACGCGTGCTTTAAAACTTAAGGCCTTCGTAGAAAAGTGTCTTCGATATCTTCTATCGGTCACCTGCAATGGATTAGTTTCAAATTCAAATGGACAAAAGGATAAAGTCATACCTTAGCAATAGTATCATTTGAGTAGTGATAGATTCCAATTGTTCGGCAGTTGTTCACCCTCCATTGTGCTAAGTTTATAAGATCTTTTACCCACAACTCCGAGGACTTATGGTCCTTCCTAATTTGGGCCTAGTTTCCTTTCATTCGTTCTCGAGTATTGAGGGTGACTTTTTGTAGAACAAAGTCCCCAATTCCAAAATTTCGGAGCTTGGTCCTTCTATTGTAGTATCTATTCTTTGCTTATGTGCTATCGTCCGAACAAGTGTTGCCTCTCGTTTTTCATATAATAGCTCAAGGCTAGTATTCATAGCATCAGTATTTGATTCCTCTGATGCATGCCGAAACCTAGCACTCGGTACTCCGACCTCGACAGGGATAAGGGCATTAGAGCCATATACTAAAGAAAATGGAGTAGCCCATGTGCTAGACATCGATGTTGTTCGATCTGCCCAAAGGACCTCGGGTAGAAATTTTCTTCATTTTCCCTTTGCATCGTCCAACCTTTTCTTTAGGTTTTGAATGATATTTTTATTTGTGGACTCGGCCTATGCATTTCCAATTGGGTGGCACGGTATTGACAAGATCCTCTTTATTTTATATGCTTCGAGGAACTTCGTCACCTTGCTATAGAGGAATTGATTTCCAGTGTCACATACAATCTCGGCAGGTATCTCGAACCGACATATGATGTGGTCCCAGATGAAGTCAATAACTTCCTTTTCTCTGATCTTCTCGAAGGCATGTGTTTCTATCTATTTAGAAAAATAATCAGTCATGAACAAAATAAATTTAACTTTACTTGGGTCGTTGGTAGAGGGTCGACTATATCCATTCCTCATTTAATGAAAGGCCATGGGATAGGACCGAGTGGAGTTGTTCTCTAGGGTGATGGATCATTGGTGCAAAGCATTGGCACTTATCACATTTTTTGAA
This sequence comes from Nicotiana noctiflora, assembly GCA_032618575.1. NCBI lineage: Eukaryota > Viridiplantae > Streptophyta > Magnoliopsida > Solanales > Solanaceae > Nicotiana > Nicotiana noctiflora. Next base: position 356,680 of record JASVEL010013494.1, on the reverse strand, counting down.
AAACTCCTTAGTATCGTTTTCCATGTTGTCCTGGTAATACCCTACTCTAATAACTTTGCGAATCAAAGATTCGGTGCCGGAGTGATTCCCATAAGTTCTTTCGTGGATTTCTTATAGAACATAATCGGTGTCCCCTGGACCTAATAAATTTAGCTTTTCTTGAGGTCGTTGGTGGAGGTTCGACTATGTCAATCCCTTATTTCATGAAAGGCCATGGGGATAAGATCGAGTGGAGTTGTTCTCCAAGGTGATGATCATTGGTGCAAAGCATTGGCACTTATCACATTTTTTGACAAACTCCTTAGTATTTTTTTCCATGTTGTCACACTAATTCTCTACTCTAATAATTTTGCTAATCAAAGATTCGGTGCCGAAGTGATTCCCATAAGTTCTTTCATAGATTTAACATCGAACATAATCGGTGTCCCCCGGACCTAAACATACTGCCAGTGGGCCATCGAACGTTCTTTTGTACAATGTTCTATTTTCGTCTAATGCGAACCTAGCAGCCTTGGTTCGTAGGGGACTCGATTCTTTGTGGTCCAACGGGAGTTTTCCATTTTTTAAATAATCGATATACTTATTCCTCTAGTCCCAAGTCAAACACAATGAATTTATCTCTGCATATCCTGTTTCAACCACAGACCTTGATAACTGGACGACAGTCCCCGAGACGATATCATCTTCTTTAACCAAGGATCCCAAATTAGCAAGTGTATCGACCTTGATATTTTGTTCTCGAGGCACGTGATCCAGAGTCCACTCTTTGAAGTGGTACAAAGTTACCTGTAGCTTATCCAAGTACCGTTGCATCCTATCTTCTCAAACTTCAAAATTTTTGTTTACTTGGTTCACCACTAACAGTGAATCACACCTGGCTTTAATAACTTCTGCTCCCAAGCTCTTAGCTAGCTTGAGACCAGCAATCATGGCTTCATACCGACCTTATTATTAGTCAACCTAGAACTTTTAATAGATTGTCTAATGGTACTACCTGTATGTGGCTTCAACATAATGCCAAGCCCAGGCCCCTTCACATTCAAGGAACTGTCCGTGAGAAAGGTCCATACCCTCGATGATGTACTCGATCTTAGTAGTAGTTCTTTCTCCACTTGGGGTACGAGGGTCAGCATAAAATCAACCACGTAGTCAGCTAGGATTTGTGACTTGATGGCCTTTCGAGGTTGATATTCGATAACGTACCCTCTATGTTCGATGATCCATTTGGCCATCCGGCCCTATAGCTCGGGCTTATGCAAAAAAATTTGAAGAGGCTAAGTAGTAAATACCCATATGCGATGATACTGAAAATATGGCTTTAGCTTTCTAGATGCGTTTATCAATGCAAGTGCTAATTTTTCTAAGTTAGGATATCTAGTTTTAGAAACTCCTAGAGTTCAGTTTACATAATAAAAAGGAAATTGCATACCTTTAATTTTTTGAACTAGTAGCCCACTTATCGCTCTCTTGGATACTACCAAATACAAGTAAAGATTTTCATCTACCTTCGGGGTGTGAAGCAAAGGCGGGCTCGATAAGTATCACTTTAATTCTTCCAAGGCTTGCTAGCATTTCGGGTCCTTGCGAAACCCTTTTTTACCAAGGAAAATAACCTATGATTTTGATATGATGACCTCGAAATGACCCGACCTAAGGCAATTATTCGCCCTATTAGCCTTTAACGACCTTCAAACTATCAGCGACCATGATATCCTCGATGACCTTGATTTTGTTGGGGTTGATTTTGATACCCCAATTCAACACCATGAAGCCGGGGAACTTACCCGAGCCGACTTCGAAGGCACATTTTTCCAGGTTAAACTTCATGTTTTAATTCCTCAAGATTTTGAATATTTTCTACAAATGAGTTAATGGTCCTCTAGGCGCAGGGGCTTAACCAACATATCGGTAATGTAATCTTCCGTCGATTTACCTATCTGTTCCTCGAACATTTTGTTTACTAAGCGTTGATATATAGGTCCTGCATTTTTTAGCCCAAGAGCATTACGTTGTAACAATACGTTCCAAATCTAGTGATAAACAAGGTTTTTTCCTCGTCCTCTAGGTTGATCTAAATTTGATTGTACCCAAACTAGGATTCGAGAAAAGTTAGGATCTCGTGGCCGGCCGTGGCATCGATCATACGATCGATGTTGGGCAATGGGAAAGAGTCTTTTGGGCATGCTTTATTTAAATCCTTGTAATCTACGCACATTCTTAGTTTGTTTTCTTTTTGAGGAACTACAACTACATTCGCTAACCATTCAGGGTATTTTACCTCCAGAATAGACCATATATTAAGAATTTTGGTTACCTCATCCTTTATGAATGCATGTTTCACCTCGGACTAGGGCCTCTTTTTTTGCTTTACTCATTTGAACATGGGGTCGAGGCTTAACTAGTGTGTTGTGATTTTAGGTAGAATCCCTATCATATCTAAATAGGACCAAGCAAAGAAATCCATATTATTAATAAGAAATTGAATGACTTTTTTCCCGAATTTTGGTAATTAATCTCGTTCCCAGGTATACCTTTCTCTCGGGCATGTATTCGCTCAGTATGACCTGCTCTAGTTCTTTGACAGTTGATTTGGTTGCATCGGACTCTTCGGTAATGACAAAGGTTCGAGGAGTGTGGAAATCCTGGAAATCCTTTTCTTCGCCTTCGATTACTTGTTGCTACAATTTTGTCGAGGCTGGGGGCGATGATTGCTATTTAGCCGCCTACTTACCATTGGTTCTCGACTTCTCCGAGGTCAAAGGATCTGGTATCAACGTTATTTCATCGACTGCTAACATTTCCTTTGTAGCGTGTTGCTCTCCGTAGATCGTTTTCGCTCCATCCTCTGTTGGCATCATCTGATAAAAAGTTGAAGGTAATGCCCTTATGTTATTTATCTATGGTGTCTTCATAGGCGCATTATACCTCATGCCGCCTTCGATGATATGGAACTCCGTATCTTATATGGTCCCCGCTATGTTTACTGGGAGGATAATCTCCTCTTTTGTTGTCTCGCTTGCCACGTTGAAGCCATTTAGGACCCGGGAGGCATGTACAATCTGATCCTGTGGGCTTAGCTATTCTACGACCCTTGATCCGATTATCTTTGCAGAGCTACTTGGATCCACTAGAACACGTTTAACTTGATTTTAATTTAAAAGGTTAGAAATTACCAAGGCATCATTGTGCGGCTGAGATATGCCATTTTCTTCCTTGTCATAGAATGATAAGGCATCCTCGTGCACATAGCTCCGATTCTATTTTTCTATGGTCATCGATACCTTGGTGCGTTTGAATACATGTCCTTGAGGGATATCTACACCGCCAACGGTCATGTGGATTACATGTTGTGGTTTTTCTTGTTCATTTTCCTGCTTGCATCTCTCTCCATAAAGCGGTTCTTGGCTCAATCATTGAGAAATTCTCGAAGGCGACCCTTATTGAACAACCGAGCTACCTCCTCCATTAGCTGCTTACTGCCTTCGGTTCTATGGCCATGTGTGGCATGATATTTACACATCAAGTTTGGATTCCTTTGAGAGGGATTGGCTTGTATAGGCCTGGGCCTCCTGGTGTCTTTGATTCCTCCAATAGCTGACACGATCCCTAAAGCGCCTATACTGAAATTATACTCCAATAATCGAGGTGCCTCCGTAGGATCGGTATGTTTATCAAACCCATACTTATTCATAAGTCTCCGAGATCTTTGACCTCGATCATTTCTCCGATTATTATGAGGAGCATCACGGCCTGAACCATTGTTTCTCCGATCAATATACAGTTGATACTGTTTCTTGTTTGACTTAGATTCTCTATCTGTATCCCTCAAGAGCTTGCCTCCCAATCTATTAGGATGAAATGAACCCGAGAGGGATCCCAACTGGTCATCCTTGACCCTGAACTTTGACTGATAATAATTATGCAGGTCCGACCATGTCACAGCTAGATACTCGATCAGATTCTGCTTTAATTGTCGAGACGCAATCGAACTCATCTCATTTAAACACTGCATAAATGCTTGTACTGCCCAATCATCCGAGACCAGTGGTAATTCCATTTGCTCGACCTATACATGAACTCCCACAGCATCTCGTCGTTCCTCTATTTTATCTTAAAGACATCTGATTTCCTCGTCGCCACCTTTATGGCCATGGCATGTACTTTTACGAAGGCGTCTGCTAACATAGCAAACGAATCAATAGAGTTAGGAGGCAAGTTATGATACCAGATCATGGATCCTTTTAACTAAGTTTCCCAAATTTTTTTCAACAACACTGACTCGATCTCATCATCATTCAGGTTGTTTCCTTTAATCCCACAAGTATACGAGGTAATATGCTTATTAGGGTCGGTCGTCCCGTTATATTTGAGGATAAAAAGCATGCAATTTTTTTTAGGTATGGGCATCGTAGTCGCGCTCTGAGGGAATGGTTTTTGTATGAACCTTTTGGCATCAAAACCTTTCAAAACCGAAGGTGCCCTGGTATTTGGTAAACACGGGAGTTATAAGTCTCCACCTTTTTATCATTGTCCTCAATCTTCTTTTTCCCTAACTCTATCCTCTTGGCGAGCTCTTCGAGCATTCTCATAATACTGAGTCCATCCCCGAGCCATTTTTCTTTGACCTTTTTGGCGCCGGTTCGGCATGTCTAGTATTTTCTGTTTCAGCTATACTTTGAGTTTTATTCTAACTCTGAAGTTGAGTGATGGAAATCTGCTGAGCTTGCAACATCTCGAATATAACTTGGAGGCCGAATCCCCCATCTCCGATACCTTATGTTCCTCGGCCCCCAGATCGGGTTTCCCTGCGTACACTTCCTCCGGGGTCTATGCCTAAATCTACATTTAAAGTAATGTGCGAAACAACATCAACTGGTTCCAGAATTTGCACTTTCTAGGGTTTATTGGTGGTACATCGTCCCCTACATTGTTGTTTTCCCCATGTGATCCAAGACCTTCGTTGTCATGAACAAGTGCATTTTGCGAGTTTGACATGTTTAATCCTGAGAATCAAAAGTTGTTTACAAGAAAACATATAAAAATAACACGTGTTATAAGAATTAGTAATAAAATAATTAATATTATCTTTAGCCTCACGGTGGGTGCCAAACTGTTTACCTCGAAAATACGAGTAACAATCAAATTTGATTTGTGGTTTTAAAAATATATGATTTACTTCAATACTAATTGATAATCAAAGAGAATAAAGTATAAATGAAAGAAATGAATTAACCAAACCAGTGTTACTAAGAAGTATCGAACTCGAGCTAAATGACCTCTAGAAGAATCAAGAACAATAAAACAAGAATAATATACCTAAAGGACAATTCTAATGAACAATGAGCGAAAAGTAGAGAGTATATTCTTTGCAAATAATTAGACGATCTTCCAAAATTGTTGGGGTCACTTTTATATAACAGGGGATCCCTAAATAAGGTATATTTTCATTTATATAAGGAATCTTATTGGGATAGCTGTCTAACTGCATAGTACAGTACAATTTTATTTTGGAATTTGCGCTATGATTTTAGGGACGTGGCAGGAATCTCGCTAATTTTCTTACAAATCCATAACGGCATTATTTCGGGGTTGAGGACTTTCAGCTTCGATGCTCATCATACTTTGATCCTCGGGCATTACACTCTGCCTTCAAGCACGAGTTTGATTCATTAAGCTCGAGCTCGGCCTTGCCTGACCTTTGGCTTAAGACGACTTCTCGAGTCTAGAAAAGCGATCATACGTGATTTCTGTTGCGATTTTTCTTTAAAGGGTGTGAATGAAAAATGGAAGAGGCACCTTTTAGATTGCACCTCTTCATCTCACCCTTCCTTTCTCTATAAATTTAGAGGATTGGTCTCATTTTTAATGTATGAAAAATCTGAAAATTTCTTCCCTTTTTTATATATTGTTGCATTATTTTCAAATTAAGTGTCAAGTGTGATTTGCTTCGTCTGTTGAGTTCGCTGAAATTCTGTAGTTTCGATTGCCAGTGTTGCAGAATAATTATTCCGTTTTATCCTGAGAGGAATTAATCCAAAACCTTGGGCAATAATGAAGGGATTAAATTCCTTAAGGACACACAATCAACTTGTGGGCTAGGAATTATTATTTTATATTTTATTTATTGAACTAACATTTGTTAATTTTCTGATTTTGAACACATATTACCAACAATCTGGAATTTAAATACTTTTCTCTGTTCATCATTTAATAGAAGTGAGTCGATTTCAAATTGACATCTCTTTTCTTTTTGCCTAGACGATGCGTATGTTGGCTCATTGTCACTATTGCGAAAGGTAATTAATTTCTTTTGAAGGTAGGCGGTGAGGCAACTGTTGCGTCACTTTGATGAAAACAAAACTGCCTTGTTACTACATATTGCATTTTTTACACTTTCAAGGGACAATGAGACTTAAGTTTTGGAGTGTTCAACCGTGGCGAAATTAAAAGTAGACAAGATCTCAAAGCTATTGGAATTTTTTCTGAAGCGAATCTGGGTGGTAGAAAGTAAAGTGAAGGAATTCGTGATTGCAGACCATGATTAATATATAAATTGATAGAAATCGGGTTATACTTTCTTTACTCTATTCTTTTTTAATTAATCTTCTATCCTATGTAATTTCTGAAATTTAATTTTGTAAATGTTAGGGAAGATGTTTATTATGTGATAATCTCAAAATGTATCTTATTTGCATTTAGGGATTAAGAATACATATTGTTGAAGGAAAATTGTTATTTTGTCTACCAAATAAAATTGATTTGTTGGTATATAGTGGTTAGTATGCATGAAATTATATCCAAGGTTGTAAGACTTGAATTAGGCTTAAAGTAATACTTGAAGTATCTTGGGATCATGAATATAAAATATGTAAAAATGAATATATATGTATTTGATTAAAGAAAGAGATCAAAATGTTTAAAGTGTTATAATGGTTTAGTTGAAAAATCACTTGGAAAGAGAATTAAAGTCTTGTGATTTTCTACACCCGTTATGGAGAATAAAATCTTCATGATTTTTTACTCCAGCTCCGAGATCAAAATCTGCGTGATTTTGTACTCGTTCGTTGAGATTAAAGTCTTCGTGACGTTCTACTCATTTGTCGGAAATTAAAGTCTATTTGACTTTTTACTCGTTTTGGAGATTAAAATCTTAGTAATTTTCTACTCTAATTTATTATTCGATTTGAAGATTAAAAATTTCATCGTTTATTAAATTTGATTGTGTCACATATTACTCGATTTGAAGATTAAAAACTTCACCCTTTATTAGATCCGGTATCAGGTATTACACTGTTAGAAGATTAATAACTTCATCGTTTATTCATTCTGAATGTGTCAGATTGGTTTGGAGATTAAAAACTTCACCATTTATTAATTCTGGCTATGTCGTGACACAAACAACAATTCTCGTGGTTGACTCAACAACGTAATAGAGGCGTTGAATGTGAATCTCCTTGCAAGAAATATGTTTGGAATGTGGTATTTATTTATTTATCAAGCGATTTCTCCTTACTTAGTGCAATTTAATAGAATTGAGGAAAGAATAAGTAGAATGTTAAAGGAGATGATAAAAAGCCTTGTTGTAAGTTCTGGTTTACCCCAGATCTTGTGGGAAGAAGTTATTCTTACGGCTAACTGAATACTCTGTTGAGTTCCTCATAACAAAACGCAATCCATTCATATGAGAAATGAATGAAATGAAGCCCAACTTAAATATTTTAAGTGTGAGGGTGCTTAGCTAAAATGCAAGTTCCTAAACCCAAAAGGGTAGAGATTATACCGGAAATTATTGATTGCACTTTTATAGGATATGCACAGTAAGCCATTTCGTTTTCTAATTCATAAATCAGAAAATCCCGACATTCATATCAATACAGTAATCAAATCAGATAATGTTGAATTCGCTCAGAACATTTCCGTATAAAAAGGTATTTAGTGAAAATTTAAGCGAACATGGGAAGAAGCAAAAGGAAGTACACCTATTAAGGTGAATCTAAGATGTAGTAAACATCAAATGATAACTACTTCCTTTGGACAGGATTTTCAAACATTCTTGTTGGAAAATGAGCCCCAAACATTTAAAGAAATATTGTCTTCTTCGGAAGCAAAATATTGAAACGAGGATGTCAATAGTAAGATAGAATCCATATTAAGTAATCATACTTGGGAAAATGATTGATCTTCCTCCAGGAAATAAACCTTTGGATTCTAAGTAGATTTTCAAAAGGAAAATAAAAGCTGATGGTATTATTGAAAAATATAAGGCAAGATTGATTAAGGATTAAGACAATGAGAAGGTCTTGATTAATTGGACACATGATTACCGTTAACGAGAATTACATCTATTCGGATGGTAATAGCGTTAGCCACCGTGTATGGCCTTGAAATCCATCAGATAGACGTAAAAGACAACCTTCTTAAATAGAGATTTGGAGGATGAATTTATATAGAACAACCTGAAGGGTTCGTGGTTCTTGGAAAGAAAAGAAGGTGTGCCAACTTGTTAAGTCACTTTAAAGACTAAGACAAGCACCCAAATAATGACATGTGAGATTTGACCAAATAATATTGTCAAATAATTTCAAAAATTAATTAGTGTAAACAAATATGTTTATGTTAAGAATAGTTCAAATCATATAGTCATTATTTGATTATATGTAGATGATATGTTTATAAAATATTTAAAATGGGGGCTTTTATATTATGCATGACAAAAGCAAATGTTAGATGCAATGTCTTAAATGATATAATTTTTGAAACTCGTTGATATAGTAGTTGGTAAATTCATCAGCTGTTTAGTCTTAATGAAGACTAGTTGATGAAACTACTAATTCGGAAGTTGGTCACATGCCTTTCTCGAAAGGTCATTTTTTTTAATAAAAATTTTATAAAGTGTTGTCACTTTAAAGGTTGTGTCTTTTCGTAAAATAATATGTTTGTGCATTTTAGGATGGACATGACAGTTCATGAACGAATGTATGAATACGTTGGTCTATAATACGGTGAAGTAACCGATGAACATGACCAATATCCATTGCAAGTTGAATTTATTTAATGAATGAAAGTGCTATAATTTGTATATCATATAGGCGTATGAATAAATAACATACAATTAATGCTTGGAAATGACAGAGTGATTGATAAATGTGTTATATATTAAAAGGTTGTGGTTACAACTAATGCCATTCATTCGAGCTGTTGTAATAATATACTTTAACTACATTAAGTGTAGTCAATCATATGATATGCAATCAAAAGTCGAGACGTATTAGTCTACAACATAAGACAATTTGCATTAAACGTTTATGACAATAAAACGCGTTTTGTAGTATAGTGCAAATTATATTTTGCACTACAATAAGTATTTCGCGATAATTGAGGTGTATAGTGATAGAAATTAGATCACCGGTTCAACCGATTCCAAATAGTTAGTGGAAGAGAGATGTATTGGAAATCATCCAAATAAATGTGCATTGATCGCGCTACAGTGGAGGCTGAGTTTATAGCCTTAGACAAGCCCGGTAAAGAAGCAAAATGGCTCCAAAATTTCTTGAAAGATATTCTATTTTTGCCTAAATGTTTGGCACCTATATGTATATATTGTGATAGTCAAGTGACAATAGGAAGGGCTGGGAGCGTTATGTATAACAGAAAGTGTCGTCACATAAGATGCAGACTTAGAACCGTAAAACAACTACTTTATAGTAAAATTATCACAATTGATTATGTAAATTCAAAGGATAATGTGGCGGATCCGCTTACAAAGGCCTAGCTAGAAAGGGAGTTGAGAAATCATCTATGGGAATGGGACTATGGCCAAAGACAGGTCATCATGGCGGTAACTCTACCTAGAATTTTGGAGGTTCGAGATCTAGGTTCAAGGAGCGCAAACAAAGTTATGCATGACCGGTTCAACATTGTCAAATATAATATTTTAGTCCATTCTCGTGATGAAGACAATGTCCAGTAACAAGGATAAAATGTTAAGACATTTTTAATGGTTTCTAAGTTTGATACAAGGTATATCAAATAGTGTTTCTACCAGATAACACGTTTATGAATCACCTATGTAAGTGTGAAGTGTAAGCCGCTTCAAGGAGAATTCTGTAAGGACAGTTCTCTACGCACTTATGAACCAGGTGGTGTTCATGGCTGAAACGAACACAACAATAAGAACCAAAGGCAGTTAAGGGTTGATTGTGTGACTTATGGTTGTCTAGGTATACACCAAAGCTCGACAGTTCAAAGATATCAATTCTACCGATTGACCGAGTATATCCAACATAAGTTCACTACGGAAAGTTCAAAGCGAATCCTACTTATCCAGATGCGATTAATCCTCACTTGCAAATTACACTGTATTTTCATGCATGTTTTTACACATATGCCTATTCCCCATTCATGTGGGGGATTGTTGCGATTTTTCTTTTAAGAGCGTGAATGAAAAATGAAAGATGCACCTTTTGGATTGCATCTTTCCATCTCACCCTTCCTTTCTCTATAAATTTAGAGGATTGGTCTCATTTTTAATGTATGAAAAATCTTAAAATTTCTTCCCTTTTTTATTTATTGTTGCATTATTTTCAAATAAAGATAAGTGTCAAGTGTGATTTGCTCTGTCTGTTGAGTTCGCTAAAATTCTGTAGTTTCGATTGCCAGTGTTGCAGAATAGTTATTCTGTTCTATTCTGGGAGGAATTAATCCAAAACCTTGAGCAATAATAAGGGGATTAAATTCCTTAATGACACACAAGCAACTTGTAGGCTCGAAATTATTATTTCACGTTTTATTTATTAAAGTTTGTTTACTTCTCTAATTTTCTGATTTTGAACACATATTACCAATAATTTTGACAGTATACAACTACAAATAGAGTTATTTTCATATCAAGTGCTCGTAGTGCACGTAACATTCTTCCGAATTAATCAAGTGGTCACATATCCGAATCTTTAATGTAACTGAGTTATACATTTCCCGATAAAAATGCCTACTATCCTACTGTAAATTTACAAGAGCAAACTGAAAGTTGGTAATTGTTATATTTACAATAAAAATAGTTACTACTTTATACCCCTAGACTTACTCACCTATTTTTTCATTCATTAACATCAACAGTAAACTGAACAAAATATTAAACTCCAATAAAGTATGTTAAAAATTACGAGGTTTTTAAATTAAAATTTAGAAAAGAATTGTAAGGTTTCAGGTTCAAGTTCTATGAAAGTAAAAACATTACACACAAACTGATTCAAACACCAAAATTATATATAAAAAAAAATACTACAACATTAAAGTTGGTGGGGTGATTTCCTGAGGGTAAAGTGTCATTACGCCAGCAATAGAATGTTCTTGAATAGCCAAAGCTTTCAACAATTGGTACACGAAACATAAAACAGGGATCATGTTCGCCACAAAACTTGATTAAGACTTTTCTACCGCGGTAGGTTAAAACTAGAAGTTTTTTCTTTAGCATACCAACTTGTGCAGTAGATACATAGAATATAACCAAATTTGACTGAATATTTACTTTTCTTTGAATTACCTAAACTTATTCAAAGCCGTTACCGTTTCTGAACATGGCTTTTGGACTTGGACAAAAATATTGTGTTGATTTTGAGAAGGATTGCCATTTCAAGCATGGACGGCGGCTTTCTCTCAAATTTGTGGCATTTATGCCATGAGCATTCGTGAAGGCAAGGCCACAACAACCCCCTATTTCCTCTCACCACACTCTCAATTTAACTTTTTGGAGTAATTGCGTGAAATATGATGGATTAAGATGTTTGTTTTACTTGGGTATATTGGAATATTGTATTTGATTATTTCCACTTGTTATGTATTATATATTTTTTGGTTTCTCACCCGGTGTTTGATGTTCGGTACCCTCATTGCGGCTGACTATAACCAAGTTCGCACTGAAAAGTCCCACATTGGGGGGAGGGGGTCGAACGCACCCTAACAAAGGCAACTTCATACCAAAGACTCAAATCCAAGTAAGTGTGTTTAGGAAAATAATGTACATAAATTAATAATGATGTGGCATGACACGTGAAACTATCAAAAGGTTATAAATGGCCAAAGAATCATAGACTGGTGCGGACAAAAAGAGATACGAGACAAAAGGACAAAAAGAGGTGCGAGACAAAAGGGAGAAAAAGAGATACGGAAACAATAATGAGGTATGAGATAAGAGGCTCGGAAGCCCCATCCCTATTTGAGCGTAATTACTTATGAGCTACGAGAAGAATAATGAACCACGTCAAATAAGAAGATAATGATACAACATTTCAAAGGAAATAAATACCGGAACCGTTAAGGAATATTTGTATTCAATATAATGATTATATAACGCATCATTTAATGTCACTAAATATCCATAATAGCCTCATTATGATTTAGATGTAACATACATTTTCAAAGATTCTCCTAAGAGACCTATAAAAAGAGAAATATGTAATTATCTCATGCAAATGGACATGATCAACTTGTCAATGTTGAAGACATAAATGAGGCATTGCAAAAAATAATTGCTTCTCAAGTCAGTATAGCTCTTCAAGACATCGTTAACCAGTTACCTGCTGCTCCGCCCACACCAACCCCAAACAATAATACTTTAGAAAACCCCCATTGTGGACTGGTTAATTCAGGAAGTGGTGGAACTCCTAGTGAAATGCAAGAAGGAGACCTAGGTAATCTAGTTAGTTTTGATTTACAAAATCTCGTACTAACCTTGCAAAAACTGCTTAAGGAGAAAAATGAACGCATCGAACAAATACCTACGGTACCGCTTATGAACAAAGGAGTAGACATAGACAAATATTCTCAACAACCATGAAAGTTGAGTGCCGCCCCCTCCCAATTTCGAAGAAATTTAAAATGCCTGATATTCCAAAGTACGATGGAACATCAGACCCACGAGACCACGTCATTGCATTCACCACATGAGTCAAGGGGAATAACTTGACTAAGCAAGAAATTGAATCGGTCCTGGTAAAAAACTTTGGTGAAACACTCACCAAAGGAGCATTAACCTGGTATTCTCTTTTACCTGAAAATTCTATAAATTCTTTTGCTGAGCTTGCAGATTTATTTATTAAAGCACATTCGAGAGCTCAAAAAGTTGAAAAGAGGATGGAGGACATCTTTAAAATCAAGCAAGAAAATTTCGTGTTACTGAGAAAATTTGTAGATAGATTTCAACGGGAAAAAATGATGCTACCGTGAGTACCTGACAACTGGGAAAAGTTTAGAAGCCACGAGAAGACTCAAAGAAAGCCTTCGAGAATTCCTAGCAACAACGTGGAACAACGTCTACAAAAGGTATATCATAAAGATGGGGATCGATGAAGATATCATCTTGCGGCCTAAAACATATGAGAAAACAAGTTCAAGGGGTATAGAAAATGAAAGGAGATCCCGTAAAAACATGTACGATCCTTATATGGGACATGCGGGAAAAGACTCAAGGTCAAAACAAGAAAGTTACGATCATAAATCCAGACATAGGGAATCGGGCTCCTTAATACGCTCAAATTACACTTTAATAATTCGTGTAAGGTGGTCGGTATCAAATATAATAACCCAACGAGGTTGGGATCGAAACCCACAGGGAATATGTGTGAAAAGGTTACTTAAATCAGTATGTTGCCCGACTGAAATCGTAATTCTATTTGGTTAATAGTAACATGAGTGTAGAGTATTAGTAGCAAGAGTATGAATAGAAGTTATTTTGGAATGGTAACTAATTGAAGCGTTGATATGGTAATTAATGAGATTAATTAAACCAAGGTTGTGTCCCCGTTAATAAAGTGTAATGCTATTGGTGTTAATATGATATATTTCTAATGGTCGGTTCTTGGTATGCAATTGATTTCAAAGCAACTACCCAATATTTCCCAGTAGTTGGATAGTATTTTCTCTTTTAAATTTCCCAAATGTAGAAGAGTTTCAATTCATAACAATCAATATATGCCAAATAAAACCCACTTATCCCTAAGTGATTTTATTAAACAAGGTGTAAGGCCTTGAGTTTTTTATATTTACTTCTATCAAAGTCCAACCCACTTTCCCAAGCAAAATAAGAATTTAATGGCTTGTGTTAATGTTTGCAACCACCAACAATAAATGAAGAATGAGAAGTAAATAAATACCAACCAACCATTATACATATATTCAATGTTAAATACCCATTAACATAACACTTATTTAGGGTCCACAACCTTAGTATTTAAAGTTAGCTACACATACTAAAATACAAGGAACAACTAATATTTAATGCCATAAATGCTTACAAAGGAGGGAATCTTCAACTAAAAGCTTCCAAAAAGAGAGAATATTTATATCTTGGAATGTAGTGTAAAGGGTAGACAAGATTAGCCCACAAAAGCTTCATAAAACTATTTATAGTGGGGCAAAAATTGGGATATAAAATGGACAAAATTACCCTTTTAGGTCTGATATGCGATGATTCTTGTCGCAGAACAAGTATGCGGTCCGCATTCTAAGCGTCCAGACCGCAGAGTAAAACCTTAGTTCTCAGATCTTCACCGCATTTCCATTATGCGGTCCATATTTGAGTTCTGCTGCCGCATTTTGTCTCGTATTGCTGACCTTCAGTAATCTTTATGGTTGGTTATGTGGTCATTATGTGGTCGCATCTTGAACCGCATTCTTCTCTTAAAATTATGCTCAGGACTCTGTTTCAGTTTGCGATCCTCTTGTCCATTGTGCGGCTCACATGTATGATCTGCGATCATATAGTGGACCGCAGACAACATTTGTGCAATCTTTTGCTCTTTTCTTTCCCTTTTTGCTTCCATTCCAATGTTCTCGAGTTCCCCTTCCTCATGTACTGTAGAAGTAACAAAACTACATAAGTATCGATTATAATTGCATTAAAACAAGCTAAAATTTAAACAATTAGTATGTAAATGTGTCGATTCTCCGGCACATCAACACCCCCAACTTAAACTCTTCCTAGTCCTCAAGCAACAAAAATAACTTAGCCTATCCTAGATTCTACTAACAAAACATGAAACCATAATGATTGCGGGTGGTGTTCATTGCTAGTAACTAAAGCATACATTTACAATTGTTTTACCCTTCCTAAGAAAATAATATATTTATAAAAAAAACTTTCAACTTGTGAATCTTGTGATAGCAACACGATAGGGGATTCAAGATTTACTAAAAAAAAATAAGAAACGTGCGAAAGCTTAAAGAAAATAAAGAAACGAAAAATACAGAAATTAAAGATAGATTGAATTCAAGAAAGAGTTTCTTGAATTCAAGAAGTCTATTCTTGAAGTTAAATCCTAACAACAACAATTAGCTAACAAAGAACTAATCGCCTTTGGTAAAGAATTAAAAACAAGAAATAGATTGTGAAACCCGACCCTTTAGAATAACAAGAACAACAATAAGCCTAAACTTATCACCTTTCCTGAATACCTAGAAGTGATATAAGATTTCGAAAAGGGTTTAATTCTTACCACCATAAGTTGAGTCTTGAAGGTTGAAGAATAAATCCAAGAGTGGCCAGATAAGAGTGCAAGAAAATTTCATAAGTTTTATTGATAATAATCTGAATAATCTGCCTAAAAACAAAGAAGATACCCCTTTATATAGAGGATGATCTCGAAATTATCCTTAAATAGTAGGAAATAAAGTCCTAAACTACTTTGGACAACAAGTCCAACTAAAATAGGAAAATGTAAAATTCTAGGAAATCAAAACCAAGTCAATCTGGGAAAGTAATTCTACCCAACTTAGGGAAATGAAACTATTATCCTTAACTAACTAAGAAAGCAATAAATATGTCGTAACAAACTGGGAAAATCCCATTTATGGCTGGTGCTTAATTCAGGTGCCTTTAAGGCTGGTGCTTGGACCCCAATCAACCTCCTCTTGGATTTGGACTTGGACCACGAAATGAGTGTAACATTTAGCTAAATCCTCTACATAATTTGTAGATCTTGTTCAACCATTAGCGCCTTCTTGATCTCCCATTGTAGCCCAAGAATCTTGTCTTGCTTCTCCTTAGTTTGAGACCTCATGAATGGCATTCTTGGAGCTTCTATAGCTTTATACTTGTCCATGAAGCTATCATTCCCCTCCTCTTGAAAAATATTCGTCCTCAAATTTGAACCTACATCGAACAAGGATACGTCAGCAACATTAAAAGTAGTACTTACTTGAAACTCACCTGGAAGGTCTAATTTGTAGGCATTATCTCCAATTCGTTCAAGTACTTTAAATGGTCCATCTCCTCTAGGGTGCAATTTTGTCTTCCTTTTTGAAAGAAATCTCTCCTTCCGCATATGAACCCAAACCAAATTATCAGGCTCAAAGATAACTGATTTTTGAACTTTATTCCTTCGTTTAGCTACTTGCTCATTCCTCCTCTCAATTGCAAGTCTCGTATGCTCATGAATAGTCTTCATAAAGTCAGCTTTCTTCTTTCCATTAAGACTAACTATCTCATTAGTAGGCAAGGGCAATAAGTCAAGGGGTGTAAGGGGGTTAAAACCATAAACAACTTCAAAAGGAGAATAACCAGTAGATGAATGAACAGTTCGATTGTAAGCAAATTCTACCATAGGCAAATACTCATCCCAAGCAGTTAACTTTTCTTTTAGAATAGCCCTCATCATATTTCTAAAATTCTATTTACTACCTTAGTTTGCCCATCAGTTTGTGGATGAAACGAAGTAGAAAACAACAACTTTGGGCCCAATTTCCCCCAAAGCGCACGCCAAAAGGGGATTAGAAACTTAGCATCCCTATCGCTAACAATAGTTCGAGGTATACCATGCAATTGAACAAATTATCTAACAAATAAATCAACAACATGAGAAGCATCATTAGTCTTTAAACAAAGAATAATATGAGCCATTTTTGAGAACCTATCTACCACAACAAAGATGCTATTGTAACGACCCGGCCCGTCGTTACGGAAATTTCCACCCCGTTACCTTGCATTAACATATCTTATGCTTCTATATCAGTGTTAGAACCTATCGGGTGAGTTAGGAGTGAATTGAATTAAAAATGAAGCAAATAGCATGTTTGAAGGAAGTTTGAATATGGAAAGTCAACCTAGAGTTGACTATCGAGTTAGAGTGCTCGGAATCGGATTCTGATGATTCGACTAGTTTCGAGGGATCATTTATGACTTAGGAGAGCAATCGGAATTGAATTTGGAGATCCGGTGTAGAAATAGGCTTGAATTGGCTATGGTTGAATTTTGGCGAAATCCGATCGATAGGTGAGATTTTGATCCGGAGTCGGAATGGAATTCCGACAATTGCAATAGTTCCGTTAGGTGATTTTGGATATGCCTGCAAATTTTTAGGTCATTCGGACATCGTTTGGTCGGGTTTTTGATCGAATGTGAATTTTTGAAGTTAAAGTTAAACTTAAGCTTAAATTTGTTGAAAACGAACGATTTTGATGTTAACGATAGAGTTTTGATGATTGGAACAAGTTCGAATAAGGTTATAGGGCGTGTTGGTTCTTTTGGTTGAGGTCCCGGGGGCCTCGGGTGAGTTTCGGGGTGGTTTCAGACCATTTTTAGGCCATTTTTAACTGCTGGTTTATGTCTGTAGCACTGTTCTACGCGATCGCGGACAATGGGACGCGATCGCGGTGAGTAAAATGTGCGAAAAATATTAATGAATCGCGATCGCGTGAAATGCTCCGTGATCGCGAAGAAGGGCAATTTCTATTGCATTGATCCTACTTCAGAAGCTCATATATTTTTATCTACAAGGAATTTTAAGGTAATTCAAAAACAAAAGTTGTAGCACATCGTGTCTAGTTTTCAGAAAGCTAAAGTAATCTTGATTTGGACTTGTGTGTAAATAGTTATGGACGTTAATCTATAGGGTGTCCGAGAAGGATCTCTAATACACATGTATAATTTAGGAAGCTTATATCTCGAAATGTATATGGATTCAGACAATGAGTATCAAATAAACGTTATAGCCCTATGTTTCTAGTTTCCAGAACATCAAACCATTCATAATTCGGAGTTGTGTGTAAATTGTTATGACCATTATACTGAAGCCTGTCCGGAGGAACCAGAATTTGTTCACCGCGATCGCGAAGCCTTTCCCGCGATCGCGAAGGGTAAATTTTGGGCCAAATTTTGTTCTTCGCGATCGCAGAGCCATTCCCGCGACCGCGATGAGTAATATGCCTGGGAAAAATGTTTTTAAAACATTCAAGTCGCGAAATCAACCCATTTTTCCACCATTTTTGGTCATTCTTGAGAGCTTTTGGACGGGAATTGAAGGATTTCGACGGGGAATCATTGGAGGTAAGTTTTATGAGTTAAATACATGATTTTATCAAAGAATATTCCATTTATTCTCTGAATTTGGGTAAGAAATCAAGAAAATTAGGGCTTTGAGCAAAAATCTTAAAATGGGGATTTGAAGGACCATTTGTGGTCCGAATTGGGAGTTCTTGGTATGTACGGACTCGTGGAGAGACGAGGATTCCGAAAATGTGAGTTTCATAATTTTTCGATATGTGGGCCTGGGGCTCGGGTTTTGCCAATTTCGTGATTTCTGATATTTTTCGAGTTCTATCGATTGGGTGATGTTCTATTAGCCTATTTTGATATATTTGTGCTGATTTGTGCTAGTTTTAACGTGCGTGGATGCCGGTTCGAGGAGCTAAGGCGTAGCGGACATGAGCTTTCGTCGGTTCGAGGTGAGTAATACTTGTAAATGATGTCCTGAGGGTTAGTAAACCCCGGACTTGCACATCTTAGTGCTGTGTTGAGGTGACTTGCACGCCGGATAACCGGCGTGGGGTAGAGCACCATTGGGGATTGTGACTTGGTCCGTCCCGCGTAATAAATAATAACACCTAATTGTTGAAATGAATTGGACTAATTATCATGTTTGGACTTCATGCCAATTATTTGAGTCCTTCAGGGATTGGTATCACTGTTTTGATAACATTGTGCATATTTTATTCTAAATTTAAGTTTTAAAATGGTATTTTTGCTATTCAGCATTTTTATAAGGTTAGAAAAAACTTGAACAAGGTCTTAATAACATTTTTAGCTGTGAGCTAATATGATATTGTTGCCCGTAGCGCTTTCTTGATTATTTGTTAGGCTGATTGGGGCCGAGGGCCATATGTTAGGACATGACATTTTATGTGAGCATATGCATACACATGCATGGATCGGGCTGCACGCCGCAGTGGTATACGGATCGGGCTGCGCGCCGCAGCAGGTGTGATATTAATATTGTGCTTGGGCTGTAGGAGCCCCTCCGGAGTCTGAACCCCCACAGTGAGCATGGGTACCCAAATTGGATCGGGCTACACGCCATAGCGGTCATATGCATTGCATGGCATACATACATTGGTTTACGTGTACTACGTGGCATAATATTCAACACTCATACATTACTGGCACACATGCATTAGTTTCCTTATTGACCAGATCTCCTGGTGTAAATTGATAAGGAGTGCTGAGCCCGAGGGGCTGATTTGAGTGCGGACTTGCACTGCTTGAGATTGTATCCAGGTATTGGTATAATATTATGAAAGAAAGTAGCTAAAAATTGAGATTTTAATAATCTACTCACATATGCTTGAAAGGAATAAAAAGATAGTTCTGTATTGTGTAGCATGAGATAGTGCCTATCGTGGTTTTCTTCCCTTCAGCATTATTTACTTTTATTACCGCTGAGTTGGAAGTACTCACACCCGACTCCCTGCACCTTGTGTGCAGATCCGGGTACATCATAGTGGAGCTGATTCTATTGCGGCTCGGGAGTGCTTTTGGACAGTCGAGGTAGCTGCCAGCGTTCGCAGGACCTAATTCTCCAGTTTGTCTGTACTTTTGTTCTAATCATCCCACACTTGTGCACAGTTATATTCACTATTTACACTTTGTATACTCTGTAGAGGCTCATGACTCTTGACCCTTCGGTCTATGGGAGTTGGCACGTGTTGGGACTTGGTTCCCTATTTTTAATATATCTATCACTGTTGGATAAAGTGAGCTTGTGGCTCCGTGATTGTTGTTGATTGGTCGGGCTGGCCTAGCAGTGTGCTGGGCGCCATCACGACCGGATTTGGGGTCGTGACAGCTATCCTTACCATACCTTGTTCTAGGCAGTCCTAACACAAAGTCCATAGAAATATCAATCCATGGTGAAATAGGCATAGGTAATGGCATGTATAAACCATGTGGCAACACTTTAGATTTAGCTTGTTTGCATTCAAGGCATTGAGCACAAAATTTTTCGGCATCTTTTCTCATATTAGGCCAAAAAAAATTTTCAGCAAGGATGTCAAGTGTTTTAGGCACACCAAAGTGCTTCATAAGTCCCCCACAATGTGCTTCCCTCACAAAAACTTCTCGCAATGAACAATTAGGGAGACAAAGCTTATTCTCTTTAAAAAGAAACTCGTCTTTCATATTATACTTCTCAAAAGGCCCATTTAAACATGCTGAAAATGCAACATTAAAATCAGAATCATCAACATATAATTCTTTAATATGATCAAATCCCATCAACTTAGAAGTAAGAGTAGAAACAAGAGCGTACCTTATTGAAAGCGCATCAGAAACTATATTGTCTTTACCTTGCTTGTAGCTAATCACATAAGGAAATGTCTCAATGAATTCGACCCATTTGGCATGTCTTCTACTCAATTTCCTTTGGCTTTTCAAGTATCTTAAGGACTCATGATCAGTTTTTATCACAAAATCCTTTGGCCACAAATAATGCTGCCATGTAGCAAGAGCCCTTACCAAGGCATACAATTCTTTATCATAAGTAGAATAATTCAATGCAGCCGCATTCAGCTTCTCACTAAAATAAGCGATTGGTTTCGAATCTTGCATTAAAACAGCCCCAATACCTCTACCAGATGCATCACATTCAATTTCAAAAGACTTATTAAAATCGGGTAATTATAACAAGGGGGCAGAACACAATTTATCCTTTAAAATATTAAATGCAAGCTCTTGTTTTTCACCCCAATTAAAGACCTTATCATTCTTAATGACTTCAGTTAAAGGTGCAACAATTGAACTAAAATATCTAACAAATCTCCTATAAAAGCTAGCTAGTCCATGGAAACTTCTAACTTCGGTAATGCTATTAGGTGTAAGCCAATCTTCAATTGCTTTGATTTTATCTTCATTTACTTCAACACCTCTAGAACTCACAACAAAACCCAGAGAAACTACCTTATCTACACAAAACATGCACTTGGATAGATTTGCATGCAGTTGTTGCTCCCTAAGAACATTACAAACTTGTTTCAAATGTTCGATATGTTATTCTATAGATTTATAAAAGATCAAAATATCATCAAAATAAATGACTACAAATTTTCCATGAAAATCCTTAAAGATATGATTCATTAACCTCATGAATGTACTAGGTGCATTAGTTAACCCGAACGGCATCACTAACCATTCATACAATCCATATTTAGTTTTAAAGGCAGTTTCCCACTCATCTCCAGGATTCATTCTAATTTGGTGATATCCACTCTTCAAATCAATTTTAGAGAATATTTGTGAACCATGCAATTGGTCAAGCATATCATCTGAGCGAGGGATAAGATGGCGATACTTTACCATTATTTATTGATGGAGCGACAGTCCACACACATCCCCCAAGTGTCCCAAAAGCATGAGTACAGAACATGGACTCATACTTTCTCTAACAAATCCCTTATCAAGCATCTCCTCTACTTGTCTTTGCAATTCCTTTGTTTCTGCCGGATTGCTCTTATAAGCAGGCCTATTAGGAATTTGTGATCTGGACACAAAGTCAAATTGATGCTCTATTCCCCTTAAAGGTGGTAAACCTTTAGGAAGATCCTCAGGGAAAACATCTTCAAAATCCTGCAAAAGGTTAGAAATAACACTAGGCAAAGAGGATATTAATGAATCATTATTAAGAAGAACTTCCTTATAAGTGAGCAAGATAATAGGCAGCCCCTCCTTTTTCGCAATTAAACACTCTTTGGCTTTTGCAAGGCTAACGTTTTTTTAAATCTTAGTCTCTTTCCTCTCACCATTGTTTTTTATCACTCTTACCCACCTTTTCTTTCCTCTCATTGCTGCCCTCTCTCTCCTCAGACCTCACTTAAAATTTACCCTCTTTTTCTTTCCCTTTAGTCTCTTGTTTTGATCCCTCCCCATGTTTTCCCATTTATTCTTTCATCTTTCTTTTATCATCATATACTTAAAAGGAGTTAAAGGTGCAAGAATGTATTTCTTGCCATTATGCTCAAGAGAGTATCTGTTTTTCCTCCCATCATGAAAAGCACTCCTATTTAATCTGCCATGGGCGCCCTAACAAGATATAACAAGCTTGAATGGGTACTATATCGCATAGAACTTCATCAGCATACCTTCCAATCTTAAAAGAGACAATGCATTGTTTATTCACCTTGACCTCTCCACTATCATTAAACCATTGTAACCTATGAGGTCTTGGGTGCTTTGTCCATTCCAGCCCTATCCTTTCCACCAACTATGCACTCAAAACATTAGCACAACTCCTATTATCAATTATCATAGAACAAATTTTATCTTTAATCCCACACAGGGTATGGAATTTATTTTTCCTTTGTTCTTCATTAGAGTTCCCCAGATTAATGTGCATAAGCCTCCTAACCATAAAATTCAACCCACTATCCATGAACTCCATCTCTTCTCCTTGTTCATTCTCGACAAAGTTTTTTTCTTGTTCTTCACCTGGTTCACTATTTTCGCTCTCATATCCCCATCCTCTTTGATTAGGAAGTTTTTTCTACTTGGGCATTCATAAGCCTTATGCCCTCTCCCTTGACACTTGAGACATTGAATAGAAGAAGCAGAAGTAGAAGTCTTAGGCATAAAAGGCTTACCCCCATATTTGGATTCCAATTCCTCTTGCCCTTGTCTTCATGTAATTTAGAAGTAGATGTCTCCTCAGATTTTGGCCATTGCGTCTTTGGAATAGTAGTTGGCCGGCTTCTCCTTGAGCTAGATTGCTGTCTTTTTTTGTTTTGTCTTTCTACCTTTACGGCTAGTTCAACTAACTCCTCTAAAGTTATATATTATTACAATTCGACTACATCAACTATTTCCCTAATTAAACCATTCAAAAACCTAGCCATTGTAGCCTCCTCTTCCTCCACACAATTAGCTTGGATCATAGTCATATCCATAGCCTTAAAGTACTCATCTACAGACATGGACCCTTGACTTAACGCTTGAACGTTGTTGAAGATCTCTATAAAAGTGTGATGGCACAAATCTCTTCCTCATTACTCTCTTCATCTCAGCCCACGTAGCAACGAGTGCTTGTCCTTCTTGCAATCTATCCCTAAAAAGCTTTTCCACCAGATTGCTGCGTAGTCCGAATACTCAACAGCAGCAAGTTTAACCTTCTTGCCCTCCGAATAGTTGTGGCAGTCAAAGATAACTTCCACTTTTCTCTCCCAATCAAGGTACACGTCTGAATCCCTTGTTCCCTTGAAAGATGGCATCATCATTTTTATGCTATTTATATTATCATCTTCAAATTTTTGTCTTTGTCCCCTTCTATCTCTTCCTACCTGATCAAAATCAATATCATCATTAAAATCATCGATTGGGTTTTCTTGATTTTCAATGGCGGGGGGTATATTTCTCCAAGCTTGGGGTCTTGCATGATCTCCCCTCATAAGTTCAGCTATTGTAATATTTTTCTCAGCAATGGTGTCCCTCATCTCTTGGAATTGCAAATTCCACCTTTCAAATTGTTGATGCGTAGCTTTCAAGGTGAAATCAGTCCTTCCTTTAATTTTGGCTTCTTGAAGATTTCTTTGATCATCATCACTACCAGTATGAGACATCTTGAAAAAAGAAATATATATTTCTCTCAATACAACCCTTGGTCGTTAATCTTTAGATTTATTAATAAACCTTACTAGTCACTACCCTTTAGTGATAAGAATTTTGAGTTAGAAAAAGAAAAGGAGACTGGAAGAACAAACCTAGAAAGAATAGGAATTGGTTAGTAGAGAAAAAAAGGAAATAATTTAAGAAACCCAAAACCCACAAGAAAATGGAAGAGGTTTCCTTAATCTTTAAGAACTAGGATCCCCTCTTCTTGTTTCCGTTTTTGACTTGGAAACAGAATAGTACAAGAACACTTTTTGTAGGCTAAAACTCGTTTTTTTAATCAAGAACCTCCCAAGATTATCAAGATTGAAATCTTGATTTGCCTAAGCTCTGATACCACTTGATAGCAACACGATAGGGGATTCAAGAGTTACTAAAGAAAAAAACAAGAAACGTGCGGAAGCTTAAAGAAAATAAAGAAACCAAAAATGTAGAAATTAAAGATAGATTGAATTCAAGAAAGAGTTTCTTGAATTAAAGAAGTCTATTCTTGAAGTTGAATCCTAACAACAACAATTAGCTAACAAAGAACTAATCGCCTTTGGTAGAGAATTAAAAACAAGAAATAGATTGTGAAACCCGACCCTTTAGAATAATAAGAACAACAATAAGCCTAAACTTATCACCTTTCTTGAATACCTAGAAGTGATCTAAGATTTCGAAAAGGGTTTAATTATTACCACCTTAAGTTGAGCCTTGAAGGTTGAAGAATAAATCCAAGTGTAGCCACACAAGAGTGCAAGAAAATATCACAAGTTTTATTAATAATAATCTGAATAATCTACCTAAAAACAAAGAAGATACCCCTTTATATAGAGGGTGATCATGAAATCCTTAAATATTAGGAAATAAAGTCCTAAACTACTTTGGACAACAAGTCCAACTAAAATAGGAAAAGGCAAAATTCTAGGAAACCAAAACCAAGTCAATCGGGGAAAGTAATTCTACCTAACTTAGGGAAAGGAAACTATTATCCTTAACTAACTCGGAAAACAATAAATATATCCTAACAAACTAGGAAAATCACTTTATGGTTGGTGCTTAATTCAGGTGCCTTTAAGGCTGGTGCTTGGACCCCAATCAACCTCCTCTTGGACTTGGACTTGGACCACGAAATAAGTGTAACACTTAGCTAAATCCGTAGATCTTGTTCCACTATTAGCGCCTTCTTGATCTCCCATTGTAGCCCAATAATCTTGTCTTGCTTCTCCTTAGTTTGAGACCTCGTGAATGGCCTTCTTGGAGCTTCTATAGCTTTATCCGTGTCCATGAAGCTATCATTCCCCTCCTCTTGAAAAGAATTCGTCCTCGAATTTGAACCTACATCGAACTAGGATAAGTCAACAACATTAAAAGTAGTACTTACTTGAAACTCATCTAGAAGGTCCAATTTGTAGGCATTATCTCCAATTCGTTCAAGTACTTTAAATGGTCCATCTCCTCTATGGTGCAATTTTGTCTTCCTTTTTGAAGGAAATCTCTCCTTTCTAATATGAACACAAACCAAATCACCAGGCTCAAAGATAACTGATTTTCGAATTTTATTCCTTCGTTTAGCTTCTTGCTCATTCCTCCTCTCAATTGCAAGTCTCGTATGCCCATGAATAGTCTTCATCAAGTCAGCTTTCTTCTTTCCATTAAGACTAACTATCTCATTAGTAGGCAAGGGCAAT
This sequence comes from Nicotiana noctiflora, assembly GCA_032618575.1. Classification (NCBI taxonomy): domain Eukaryota; kingdom Viridiplantae; phylum Streptophyta; class Magnoliopsida; order Solanales; family Solanaceae; genus Nicotiana; species Nicotiana noctiflora. Next base: position 331,087 of record JASVEL010013494.1, on the reverse strand, counting down.
ATGTCAAGGGGTGTAAGGGGGTTATAACCAAAAATAACTTCAAAAGGAGAATAACCAGTAGATGAATGAACAGTTCAATTGTAAGCAAATTCTACCATAGGCAAATGCTCCTCCCAAGAAGTTAACTTTTCTTTCAGAACATCCCTCAACATATTTTCTAAAATTCAATTTACTACCTCAGTTTGCCCATTAGTATATGGATGACACGAAGTAGAAAACAACAACTTTGTGCCCAATTTCCCCCAAAGCACACGCCAAAAGTGGCTTAGAAACTTAGCATCCCTTTCGCTAACAATAGCTCGAGGTATACTATGAAATTTAACAACTTCTATAACAAATAAATCAGCAACATGAGAAGCATCATTAGTTTTTAAACAAGGAACAAAATGAGCCATTTTTGAGAACCTATCTACCACAACAAAGATGCTATCCTTACCATACCTTGTTCTAGGCAGTCCTAACACAAAGTCCATAGAAATATCAATCCAAGGTGAAATAGGCACAGGTAATGGCATGTATAAATCATGTGGCAACACTCTAGATTTAGCTTGTTTGCATTCAAGGTATTGAGCACAAAATTTTTCGACATCTTTTCTCATATTAGGCCAAAAGTAATTTTTAGCAAGGATGTCAAGTGTTTTAGGCACACCAAAGTGCCCGATATGTCCCCCACAATGTTCTTACCTCACAAAAACTTCTCGCAAAGAACAATTAGGGAGACAAAGCTTATTCTCTTTAAAAAGAAACCCATATTTCATATTATACATCTCAAAAGGCCCATTTAAACATGCTGAAAATGTGGCATTAAAATCAAAATCGTCAACATATAATTCCTTAATATTATCAAATCCCATCAATTTAGAAATAAGAGTAGAAACAAGAGCGTACCTTCTTGAAAGTGCATCGGCAACTATATTGTCTTTACCTTGCTTGTAGCTAATCACATAAGGAAATGTCTCAATGAATTCGACCCAATTGGCATGTCTTCAACTCAATTTCCCTTGGCTTTTCAAGTATCTTAAGGACTCATGGTCAATTTTTATCACAAATCCCTTTGGCCACAAATAATGCTGCCATGTAGCAAGAGCCCTTATCAAGGCATACAATTCTTTATCATAAGTAGAATAATTCAATGCAGCCACATTCAGCTTCTCACTAAAATAAGCGATTGGTTTCAAATCTTGCATTAAAATAGCCCCAATACCTCTACCAGATGCATCACATTCAATTTCAAAATACTTATTAAAATCGGGTAATTGTAACAAAGGAGGAGAACACATGTATCCTTTAAAATATTAAATGCAAGCTCTTATTCTTTACCCCAATTAAAGACCTTATCCTTCTTAATGACTTCAGTTAAAGGTGCAACAATTAAACTATAATCTCTAACAAATCTCCTATAAAAGTTAGCAAGTCCATGGAAACTTCTAACTTCAGTAATGCTATTAGGTGTACACCAATTTTTAATTGCTTTGATTTTATCTTCATCTATTTCAACACCTCTAAAACTCACAACAAAACCCAGAAAAACTACCTTATCTACACAAAATGTGCACTTGGATAGATTTGCATACAATTGTTGCTCCCTAAGCACATTACAAACTTGCTTCATATGTTCGACATGTTCTTCTGAAGATTTAGAAAAGATCAGAATATCATCAAAATAAACGACTACAAATTTTCTATGAAAATCCTTAAAGATATGGTTCATTAATCTCATGAATGTACTAGGTCCATTAGTTAACCCAAACGGCATTACTAACCATTCATACAATCCATATTTAGTTTTAAAGACAGTTTCCCACTCATCTCCAGGATTCATTCTAATTTGGTTATATCCACTCTTCAAATCAATTTTAGAGAATATTTGTGAACCATGCAATTGGTCAAGCATATCATCTAAGCGAGAGATAGGATGGCGATACTTTACTGTTATTTTATTGATGGAGTGGCAGTCCACACACATCCTCCAAGTGCCATACTTCTTTGGCACCAAAAGCACGGGTAAAGAACATGGACTTATACTTTCTCTAACAAATCCCTTATCAAGCAACTCCTCTACTTGTCTTTGCAATTCCTTTGTTTCTTCTGGATTGCTCTTATAAGCAGGCCTATTAGGAATTTGTGATCCAGACACAAAGTCAATTTGATGCTCTATTCCTCTTAAAGGTGGTAAAGCTTTAGGAAGATCCTCACGGAAAACATCTTCAAAATCCTGCAAAAGGTTAGAAATAACACTAGCCAAAGAGGATATTAATGAATCATTATTAAGCAGAACTTCCTTATAAGTGAGCAAGATAATAGGCAGCCCCTCCTTTTTCGCAATTAAACACTCTTTGGCTTTTGCAAGGCTAACGTTTTTTTCAATCTTAGTCTCTTTCCTCTCACCATTGTTTTTTTATCACTCTTACCCACCTTTTCTTTCCTCTCATTGCTTCCCTCTCTCCCCCCAGACCTCACTTCAAATTTACCCTCTTTTTCTTTCCCTTTAGTCTCTTGTTTTGATCCCTCTCCATGTTTCCCCATTGATTCTTTCATCTTTTTTTGATCTTCATATACTTGGGAAGGAGTTAAAGGTTCAAAAATGTATTTCTTGCCATTATCTCAAGAGAGTATATATTTTTCCTCCCATCATGAAAATCACTCCTATCATACAGCCATGGGCACCCTAACAAGATATGACAAGCTTGGATGGGTACTATATCTCATAGAACTTCATCAGCATACCTTCCAATCTTAAACGAGACCATGCATTGTTTATTCACCTTGACCTCTCCACTATCATTAAACCATTGCAACCTATAAGGTCTAGGGTGATTCATCCATTCCAGCCATATCCTTTCCACCAAATATGCACTCACAACATTAGCACAACTCCCATTATCAATTATCATAGAACAAATTTTATATTTAATCCCACACCGGGTATGGAATATATTTTCCCTTTGTTCTTCATTAGAGTTCCCCAGATTAATGTGCATAAGCCTCCTAACCACAAAATTCAACCCACTATCCATGAACTCCATCTCTTCCCCTTCTTCATTATCGACAAAGTTTTTTTCTTGTTCTTCACCCGGTGCACTATTTTTTCTCTCATATCCCCCATCCTCTTTGATTAGGATGTTTCTTCTAGTTGGACATTCATAAGCCTTGTGCCCTCTCCCTTGACACTTGGGACATTGAATAGAAGAAGTAGAAGTAGAAGTCTTAGGCATAAAATGCTTACCCCCATCCTTGGATTCCAATTTGCTCTTGCCCTTGTCTTCATGTAATTTAGGAGTAGATGTCTCCTCAGATTTCGGCCATTGCTTCTTTCGAATAGTAGTTGGCCGGCTTCTCCATGAGCTAGATTGCTGTCTCCTTTTGTTTTGTATTTGTACTTTTACGGATAGTTCAACTAACTCCTCTAAAGTTATATATTGTTGCAAGTCGACTACATCAGCTATTTCCCTATTTAAACCATTCAAAAACCTAGCCATGGTAGCCTTCTCTTCCTCCACACAATTAGCTTGGATCATAGTCATATCCTTAGCCTTAAAGTACTCATCTACAGACAAGGATCCTTGCCTCAAAGTTTGAAGATGTTGTTGAAGATCTTTTTGAAAGTGTGATGGCACAAATCTCTTCCTCATTACTCTCTTCATCTCAGCCCACGTAGCAACGAGTGCTTGTCCTTCTTGTAATCTATCCCTAGAAAGCTTTTTCCACTAGATTGCTACGTAGTCCGAAAACTCAACAACAACAAGTTTAACCTTCTTGCCCTTCTTATAGTTGTGGCAGTCAAAGATATCTTCCACATTTCTCTCCCAATTCAAGGTACAAGTCTGGATCCCTTGTTCCCTTGAAAGATGGCATCGTCATTTTTATGCTATTTATATTATCATTTTCAAATCTTTCTTTTTGTCCCCTTCTATATCTTCCTACCCGATCAAAATCAACATCATCATTAAAATCATCGATTGGGTTTTCATGATTTTTAATGGCGGCGGGTATATTTCTCCTAGCTTGGGGTCTTGCATGATTTCCCCTCCTAAGTTCAGCTATTGTAATATTTTGCTCAGCAATGGTGTCCATCATCTCTTGGAATTGCAAATTCCACCTTTCAAATTGTTGATGCTTAGCTTTCAAGGTGAAATCAGTCCTTCCTTTAATTTTGGCTTCTTGAAGATTTCTCTGTTCATCATCACTACCAGTATGAGACATCTTGAATAAAGCAATATATATCTCTGTCAATGCAACCCTTGGTCGTTAATCTTTAGATTTATTAATAAACCTTAGTAGTCACAACTCTTTAGTGATAGGAATTTTGAATTAGAAAAAGAAAAGGAAAGTGGAAGACCAAACCTATAAAGAATAGGAATTGGTTAGTAGAGAAAAAAAGGAAAGAGTTTAAGAAACCCAAACCCCACAAGAATAAGGAAGAAGTTTCCTTAATCTTCAAGAACTAGGATCCCTTCTTCTTGTTTACTTTTTTGACTTGGAAACCAAATAGTACAAAAACACTTTTTGTAGGCTGAAACTCATTTTTTTTTAATCAAGAACCTCCCAAGATTATCAAGATTGAAATCTTGATTAGCCTAAGCTCTGATACCACTTGATAGCAACACGATAGGGGATTCAAGATTTACTAAATAGAAAACAAGAATCGTGCGGAATCTTAAAGAAAATAAAGAAACGAAAAATGTAGAAATTAAAGATAGATTGAATTCAAGAAAGATTTTATCGAATTTAAGAAGTCTATTCTTGAAGTTGAATCCAAAAAACAACAATTAGCTAACAAAGAACTAATCTTCTTTGGTAGAGAATTAAAAATAAGAAATAGATTGTGAAACCCGGCCCTTTAGAATAACAAGAACAATAATAAGCCTAAACTTATCACCTTTCTTGAATCCCTAGAAGTGATCTTAGATTTCGAAAAGGGTTTAATTCTTACCACCTTAAGTTGAGTCTTGAAGGTTGAAGAATAAATCCAAGAGTAGCCACACAAGAGTGCAAGAAAATCTCACAAGTTTTATTGATAATAATTTGAATAATTTACCTAAAAACAAAAAAGATACCCCTTTATATAGAGGGTGATCATGAAATTATCCTTAAATATTAGAAAATAAAGTCCTAAACTACTTTGGACAACAAGTCCAACTAAAATAGGAAAAGGTAAAATTCCAGGAAACCAAAACCAAGTCAATTTGGGAAAGTAATCTACCTAACTTAGGGAAAGGAAACTATTATACTTAACTAACTAGGAAAGCAATAAATATGTCCCAACAAACTAGGAAAATCCCTTTATGGCTGGTCCTTAATTCAGGTGCCTTTAAGGCTGGTGCTTTGTGACGACCCAAAGGGTCTTCACTTATTTAATTAATCATTTCGAGCTTCTGAGCCCTTGAAAACCTCATTCTATGTTGCCTCGATTTACGTGCACGATCCGAGCATGTAGCCGGAAAGATTTTATGATAGAAAATATGAATTCTATGAGAAATTTGGATAAAAACGATATTAATATTGATATGGTTGACTTCGGTCAACATTTTAGGTAAACGAATCCGGACCCGAGATTTGGATGGTCCCGGGAGGTCCGTAGGAAAATATGGGACTTGGACATGTGTCCGGAGTCGAATTCTGAGGCCTAGAGCCCAAGTTATGAATTTTTATGTGAAATTGTTTTTGATGCAATTATTAAAGGAAATAAATTAATTGACCTTGGTATCGGGCTCGTATTTTGGTTCCGATGCCCGGTACAAGTCTTAAATATTATATATGTGATTTCTGTAAAGTTTGGTGACATTTGGATGTCGTTTGAGATGTTTTGGACCTTGAGTTCCAATGTTAAGAAGTTTTGAAAATCAAAAGTATGAAAATCATGAGTTTGAGGCTTGATTTGATTAAAACGAAGTGATATTGGCGATATGATCGCACTAACAAGTCCATAATGTGTTTTTGAGGTTGTGTACATGTTTGGTTTGGAGCCCGGGGGGCTCGGGTAAAGATTTGATAGGCCGTTGGATGAAACTCCGAATTTTTGAACTGCTGGTTTTTCACCCAGCTGTTGGCTTCGCAATTGCGAAGTTTTCTCGCAATTGCGAAGGGGGACAGGGCTCGCAAATGCGAACATTCATCGCAAATGCGAAGCTCCCTTTGGCCCAGCCTTGTTCGCAAATACGAACAATTATTCGCATTTGCGAAGGTCCCCAGTGCCAGCCTATGTTCGCAAATGCGAACAAATGTTCGCAAATGCGAACATTCCCCATTATGCCTTGGTTCGCAAATGCGAATCATTGTTCGCAAATGCGAACACTGCCTTATACAGCATGTGTTCGCAAATGCGAACATTAGTTCGCAAATGCGAACTGTTCGCAAATGCGAACAAATGTTCGCAAATGCGAACTTCCCACCCTTAGCTTATTTTTCAAACTCCAGAAATTGGTCGGGGTTCGCAATTGCAAACTCATGTTCGCAAATGCGAACACAGAGACCTGAAAAACACAAATTTCAGTCATTTCTTCACATTTTACAAAACCAAAACACCCATTTGCGATCCTTCAAGGATTTCTTCTACATCAAAACGATTGTAAGTCACTTTTTACTTAATTCTTTCAATTCCTAATATCATTAAACATGTTTTTCATAAGAAATCAAAGATTTTCAAGGTAAAATTCTTGTTTTTGTTAGAAAATAGGGTTTTTCATAAATTGGGGAATTGGACCTCGAATTGAGGTCCGATTTTGAAACAAATTATATATATGAACTCGTGGGGGAATGGGTAACCGGATTTTGGTCCTAACCTCGAATTCCGACCATGTGGGCCCGGGGTTGAAATTCACTATTCATGGCAGAATGTTGTAAAAGTTGTATTTGGTATTAAGAATTAGTTTGTGGAGTAGAATTGATGATATTAAATCAATTGTGTATAGATACGGTTGGATTGGAGCCAAATTGAAAGAAAAGACATTTCCACGGATTGAATTGTTCATAAGCATTCGAGGTAAGTGTTTGTTCTATCCTAGCTTGAGGGAATAGGATTATGTGTTATGTGTTATGTGTTATGTGATCGAGTGCGGTGTATGGGTTGTGGTGACGAGCATCCATACACTGGCGTCTAGTATGACCGTGAGTCGTTGAAAATGCTTATTTTGAGATATATTACAGATGAATTGTTATTGTTCTCCCTTGTTGGGACTTGTTGTGAAGATAATTACTGATTTCCCTTGATGGGACGGTTTATGAATTACTGTTTCTTTCATTGCCCTTAACTGTGATTGTTATTTGGGTGAGGAAGAGTGATAATGCATGAAGGGTGATGCCGTGCCATGTTTATTTATTTATTATGCACGAAGGATCATGCCGTGCCATGTTTATTTATTGATTATGCACGAAGGATCATGCCGTGCCCTATTATTGATTATGCACGAAGGATCATGCCGTGCCCTATTATTGATTATGCACGAAGGATCATGCCGTGCCTTGTTATTGAACCATGTACGAAGGATCATGCCGTACTATGGATGTGAGGATGAGAGTAAAAGCACGAAGGGTGATGCCGTGCAACTGCTTGCTATTTCTTGAAGTGATACTACTTGTGTTTACATTATACTTTATTTTTCCTTGTGAAATTATTAACTGTGATTAATTGTTGAATTCATTAAGGTATTCTTTATTGTGTTAATACTTGATTATTTCTTGTTATTTTGGGGTATACATATATATATATTGAATTGCACAGGTTTATGTGAGTGTCTGGTCCTAGGCTTGTCACTACTTCGCCGGGATAGGCCAGGCACTTACCAGCACATGGGGTCGGTTGTGCCGATGCTACACTTCTGTGCGTTTTTGCACAGGTCCAGGTTACGATCAAGAGCAGCAGCAGCAGCAGTAAATCGATTGCGTGGGAGTTGATCACATTTGAGACCGAGGTAGCTTGCGGACGTCCGCAGGCCCGGCGTCTCTCTCTTTATTTATGTTACTAGCTGTAGTCTCTTTGTTCCGAGACAAACAGAATTATGTTATATTTCTTTCAGACTTTTATGTGTAGTATTCCATAGTAGTTCGTGAGTTGGTGACTCCACGTCTTGGGTAGAGGATTTTAGTATGATTTTCACTTTGTAATCAGTTATTTCTATTTGATAAAGTATTCCACATTTATTTAATAAAAAAATTGTGTTAAAAACAGGATAGTATGAATACAGTGGCTTGCCTAGCTACTACGAGTAGGCGCCATCACGATCCCTATATTGGGGAAAAATCCGGGTCGTGACAAGTTGGTATCAGAGCTCTAGGTTACATAGGTCTCACCACTCACGAACAAGCTTAGTAGAGTTTGAGAGGTAGGTACGGAGACATCTGTACTTGTCCTCCAGAGTCTATTGAGTTAGGAAAAAGTCTCTCATTTGTTCTTTCTTGTCGTGCGACTTGTTCCTCAATTACTGATTGGATTTCTATTCTGTCCTTTCGCAGATGGTGAGGACACGCACTTCTTCGTCCGCTGACCAGCAGCCCGAGCCCCAGGCAGCTCCTGTGAGGGGCAGGGGCCAAGGCCGTATTAGAGGCCGTGGTAGGGGTAGAGCTCAGCCCCAGGCAGCTACCCCAGAGGTGGAGCCCCATATTGAGATTGACGAGGAGGTTCCGGTTCCAACAGCTCCAGTGGGCCCAGCTCAGGTCCCAAGAGAGGCTTTAATTGCCCCAGATCTTCGGGATGCCTTGATCAGAATAGCGGGATTCATGGACAGCATTGCCAGAGCGGGTTTATTATCAGTTGCCCCAGCCACTTCTCAGGCTGGAGGAGGGGCCCAGACTCCTATTGCTCATACTCCGGAGCCAGTAGCTCCTCAGCCTCAGGCACCAGTAATCCAGCCAGCTGTGGCCACTCAGTCAGGTACCACAGCTCATGCCGGTGATGGAACGGCCATGACTTCTGATTCGTTATGGAGGCTTGATCGGTTCTCCAAGCTATTTACCACTACATTCGGTGGAGCCGCATCAGAGGATCCTCAGGACTTTTTATTCAGTTGCCATGAGATTCTCAAGACTATGGGAATTGTGGAGACAAACGGAGTTGACTTCTGTACCTTCAGACTTGCAGGATCCGCCAAGACTTGGTGGAGAGATTATTGCTTGACTCGACCAGCAGGGTCCCCAGCTTTATCATGGGACCAGTTTGCGGAACTATTTATGGAGAAGTTTCTCCTTGCTACTCAGAGGGATGTACTTCGGAGGCAGTTTGAGCGCCTCCATCAGGGCACTATGACAGTTACACAGTATGAGACGAGATTTATCGACTTGGCTCGTCATGCAGTAGTGATACTTCCCACCGAGCGGGAGAGGGTCCGCAAGTTTATAGATGGGCTTAATCATCCGATTAGACTCCAGATGGCTATGGGCGTGGGGAGTGACATATCATTTCAGGAGGCAGCCAATGCAGCACGCAGAGTTGAGATGGCTCTTGCTAGGGGAGGCGGTTATTCTTCGGATAAGAGGCCTCGTCATTCAGGCAGGTTTGGTGGTTCTTCCTCTGGTAGCAGAGAATCCTTTGATAGAGGCCAGTCCTCCAGGCCTTTTCATTCCGCCCTTCAGGCTTCTCAGGGTGAATTAGGTGATCGTGGTTCTCGGGGGCATTATTCAGACCAGTCTCCTATTAATGCTCAGCCTCTTCAGAGTGTTCGTGGAGGCCATTCAGGTCGTCGGGGCCAGCAGCCCTATCAGTCTAAGAGTTGCTACGGTTGTGGTGACCCAGGTCATTTTATCAGGAATTGCCCTCTAGCAGCGGGCAACTCTCAGCAGCGAGGTCCTCGTCCTATGATTCAGGCCCCAGCTGACCCTCAGCCTGCCCAGCCAGCCAGAGGCGGGGGTAGAGATTATAGAGGTGGAGGTCGAGACCGTAGAGGTGGAGACCGTCCAGCGAGAGGTAGAGGTCAGCCAGCTGATGGTCGTCCTAGAGACGCAGCTCAGAGGGGAGGTGCAGATCCCCGATTCTATGCTTTACCAGCCAGGCCAGAGGCAGAGGCATCAGATGCCGTGATTACGGGTACTATTCTTGTGTGTGGCAGAGGTGCTTCAGTATTATTTGACCCTGGATCTACATATTCCTATGTGTCTTCCTACTTCGCACCGTATTTGGTCGTGCCCGCCTATGCTCTGGATATTCCAGTTTATGTGGCTACACCAGTGGGTGACTCCATTGTAGTCGATCGGGTGCATCGTTCGTGCGTAGTTATATTTGGGGGTCTTGAGACCCGTGTTGATCTGTTGCTCTTGGATATGGTAGATTTTGATGTCATATTGGGGATGGACCGGTTGTCCCCATACCATGCTATTCTTGATTGTCATGCTAAGACTGTCACCTTAGCCTTGCCAGAATCACCCCGATTAGAGTGGAAGGGTACCTCAAGCCACTCCGTTCGCACCGTTATTTCTTATGTTAAGGCTCGACGTATGGTCGAGAAGGGGTGTCTAGCTTATTTGGCTTATGTTCGTGATTCCAGCGCAGAAGTTCCTTCCATTGATTCAGTCCCTATTGCACGGGAGTTTCCGGAGGTTTTTCCTTCAGACCTGCCGGGCATGCCACCCGACAGGGATATTGATTTCGGTATTGATCTGGCACCGGGTACTCAGCCCATCTCTATTCCACCCTATCGTATGGCCCCGCCGGAACTAAAAGAGTTGAAAGATCAGTTGCAGGACCTTCTTGAGAAGGGCTTTATCAGGCCCAGTGTTTCCCCCTGGGGAGCACCTGTATTATTTGTAAAGAAGAAGGATGGCTCGATGCGGATGTGTATTGATTACCGGCAATTAAACAAAGTGACAATAAAGAATAAGTATCCACTGCCGAGGATTGATGATTTGTTTGACCAGCTCCAGGGAGCGAGGGTATTCTTCTAAGATAGACTTGAGGTCGGGCTACCATCAGCTGAAGATCAGGGCGGCTGACATTCCTAAGACAGCCTTTCGCTCTAGATATGGGCATTATGAGTTCTTGGTCATGTCCTTCGGGTTGACCAATGCCCCAGCAGCATTCATGGAGTTGATGAATCGGGTATTCGGGCCTTACTTAGATCTGTTCGTGATAGTCTTCATAGATGACATCCCGGTGTACTCCCGCAGCCAGGAAGAGCACGAGCAACACCTCAGAGTGGTTCTTCAGACTCTGAAAGATAACTAGCTATATGCCAAATTTTCTAAATGTGAGTTCTGGCTGAGTTCGGTAGCATTTCTGGGTCACATTGTATCAGTGAAAGGTATTCAGGTAGACCCAAAGAAGATTGAGGCAGTCCAGAATTGGCCTCGACCAGCTTCAGTGATCGAGATCCGGAGTTTCTTGGGATTAGCAGGTTACTACCGTCGTTTTGTAGAGGGATTTTCTTCTATTGCAGTCCCGATGACCAGGTTGACCCAGAAGGGTGTCTAGTTTCAGTGGTCAGAGGAGTGTGAGGCGAGCTTTCAGAAGCTCAAGATAGCCTTGACCACCGCACCAGTGTTGGTACTACCTACAGGTGCAGGGCCTTATACAATTTATTGTGACGCATCTCGTACAGGGCTTGGAGCGGTATTGATGCAGGATGGTAAGGTTATCGCTTATGCTTCGAGGCAGTTAAAGATACATGAGAAGAATTATCCAGTTCATGATCTCGAGTTGGCAGCAGTGGTTCATGCCTTAAAGATCTGGAGGCATTATCTATATGGTGTGACATGTGAGGTGTACACCGATCACAAAAGCCTACAGTATTTGTTCAAAACGAAGGAGTTGAATCTACGACAGCGGAGATGGTTAGAGTTGCTAAAAGACTATGATGTTACTATATTATATCACCCAGGTAAGGCCAATGTGGTGGCCGATGCATTGAGTAGAAAGTATGCCAGCATGGGTAGTCTTGCATATATTCCGGTCAATCGGAGACCATTAGCTCTAGATGTCCATGCCTTAGCCAACCGGTTCGTGAGATTAGACATTTCTGAGCCTAGCAGAGTGTTAGCCTGCACGGCCGCTCGTTCTTCTTTATTAGAGCGTATCCGTGAGAGGCAATTTGATGATCCTCATTTGCGTGAGTTGAGAGATACAGTACAGCGGGGAGGTGCCACACAGGTAAACCTAGATGATGATGGGGTATTAAAATTGCAGGGTAGAGTTTGTGTACCCAATGTCGAAGGAATTCGAGAGTTGATCTTAGCAGAGGCCCACAGTTCGCGGTATTCTATTCACCCAGGCGCCGCGAAGATGTACCAGGACTTACGGCAACACTATTGGTGGCGCAGAATGAAGAAAGATATAGTTGCGTATGTCGCTCGGTGTCTAAATTGTCAGCAGGTGAAATATGAGCACCAGAGACCTGGTGGTGTGTTCCGGAGGATTGAAATTCCCGAGTGGAAATGGGAGCGGATCACTATGGACTTCGTTACTGGACTTCCTTTGACTCGGAGGAAATTTGATGCTATTTGGGTCATTGTTGATAGACTGACCAAATCAGCACACTTTATTCCAGTATCTGTCTCCTACTCGTCGGAGAGGTTAGCGGAGGTTTACATTAGGGAGATTGTTCGTCTCCATGGGGTGCCGGTATCTATTATCTCTGATCGGGGTACGCAGTTTACCTCGCGGTTCTGGAGAGCGGTCCAGCAGGAGTTAGGCACCCAGGTTCAGCTGAGTACAGCATTTCATCCTCAGACGGATGGCCAGTCCGAGAGGACTATTCAGATTCTAGAGGACATGCTTCGAGCCTGTGTTATTGATTTCGGAGGCTCGTGGGACCAGTTTCTGCCATTAGCAGAGTTCGCCTACAATAACAGTTACCAATCTAGCATTCAGATGGCCCCGTATGAGGCGTTGTATGGTAGGCGATGTCGATCACCAGTTGGATGGTTTGAACCGGGAGAGGCTCGGTTGTTGGGTACAGACTTAGTTCAGGAGGCCTTAGATAAGGTCAAGACTATTCAGGAGAGATTGCGTTCAGCTCAGCCTAGGCAAAAGACTTATGCGGATCGTAAGGTTCGAGATGTAGATTTCATGGTTGGTGAACGAGTATTGCTCCGAGTGTCGCCTATGAAGGGCGTGATGAGGTTTGGGAAGAAGGGCAAGCTCAGCCCTAGGTATATTGGCCCATTTGAGATTCTAGACAGAGTGGGAGGGGTGGCTTACGGATTAGCTTTGCCGCCTAGCTTATCAGCCGTGCATCCAGTTTTTCATGTATCTATGCTTCGGAGATACCACGACGATCCCACACATGTATTAGACTTCAGTACTGTCCAATTGGACAATGATCTATCTTACGAGGAGGAGCCGGTGGCTATTCTAGACCGGCAGGTTCGACGGTTGAGGTCGAAGAGTTATCCTTCTGTGCGTGTTCAGTGGAGAGGTCAGCCTCCTGAGGCATCGACCTGGGAGTCCGAGTCTGATATGCGGAGCCGCTACCCACACTTGTTTCCTGACTCAGGTACTTCTTTATTTTGTCCCTTCGAGGATGAACGGTTGTTTTAGAGGTGGAGATTGTGACGACCCAAAGGGTCTTCACTTATTTAATTAATCATTTCGAGCTTCTGAGGCCTTGAAAACCTCATTCTATGTTGCCTCGATTTACGTGCACGATCCGAGCATGTAGCCGGAAAGATTTTATGATAGAAAATATGAATTCTATGAGAAATTTGGATAAAAATGATATTAATATTGATATGGTTGACTTCGGTCAACATTTTTGGTAAACGAATCCGGACCCGAGATTTGGATGGTCCCGGGAGGTCCGTAGGAAAATATGGGACTTGGACATGTGTCCGGAGTCGAATTCGAGGCCTAGAGCCCAAGTTATGAATTTTTATGTGAAATTGTTTTTGATGCAATTATTAAAGGAAATAAATTAATTGACCTTGGTATCGGGCTTGTATTTTGGTTCCGACGCCCGGTACAAGTCTTAAATATTATATATGTGATTTCTGTAAAGTTTGGTGACATTTGGATGTCGTTTGAGATGTTTTGGACCTTGAGTTCCAATGTTAAGAAGTTTTGAAAATCAAAAGTATGAAAATCATGAGTTTGAGGCTTGATTTGATTAAAACGAAGTGATATTGGCGATATGATCGCACGAACAAGTCCATAATGTGTTTTTGAGGTTGTGTACATGTTTGGTTTGGAGCCCGAGGGGCTCGGTAAAGATTTGATAGGCCGTTGGATGAAACTCTGAATTTTTGAACTGCTGGTTTTTCACCCAGCTGTTGGCTTCGCAATTGCGAAGTTTTCTCGCAATTGCGAAGGGGGACGGGCTCGCAAATGCGAACATTCATCGCAAATGCGAAGCCCCCTTTGGCCCAGCCTTGTTCGCAAATGCGAACAATTGTTCGCATTTGCGAAGGTCCCCGGTGCCAGCCTATGTTCGCAAATGCGAACAAAAGTTCGCAAATGCGAACATTCCCCATTATGCCTTGGTTCGCAAATGCGAACCATTGTTCGCAAATGCGAACACTGCCTTATACAACATGTGTTCGCAAATGCGAACATTAGTTCGCAAATGCGAACAAATGTTCGCAAATGCGAACTTCCCACCCTTAGCTTATTTTTCAAACTCCAGAAATTGGTCGGGGTTCGCAATTGCGAACCCATGTTCGCAAATGCGAACACAGATACCTGAAAAACATGAATTTCAGTCATTTCTTCACATTTTACAAAACCAAAACACCCATTTGCGATTCTTCAAGGATTTCTTCTTCATCAAAACGATTGTAAGTCACTTTTTACTTAATGCTTTCAATTCCTAATATCAGTAAACATGTTTTTCATAAGAAATCAAAGATTTTCATGGTAAAATTCTTGTTTTTGTTAGAAAATAGGGTTTTTCATAAATTGGGGAATTGGACCTCGAATTGAGGTCCGATTTTGAAACAAATTATATATATGAACTCGTGGGGGAATGGGTAACCGGATTTTGGTCCTAACCCCGAATTCCGACCATGTGGGCCCGGGGTTGAAATTCACTATTCATGGCAGAATGTTGTAAAAGTTGTATTTGGTATTAAGAATTAGTTTGTGGAGTAGAATTGATGATATTAAATCAATTGTGTATAGATACGGTTGGATTGGAGCCAAATTGAAAGAAAAGACATTTCCACGGATTGAATTGTTCATAAGCATTCGAGGTAAGTGTTTGTTCTATCCTAGCTTGAGGGAATAGGATTATGTGTTATGTGTTATGTGTTATGTGATCGAGTGCGGTGTATGGGCTGTGGTGACGAGTATCCATACACTGGCGTCTAGTATGACCGTGAGTCGTTGGAAAATGATTATTTTGAGATATATTACAGGATGAATTGTTATTGTTCTCCCTTGTTGGGACTTGTTGTGAAGATAATTATTGATTTCCCTTGATGGGACGGTTTATGAATTACTGTTTCTTTCTTTGCCCTTAATTGTGATTGTTATTTGGGTGAGGAAGAGTGATAATGCACGAAGGGTGATGCCGTGCCATGTTTATTTATTGATTATGCACGAAGGATCATGCCGTGCCATGTTTATTTATTGATTATGCACGAAGGATCATGCCGTGCCCTATTATTGATTATGCACGAAGGATCATGCCGTGCCCTATTATTGATTAAGCACGAAGGATCATGTCGTGCCCTATTATTGATTATGCACGAAGGATCATGCCGTGCCCTATTATTGATTATGCACGAAGGATCATGTCGTGCCCTGTTATTGAACCATGTACGAAGGATCATGCCGTACTATGGATGTGAGGATGAGAGTAAAAGCACGAAGGGTGATGCCGTGCAACTGCTTGCTATTTCTTGAAGTGATACTACTTGTGTTTACATTATACTTTGTTTTTCCTTGTGAAATTATTAACTGTGATTAATTGTTGAATTCATTAAGGTATTCTTTATTGTGTTAATACTTGATTATTTCTTGTTATTTTGGGGTACACATATATATATATATATTGAATTGCACAGGTTTATGTGAGTGTCTGGTCCTAGGCTTGTCACTACTTCGCCGGGATAGGCCAGGCACTTACCAGCACATGGGGTCGGTTGTGCTGATGCTACACTTCTGTCCGTTTTTGCACAGGTCCAGGTTACGATCAAGAGCAGCAGCAGCAGCAGTAAATTGATTGCGTGGGAGTTGATCACATTTGAGACCGAGGTAGCTTGCAGACGTCCGCAGGCCCGGCGTCTCTCTCTTTATTTATGTTATTAGCTGTAGTCTCTTTGTTCCGAGACAAACAGAATTATGTTATATTTCCTTCGGACTTTTATGTGTAGTATTCCATAGTAGTTCGTGAGTTGGTGACTCCACGTCTTGGGTAGAGGATTTCAGTATGATTTTCACTTTGCAATCAGTTATTTCTATTTGATAAAGTATTCCACATTTATTTAATAAAAAAATTGTGTTAAAAACAGGATAGTATGAATACAGTGGCTTGCCTAGCTACTACGAGTAGGCGCCATCACGATCCCGATATTGGGGAAAAATCCGGGTCGTGACATGCTTGGACCCCAATCAACCTCCTCTTGGACTTGGACTTGGACCACGAAATGAGTGTAGCACTTAGCTAAATCATCTACATAAATTTGTAGATCTTGTTCCACAATTAGCGCCTTCTTGATCTCCCATTGAAGCCCAATAATCTTGTGTTGCTTCTCCTTAGTTTGAGACCTCGTGAATGGCCTTCTTCGAGCTTCTACAACTTTATCCTTGTCCATGAAGCTATCGTATTGAGCCCCAGACAATGCGAAAAAAATGCTACTCTAAAGTGAGCGTAGTTGTATTTGACTCAAAAGATTAACGTTTGCTTTGCTCCTCAATTCATGTACCCTTACTAGAAAGAATATCCGAAAATCACAATATTTACAATGACAACAACAAGGTACTTTTCACAAACACACTTACTCTCAGAAAGAACTTCAAGTGCTACATCTTTTCTTACCATAAACTTGCACTTATTTTAATTCATCGCTTATTCAAGAGTGTCCGGTTGGAGGTCCCAAAAGGACTTTTTAATCTTGTAATGTAGGTTTAGACAAGGGTTGGATAAACATTTGGGTACAAGTGACTTCACCCTCCTTGAACACTACTCACAAGTTTCATTCTTTTTGCATTTTTATTCTCTTCAACTCACATTGCCCATTGTCAACTAGTTCACAATGTAGAATCCCATTACATACCTCTTTGCTTTTGTTCAAGGCTCCATAATATATGTATACAAATAATTCTCATTTTTTTTTGTTTTTTTAATTATTTTTCTTTGGAGCTTGATTGAGTTAATACGACACTTAGAGGCATATGATCCTACTCTTAATGTACAACCTAACCAATTTTTACTTTCCCACCACACCCCTAACTTAGGATTTTAGCCTCATTCACAATGTTAAAGGAGGGGAAGAGTTCAAAAGAGGGAGTTATTTTTTAATATGGTCAAAGGTTTGTAATGAGTTGGCCAAAGAAAAGGTTAAAGGCTCAAATTAGGTATTAGTGATATTATTTATGTATAGGTAGGCTTGAAAGGCCACATAAGTTTAGCAATTAAGACAAAGAATGCCTAAGGTCATCCATCCAACCAAACATACTATCATTAGCATTGAAACACCAATCAAGCAAGTTCTGAATGATAGAAGTACGCACAAAAATTATATGCACACAGGAAACTCACACTCACATGGTACATGAACTGTTTCACTCGCATAACTTGATACTTTCGAGTCAATTCTTGGTATTCAATGCTTGCATCATAGGCACATGTTCACATAGTTGTTTTTTTATAAACATGCGGAAGGGTATATGCTATGTAAAAACATACATGCTTGATGCTATGCAATTACACCAAACCAGTCAAAATGATTCATCCTACTCTCCTAGTTCTACTATTACACCTTTGGAAAAGAACCGGGGAAAGAAAAACCAAAGGGGATTGATTCATATCTACTTGTTTTTGTTATTTTTCTTATGTTAAGGATAATACCATATGTACACAACACTATTATAAGCATAAAGTAAACATTAATATTAACATCATCATTTAAAAACAACTCATGTTCCAAAGTCATACCAATATATACAGAGCAAAAGATACTTATAAATACACGAGTTTGATGATAAAACTACTAATATGCATAATATACAGAGATTCCAATTCTAATTTCCAAAATCACACAAGAATATCTACACAAAAATACCCACAATGCTACTGTGCACCCTCAACTTAAAGCATGCATTGTCCCCAATGCATAATAATAGATACGAGTTAGAGGTGAAGCTCCCTGGGGCACACTAAGTGCTAGGAGAGGCAGTAGCTGGCTGAATGCTGGAGGGGTCACCCTTAGCTACTCGGACTGGGACTGATGGAGGCTCGGTCTGAGAAATGGTGCCCTTAGGCTGATCAAGAGTGGGAGTCTGGACTAGATCTGGAGCTGGAACTGGAGATGGCACTGGAGAAACAGTGCACTCAGGCTGGTCAAGAGTGGAAGGTGCAAGTGCTAGAGCCTGTGAATTGCTGGCCTCACCTACTGATGATAGGGTGGTCACAGGGGCTGCATCAATAGCCTGGTCTACCAACGACCACTGGATCGCCTGTTGGATATCTGCTCGCTCTACTTCATCACCAGCATCCTCCTCAAGAGTAGCATCATCAAGTGGGGCATCGACAATCTGCTTGCCCTTATCTTGAGGGGCTTTATCACTCGAATACCCCGAATTCTCCTCATCTTCCTCGTTCTCCTCATCTTTCTCATCCTCCGATTTATCAGAACCTCTGGAGTCCTCCTCAGAAGGGATCACAATAGGAGCTGGAGGATATACATTTTGGGAAGCTCTAGGGGTAGGAAGGATAGGCTCAATCATCAATGTCGATAAGTCAAGACCCAAATTTGGAGGCGCCAGACTTGTACCTTGATCATCAGTTGTGTTAAGGAGGGATGATATGTCGAATTCTGGATTCTGCATTTTTTTGGATTTCGAACATCATAGCGGCAACCTCCATCTTAAGTTCAGGCAACCCACTCACTTATCCCCGGTCTATCATCTCTACTCGCAGCTCAAGTTGCTGCAAACGCTCCACAAATTCTGAGTGCTGCTACTGAATGGCTGCCACTGAGGTGTGCATGGGGGTCAGGGCTTGCTTTATAAGACAACTAAGTTTTTAGAAGTTAATCAACTTTAGCATTGGTATGCTGAGTCAATATAACATACTTAGGGGAAGTCGGGATGGCATAGTAGGCTGGGGAGTAGTGGCTTGGGAAGCAAGCTGTGGTGTGGGAGGTGGTGCCTCAGTGGCTGCTGGGATCTCAATAGGCCAGGAATCAGATGGCTCTGTAGCAAGTGGTACCTGACTTGGGACCACTCGTGGGATAGCATCACTAAGGCGAGTGATATCAATGACCCCTGGCTCCTTGCCCTTTCTGTCATAGCGGTCATCAAGTGGGACTCCCACGTTATTGCATAGTGTTGTGATCAAGGAAGGGAATGGAAGTGAGGTAGCTATTTGTGTGTCCCTGATCACTATCTCCTGATATATCACTGTCCATATATCTATCTTAATACCGGCCATAATGCATGCAATGAGGATCGCCTTCTCAATGGCAATCTCTATTTCGTTATGATTTGGTATCAATCTAGAAGTGAGGAATGCAAGCCAATAACGACCATCTCTTGACAGACTTTCCTTGTAGATTTTCTGGCTAGGGTTGATCCAGGATGGGTTCCTTTTGCAATTATGGAGGCAATCCATCTTGTTTCATTTTCCCGGTTCTCAAACTTCTTCTTACACTCTGCGGTACCAGAACACCAGTCTGGGACATATATCTCATTTATGGTATCAGCAACGCAGAAGACTGTTTTCCATCAGACTAGCACTTCATGAGTGAATTCTCTGTTTCATTTTTTATGCTTGTTCCTCCAAGCCCCATATGATGCACAGAACTCACGAACAAGGGATTCGTTTTATTTAATCGGTGGTTCAGTGAAGGACTGGCAGTTCCTCTTCTTGATGTTTTCTAGGATGTGAGGATAATGCTCTTTCAGACCATTCAAACTAAGCTGCTTCTCCGGCACTAGCTTCCGCTTAAGCAACCCCTCTTTATATCTTTCCTTGGACCCATCTACTCCACATCAGAGTTGGAAGTCATTGCCTTTTTCCTCCGTGCTTCTGCTAGTAAATCAACCTCAGGTGTGGATCCCTCATCCTCAGACTGGGAGGGACGAGGTGTTTGAGGTTTCGTTTGTTGTCGCTTTGATTTGGATTGGCCGGGGGGTGTTGGTTTGATTATAATGTGCTTTTGCCTCTGAGCCATATCTGTGCGAGGGTAAAATGTTAGTACCATAGCAGCACAGTGAACTAAACACAAATTTTTTTTGAAGAGGAAGTGCAAAATGAGGTCTACTCTGCGGTCGCAAAACCACAATATGGACCACAGAGTCACCGTAGAATTGATTTGCCAAAACATACTTCTCTAAATATGATCGCATAATTCACCGCAAAGTGAAGAATGTTATCGCAGAATGGACGCATAATGATATGCTCATTCACCCGTGTTCTGTACCACTATGCGGTAAGTATGCGGGCCGCATTTGAGATCTACAACCGCATTGTGCCATCGTCCTTAAAGGACCTAGGGCTAATTCTGCGACGACAATGCGGACCGCAAAAATTACCTATTACACATTTGCCCTAGTTTTCAACAATGGCGGTCCTCTTTTTGTTCTACCCCATACCCCTCATTAGTTTGAGCCCAGGTGTACTTATCCTAGCAAGAAACGACCACCCAAACCCTAAGCTACACCTTCACACACAATGAGATACAACCATCTAAGCAACCAAACAAAATAGAGAAAGAAAAAGAAAAAACAAACAGAGGGGGGAATGGATTCATACCAGAAAAAGTTACAAAGGTCACCAATGGAATCATTGGGTGACTTGGATCCGTTAAAGTAGGGGCTCGATCGAGTTCCTCGTTGTCTTTTCCTGAGCTTTTCTTTTGTTTGTTCTTCTTTTTTTTTTCTTTTACTATTTCTTAAGCGAGTGAGAGATGTGCTAACTTACCTGGCAAATCTGCGGTGGGCCCTGCACCGCATAACACATTATGCGACCACATATGTGTTATGCGGTGATTTTAAAGAGTGGGTTGAGAATGAACGTATGCGGTGTATAATGGGGTCGCATAAGTGAAATGCGGATCTTATAGTACACCGATCCACTGTATAGTATGCACCAATTTGGAAAACCTTCTGTTCCTGTTTGCGGTCAAAATGCGGTCCGTATAGCAATAATGCGACCACATTCTTACCGCATAATTCACCTGGTGCATTTTCTTTGAATTTTATGCATTTTCACCAAGTGTTGAGATATTTTGAGCCCCTTGCACTCACACACACTTTTAATTGCTCAAATAAATCTATCTACCAAAAATTGAAAAGTTCAAAGAAAAAGGGTGTTACCACACATGTGTTGCCTCCCATGAATCACTTGATTTAACGTCGCGGCAAGACGGAATTGATGTTCCTTTGATTTCACTCAATGGTCGGGAATGGACAATATTTGAGAGCCAGTTGCTCCACCAAATACTTTTCACCATTAGTGCCCAAGTAATGCTTGATGCGTTGGCCATTTACCTTAAATGCACATGACCCATCAATCGACTCTAATTCCACCACTTCATAAGGAGAGACATTCACCACCTTGAATGGACCAGACCATTTTGATTTATACTTGCCCGGAAACAATTTTAGCTTCGAATTAAAGAGCAAGACCAAATCACCCGCCTTAAACTCCCTTTTCAAGATTTTCTTGTCGTGGACAAACTTCATCCGTTCTTTGTACACAGCTGCACTTTCATAAGCATGGAACCAGAATTCCTCAATTTCATTGAGTTGTGTTAACCTCAAATTTGCAGCCTCCGCCCAGTCTAAGTTTAGCCTTTTCAATAACCACATCTCTTTGTGTTCCAACTCCACAGGTAGATGACATGCTTTACCAAAGACTAGCCGATAAGGAGACGTGCCAATAGGAGCTTTGTAGGCCGTGGGTATGCCCACAATGCATCATCCAGCTTCCTTGACCAGTCGGTCCTATTTGTATTCACAATTTTTGCTAAGATGTTCTTGATCTCCCAGTTGGAAGCCTCAACTTGACCACTTGACTGCAGATGATAGGGGGTGGCCACCTTATGCTTTATGCCATACTTCTCAAGTAACCTCGCAAAAGCCTTGTCGCAGAAGTGAGATCCACCGTCACTTAGAATGGATCTTGGTGTGCCAAACTACGTGAATATATTTTTCTTCAAAAAGGCAGTCACACTCCTCGCCTCATTGTGTTGTAAGGCAACTGCTTCAACCCATTTGGACACGTAGTCCACAGCCACCAAGATGTATTTCATTCTACAAAACTTACAAGGGGGCCCATGAAGTCGATCCCCCATACATCAAAGATCTCCATCTCCGTCACAAAGTGCATTGGCATTTCATGCCTTTTGGATATTGCACCTTGTTGCTGACATTGATCGCAAGCTTTGACAATTTGATTGGAATCATGGTAAATATAGGTCCAATAATAACCACATTCGAGAATTTTAGCCGCCGTCTGATTTCCTCCATGATGTCCCCAACCGGTGAGTCATGGCATGCTTTGAGAATTGGCATGACTTCTTCTTCTGGAACACACCTTTGAATGATATTGTCGGCACAAACACGGAACAAATAGGGCTCCTCACAATAATGTTACCGACAATCTCCCAAGAATTTCTTCTTTTGATAAGATTCCAACCCTTCCGGAATAAGATCACTCACCAAGTAGTTAGCGATGTCGGCATACCATGGAGCAAAAGTGTTTGATAGTGCCAAAATATGGTCATCCGGGAATGCATCATTGATTTTAAGCTCTTCCTTTGGTCTCCTCGCCTCTCAAGTCTTGAGAAATGATTCGCCACTTGATTTTGAATTCCCTTGCGGTCCTTGACTTCGAAGTCAAATTCATGCAACAACAAGACCATCAAATTGACCGAGGCTTTGCATCTTTCTTTTCCATGAGGTAGCGGTGGGCTGCATGATCCATGTACACCACCACCTTGGTTCCTAATAAATAAGTTCGAAACTTCTCAAAGGCATAAACAATGGAAAGAAGCTCTTGCTGAGTGACAGTGTAATTAATTTGTGCCCCATTGAGTATTTTACTTGTATAGTAGACCGGAAGAAGTACTTTGTTATGATGTTTCCCAAGCATTGGTGCAATAGCTACACCACTAGCATCACACATGAGCTCCAAAGGAAGAGTCTAATCGGGTGTGACAATAATAGGTGATGTGGTGAGCCTTAGCTTTAGTTCATCAAATTCCTTGAGGCACTTTTAATCAAACACAAATTTTGCATCCTATTCAAGGAGTTTGCACATGGAGCTTGCAATCTTGGAGAAATCCTTGATGAACCGCCTTTAAAATTCGGCATGCCCCAACAAACTTCGAACACCTTTTACCGAAGTAGGTAGAGGAAGCTTTGAAATAATATCGATCTTCGCCCGGTCAACCTCATTGCCATGCTTTAAAATTTTATGCCACAACACGATGCCTTCATCTACCATGAAATGGCATTTCTCCAAATTTAGCACAAGATTTGTCTCCTTGCATCTCTGAAGCACTTGTCTACAATGCTCAAAAGAATCGCCTACTACCGAGAAGTCATCCATGAAGACCTCTAGAAAATCCTCCACCATGTTGAAGAAAATGGACATCATGCATCTTTGAAAGGTAGCCGGAGCATTGCACAAACCTAATGGCATCCGACTAAAGGCAAAGGTTACATAGGGACAAGTGAACTTTGTTTTCTCTTGATCGTCCAATGCAATGTTTATTTGGTTGTAGCCAGAATACCCATCAAGCAAGCAATAGAATGACCTCCTCGCTAGCCGATCAAGCATTTGATCAATAAAAGGCATAGGGAAATGGTCTTTGCATGTTGCACTATTGAGCTTTCGGTAATCCATGCATACCCTCCAACCGGTCACCATTCAATTATGGTCATGCCTCCCTTCTACGGTACACATTGCACCGGACTTGCCCAAGCACTATCGGCGATAGGGTAGACCACCCCGACATCCAACCACTTGATGATTTCCTTTTTCACCACCTCTTGCATTGGCGGATTCAATCATCGTTGATTCTCCACACTTGGTTCAGTGTCATTCTCCAATTGTATATAGTGTTCACAAATACCCGCGGGGATTCCTTGGATATCCGCAATTGTCCATCCAATGGCTTGCCTATGCTCCTTCAAGACTTCCAATAATTGCTCCACCTGCATATCATTCAACAAAGACGAAAACATTATGAGTAATGTATCAGAAGAGCCAAGAAATTTTTACCTTAGGTGCGGAGGGAGTGGTTTGAGCTCTAACTATGGTGGCTTAATGATTGATGGCTTTGCGGGGGGTGTTGCTCGATTCTCCAAGTCAAGAGAAAGCTTTGACGAAGTATAAGTGTAGGATCCAAGACCCTCCAATGTGTTTGCCGACTCCATGTACCCATCAGTATCTTAATCATCAAAATTTACCAAGATAGAAGCCAACGCCTCACCAAGGCGTTGTTCTTCCATTTTCAATTTGACGGCATCTTCCACCCCATCAACAACCTCTATAACCGAAGTGCTCTTCCCGCGGCTAGAAATGGTCTCTCCAACATGATATGGATTTCTTTATCAACCGCACGATCAAGAATTATGAAGTCGGTGGCAAATGAAATTTTCTAACTTTTAAAATCACATCATCAACAGTTCTTACCGGTCGCTTAATGGAATGATCGCCCATTTGTAAGCTCATGCTTGTTGGCCTTGGCATACCTAATCCCGCTTGCTTATACATGGCAAGTGGTATTAAGTTGATGCTAGCCCCATTGTCACAAATGGCTCTTGCAAATGCACGCGCCCCGATAGTACATGATATAATAAAAGCTCCCGGGTCTTCATTCGTTTGGACCGGAGTTGTGTTAATAATAGAACTAACCCGGTGAGTCATATTTACCACTTCATGCTTTGTGGTCTTCTTCTTGGTGATCAAATCTTTTAAGTATTTAGCAAACCCCTGTTGATATCTAATTTTTTCCTATGTATTCTTATACTCAAATAACCTTAAAAATAGCATGTATATGAATATATAAGCATGCCCAATGGTTTTGATATTTTTCCACAGTTTCAAGGATTTTTAAAACCAATTTATGGCCTATTTTGCACTATAAAATTCAATAACTATTCCCAAAACTTGTCATTTTAGTGAATGATTTGTTTGATTCTCACATTTACACAAAAATATAATTTACATGATTTTTACATAATTTTACAAGCCCATTTGGTATTTTTAATCTAAAATTGTATGAAATTACAATTTTAGCCTATTTCTCAATTTAATGGCATTTTCAATCACAAAATCATTTCCAATATTTTTAAATTAATACTCACATATCATTTATTAAATCTATATTTTTAATTTGATTTTTAATATCATTTACTATTTTTATAAATTCAAAATGGGGAAAAGTGGCTAAAGTGGCTATTTCAATGGTAGCCCATTTTGTTTTCAATTATAGCCTAATTTGAACCCCAATTCCAACCCCCAATTACACTACCCAATTTCATAAATTAACCCGACCCTCAACCCATTTTCCTGATCCGCCCGGCTCCCATCTAATCTTGGCCGTTGATATAAATGAACAACGACCACAATGCATTCTTTCCTTTTTAATTCCACCGACCCACCCTAACCCTAATCACTTCTCATAAAATATCGCCCTTAAAACCCTTCCATCTCTGAAATGCTCTTCAATCCCTTATGAACCCTAGCCGCCGCCTCTCAATTCCGCCCTAATCCATGGCCTCTCATGGCCATCAGAGATGTGTAATGGCCTCCCATGGCTCTTGATTGTTCATTTCCATGGTTTCATGACCAAATCTCAAAGAAAGATGGTCCAAGCATTGACTGACATCCACTCATGACCTTTCTCTGGTCGTCCCTGACTTTTCTCCGGCCAGCCATGGCCGTTCGAGTCAGATCCTTGGCGCTCCTGTTAGATCATTAATTTCCAAGGCCTTTCTCTCCTTTCCAGGTTCTTCAAAACCTAATCTTTGGGATTTACTTTATTTTTCTTTTAGATCTACTTTAGATCTATACCTGCCCTGAAGGTTTAAGTGTGTTCTCGAAAGTTCTTCAACATTCTTGCATAAACGACCCTTCATTAGGGGTTTTCCCTTTTACGTTTTTCAAAAGATCTCTGATTTTTTTAACGTGTTTATGTTTTGGCTGTGATTTGATCATGATATTTCCTCTATCTGCTTGATGCATGTCAAAAACCCTAATTCTTTTTAGTTATCCGGGTTCTGAAAATTGTTTGCTTAAATGTGCATTTGTTCTTTGTCGTTGGTTCTTTCTGCTTCATTTAATTTTCTAATTTTGAGTTTTTACCTGGTTATTGCTAAAGCTCTAACTTTTCTCTATAAACTTTCTCATTTTTGTTCCTACTACGAGACCTTTACTTGTTTCTGGCTCTCTTTACTTGCTTCACTGTTATTTCTATGTGATTGCTCGACCTGCTTGACTACTGTGCTTCCGATATTTTTTTACTACTGAGCCCTAGCTTACCCTAATGCTACTGAATGTATGTACTGCTTCATCAACATGTCTAACACTGCATGCTTATTTACCCCTAGCTATTTATATAATAAAGCATAATATTGTGTTCCTTTCTTGTTTGATCTTGATTCGATCGATCCTGTGATTGATTGCAAGAGGTTTCCTTACAAGTCCTAATTTCCTATTCATCTGTTTAAAATTAGTTGATTCACTTCCTTTATTGTGATGTTTTACCTTTCTGAATCGTGTCTCAAATAAACCTGTTTTGTACTTAAGACTTAATTATTTTGCTTTTACTATCCTTTTTATGGCAATAATCAAGCTGCCCCAAATTGATTTGTTTCCTTAATTAGGTATGCTGACCCGTTATGAAGTGTTTCCCTAATTAAAAGGGAATCACTTGGTTTGATTCTAACTGGTGATTATTTCCTTATTTGTGTTAAAATTATATTGCTTGCCTTACTATTTACTCAATTTCAAGAGCTATAAATATCTCTCCTCCCTTCTCTTTGAACATACACACACGAACACAGAATCCATTTGAGTTCATAATTTACTCTCACTTTAAATATCTCTTTCTGATACTTGAGGAGTTTGCTCACCATCTTCTACATTCTTTACTTCTATACTGGTATGTTTCAATTAAATTTATACGCATCAAGAACAATGTGTTTAATTCTGCCCATATGTTTCTCTGAAATATTATAACATGTTTCCCTTTCTGTTATGGCCTAGAATTTAAATAATCTATTTAGTTGTCTATATGCTTTATAAATTCCCCTACCCCTGCTACCCCTTTGTATGAGAGTTTACTGCTCAGGGCATAAAAGCACTCCAATATTGTTGTCTATAACCCTGAACTGGGTTCTTTAAACCCACTAACTCAATCAGTCCCCACTCCCTATCTCCCCTTTTATGTGCTGAGATTGACCTGGGTCTGGTGGTGTCTTGATCACCATCTAGGCTCAGGTTTGACCCTCAAAGGTCCGCTTCCAACTTGTCAACAAACTGTCAGGGGTGTGCCGGTCTACACCCATAGCTGGGCATGACCACCATTTGTTATGGTTCCCCAATTCCTTTTTCACTTTGCACTTACTCCTAGTCCTAAGTTCTGCCCCCTCTTGTAAGCCATGCTTTGGGACCCTGGATTTCCCTCTGAACTTGGATGCTTTAGGGCTGACTATTCTACACTGCACTATTGTGTTCTAATTATTATCCAGAGTGTAAGCACAGCGTGGAGTCCTTGAAACTCCTTGGAACTTTGAAATACTCTAAGAGAAGGCTTTGGAATCAGGAGCCTGGATTTGGTAAAATACATGTGTTGGACATTAAGGTTGCTTTGGGCCTCCCTGGGTCCATTTTTTTGTTTTGATGTATTTATTTCCCCTCCATTTTTGTAAAAACTTTGTAAAAGAATTTGAGGAATATAGTAAAAGGGTGTGGGATGGGTTTATGTTGTTTGCATTATTCAATGGGTAGAAATCAAGCTCATAGAATTTCAATATCGCAAATCATCTAGAGATCATGCCTATAGGATTTCAATATTGCAAATCATCTAGAGATCATGCCTATATGATTTCAGTATTGCAAATCACCTAGAAACCATGACTATAAGACCTTAACATTTCAAATCACTTAGAAACCATGCCTATCGGATTTTAATATTGCATACCATTCAGAAATAATACCTTTAGGATTTTTTACTGCAGGCATAATAGAGATCATGTCCATAGGATCTGCATATGCGTTAGGCAAACTGGAGGATAATGTAAGGCCCCGTAAAAAAATTTGGTGCATAAAACCTAGTAGCTGTGGTGTGATGGTCCAAATAATGTGCAAGCTCGCCGCGGTTCGGACCCTTGGTAGTGATTTAAGTTTCAAAAATGTAGAGAATTAATTTTTCCGAAAAGTGTCCAATATGCGGTCAAGAATGCGATCGCAAACCTGACATGCGGACCGCATTCTTGCCGCAAATCATTCCAGAGAGTTTCCCAAAATCGTGCTGAAGTGCGGTCGATATGCGATCGCATGTCAAATCCGCGGTGCACTTTGCGACCGCAGATCGAGCATGTGGACCGCATTCTGGCCGCATTCTGTAACAAAACCTGCGTAATTTTGAGGCCATTTTGCGGTCACTCTGCGGACCGCATGTTGATTCTGCGGTCGCAAAGTGCACCGCAGATTTGCCCCGGTCCAGATTTTTGTAACATTTTGACCCGATCTCTTCTTTAATATAACACCTTTCTTCTTCATTTTATCATATTATCTTACTAAAATTAGAGAGAGAAGAGAGGGTTTTTAGAGAGAGAAATCTTTCATCTTCAAGGGTTGTTCCAACCACTTAATTCCAAGGGATCCTAGGGCAAGGATTCAACTTCCCCAATCTTTTCAAGGTAAAAACCCTAACTATTTTCTTTGATTTTCAGTTTTAAATTGGGTAAAGAGAGGTTTGCATATAATAGCTTTTGAAAATAGAATTTTTACACTCATGCATGATTATTGAACTTGATTTCTAGTAAAAAGAAGTGAGTAGAAGTAAGAGTCTTCAAGAACAAGGTTGGCAAGAGTAGGATATCTTGGGTAATCATAAAGTAGGAAGAAAACTCATCACCAGGTATGTATGGCTAATTTTGATTCTTGTGAAATCGCCTATATGTGTGGAAATTGCTTGGTTAATGTTAATTTGACAAATTGTGTGAAATTCTCAAAGTTGTTGTTGAAATATGAGTGATGTGGTATAGAATATGAACCGAAAGTTAAATGAGAGTTGAATTGGGTAAAGAATTGTGAATAATACTTATAATGGCCTATATGGCACCTTGTGGAAAAGAAACGAAACACTCGAGAATTGGTTTATTGTGGAAAGAGATGAAACACTTGAATTGTGGAAAATTGTTGAACATACTTGTGTGAATATTCTTTATAATATTGTAACTTGGTTATGATATTGGCTTGATAAATAATTGAGAACATGAAACAATGTGCAAGTTGCTTATTTGAACTTGTTGAAATTGTATGTAGTACCTTATCTGCTGTTTGAAATTGTTGTGTTTTAAACTGTAAGACGGGGTCGTGTTGCGCGCCGCAACGTGAGGAAATAAGGTGTGGGTTGGGGTGATAAGGGTGGCCGAGGTAATAAGGGTGGTCGGGGGCAATAAGGATGGAAAGCGATCGAAATCGCTATTGAAAATTGATACAAAAATCAATGATGTGAAATTGTGAAAGGAGACAGCAGGAGAGTTTGCAACCTGGGGAGGCACTGATTTCCCCTATGTTTGACTACTTGCAATTTATGTTGTTAATTGGTTGTTGTTCTATTTGTTGACCTTGAATGTGCTTATGTTGAGGCTTATATGAAATGAGGAAAATGTGGAAACATGGTTGGCTGGCTGAATTAATTGTTGGTGTAATTTAATGGCTTGAGTTTACTTGGGACAAAGTTTGTCCATACATACCAGTACAATTCAAGTGTACTGACGTCCCTTTTGCCGGGGACGCTACATTCGTGTTATGATTGTAGGTGGATCAGTAGCAGGCACTTCAACTCATCGGCAGTAGTATCCTTCTCCTTCCACCGCCCGTTTTGGTGAGCCCCTTTCTTCCTTGGGGCCCTGTGTGGTTCATGCCACTTTTGTTTAGATTTCATTTTGGTTTTGTAAGGTATAGCCGGAGCCTTGTTACCGGCAAGTATTGTATCCCTTTTTTTTGTATCCTAGAGGCTCCATAGACATGTAAACTGTGGGATTGTGGCCTATGTATATGTATGGGGCGTTGTAAATATAAATTATGAACTTGTTAGTAAATCAATCACATGGTTATGTTTATGTATTATGAAATCAGTCATTATTGGTAAAATATTTAGTTAATGAGAAACAATCAACACAGGGGTAACGCGTGGGAATGAAAGGCACCTAGGTCCGCTTGACTGGGGCAACCCGGTCAGGCGCCGGTCATGTTCCTCGTTTTGGGACGTGACAAACTTGGTATCAGAGCCTATGGTTTTTAAAGTGTCCTAGGATGTCTAGGAGCCGTGTCTAGTAGTGCCCTTCTTATAGGTGTGTTGTCGACCACATCAGATAAGTTGGGGGCTACACGGGCATTTAGGAATTTACCTATTTCTTTGTTAATCTATATCGTGCGGTAAAGTGCAATGTGGAAATATCCGTGTCTAATTCGCGCCTTGTTCCCAAATTTTCAGAATATGGCACCTAAGAAGAAGGCTAGACTCGGCCTTAGGGCCAATGCCGGCCCAAGTGCAGCTGTTAATCATGTACCCGATGCCGTGGGAGAGAATGACCCACCGGTCCCGAATTTGCCTGGCCCATCTGTTCAAAACCCAAGTGTCCCTATTCCAGCTGCGGCAGAGGATGCCACCATTCCTCCTGCCAGTGTTCCTGACTCAGATACAGTTCCCGCTTCGGGCTCCGGTATCTCTAATGAAGATCTTAGGGGAGCCATTCATATGTTAACACAGTTAGTGGCCGCCCAGGCCCAGAGATCCCATGATGCCCCTGCATCCTCTAGCGGACAGGGAGATTCCTTTGGCTCCAGAGTCCACCAGTTCTTGCGATTGGCCCCTCCAGAATTTTCAGGTACCGATCCAGAGGCTGACCCACAGGAATTCCTTGATGAGATATACAAGACCCTCAGAGTGATGAAGGCTACAGATATAGAGGGGGTAGAATTGGCCTCTTACAGGTTGAAGGGAGCGGCACGTTCATGGTTCGAAATGTGGGAGGATTCCCGTGAGGAAGGGAGCCCTCCGGCCAGATGGGATGAGTTTGTGGATGCATTTATGGACCACTTCTTACCTGCTGAGGCAATGGCAGCCCGTGCCACTGAGTTCGAGGTTCTCAAACAGGGTAGTATGAGTGTTTGGGAGTATCACATGGAGTTCGTAAGGTTGTCCAAGTACGCTCCTCATTTAGTGTCGACCATGGATGCCCGGGTTCGACGGTTTGTTCAGGGCCTTAGCCCTTTGGTAGTGAATGAGGCCGCCACAGCAGCTTTGCACTCAGATATGAACTATGGGAGGATCGTGGGGTTTGCTCAGGCCACAGAGGCCAGGAAATTGAAGATTCGTGCAGAAAGAGAAAGTAGCAGCAGGGCCCGGTCAATGGGTCATTCAGGGAGATCACTTCCAGGGAAGGGGTCATCAGGGCCATCCCAGTCATATGCTCAGTCCTCCGCGAGTGCACCGCCATCCGTGCACAGTCATCAGCAGGGCAGTTACTCGAGACCTGGTTCGGACAGCAGGAGGTCTCGTCAGTCTGGTCATCCTGGGGTGAGATCCCAGCAGCAGGGGAGACCTACATGCCCCAAGTGTGGGAGATTTCATACAGAAACTTGCTACCTTGACCTTCCGGTGTGCTTCGGGTGCGGGGTGAGAGGTCACATTCAGCGAGACTGTCGTGCACCCCGTCAGGGTATAGGTAGGGGATCTGCTCAGTCATCCGGTTCTTCAGCTGCTACATCATCAGCGCGTACTCCAGCAGCAGCAGGGCGTGGTGCAGCTAGGGGTGGAGCTCGGGGTAGGGGTGGACCTAGCCGATTCTATGCATTGAGTGGCCGCCAAAATGCCGAGGCTTCTCCAGATGTTGTTACAGGTATCATGTCTGTTCAGACTATTGATTGCTATGCCTTTATTGATCCAGGGGTCCTCCTTGTCTTATGTTACTCCATTCATTGCTTCAAGCTTTGGGATAGAACCCGAACAGCTTCATGAGCCGTTCTCTGTGTCGACTCCTATTGGTGATTCTATTACGGCCTCACGAGTCTATAGGAATTGTGTTGTTACGGTGGGTGGTCGTGATACCACAGCCGATCTTATTGAGCTTGGGATGGTAGATTTTAATGTAATTATGGGGATGGATTGGCTCTATTCGTGCTTTGCCAAACTTGACTGTCGAACGAGAGTTATGAGGCTCGAGTTCCCTAACGAGCCGGTTATTGAATGGAGAGGAAATGGTGTAGTGCCAAGGGGTAGGTTTATTTCCTACCTTAAGGCTTCGAAGATGATTAAGAAAGGGTGTATCTATCACCTGGTTCGGGTAACGGACACCACCTCAGATGTGCCTACCCTCGAGTCCGTGCCAATTGTGAATGAATTTCCTGAAGTGTTTCCAGATGAGCTTCCGGGCATTCCGCCGGATAGGGAGATTGACTTTGGGATCGATGTATTGCCGGATACTCAGCCAATATCCATTCCACCATACAGAATGGCGCCAGCAGAGTTAAGGGAGTTAAAGGAGCAGCTGAGGGATTTATTAGAGAAAGGATTCATACGACCGAGTGTGTCGCCGTGGGGTGCTCCGGTTCTCTTTGTCAGAAAGAAGGATGGGTCACTTCGAATGTGTATTGATTATCGGCAGCTCAACAAAGTCACCATCAAGAATAAATTTCCTTTGCCTCGAGTGGATGATCTATTTGACCAATTGCAGGGAGCGAAGTTCTTCTCAAAGATTGATTTACGGTCTGGGTACCACCAGTTAAAAATCAGGGAGGAGGATATTCCTAAGACCGCCTTCAGAACTCGTTATGGTCACTTCGAGTTTTTGGTCATGTCTTTTGGGCTAACCAATGCCCCAGCACAGCTTTCATGGACCTTATGAATCGTGTTTTCAAGCCATTCCTAGATTCCTTTGTAATTGTATTCATTGAAGACATCCTCATCTACTCTCGGAGCAGGGAAGATCATGCCATTCACCTCAGAGAAACATTGCAGACCCTTCTTCAGCATCAATTGTATGCCAAGTTCTCAAAATGTGAGTTTTGTTTGGAGTCCGTAGCTTTTCTAGGGCATGTTATTTCCAGTGAGGGAATTCAGGTGGATCCTCAGAAGATTGCGGCAGTGAAAGATTGGCCTAGACCCACGACCCCGACAGAGATACGTAGCTTCTTGGGTTTGGCTGGGTACTATCGGAGGCTTGTAGAGGGATTCTCAACCCTCGCTTCCCCATTGACAAAACTGACGCAGAAGGCAGTGAAGTTCCAGTGGTCCGATGCTTGTGAGAAAAGTTTCCAAGAATTGAAGTCAAGATTGACCTCGGCACCAGTATTGGCCTTGCCAGAAGGCACAGAGGGATTTGTAGTCTATTGTGATGCCTCTAGAGTCGGTTTGGGATGTGTATTGATGCAGTACGGAAAGGTCATCGCTTATGCTTCCAGGCAACTCAAGAACCATGAGAAGAATTATCCGACGCATGATTTGGAACTTGCAGCTGTTGTGTTTGCCTTGAAAATATGGCGACACTATCTTTATGGGGTACATGTAGATGTGTTTTCAGACCACAAGAGCCTCCAGTATTTGTTCAAGCAGAAGGAGCTGAATCTGAGACAGCGGCGGTGGTTAGAATTGCTCAAGGACTATGATATGAACATATTGTACCATCCAGGGAAGGCAAATGTGGTAGCCGACGCTCTTAGTCGAAAATCCATGGGTAGTTTGGCTCATTTGGGTGTGGATCGGAGACACCTGGCTCGAGAGGTTTACCAATTAGCCAGTTTGGGGGTTCGTATCTCGACGTCAGACGGGGGGGATATTTTGGTGCATAATGGAGCAGAATCATCATTGGTTGCGGAAATCAAGGAAAAATAGTTCATGGATCCAGCATTGGTTCGGGTGAAGGAAGCAGTCATGAATGACAAGACCTCAGCATTTGTACTCAGCGGCGAAGATGGTGTATTGCGGTGTCAAGATAGGCTATGTGTTCCGGATGTGGACGAGCTTCGGGAAAGAGTGATGGCAGAGGCTCATACTTCCAGGTATTCTGTGCACCCTGGTTCAACGAAAATGTATCACGATCTCAAGGAGATTTATTGGTGGAACGGTATGAAAAGGGATGTGGCAAGCTTTGTAGCTAAATGTCCGAACTGTCAACAAGTGAAGGCCGAGCATCAACGGCCCGGTGGATTAACTCAGCTTATAGAAATACCAAGGTGGAAATGGGAGATGATCAATATGGATTTCGTTGTGGGGTTGTCTTGTACTCAGCGTAAGTTCGACTCAATATGGGTAATAGTGGATCGACTCACCAAATCAGCTCACTTCCTGCCAGTCAAGTCCACTAATACTGCAGAGCAATATGCTAAGTTATAGATCAAGGAGATAGTAAGGCTTCATGGCACTCCACTTTCTATCATCTCGGATCGTGGGGCTCGATTCACAGCCAATTTTTGGAAGAAGTTTCAGCAAGGTTTGGGAACTCAGGCTCAGCACAGCCTTTCATCTGCAGATCGACGGTCAGGCCGAGCGGACTATTCAGACACTTGAAGATATGTTGCGGGCTTGTGTCTTAGATTTTAAAGGTAATTGGGATGAACACTTGCCACTGATAGAATTTGCTTACAATAACAGCTATCATGCTAGCATTCAGATGGCCCCGTTTGAGGCATTGTACGGGAGAAGATGTAGGTCACCAATCGGGTGGTTTGAGGTAGGTGAAGCGGAATTGCTAGGGCCAGATATGGTGTACGAAGCTATGGAAAAGGTCAAGGTTATTCAGGAGAGAATGAAAACAGCACAGAGTCGTCAAAAGTCCTATGCAGACGTTTGTCGAAGGGATTTGGAGTTTCAAGTCGATGATTGGGTGTTCTTGAGGGTATCTCCCATGAAGGGAGTCATGCAATTCGGAAAGAAAGGGAAATTGAGTCCTAGGTATGTCGGGCCATATCGGATCGTTCAAAGGATTGGTCAAGTTGCTTATAGGCTAGAGTTGCCTCCTGAGATGTCATCAGTGCATCCGGTATTCCATGTGTCCATGTTGAAGAAAGGGATTGGAGATCCATCCACCATCACGCCAGTCGAAGCTATAGAGGTTAATAAAGATTTGTCATATGAAGAAGTTCCAGTTGCCATTCTTGATAGGCAAGTCCGTAAGTTGAGAAATAAGGAAGTTGCCTCTGTTAAAGTATTGTGGCGAAGTCAACAAGTTGAGGAGGCCACATGGGAAGCAGAAAAAGAGATGAAAGAAAAGTACCCCCATTTGTTTGATCAAGCCTAGAAGAAATTAGGTAACCTTTCTACTCCTAGTAACTGCCATCTTGTCTAAGTTGTTTCCCTCTTAGCATTAGTAAAGTCCCCCTTCATTTTGTAATGAGTTAAATGTGTTGTTACCTTGGGTCACTTGAACCGTTCTTGATAAATGAAAGCCTTATAAAGATTTACGTGTTAAATAAACAACTAATAGTAAGTGTGGATTGGTAATGGTTTGTTAAGTGTACATGGTGTGTTAACATGGTTAAATAAGGAAAGAATTCATTGAAGTGACTAGTTTATGTGCATTCGTTGAGGTAAGAAAGTGTATACCAGTTGTGAAAAGTGTAGTATTTGTGCATTGTTGTTTGGTAATGTGTTTCGGGGGCCCTCTGATAGGTGGATATGTCCATAATACAAAGGAAACTCTGGCGAAATTTTTCTAAAATATAAGAGTTAGTCAAAATTTTGATAGCTTGCATATCACGTCTTTCAAAACCAATTTATTTTCAAAGTCCTCATTCGAGGACGAATGATCTTAAGGGGGGGAGGATGTAAGGCCCCGTAAAAAAATTTGGTGCATAAAACCTAGTAGCTGTGGTGTCATGGTCCGGATAATGTGTTAGGAATGCGTAGAATTCTCGCCGCGGTTCGGACCCTTGGTAGTGATTTAAGTTTCAAAAATGTAGAGAATTAATTTTTCCGAAAAGTGTCCAATATGCGGTCAAGAATGCGATCGCAAACCTGACATGCGGACCGCATTCTTGCCGCAAATCATTCCAGAGAGTTTCCCAAAATCGTGCTGAAGTGCGGTCGATATGCGATCGCATGTCAAATCCGCGGTGCACTTTGCGACCGCAGATCGAGCATGCGGACCGCATTCTGGCCGCATTCTGTAGC
Source organism: Nicotiana noctiflora (assembly GCA_032618575.1). Classification (NCBI taxonomy): domain Eukaryota; kingdom Viridiplantae; phylum Streptophyta; class Magnoliopsida; order Solanales; family Solanaceae; genus Nicotiana; species Nicotiana noctiflora. The sequence goes on along the minus strand of JASVEL010013494.1, from coordinate 294,643 downwards.
AGAACCTGCGTAATTTTGAGGCCATTTTGCGGTCACTCTGCGGACCGCATGTTGATTCTGCGGTCGCAAAGTGCACCGCAGATTTGCCCCGGTCCAGATTTTTGTAACATTTTGACCCGATCTCTTCTTTAATATAACACCTTTCTTCTTCATTTTATCATATTATCTTACCAAAATTAGAGAGAGAAGAGAGGGTTTTTAGAGAGAGAAATCTTTCATCTTCAAGGATTGCTCCAACCACTTAATTCCAAGGGATCCTAGGGCAAGGATTCAACTTCCCCAATCTTTTCAAGGTAAAAACCCTAACTATTTTCTTTGATTTTCAGTTTTAAATTGGGTAAAGAGAGGTTTGCATATAATAGCTTTTGAAAATAGAATTTTTACACTCATGCATGATTATTGAACTTGATTTCTAGTAAAACGAAGTGAGTAGAAGTAAGAGTCTTCAAGAACAAGGTTGGCAAGAGTATGATATCTTGGATAATCATAAAGTAGGAAGAAAACTCATCACCAGGTATGTATGGCTAATTTTGATTCTTGTGAAATCGCCTATATGTGTGGAAATTGCTTGGTTAATGTTAATTTGACAAATTGTGTGAAATTCTCAAAGTTGTTGTTGAAATATGAGTAATGTGGTATAGAATATGAACCGAAAGTTAAATGAGAGTTGAATTGGGTAAAGAATTGTGAATAATACTTATAATGGCCTATATGGCACCTTGTGGAAAAGAAACGAAACACTCGAGAATTGGTTTATTGTGGAAAGAGATGAAACACTTGAATTGTGGAAAATTGTTGAACATACTTGTGTGAATATTCTTTATTATGGAAATATTGTAACTTGGTTGTGATATTGGCTTGATAAATAATTGAGAACATGAAACAATGTGCAAGTTGCTTATTTGAACTTGTTGAAATTGTATGTAGTACCTTATCTGCTGTTTGAAATTGTTGTGTTTTAAACTGTAAGGCGGGGTCGTGTTGTGCGCCACAACGTGAGGAAATAAGGTGTGGGTTGGGGTGATAAGGGTGGCCGAGGTAATAAGGGTGGTCAGGGGCAATAAGGATGGAAAGCGATCGAAATCGCTATTGAAAATTGATACAAAAATCAATGATGTGAAATTGTGAAAGGAGACAGCAGGAGAGTTTGCAACCTGGGGAGGCACTGATTGCCCCTATGTTTGACTACTTGCAATTTATGATGTTAATTGGTTGTTGTTCTATTTGTTGACCTTGAATGTGCTTATGTTGAGGCTTATTTGAAATGAGGAAAATGTGGAAACATGGTTGGCTGGCTGAATTAATTGTTGGTGTAATTTAATGGCTTGAGTTTACTTGGGACAAAGTTTGTCCATACATACCAGTACAATTCAAGTGTACTGACGTCCCTTTTGCCGGGGGCGCTACATTCGTGTTATGATTGTAGGTGGATCAGTAGCAGGCACTTCAGCTCATCGGCAGTAGTATCCTTCTCCTTCCACTGCCCATTTTGGTGAGCCCCTTTCTTCCTTGGGGCCCTGTGTGGTTCATGCCACTTTTGTTTAGATTTCATTTTGGTTTTGTAAGGTATAGCCGGAGCCTTGTTACTGGCAAGTATTGTATCCCTTTTTTTTTGTATCCTAGAGGCTCCATAGACATGTAAACTGTGGGATTGTGGCCTATATATATGTATGGGGCGTTGTAAATATAAATTATGAACTTGTTAGTAAATCAATCACATGGTTATGTTTATGCATTATGAAATCAGTCATTATTGGTAAAATATTTGGTTAATGAGAAACAATCAACACAGGGGTAACGCGTGGGAATGAAAGGCACCTAGGTCCGCTTGATTGGGGCAACCCGGTCAGGCGCCGGTCATGTTCCTCGTTTTGGGGCGTGACAGATAATTACGTTCATCTTTTATCAATATTTAAGAACCCCCTTTAAAAAATCGAAACGTAGATGTCATGCCTTTAGGAATGATTGCAACTCGTCTGATCCGTTTAAGTAACATCAGTTTTATCAATTGGTTCTTAACGTTCTTTAAGCAATATTTTCAACAAAATTCTTTTGTAAACCATATGTGCTTTCAAACTCTACAAACCTGCATTCTTTTCCATGAATCATTTTTTCTCTCAAATAGTTCTGCTTAAGCTTTTTAATCTGTCTCTGAAACTGCCTTCAAAATGGTCCTGCAACCAATTTTTTCTCAAAATACTCCTGCCTTCAAAAATCTTGCATAACTCGTCTGCATTTTCACTCAAACAATCTGATTTTTTTTTTCAAAAATAAAAATCTGCTGATAAAACTTACTGCAATCTATACTTTCCTTTAAAGCTTTTCTTCGTTTGACTACTTTTCTTAAACCAGTATCTTCAAAATCATTTGCTTAAAAATATTTTGATTTTTAATATACCGGACCCGAGGGGCTCAAAGTAGACATATTATCCAGCTCTATGTGTTCAACCAATCTATCCATTATCAGTTTTAACCCTAAGACAAAATCAGCAATTGAAAGACATGCTAAACTAATTGATGTATGACTTAAGGGGTTTTGTGTGAGCATTGCATAATTGTTTGTTAATCCCTTCTACTTGTTATGTCTTTTGTCTGTCGCCACTAGTATTTTGTCCTTTTGAACCCCATATATACCTCTACCCCTTTTTTCTCTTTAGGATTAGAAGTCCTAAATACCCCGAGACTAATAGGTTGGGACGGGTACTAGAATGCAATAAGTAAACGAAACCAATCGCGCTTAAATACCTTAACGGGTAGGAAGGGTAGAATATGGAGACGATGATAATGGTGCGCTAATATCTCGTGCGGGAATGTCTTGCTGGATATTGCACCAACATGATCTATATTATATTTAAACCTAGGACCCTCTCACTTTATTCATATGGTATGATCTTTTTCTTAATTTTATGTCTTCTTTCAAAAGCACTTATGTTTTTTCTCTCTTTCCTTTCAAAACTTTCAACTTATTTGTATTCCCTATGTGCAAACCTTGTTTGTTTACTCTTACTCTTCTTAAAGTCACAACTAAACAAGGTCGGGAACCACACTAGTGGATCTTGGGGGGTGCCTAACACCTTCCCCTTGAGATAAAGCCCCTACTCGAACTCTGGTTTTTCCTTCGAATCCTTTCTTTTCTCTAAAGCGTGTTCTAATGCACTATAATCATTAGGCGGCGACTCTTCAAACTCCATAACCCGGTTCCTCCAAAGGGAACAAAATTTGTTTTGTCCATAATGTCGTAAACCCGATTCTGCCCTTTAGGGCTGTGAAAAGGGGGGCGTGGACCACATGACAACTCTACTAGGGATTTCTTTTAGACTTTTACCATAACTTGCTTTTGTGATTTTATTGCTTACTTAATTGTATTTATTTCTTGTTCTTGATTATTTCATTGCAATTCCAACTTGTCTCTTCATGTTTTTTTTTCCTTTTAATTTCTTCTTTTATTGCTTTATTATTTCAATTTCATTGAAATTTCCGAGTATTTATTGTAATCTTTATGAATGTGAAAATACATGAAATTTGGTTCATTATTGTAACTGCATTCCTCAACATCATATTCCACTTGTTCCAAAACAAATCCTATAGCAATGCTTATAATGAGTGGTTTCGCCCTTCCGATATTATAAACTCCCTAAATTTGGCAAAGGCATATTTGCGGTAAAACCAGTCCATCAACGGTGTAGTCTACGGTCTTGCGCCTTTCCCTCTTGAGTTGTCCGCTCAAGGGTACCTTGTATATTACTTCAAAAGTAGAAACCTTATTCCATTAAATTGTTCATGCATCACGGTCAAACCTAGCCGAGTCAGTTATGTTGTCCGCATAATAACTCCTTAAGATAACCTAAGACAAAGTCTATCGAGTTTCCTTGAGACCCAAACAGACACCTCCACATTATGTGCATTTATTTGGAGAACTTAAGTGCTTTGCCATGATAATTATTAATTTAAATAAGTCAGGTCTGGCGGGGGTAGGGTCTAATCCTTTTATTTTGCAAAAATGAGGCACGAGGTCCCCAGATTCAGTATGGTATCCAACGTTCACCCAAAGTTGCTAAGCTGGTGGGAAGATCTTCATGATAGTGATTAGACCCTCGTCTGCAAATACTTAAGAAACTTGCCCTCACTTTTGGAAATCCAACCCAACAACAAAATCATTGAGGCTGCCACTTTGTTTTGGGATGCTAATCGATCAGTGTTCTGCTTTAGGGATTTGGAAATAAACCATTTACTAGAAGAGATAGGGGGCCTAGCTAGTATCCCTTGGGAGACTCCAAGGTTGCTTATGCCGGAGAACCATAAAATTAGAGGCTTTCTTAAGATGATGGGTCTTAGGAAAATCCCGACCTCACTTGCTTGAAAGACTCATACATACCCTTCAACTTCTTGTACAAGAGATATGGCCACGGCAGGTCCTATCACACCTAAATGGACAAATTCGATCTCACTTCTTTGGGTCATATACGTAGAAGGGTGTTTGTGTTTATGTTTTGCTTCTTGGGCATGATTATTTTCCCTATAAAGAAGGCTAGGATCCACACCAGACTAGCCATGGTGACCAAGACCTTAATGAAGGGAATCGATGGGCAATCTTTCAGCATAGTACCTATGATCCTCGCGGAAATATATCGAGCCTTACGAAAGTGCCAGCGAGGAGCTTCATATTTTGAGGGTTGTAATTTGCTACTTTAACTTTGGCTCATAGAGCACCTTCATAACGGTGACTACAGACAGGAAATTATCCATAGGAGTTGTGATGAGCATATCGCTTTTCATCAACCAAAGTGGATGAACTTCATGCCAAACAGGTTCCCTCAGCCGGAGGACGCAAGTGGATGGGTAGAGTTGTTCGAGAATCTAAAAGAAGAGCAAATTTAGTGGATGTTCGAGTGGTTCCAAATAGAGGAGTTTATCATCCGTTCACGAGACGCACCATTCCTCTAACTCATTGGTCTAAGGGGGACTCATCCTTATGTCCCACCCCGGGCCATGAGGCAAGCTGGAAGAAAACAAATCATACCCATATAGAGAAACTAAGTCACTTCAGGGCTAACTTTTAAGAAGATGATAGCCCGCACAGGTGTCACGATCAGCATATGTGGCACTACAACCTGGTCTTAGGAAGGGAGTCTATCGAACCCGACATATATCATGCTAGGTGTGTTGCGCACTACACAGGTTGGTTGGAAGATGATCACATTTGTTTGGGTCTTCCAAAATTCATCCACGGTCATCAGATCATTGACGAGAAAACTGAAGCGGAGTTAAACACAATCAATTGCGCAAGAAGATGAAAGAATACGAGAATGAACATCGGGAAATACATAAAGCCCAAGAAAAATTGATCAACGAGTGGAAGGATATTGCTGTCAACGACAATAGATGTTTAGGGTATCTGGAGCGAGGTCTAGTGAAGTTGGAAGGGAAGTTCTTAAAAAGTATTAAAGACCGCCAGAATGCTGAAGGAAGTGCAGGCGGACATCTAGCTCGAGCTTAGCTGCTGCTAGGGACACGTGAGTTGATGCAGCTGTATGAGGGAGGCAAGAGTACCGAATCTGGGGAAGGTCCTTCTGGGACCAAATAGTTAGGATCATTTATTTTAGGCTCTTAATGTAATAAGGCCACTGGCCATTAGTGACATCTTCTATCATTCAGTTATTTTAAGACTCGTCTTGTTTGATCAATAATATGAGGCATTTAGCATCATATGTTCTCCAAAAACAATTTGTCTCTATGCCTACCTCGGGCACAATAAGGCACCCAAAATTAGGACGCGATTTATGTGTTTAATATCGCAATATTATCAGAATCTGCCCTATCTTTTTACCTTTTGTTTTTATTTTATTTTTATTCCCCTCCCTAAAGGTTAGTTCGTGAATTCTGGCACCATCAACATACTCAACAAGATCCAAGGGTCCTCCACCTCCTCCTTCCCCGAGTCCTACCAGAAATAGGAACAAAGGCAAAATGAAAGATACAAGCGCTAGGAAGGAACTTGAGGAAACTTCTCATAACACCGCAACCAAGGAGACTGCTTCTCATCTGGCGCAAACTTTGCTAAGATTTCGAGAGGAATTAGACCAAGTTAGAAACCTGGCAAGCCTATTATTCTCTCTTGCTTTGTTAGAAGGGCATGGTCACAACAAAGCGTTGCACATCACTGCATAATGTGAGGATCACTTTATCACCAGGATACTAGTCGACGGGGGATTTAGCCTCTACATTTGCCCTTTGGTAACTCTCAGGACATTGGGTAAGGGATTGCACGAGATCAAACATGGGGCTATCAGTGTCAAAGCTTTTGATGGATCTCAAAGGCCCACCATTGGAGAAATTAGCTTATGCCTATAGATGGGACCCACCTAGTTCGATGTACAGTTCTAAGTCATTGACGCACCAACGTTCTACAATTTATTGCTGGGATGACCCTGGATCCACGTCGCTGTAGCTGTGGCATCAACTTTGCATCAGGCTGTAAAATTTGAATGGAATCACCAGGAAGTAATCATCCATGGCGACGGTAGCAACCCCATATACAGTCGCCAGGCCATCCCGATGATCAGAGGAAGAAGGAGGATCGGTGGAGAAACATATTGATTCATGCCCAAACAACGGTCGTTGTCACTATAATCCGGTGAATTAAGTCTAGAGTTGATTCCACAGAGAATTAACCTATCAATTGCAACTTCCACAACCCAAGAATACTCCTGAAGTAGCTTCCCAAACTTTTGATTATATTATTTTGTAATGTTTTCTACTAACTAACTTTTGCAAGAAAGTAAAGACTTGAAAGAAAGAATTGAATGTGTTTTAAAGAATAGAAAGAAAGACTAAGGTATTGATTTCCCCTATTGATGGAATCCCTTCTGTTTATGCTCATACAAATTGTCAATATTATTCTATCAATCATGAACACTATTTTTACCGTAATTCACTCCCAAGCATCTATCCTCTCATTGGTTTTGGCGTGTGACCCAATTACCTTCTGCATCATAGGTTTCAACTCTGCGAACCCATCGTCATGTCTACCCCCATGCTGTGGTGGAGGTGGATGATACCCCGGATGCTGATTGTTGAAATTCTGAGGTCGAGGATATGGAGCCATATTGTTTGGTGGCCTCATACCTGATGCATTATACTGTGGCTGTGGAGGCCTGTACTGCTGTGGAGCCTGCTGACCCCAACTCTGGTTACCCTGTCGCTGCCCTCTATAATTAGCCACATAGTTCATGTCTTCATTCTGGTGATGATGTTCTTAGTCTGCAACCCATTGATTACCTATGGGTTGGCTAATGCAAGATGTGCATAAACCACCATTGGTAGTATCTACAATGTGAACCTGCTGCTTGACCCCTGATTCTTCCACCTTCTTCGTTAGGATGCTCATTTGTGTTAATAAAGTTGCCACATTCTCCTCTAGAGTGTTGGAGGGATTCAGAGGTATAGAGTGTACCACTAGAGTGATAGGAGTATTCCTGGTCATCCACACGGAGTTTTGAGCCATCTTATCAAGCAAATTTCGACCTTCTCTCCAAGTCTTGCTCAGAAAAAGCCCCACCTGCTGAGGCATCTACTATATTCTTCATACTGTTCGAAATCCCCACGTAGAACCTTTGACCCAACATATATTCAGGAACCCCATGGCAAGGACACATAACCAGCATACCTTTGAATCTGCCCGAAGTTTCATGTAATGTTGCCATTGGTTTTTGCTTGAAGCTCACAATCTCATCAATTTGCTGAGCTATGTTGTTAGGTAGATGAAACTTGTTGTGGAATTGCTTGACTAACTCATCCTATGTTGCAATAGAGTTTATGGGGAGTGAGTTTAGCCATACCTCCGCAACCCCTATATCTAAGAACGGAAATAGTAATAATCCGATGGCTCCGGTGTCACATTTGGTTGCCTCTGCATCTTGCATATAAAGATAAAGTTGTTCAGGTGCTGCTATGGATCTTCAACCTGAGTCCCAGAGAATAATCCCTTGTTTTGAAACAAGTGTAGCATGTTATTGGTGATCTGGAATGACTCAGCTTGAATCGCTGGCACAATAATGGCAGTTGCCAAATTATCCGCAGTTGGTTGTGCCCAGTCAAAAAATGCACCTTCATGCGCCTCCTGCGCATTCAACCCAGCTTGTTGGTTTGGGTGATTCACGTCTCCCATGTCGAAATCTAGTTTAATTGGTTGCTGAGATTGCAGAAGTTGTTTGATTGCCCTGTTACATTGCCAGAAAGTTTGCTCTGGGTCTGAGAGTCCTTCAATTAATTCTCCAGTCCTTACAGATTTCCTAGGCATGCACCTGAGTACCCAATTCAACAACCGTCAAAAAGTTCAATGTAAAGTGTGTAGAAAGAACCTGACTACACAAGAATCTTGTAGTTCTGTCAATGGCAATTGATAATTCCGTTAATTGCCCGGCAACGACGCCAAAATTGAGTCACGCCCAAACAACGGTCGTAGTCAATATAATCCAGCCAATTAAGTCTAGAGTCAATCCCACAGAGAATTAACCTATCAATTGCAACTTCCACAACCCAAGAATACCCCTGAAGCAGCTTCCCAAACTTTTAAATATATTTTTGTGTAATGTTTTCTACTAACTAACTTTTGCAAGAAACTAAAGACTTGAAAGAAAGAATTGAATGTGTTTTAAAGAATAGAGAGAAAGACTAAGGTATTGGTTTCCCCTATTGATGGAATCCTTTTTTTTATACTCATACAAATTGTCAATATTATTCTATCAATCATGAACACTTTTTTACCGTAGTTCTCTTCCGTGCAATTACAATAATTTACTATTGTACTCTTCCGAGCTACCCTAGCTAGCTTTAATTTGAACGGTTCACTTTAGATTGCACCCAAGGTTTCGTTATTCCTAACCCCACCTTTACGCCTACAATTATAGATTCCTCCAATAATCTAGGTGTGGTGTTGTTCAACAATTTACCTAAATATGCACTCTTTTCCAAGTTATGCACACTAAATAGGCACAACTAATTGAGAGCTCTATCAATTAACTACAACAAGAACAAAGTTCAACAAATAGAAATCTAGCTAACAATTTGTAATCACATAACCCAGAAGTTCATCACTCAATAGGTTCCATCAAAACCTTAGATAAAGATTTAGCTTCTCATAATCAAAGAAACAAGATAAATAATTGAATTCATAATCAAAGATTCAACCACAAAGAAAGAAGTTGAGAGAGTTCTCTTTTACTAGTTTTCTTGCAAAAGTAGTGAATAATACAATACTTGCCTCTCTTGGGCGAGTCTTAATATTAAATATTGGGTTTAGGTTACATAATTTCTGTCTTGACAATTTTAACCTTCAAAATTTCGGCTTCCACCGCAGTCCGACCGCGGTCGAGGTCTAACCGCTGTGGATCAAGCTCTCTGATTCTTCAAAAGTTCTACGGACCTCATCTACCGCGGTTCTACTGCGGTCGCGGTTGGACCGCGGTAGAACAGTGCTGCGGATTCTTCAAGTTATTTTTCAGCACAAACTCCCAACTTGTTCCACACTTGGCTTTTTCACCATCTTGTGACTCCAAAACTGCTCCTTTTGTCTTCATTAGCTCATGTGTACCTATAACACACTAAAAACACTAATAAAAGCATTTTGTCATCATAAACAATATCAAAACAACAATAAAGTGTAATTTTTTAGGGCATAAATATAGGCAAATTCACCTATTATCACATATCATCACATCGAGCGAGTCAATGCCATAGATAAAGACAAGTGGTGGGATTACAAAATTTAGAGCATTCTGAATTGGAGCGAATATGAGCCGGAAAGGGACTTGGCAGGAATCTCCAAGGCATCACCAAACCTATCAAGTTGAAAGATCATGGAACTACTTTTGGCTTGGGATATGAATACACCTGGAGTGAGTTCAACAACTGGTCGCCGCCATGGCGCGGTCCCTACTACCCATTGAAGCACTCTCTGCCTCAGTTGGAGCAGAATTTTCAGCCGGCCAACACTATATATGGATCAGAGGAAGATAACCACTGGTAGCAATGAAGAACCTATTTTTGGAAAATGACATGGATTGTTGTGTCATCTTCAAGGAGGAGGGGGAAGAAGGCCCTTCCATTCAAGCTATGAATCAAGGAGAATGCCTCACCAATTAGTCAGGCAGGACCACTAGTGCCCGGAGAGCTTCGGGGTAGCAAGGCTAAACGACGCACTATGCATCGCATTTTACTTTTTTAGTCAATTTTACTTTCCCGCATTGTCTTTACTTTTGAAAAGAGCTCCGATGTTTCAAACAATTATGAATTCAATCAAAAGCATTTTCCCTATTTATCTTTATATCTCTCTCTTATTACTTTCTCTATCATTTATTTTATTTTACACAGCATTACTATTACATAGCTTGATGATGAACCAATAACTATAACTTGCAATAAGGCAATGCAACAAACAGACATAGATTCATAAGAAGACAAAATACCAGAAGAGATTGTCAGGGAGGTCAAGAACTTTGAGAATAGGCTTAATTCTAACTTAGACGAAACTGAGGTCATTAATTTGGGGGACGCAAAAAATGTCAAGGAAACAAGTATCTGCGTACACATGTCACCGTCAGAAAAGGAAGAGTATACAGAGTTTCTGAAAGAATATGAAGATATATTCGCCTGGTCGTATGACGATATGACCGGTCTCAACACATCCATTATGGCTCACAAGTTGCCGACAGATCCGGTGTGCCCACTGATCAAATAGAAATTCAAAAATTTCAAGACATACATGAGTTTGAAAATCAAAGAAGAGTTTACCAAGTAGGTCAAAGCCAGGGTTCTTAGAGTGGTATAGTATTCGACCTGGTTAGCCAACATTGTGCCGGTACCAAAGAAGGATGGGAAGGTTAGAGTCTGTGTCAACTACCAGGATCTTAACCGGGCCAGTCCCAGGGACAATTCCCCTTTGACAAATATACACATCTTGATTGACAACTACGCCAAACATGAGCTGCAGTCATTCGTTGATTGTTTTACTGGATACCACCAGATATGGATAGATGAAGAAGATGTAGAGAAAATGGCATTCATCACACCGTGGGGAATATGCTGTTACAAAATGAGTCCACGATCTTTCATGGCATGATACATAAAGAAATCGAGGTATATGTGGACGATGTCATCATCAAATCCAAAAAGCTACAGATCACCTGGGAGATTTGAGACTGAGGAGATACAACTTAAAACTGAATCCTGCCAAGTGTGCATTCGGGTTTCCTGGTGAAAAATTGTCACATCTCCTTTTGGCGCTACCGTACCCCGCGAAGGGATGTGGTAAAGAGAGTTTTTCCAATTAAAGGATGATCGAAACATGATTCATTTATTAAGAGATTCAAAGTCGCCACTTGGGAGATTTATGGTGTCCCAAGTCACCAATTTGAATCCCGAATCGAGGAAAAGATTGACTCTGTATTATAGTTCGCGAACCAGAAATCCGGATAAGGAATTCTGTTAACCCGGGAGAAGGTGTTAGGCATTCCCGAGTTCTGTGGTTCTAGCATGGTTGCTCAACTATCATATTTGTCTTATTTAACTGATTTGTAACATGCTTTAACTTATGTGTAAAATTTAACCCTTCACTGCTTTTATTATTATAATTTTTACAAAGAATTGTAACGTTGCGATAACGTATCTCGAACCACATCACATCAATGTACCCGTGATTACCGACACGTTTCAACTTTGTTGAGATTTAGATTTGAGTCACATAAATCTGCACCCGTATTTAGAAAAACAATATTACTATCAATCGCGCCTAAATAGGCTACGTGTTTATTATCTTCGGGAAAGACCATGAAATTCGCTAAAGGGTCCTTCCAATTCTAAGTGTTTTGAATTGATCAATTATTGAGGGCCCCACAAATTGTGCATTTTATTTGGCGAGGCTCGTCTCTAAAAAAACAACCTAAAGTAATTTTGATTTTTCTAATCTATATTTTTTTTCTAACAACAAAATAAAATCCTAATTAATGAGCTTTATTTAGGTGCTATTACTTTTGAATCTATGACTTCCAATTAAGTAGCCCTCAACCGATTTTGGGACCTCAATATCTGCCCAGGAATGAAATGGCCAACCTATCTTGAAAAGTCGTACGTGCATGAAGTGTGGGCCATCTATGAAAGACGTTGAAGCCCAAATTGTCTGATAGAAGACTATTATGCTTTTAATTGTTAAATCAAACCAAGTTTTAACTCAAATTGAATACACAGACTCAGAAGTTCCAAATTATTCAACATGCACTCAACGATTATGAAGATTACCTTACTTGCTTATATACTAGTGAGTTCCTAATTATTACTAAAAAGGGAAATCAGACAGAATGCATGGTTGGATTTGAACAATAGTAATTGACTCAGACTAACAATATTAAACCAACAATCAATACGTGAGAAAGCCATGAATTTAGAGACGGATTACTGAAGATTATTAGAATTACTTGTCGTCTGATGTCTGTTGATTATTAATTCAGTATCCAATTGCAAAACTATTCTTCATACATATCCAAATTGCACTACATTAGCAGCAATAACTAAACAAAACATACTTCTCTAATTAGTTTAACAGTCCTTGAGCTAAACAGTCCCAGATTTACCAGTTGAAAATAGTCCTATTTAATCACAATAAGCACTTAATCACACCATACAGAGAACTACTTGATGTAACAAAATTATCCAAATAATAGAACTATCGTAGATATTCAACTTTAATTTCGTTTCATGTTTCCAACAGATGAACCTACATCGACATAGACTCGAAATATGTTCTTGGATATGGAAGATACAAAGAGAAGGACAGTAGTAACAACGACAATGTAATAGTACACTAATAGCAACCCAGACTTAAAATAATACAGCAGAACACCAGCAGCAATGGAGCAGGATAAAATAGCCAAAACAAACACCAAATTGTCCAAAGTATAAACCCAGCAAATCGAAACACGATTATTGGCAGAAACAGAAAGAACTAGAAGCTGTAGAACAACTATTTTCTTGGTTTTAAACACTCAAAGATCAGAACCTTGAAGCTTCAAACCAATAGTAGTAGACTGTTGTTGGCATTCAATAATAAAAGAGACCTTACTTTCCCTCTTTTAACTCTCAAACTATGGACCCCTTTTAATCTCCCTTTAGACTCTTATAGTGTTTATGAGTGTATCTCAGTGTATACTCAGTGTATTTTCTCTATTCAACTTAATGCTCTCAATTTCAGACTTAATCTCCCAATCTCTCTTTTTCTTATTCTTTCAAAACTCTATTCACTCCCATATATTCTCATCTCTCAATATTTCACAATATATTCAAAGCTTAAGGCCTTTTCTTTTTAGACCTCTATTCAATCCCCTTTTCAGAATATCTTCTTCTTGTATTTATAATCCCTTCTAAACCTTCCTTCCTTTGAAAAATATCACTTCCCCCACCAACAACCCCAAAACAATCTGCCTATTTTCAAACTAAATCCCACTACGGAAGACTTTTCATCTTTTATTCCATAATTTAAGGCATGATATAAGGGTTAGGCCCCCACTAGCATTAAACTAATGTTATAACTCTTGTCCTATTAGTGATTGACTAACAGGCCATTGATTTGGTCAAATCTGATCATTTTCCATCCCAAAAATATCCCTATGATCCTATTGTTATTACTGTCCTATCCTTACCCCCTGAAAGCCATGTGATTTCTACCTTAACCAGCTATAACCAATCGATAAGATCAATTACAAAATTAAATTTATTACAACCAGCACTGAAACAGTGGAACAACTAATTATCCAAATTCGAATTAACCAAAAATGCACCAGTCTTATGCAAAAAAATGCAGGATTATTAATAGTGTCAAAGGCCTAAGGATAAAAAATACAACATGTCCGACATCACACCATTTGATGAACTACAAATAAGACTAGACTAAATAACGATAACTAAATAATCGATTGGATATTTGATACACATAAACAACGAACAATCAGAGTTAAAAAGACAGACAAATGCTTTCAGTGATATTTTGACAAAAACAGGGGTTAAAAGGAAACTAATTAATCGACGAAACTTGTCGAATTGATCACACGACCTATAATACACCAAACACAAACAAAAACAATTATGACCGAATAAAAGGTATGATGGGGAAGAAGAAAAGCAACTAACAAAACTAAATTGCAAGTAAACTAAAACAAAAGATAACAGTAATAAATAAAATAGAACAAACAGGAAAGGAGAAATACCTCAGAAAACACATGAACTTGGGACCAACTCGGACTTGGATTTTTTGAGGTCGAACGGACCTTAACCGAGTGTTCTCAACTGAGATCACCTCGACTAAGGTTAGTTAGACACACAAACTCTTTTATTTGGACAAAATGTAGCCTTCGGTTTTTTAGGGTTCTTGGGGATTCGATTTGGGGCTTGAATGTTTCCAAAGTGATTCGAAGGGAACCAGTGGTAGTTCAGGGGTGAGGGAGGACTAGTGGATATCTGGTGTGCATTTGGGACAGTTTGGTGGTGGCCCAGTTTTGCTCGAATCTTCAAAAATGAAGATTCGAAATGATGTAGGTTGATTCGAGGTAAACGGTTAACAGATTTGGATTGAGGGTGGTTAGGTGGTTCAGGGTTGTTATTTTAATGGTCATCGGAGTGGTTGCCGCCGGGTTTTGGCCGGTGGAACTAGCCGGCGGCTGCTAGGGTTTCTCCATCTCTGAAAGAGATGAGGTCTGAGGGAGAGACGATGAGAGAAGGGGGCTTGGTTCGAGGGTGGGCGTGGGGTGTGCTTGGTTGCTCATATAAGAATGAGTGGGATGAATCGAGGCCGTTCAATCTGATGAGATCAGCGGCTTGGATCCGTTCCATAATGGAAACGACGCTACTTAGTTTACCCCAGGACTGGATCGGTCTTTGGACATGAATGGGTCAGGGATGGGAGCGATTTTGCGATCGTTTGATCAAATAACAGGAACGACCTGGATCAACAGGCTTGAAACGATGTCATTTTGTTGAAACTTGGGGTGGATTGGGGCGAGGACTGGGCCGTTTTGGGCCTTGTCCAAGTTTTCTCTTTATTTTTCAATTGTTTCTTTTTACTCTTTTCTTTTTATTTCCTAATTTAAATTCATTTCAAACTAAATTCTAAAAATCCTAAATTACATTATAGTACCAAATTAACTTATAAAAAATATTATTTAATCTTGTAATTACAATTATCACACACAAATAACTACCAATTTAAAATAAAATCACACAATTTTGACATTACGTGCTAAAAAATGTAAATTACATTATTTTGTGATTTTTTTTATTTTTGACACAACAACAATTTTCTTGATTAACTAAAAAGTGTAAAAATCAAATCCTAAATGCAAATGTCATATTTTTGGTATTTTCTTAATTTGACAAATAAACACGCTCACACAAAATGCAAACAATAAGAGAAAAATACCACAAAATTTTCAAACAACACACAATTATTTTATTTTGAATTTTTGGGAGTAATTCTCATATAGGGCAAAAATCACGTGCTCACAGCTGCCCCCCTTTGCTCGTAAACACAAAGTGTTTTCGTGTAAAGATAAAGTGAGCGGATACGAGCGATTTTTGCCCGTTTGAGTACTCCGTCTGAAGCATTTTTTATATATCCAAAGGTTTCCTACATATCCCTGACTAAAATGGAATCAGGTTAATATAGTTCGAAAAGGTTTGGTAGCTGGGACTACCATGGGACTGCTATTTGCTGTTACTGCTGTTGTATGATGTTACTACTATTTACTGACCTCCTTATTATACCTTGCTAAATAAAAATAAGAATCTAGACTAAATTATAGCCTATGAATTGGAAAAATCTCATCTATATCTTCAGCTTGTTCTTCATGTGCCTCTTGTTGCTTTGCTTGCTCTTGTGTTTCCTCGTCTTTCCTCTTCTGACTTGACTTGTCGGCTTATCTTGATTTCCAAACTTGAACTGCTTATTTCTGTATTGTGAGCTTCGATTTATTTTCCCTCGAAGTTTGAATTGCCTTCTTCTGACCCTTGTTGCCTTCCTACTGATTTCTGAATTTGGATTTATGCTGGGGATTTTTGTTGTAATCTTCTGCTCTCTTGATGGGTTACTGACTTCTTGAATTAAAAGATATGCCTTTCCGCTTTCCATGCAGGTTCCTGACTTCAACATAAACCTTAAAAATTAAAATGCCATTCCGTTCTTCAGGCGTGCGGGCTCCTGACTTCAGCAACAACTTAGAAAATAGAAACGCCATTCCATTCTTCAGGCGGGCACCTGACTTCAACAATAACTTTGAAAATAAATTGCCATTCTGTTCTTCAGGCGAACACCTGACTTCAACAATAACTTTGAAAAATAAATCGCCATTCCGTTCTTCAGGCGGGCACCTGACTTCAACCACGATTTAAAACTTCAATTAAAACTTAAAGGAAAACACCATTTCATTCATCGGGCAGGCACCTGACTTCAACTAATTTAAAGCAAAATGCCATTCCATTCTTCAGGCGGGCACCTGTCTTTATCAACAAACTCTAAAAATAAATTGCAATTCCATTCTTCGGGCGGACCCCTGACTTCAACCAATAATTTCTCCTTCATTCTATTACCATCGTCTTCCTTTGTTTCCTAATCCATTTCCTTCTTCCTGAATTGCCTCTTTTCGGAACTGCTACTCTCAAAACTCGTGTGGTCTTCCCTCTCAATTGCCGAGGATAATACTGTCGGAATTATTTACTTGCTTATTGGGTGGGTAATATTGCTGGGGAAATCTCCTTTCTTCCCCTCCTTTTCACTTCCCTCAAAACTTTTATTTTTCTCTCTAGATTTGTCGGGGATAAAAGTATTATCAGCTGGGGATTACCTTGCGGAGGATACCACTGCTGGAGCATCCCTTTTCTTCTTTCCTTTTTCAAAACTTCCTTCGAACTAGTGCTTCACTTCCCCGAAACAGTTGGGGATGACATTAACCTCTTCCTCTTTCCTGGACAAAACTTTCATCCTTTCGTTCTGTCCGCTGGGGATATAACTTCCTTCAGCAAAGCTTGTTGTTTTCTTTCTTTTAAAGCTGCTGGGGACAACGTTGGTTCAAAGACCACTTGTCCTTAAAACTCAGACTATCTCGCTTTTCTAAATATTGCTTTTCTCTATA
Source organism: Nicotiana noctiflora (assembly GCA_032618575.1). Taxonomy (NCBI): domain Eukaryota; kingdom Viridiplantae; phylum Streptophyta; class Magnoliopsida; order Solanales; family Solanaceae; genus Nicotiana; species Nicotiana noctiflora. Next base: position 277,472 of record JASVEL010013494.1, on the reverse strand, counting down.
ATTTGGCTTCGCCTTTTTCCTTAGACTGCTGGGAATCCATTTCCCCAACAACCTTGTGTTTATCTTCCATATTCTTTAAGTAGGTATCTGATTCAAGAAAATTTTCACAATGAGAGAAGATTTTCTGCCCCAGTTTGATAATCTTCTTTGTGGCCTGTCTTTCCTTCAGCAATAACCTTTCCTTTTCCTTCTTCAAATCAAAGAAAATTTTGTTAGTTTAAAACGTGGCAAGTGGTTGTGCCACTCCTGATGGGGTTGGTTTTTCCTTTTATCCTTTCCTTGCTCTACGCTCCCTGAACTTGTCGGGGAATGCTGTTATTTGCTGGGGATGATATTCTTGTCGTGGATGATTTTTCCCTTTTCTTTTCCTTTCTTTGCTCCATGTTGTCCGTCCCTCTCAGTCGATAATCTGCTTGGGAATCTCCTTCTTCCCGATGATCATTATTATCACGATTCCTCCACTAATGTTTCCAACCTACTCCGTTCTTCCTCCGAAACTTCAGACCAACCTATCATTTTGGTCCTATAACAGAACGTCTTTTTGACTTATTGCTTTATCTTGTGCCTATTCACATTTGCTTTGCACCATTTTGGCGACTGGTAGTATGCTCTGAAAAAATTCCTTCTCAAAACAAATTGCTGAAAAGAAAATCTTTAAGCCAAAAATGGTGACTGTGAAAAATAAAAAGAAAAACCTTTCTGAACAAAATGTTGGGAAAAAATAAAAGCAAAAGAACTTATCTGAATGGTATAACCGATCGAAATGATCATGTCGTGCATTTTGGGATTAGTCAACCCAGTCTATTTGTATCAATCAATTTTCTGATGGCCTCGTATTGTTTGGGACAAACAGGCATCTAATTCTTCGCCGACTGTGGACACTTTTCGACAATCTTACCTTGCCATCTCATAGTGCCCTTCAAAAGGGTTTTCACTAATGAGATTCTCTCATTTCCCTCAAACTCCCATTGCCTTATGGTGCCTATGAAGGTTTTCACCGTAAGACTATCTCATTTTGTTTCTCTCAGCTTTTGTCACCTTATGGTGCCTGTCAAGGTTTTCACCGGCAATACTCTCTCATTTTATTTCTTTCTCTGCCAGGGACTAGAGTGTTATCAACAAGATTCTCTCTACTGGGGGTTCCCTTGGCTACCAATTCCTTCAGCTCATGATCCTTATTCATTCGGGGATCGGGGTGTTATTCTTGGCTTTCCTTTGCATGACTTGGCACCTCTCAGATACTGATCGGGAGGTCTTTTGGGACATCAATATATTTTTTTTGTGTGTGTGGCTAAAGAAAAGGATATAACTTTAATGGGTAGAACATTACAACTTTTGGAATCACACTTTTTCTTAAAAAAAAGAACATAACTTCTGTCCCAGTTTTACTGCTTGGGGAATCCTTGATTTTTGTTACACTATGACCGAGCCGTGAGGCACCTACGTATCCTCTTTGAGGAATCAGGTCGAACGTAGTTCACTCAATTCCTTTATATTTCTTGTGACTTTCCTTTTTTTTTTCTATTTTGTTATATATATACATCTTTTCATCAATGATCCCAAAATAGGGGTATGAAAGAATAATCAAGGCTCAAAGGGGGGAAGCGAAGGTTAAAGTATTTTGATGGTAGAAAAATTGTCTCCATCATTTCATTCTCCGATAAATACCAAGTACAAACAAACAAACAAATAATAATCAACAATATCAAAGAATCATACATTTTATCTCTTGACTGCGTCAGAATTGATAGCCATATCGATGCATCTTCCCTCGATATCTGTCAAAAATAGATTGCCACTGGATAACACTCTAGTTACAATAAAAGGCCCTTGCCAATTCGGGGCGAACTTGCCCTTTGCTTCGGCCTGATGTGGTAGAATTCTTTTCAACACTTGCTGCCCCACTTCAAATTTCTTGGGACGTACCTTCTTGTTATATGCTCTTGCCATTCTCTTTTGATACAATTGGCCATGACATACCACTGCCAATCTCTTTTCGCAATCAAGCTTAATTGTTCCAATCGACTTTTGACACATTTATCATCATCAATCTCAGCCTCAACGATTATCCGAAGGGAGGGAATTTCGACCTCTGCCGGTATCACTGCTTCAGTTCCGTATACCAACAAATAAGGAGTTGCACCCACTGAAGTACGAATAGTAGTGCGATAACCCAATAGTGCGAATGGTAACTTTTCATGCCATTGCCTGGATCCTTCTACCATCTTCCTCAATATCTTCTTTATGTTTTTGTCGGCTGCTTCAACGGCTCCATTCGCCTTGGGACGATATGGTATGGAATTATGGTATGTAATCTTAAACTGTGGACATACCTCTTTTATCAAACAATTGTTTAGATTGGCACCGTTATCCGTGATAATCACCTTTGGGATCCCAAATCTACAGATGATATGGGAATGCACAAAATCCACCACCGCTTTCTTGGTCACTGACTTGAATGTTTTAGCTTCAACCCATTTGGTGAAATAGTCAATGGTTACCAGAATGAACCTATGGCCATTGGAAGCTGCTGGCTCAATGGGTCTGATGACATCCATGCCCCATGCAACAAATGGCCAAGGTGCTAACATTGTATGTAATTCAGTTGGTGGAGAATGAATCAGATCTCCGTGTATTTGACACTGATGGCATTTTTGCACAAAATTGATACAATCACGCTCCATAGTGAGCCAATAATATCCTGCTCGAAGGATATTCTTGGCCAATACATATCCACTCATATGTGGCCCACATATGCCAGCATGTACCTCCGTCATCACTGTCGCGGCTTGACCAGCGTCTACATATCTAAGCAAACCCAAATCTGGTGTTCTTTTATACAACACTCCCCCACTGAGGAAAAATCCATTTGCCTATCGCCGAATGGCTCGTTTTTGATCTCCGGTGGCCTGCTCCGGGTATACACCCATCCTTAGGTATTCCTTGACATCATAGAACCATGGCTCGCCATCCATCTCTTCCTCTATCATGTTACAATAAGCATGCTGATCTCGAACCTGAATATGTAACGAGTCAACATGGATTTTGTCTGGGTGATGCAATATTGATGCTAAAATAGCCAAAGCATCGGCAACCTCATTATGTACTCTTGGGATGTGTCTGAACTCCACTGATCGGAACCGCTTACTCAGATCATGCAAACATTGACGATATGGTATAAGCTTCAAATCTCGTGTTTCCCACTCTCCTTGAATCTAATGTACCAGGAGGTTCGAGTCTCCCAAGACTAAGACGTCTTAGACATCCATGTACATAGCTAACCGCAACCCGAAAATGCATGCTTCATACTCAGCCATGTTGTTGGTACAATAGAAACACAGTTGAGCTGTAACAAGATAATGATATCCTGTTTGGGAGATAAGTACCGCTCCTATTCCGAGTCCATTTGCGTCCGCATCTCCGTCAAAGAAAGGTTTCCATCCTGGCTCCCCGGTCAACTCCAGCTCATCTACATGCAACACTTCTTCATTGGGAAAATACGTCCTTAAAGGTTCATATTCATCATCAATAGGGTTCTCAGCCAAATGATCGGCTAAGGCTTGGGCTTTTATAGTCGTTCCTGTCACATAGATGATGTCGAACTTAATAAGTAATATTTGCCATTTTTCTAACCTTCCTGTAAGCATATGTTTCTTGAAAATATACTTTAATGGAGCCAAGCACGAAATGAGATAAGTGGTGTAGGAAGACAGATAATGCTTCAGCTTCTGTGCTACCCAAGTTAGGGCACAACATGTCTTCTCAAGATGAGTGTACTTAACTTCATAAATCGGGAACTTCTTACTGAGATAATAAATGGCATGTTCCTTTCTACCGGTGATGTCATGCTGCCCCAATACACAGCCAAATGAGTTTTCCAAAACTGTTAGATAAAGAATCAGAGGTCTCTCAGGTTCAGGAGGAACCAACACATGTGGGTTTGACAAATACCCTTTTATCTTTTCAAATGCCTCTTGACATTCTTCAGTCCATTTGACCGCAGCATCCTTCCTCAACAGCCAAAAACTAGGTTCACACATCGATGTGAGCTAAGCAATAAACCGTCTGATGTAATTCAACCTTCCTAGAAGTCTCATTACTTCGGTCTTGTTTTTCGGTGCCGATATTTCTTGGATGGATTTGATCTTTGATGGGTCCAACTCAATGCCTCACCAACTGACTATGAATCCCAATAGTTTTCCTAACAGGACACCGAACGCACACTTGACAGGGTTAAGCTTGAGGTTGTATCTACGAAGTTTGTGGAAAAACTTCCTCAAATCCTCGATGTGGTCGGCCTGATGTTTTGACTTTATGATCACGTCGTCGATGTACACTTCGATTTCTTTGTGTATCATATCATGAAACACAACGGTCATCGCCTTCATATAAGTTGCCCCAGCATTTTTTAAACCAAACGGCATCACCCGGTAGCAATAGGTTCCGCATGGCGTGATAAAAGCCGTCTTTTATACCCAGCATAGCAATCCACGAAAGATCCAATCTCTCGCTTTGCACAGTTGTCAATTAAGACGTGGATGTTTGGTACCTCCCTGAAGTTATCCTTCGGGCTTGCTTTGTTGAGATTGCGATAGTCAACGCATACTTTGATCTTTTCGTCCTTCTTTGGCACCGACACAACTTTAGCCAACCATTCTGGATATCTAGTGACACGAATAACCTTTGCATCCAATTGCTTGGTTATTTCTTCCTTAATCTTCACACTCATATCTGTTTTGAATTTTCTCAATTTCTATTTGACGGGAGGAAATGATGAATCATTGGGTAATTTATGAACCACTAAATCAGTGCTAAGACCCGGCATGTTGTTGTATGACCATGCAACAACATCTTTAAACTCAGCAAGTGTTTTGATTAATTCTTGTGAGGAAGTGATTTTTACCCTACATATGAGCTATTCCCACAAAATTCAAATAAAACAATTTTTTCTTTATTTTTATAATTGTTACGAATTAATGTCCTTTTTGTGCATATGTATTTGTTAAATTAAAAATAAAATAAAAAATATATCGCATTTGCATTTAGGATTTAATTTTACAATTAGGAGTAATTAATTTTATCTTACAAAATGAAAATCACAAAAATAGGCATCTTTTGCATTTTTGCCTTTAATGTCCAAATTGTGTGATTGTATTTTAATTACCATTTAAATTTAGGTGACAATTATTATTCTGTGTTAATTAGTATTTCAAGATAATTTTAATTTTTATAAAATAATCTTAGTATTTTGGGTTTTATTAATTAGGAAGTTGAATAACAGAGAAGAACAACTTAGAAAAATTTGGATTGGGCCATCTTACAAATTAAGTTACAAGCCAAATCCTAAGCACACTTACCCAACCCAACACCCATTGGCCCAAAAAGAAAATTTCAATTTTTTTAGCCAAAAATAATCATAATCACACGACATAAAGTAGTGGGGGGGGGGGGGAAGGAACTCAAGGAAGAAAAGAAAGAGAGGAAAACATGGATTAGTGAGTTTTCTTTAAATTAAAAAATATTTTCTTTTTAATAAAAAATCTGAAAATTTTCAAAATTCTTGCCTATAAATAGAAGAAAAGATTTATGAAAAAATAGGTGGAAAAAAGAGAGGAAAAAATAGGAGGAGAAGAAGAAATAAGGAAATAAAGAGAGCAGTATACACTCGATAGACACTCTGGATACAGAAGTATACACGGAAAAAATTTAATTTGAGAGTTTCTTTTGAGAATTGAAGAGAGTTCAAAGCTAGAAAGAGAAAAGTAAAGAGAAATTCCGGAATATATTTTCCTTCTCTATTTTTACTGGTTTTTCTCCATATTGCTGGGATTTTCTGGATTGAGGTGTTGAAGTTACTGCTGGTTGTTACTGTTGCTGTTGCTGTACTTTCACCGCCCTGTTTATTTTCCATCTCCCCTTCTTTTCAATACCAGGTACACAACTACTACTTAAACATGTAATTGGGAGCTGATATTGAAGAATGAATTCTAAAGTTGATTTTTAGAAGAAGACTATTTCTGTTACTATTATATGTTCTTACTTTATCACACAAATAGATACTTTGTAATTTGATAGGAAATAGTTGTATAACTGAAATATATGAAAACATGAGATGATGCTAAAGATAGTGTAATAGATAGGATATAGATTAGAGTAGAAGTAACCGTAATCACTTAGCTTAGTTCTAAAAAAAATAGGTTAATTAGTTAAAAACTAACTCACTTAGCTCAGAAAATATTATTGTAACTTGCATATAACCACAATAATAATCTGAACTAGCATGTGGTAATTAGTTTAGCTTGATGTCTATTTGCTCATCTTAAATAGTTTAATAGCAACTGAAAATGGCGTAGCTTAAAACAAGTAGCTAATTACAAAGTTAAGAATCACGTGAGTGATCGAAATCGTTACACAATTAGCCTACTATTTGAATACAATTAGCATTTGATAACTACAATCAGAAGCGTATGAGTCATAATTAGTAATACGTTAAGTAATAATCCTATTTGCATAATTAAGTAATGATCTGTTATTTTAATCGATAATGATCCTGTTTACATAGTTAGGTAATTCATTACTAATAAAATATGAGCAAAAGTAGCCTGTTAATAAGATTTGATTAGTGTTAGATAATGGTGATTTAAAATTGATACCGTTAATTTTGTACTTCTGTTTCTCTTATGAAATAAATACAATTTGGGTTGATTCTTCTTTTTGATTTCAAGTATCTGTGTATATCATGAATTCTCGATTTTGTTTCCTTCCCTTCCTTCGTTTGGTCTGGGCCTGAAGAATAGCGCAGGCCTGGATCCAATTGGACTTGTACTTGGGCTTCTGAAAAATGACTTCAGCGTATTCTGGGTTTCTGAAACCCAGATATACGAGCTGGTTCACTGAATTAGAGCCCCGAACGTCCAGGCCTGGTAATACAAATGATAAGGCCTGGACATACTTCTGAAATTATAACATAACTAAAAATGACTAAGGAAAAACCAATAATAGAAAACATAGTATTTATTAGGATTGGACTATTAAAATAAAAATGGGACGCGCCTCATATGAAAATAAAATAAGCGGGCCCCCTATAATAATAGTAATAATGTGATTGATCCGGGAAGACTGTTTAGTAAATTGCATGGTCTTTCAAAAAGAATAATAAGGCGTTAGACGATATAGGCACGATTTTAGAATATAACTTCCCTAATATGAGTGCACATCTAATGTGACTCAAATCTTAAATCTCGGCGAAGTCGAAACGTGTTAAAAGTCACAGGTGTACTGGTTGCGGTGTGACTCGAAATACGTTTTCGCGACGTCGCAAGCCATAAAATATTAAAAGCGAAACATTGCACACATTGTAAAAAGCATATAGTGAAATTAGATAAAAATGAAAATTGCAGTTGAGCGACCGTGCTAATACCACAGAATACGGGAGTGCCTAACACCTTCTCGCGGGTTAACAGAATTCCTTCCAGGTTTCTAGTTTCGCAGACTGTAATACAAAGTCATAAATTTCCTCTGTTCGGGATTAAACCGGTGACTTGGGACACCATTATTTTCCTAAGTGGAGACTCTGAAAAATTAAATAAATTGATCCTGTTCCGAGTGTCCTTTAAGTGGAAAAACTCCTTCCCTGATTATTATTATATCCCTTCTCGGGTGTAGTATTAAACAGTGGCACATCTACGTTGGGTAGAAAAAAGGAGGTGTGACAGCTCTGGCGACTCTACTGGGGAAAGCAACCCAGAACTTTGGTTTCAGGGTTTAAGAATTCGAGCTCATTAGAATCGCCGTCCTCGATATTATTTGAATTTGTTATATGCTTTGAACAACATGCTATATGTTTTACTGCTTTGATATTATATGAATTGTATAGATAAATTATGCCGAAAAACCCTTCTCTTCTTCACCTCCGGGGATGTGCTTACTGGTTGAGACTCCCCTTTCTGTTAAGTCACACCTAAATTAAGAAACAGAGACCGGATAAGTTACAAAGCCGATTGACTCCGCGGGTCACATGTACGTAGCCCCCTCCTCGATCCGAGTTGTCTACTCAGGTACATGGTCTAGCACCATATGAAACCATAAGATATTGAACATAGGTCTAGGATGATTATTTGCATCATAACTGACTTAGGAGACTCAACGCAGGGGTTGGGTCCGTCTAGAACAAGTGACCCGGTAATTAAAGACCGAGCATACTATGTGTTGCACTTTTAATTGTCTTTGATCGTTATGCGGACCGGCAAAACTCCCGAGAGTAGAAAACAATATTCAAAAATGAAAAAAAGAGAGATAGAACTAGTGATAAAAGAGTTGTTAGAAAATTTTGAAATTTGGAAAATGAGAAAAAATGACTTTGTTGAAATAATTGGTCAATTAATTTGACCGAACTACGCAGGTTTGATTCTCGCCATTAGGTGAGATACGTAGGAAACCCTTGAACGGGTCCAACCACCCTTTTAAAAAAAACCAAAAATATTTTTTTTTCAAATAAACGAGGTGATCGCTATTTTTGGAAATAACCGAATGTTCCGAAGGATGCCGGAAGGCTGTTTTGGCAAAAATGGCCACTTTGAAAGTCATGTTTCCCCTTTTACAAAAATAAAAATGAAAATTTGCTTTGAAAAATATTTTTCATTTTTCTAAATAAAATCGCCTTAATAAATGTGCAGGATGAGCACGATACAGAATGAACCTTTCACTCTAACGAATAGAATCCCTTTGGAGCTAAGACTATGGTGGAACGACATGGGAAATGAAGGACATGATTGGGTCAAATGCTACTTAAAAGATCTTACGAGTTTAATGGACATAATTCCCCGAGGTGATATAATCCGAGCACTTGTCACATACTGGGATCCTGCGCACAACGTTCTACATTTTTCGGACTTTGAACTCACTCCTACTCTTGAGGAAATTGCTTACTATATAGGGAAAAATGAGGCCCCCTTAAAAGAGAAATACCCGGTGGCTCCAAGAGTAATAACGGTGCACCATTTCCTTGACTCCGTGAAGATTGCTCGAAACGTCCACAACGAGGATTTGGTTAACGGGGTTTTCTCCCTAAACTTCATCTACAGTAGATACGAACATGTCGGGGGTTTCAATGACCCCACGAACAAACTTTGTAGGAAGTCCAACCGAGCTAAATGGGAGGAGCATCGACGATTCGCTTTCCTAGTGGTGTTTCTCGGGATAATCATATTTCCAAGAAAGGATGGGCACATTGATACGAGAGTTGCCGGGGTAGCCAGCACTTTGATTGTACAAGATAATTGCACTTTGGCTCCGATGATTATAGCGGATATCTACCGTGCCCTGACTACATGTAAAGCAGGGCGCAACTTATTTGAGGGATGTAACTTGGTTTTGCAAATCTGGTTGATAGAATATCTATGCCGTCATCATTCGTTCTCAAGCTATTGGCCGACTGAAAGAACGTGCCTCGAAGAATTCTATACGAGAACAAAAGAAGTTAAGCTGCCAGAGGGAGTTAAAGGTTGGATTTCATATCTGAGATCATTGACCGATTGCCAAATCGATTGGGCATACAGATGGTTGCCCCTCGATGAGGTGATTTACATGCCGACAGAAGGGTCACACTTCTTGATCATGGGTTTGAAAAGTATCCAGCCTTATGCCTCGTACAGGGTCCTACGATAGCTTGGAAGGTGTCAAGTTATACCAAATGATAGGGACCTCAGTTTGCAAATATTAGAGATTAGTCCGGATGGGCAATTCTCAGAAACAAAGGTCCGACAGATTTGGAATGAGTGTCAAAATTTGAAGGAAGAAACTTGTGTGGAGAATAGAGCTCGGGGAGAAGTATCGCCAGGGTACGCTGCATGGTATCGACGGGGTATTGAGCATTATAGGCCATCAAAAAGACCTCACTTTCAAGATTTGGCAGAGCAGTCTAAGGAAAATAAAAATTAGGCGGCAAAAAAAAATGAGTATAAGGCCAAAATCAGCTTGCTAGAAAAATAGTTGCGGGATCTCCAGTTCGAGAGCAGTTTACAGGCAGCATCTAACGAAGGAGAAAAGAAGCAGCTGAAAAAGGAGAATGAAATTCTAAAGGCTAGAGTTGCAAAAATGAAAATTGCATCCGAGACCCCAGTTTGCTTAGCCCGAGACGAGAAGCTAATTGAAAATCTTCGGTGCAAAGTGAATGACTATAGCTTTATTCTGGACAAGGCAGAAAAAGAGTTAGTCAGGGTTCGGAAGCAACTGGCCAAAGACGCCGAGGAAAGAGCTAGGTTGGTTCAGCAGCTACAAGACAAACATGAGGTTGAGGTAGCTCATTTAAGAAAGAAAGTCATCACAGCCACTGTCAAGAGTAACAAGATAATCAAAGAATTCGAAGAAGAAAGAGAGCATTGTTACATGACTATGGCTTGGCTGGAGTTCGAGCTACAACAATTGTAAAAAGAGAACCAACACACCTTATATGCTCGCGCCAAACAGATTAGCAGGTTACTTCAAGAGAAAGGGGTTGTTCGAGAAAGAATTGTACATATTGCTCAATATATCACCCGAAAGTGCCAACTGTGTGAAGACATGTCCCGAGCAACATTTGTATCAGCCGTGAAATTCTTTGTGAAGCAAGTCATGTCCGACCTAGATAGGCTCCAAAGTGGATTAGCATATAGGCTCGCGGCAAGACCAAACGACATCTCGCGAGCGTCAAGAGCATTAATGTATTCATAGGGCATGCATTTTGTATTCGTATTTCTTTTTGCATTAGTAGCACAACATCATCTTGTAAATCAATGTTTTTGAATATCAATGAAAAGATCAAAAAGTTGTTGCTAATCCTTTTTTTTGCTTTGTATCAATTGTTTGCACGATAGGCAAATAAGTAGGAACGAAAATTAATAAAGAAAATGAAAAAGAGAAGAGAAAAGAAAAGGAAAAAAAGAGAGAGAAAAGAAAAGAAGAAAAAAAAGGATGATGTTGGTTCAAAATGGAATAAGTGCCGGGATGATGCATGACGATCGAAAGCGAAAGTTGTGATTTTTTCAATTGTTGCAACTTATCCTTTTATGTACTAACTATTAACAAGTGTTGTTGTTTATGAGAACCAGATTTCAGCTGGCAACTGGTACTCTAGCAAATCATCATTACAACACACGATCAAAGACTATGACTAAGGATGTATCTCAGGAAATTAAGCCGACTATCATGGACCCAGTGAAAGGACAGGAGGTCGTGGATGTAGCAGGGATGAATGAGGAAATGTATAAGCTCAAGCAGCAGATGTCAGAAATGTACCAAGCTTGGTCCAAGGGTCAACCCTTACCCGCATATCCAGCCAACCCAGCCTATGTCCCTCCCGTCAATCCTAATCCCGAGACACCTACCATGAACTCATCCTCCACGTACCCAGATTACCACCACTACTATGCCTCAACTTCACAGGCACCACCACCACTGTCCAAACAGATTCCACCCCGGCCACCACAGGTTGCCCCGGTGTATGTGGCACCTCCACCTGTTGCTCTGCATAAGTCGTCAAGTGAACCAGTGTTCCATGTGCAAGATACCCATTACAATCCGGCGGAGCTGACATTTAGGCAGCATGAGTCTTATACCCCACTAATGGAGACAACTGAAGAAAAGCCCGTCAAGAACTTGGAACAAGAGGAAATGGCACGGAAGATGAGGAGTTTAGAACAATCTTTCCATAACATACAAGGGCTAGGAGGTCAAGTGAGCGTAGCATACAAAGATTTATGTCTATTCCCAGAGGTGCAGCTCCCGGTTGGGTTCAGGATACATAAATTCGACATGTACAATGGACATGGGGATCCTGTAGACCATCTCAGGGGTTATTGCAGCAAGATGCGTGGTGCAGGAGGGAAAGATGAACTCTTGATGGCATACTTTAGTCAGAGTTTGAGTGGTTCTGCGCTGGAGTGGTATACACGTCAGGATCACACTAGATAGTTCTTCTGGGACGATCTAGCGCAATCATTCGCCAACCACTTCCAGTACAACTTGGAGATAATACCAGACAGGCTAACGCTTACCAAGATGGAGAAGAAGCCCGAAGAAAGTTTTCGGGAGTATGGCTTTAGATAGAGGGAACAAGCGGCACGAGTGGATCCGCCAATGAAGGAGACTGAAATGGTAGATTGTTTTCTGCAGGCCTTACAGCCTATTTACTACGATCATCTGGTGTCGGCTATTGGTAAGAATTTCAATGAAGTAGTGAAAATGGGGAGTTTTGTAGAGGAAGGGTTGAAAACCAACAAAATTATGAGCTTTTCTGCTATCAAGGCCACGAATCAGGCTATACAAACCGGAAACGGAGGATCTATTGGAAAGAAGAAGAAGGAAAAGGTTTCAGTTGTAGACAGTAAACCATGGACTCGGAGCCAAAGGATATACCATCACCCACCTCGCCCATACCAACCATACACACCAGCGCCTTACTAACCACCTCCACTATATTATCCATCCACTACTCCACATTACCCCATCCCACAAGCCCAACCTTACCCATCGCCCCCTCATGTATGGCGATCTCAAGTCCCACGAAACGTTTATCATACACAGAACACCTACTCTCCTTCCAGAACCCAAATAGACCCAATTTCCAACCTGATCCAGAAATGAGAAATAGAGCCCAAACAAAGAAACATTCACCCCATTAGGGGGAGTGTTACACCAACCTCTATCATCGTCTGAAAGAATTGGGGATGCTAAACCCGATTGAACCAAAACTGCCAAACCCACCTCCCAGAAACATTGACCAGCCAGTCAGGTGTGAATATTGCTCTGGAGCACCGGGGCACGATACTGAAAAGTGTTGGCACTTGAAATCTGCTATACAAGAGCTCATTGATAGTATGAGAATTGAGGTACAGGCTCCAGAAACTCCAAACATCACTCAGAATCCATTGCCGACTCATAATGAGACACACATGATATAGTTAGAACAAGAAAAGAGCAGCAGGAAGCCGTCCCAATCAGTAATGATGATAAAACCCAACAGTAAAGTGGAGAAAGAAGTTGAGAAAGAGAAAGCGACAGCTGAGGTGCCAGTGGAAAAGCCGCCAGTGGTTGAAACTTTGAAAATTGTGGTGCCAGGGGTTAAGCCGTTGTTGACAGTAAAATGAGCATGCATGGAACTAGTGATCATAAAACCAGTGGTGCAAATGCCGGTGGTTGATACTAAAGCCATACCTTGGAACTAAAACCAGGTTGTAGTAATGTACAAGGGAAAAGAAGTTACAGGGGAGGTCAATGAAACACATGGCCTCACTTGTTCCGGGCGGTGCTTTGCCCCGGAAGAGTTAAGAAAAATAAAAGTGGTAAAGGAGAGTCATGTGAAGAAACCGGTCTCTGAAGAAGAAGCAAAAGAATTTCTGAAGAAGATAAAAGCTCAAGAGTACTCGATAGTAGAACAACTGAGAAAGACGCTTGCACAAATCTCATTGCTTTCATTGTTAATTCACCCAGAGGAGCACATAAAGGCATTGTTGAAATTACTCAATGAAGTACATGTCCCCGAAAAGATCTCAGTCTGCCATCTTGAGAAGATTACCAACAAGATTTTTGAGTCGAACAAGAAAACATTCTCGGACAATAAATTGTCTGTCGAAGGGACGGAACACAACAAGGCACTCTATCTTACCGTCAATAGTGAAGAATTAGTGGTTACTCGGGTTTTAATAGACAATGGGTCGAGTGCAAACATTTGTCCACTCTCGACTCTCAGAAAGTTAAAGATTAATCCTGACAGAATCTGGTGGAATAGTGTGAGTGTTCGAGTGTTTGACGGAGAAAGCAAAAATACCTTGGGAGATATTGTGCTGAAGGTCATCATTGGGCCGGTAGACTTTACCATGGAATTTCAGGTGTTAGATGTCACTGTGTCCTATAATATATTGCTGGGTCGGCCATGGATCCATGCGGCTAAAGCCGTACCATCATCCTTACACCAAATGGTAAAGTTCGAATGGGAACATCAAGAAATTATAGTACACAGAGAGGAAGACGCTTGCAATACCATAATGCTTTTCGAGGAAGCAGATGGGGACAAGGGTCCCTGGGTGTACCAGGTGACAGATACTGTGATAGTGAACAAGATAGCAGAAAGAGAGAGCTTGCCAATCCCTACTGTGGCATCTACCGCAGTGATAGTAGCCAAAGAGATGATCAAGAATGGATTTACACCGGGAAAAGGTCTAGGAATAGCCTTACAAGGAATAACTCAACCTGTCCATCTACCGGTAAACAATGACACCTTTGGCTTAGGCTTCAAACCTACCCACACCGACATACAGAAAGCCAAAAGAACAAAAACGAAAAATTGGACCCTCCCTAAACCAGTCCCAAAATTGTTCGACATCTTCACCAAACCTGGTACACAATGACAGCTGGTGACTGCTGTGTCAAGGTATGCTGAGATTAGACCTGATGCGGAACTCCTGGTGAGGTTTGAAATGTTATTCGGGGACGTGAACATGGTGGAGATGGGTGAGGGTACTAGCAAGATAGATATTCAGTTCGTGGGGTCTAGTGTTGCACTTAATAATTTGGAAGTCACTCTTTTTCCAATCAGGAGGGAGTCTTGGTAGTTAGCTTTCAAAATATATCATCATTTCCCAAAAAGCAATTTTATTTTTGTAGTCCCCACCCCCATTGAAATCAAATGTACCCAGTCTTTGTTCATCTTTTGAAAATATCAATGAAATGCAGTTTCTTCTTCTTTCTTCATTTTCGCCTTATTTTTATTTATTTTTTCTTTTTCTTCCTTTTGTACAGTTCAATATGCGCTAATTCTGATGATATGTCATGCATGAAGAATTCCCAGCCCAGTTCTAACAATCGAATTATTATATAAGAAATTGAGAATGAGAGTGAAACAGAATATGAGGATGAGGAAATACTGGAGGAAATAATTAAAGACTTGAATCAATATGAGGAAAAACCCAAACCAAACTTAAGTGAAATAGAATCTATCAATCTGGGGAGTGAGGATAATGTCCGGGAGACAAAAATCAGTGTACATTTAGAGGTCTCCCTCAGGGAAGAGTTAATAAAGTTGCTGCACAAATTCAAGGACATCATTGACTGGTCCTATGATGACATGCCTGGACTTAGCACTGATTTGGTGGTACATAAGTTGCCTATTTATCCTGAATGCCGGCCGGTAAAGCAAAAGTTGAGAAAATTCAAAACGGACATCATCGTGAAGATAAAAGAAGTAGTGAATAAGCAGTTTGAGGCAAAGGTCATACGAGTTACTAAGTACCCCACCTGGTTAGCAAATGTTGTGCCAGTTCCAAAGAAAGATGGAAAAACAATGGTGTGTGTTAATTACAGAGACCTCAACAAGGCCAGTCCAAAGGATGATTTCCCATTGCCGAATATCCACATACTAATCGACAATTGCGCCAAACATGAAATTGTATTTTTTGTAGATTGCTATGCGGGATATCATCAGATCCTAATGGACGAAGAGGATGCGGAGAAAACAGCTTTAATTACGCCTTGGGGAACATACTGCTTTAGAGTGATGCCATTTGGGTTAAAGAATGCCGGAGCTACTTATATGAGGACAATGACCACAATGTTCCATGATATGATGCATCGAGAAATTGAAGTATATGTGGACGACGTCATCATAAAGTCCAAGAAGCAACATGATCATGTCAAGGACTTGAGGAAGTTTTTCCAAAGACTACGAAGGTATAATCTTAAACTCAATCCTGCGAAATGCGCTTTTGGAGTACCTTCAGGGAAGCTATTAGGATTTATAGTAAGTCGGCGAGGCATTGAACTAGATCCATCAAAGATAAAAGCCATCCAGAGTTTGCCTCCGCCGAAGAATAAGAAGGAAGTAATGAGCTTACTAGGAAGGCTGAATTATATAAGTCGGTTCATCGCTCAATTGACATCAACATGTGAGCCTGTTTTCAAGTTGTTAAAGAAGGAGGCAGCAGTGAAATGGACCGATGAATGTCACGAGGCCTTCGATAAAATCAAGGAATATTTGGCAAATCCTCCAGTGTTAGTTCCTCGGGAGCCGGGAAGACCTTTGATCTTATAACTGACAGTGCTTGATAATTCTTTTGGTTGTGTACTGGGACAGCACGATGAAACGGGCAAGAAAGAACAAGCTATATATTACCTTAGTAAGAAATTCACATCTTACGAGGTAAAATATACTCAGTTAGAAAGAACATGCTGTGCATTGACCTGGGTGGCTCAGAAATTAAAGCACTATCTGTCAGCATACACCACATATCTGATATCACAGTTAGATCCTCTGAAATATATATTCCAGAAGCCCATGCCTACAGGAAGACTTGCTAAATGGCAGATTCTGCTCATATAATATGACATCATTTATGTAACACGTACGGCAATGAAGGCGCAAGCAGTTGCAGATCACTTGGTAGAAAATCCAGTGGATGATGAGTATGAGCCACTAAAGACATACTTTATGGATGAGGAGACAATGAATGTTGAAGAAATAGAACAAAGTGATAAGACAGGATGGAAGATGTACTTTGACGGAGACGTCAACAGTAAAGGAGTTGAGATTGGAGCAGTGCTTATTTCAGAAACGGGTCAACACTATCCTATTACCGCTCAGCTTCAATTTTTCTGTACCAACAATATGGCCAAATATGAGGCGTGTATATTGGGATTTAGGATGGCAATAGATATGAATGTTCAAGAGATCTTGGTCATGGGTGACTCGGATCTTTTGATACATCAAATTCAGGAAGAATGGGAGACAAGAGATTTGAAATTGATACCTTATCGGCATTCTCTACATGAACTATCCCAAAGATTCCAATCCATAGAGTTCAAACATATCCCAAGAATGCACAATGAAGTAGCAGATGCTCTGGCCACACTATCCTCTATGTTACATCATCCGAACAAAGCCTATATAGATCCACTTCAGATACAGGTGTATGATCAGAATGCTTACTATTTTGCTTTGGAAGGAGAGTTGGATGGAGAACCGTGGTATCACGATATCAAGGAATACTTGAAGGTAGGAAAATACCCAGAGCAAGCCACCGAAGATCAGAAGAGAGCTATAAGACGCTTAGCAAATGGCTTCCTCCTTAGTGGAGGAAATATATATAAAAGAACACCAGACTTGCGCTTGCTAAGATGTGTGGATGCGCAACAAGCTGATAAGATTATGACTGAGGTGCACGCTGGAGCTTGCAGACCTCATATGAGCGGGTATATCTTAGCAAAGAAGATTTTGAGAGCCGGGTATTATTGTCTCACCATGGAGCGGGACTGTATCAGGTATGTGAGGAAATGCCACCAATGCCAAGTACATGGAGATTTAATCCACTCCCCACCTTATGAATTGCATACGATGTATTCACCCTGCCATTTGTTGCCTGGAGCATGGATGCTATCGGACCAATAGAGCCTGCAACTTCTAATGGACATAAATTCATTTTGGTCGCGATTGACTACTTCACTAAGTGGGTGGAGGCAAAGACATTTAAAGTGGTGACGAAGAAAGCCGTGGTGGATTTTGTGCATGAAAATATTATATGCCGATTTGGAATTCCCAAAGTAATTATCACAGATAACGGGGCTAATTTGAACAGTCACCTCATGTTGGACGCATGTCAGAGATTTAAGATCCTGCTTCGTAACTCTACACCTTACAGGCCAAAGGCAAATGGGGCAGTAGAAGCTACAAACAAGATTATAAAGAAGATCCTTAGGAAAATGGTGGAGCAGTCTAGACAATGGCACGATAATCTGCCTTTCGCTCTTATAGGTTATCGCACAACAGTGCGCACTTCTATCGGTGCCACACCTTATTCATTAGTGTATGGGACAGAGGCTGTTATACCCACGGAAATCGAGATACCGTGACTACGAATCATAGCTGAAGCTGAGATAGGTGACGAGGAATGGGTAAAAGCCTGACTGGAACAATTAAATCTAATTGACGAGAAGAGGTTGGCAGTGGTTTGCCACGGGCAATTGTGTCAACAAAGAATGGCCAGAGCATATAATTAGAAGGTGCGTCCTCGGAAGTTTGAAGTTGGACAACTTGTATTGAGGCGTATCTTACTACATTGGGTTGAAGCAAAGGGAAAATTCGCGCCAAACTGCCAAGGGCCATTTATGGTATCACGGGTGTTGTCTAATGGGGTATTATATTAGATAGACATTGAAGGGAAATGCGTAGAGACTGCTATCAATTCAAATGCGGGTAAAAGATACTATGTATGATTCCTTTTCAATTGTATGATTGTATTTTGTTGTGATTTTGGAATTGAAATGATGAAGGAATTTTATTCTCTATCGAAACATTTTATCCATTGACATCCCCTTCGAGCCGTGTTCAATATGTTCTTTCATACCCCTCTCTCGGAATTGCTTACGATACAAAAGAAAAATAGCCAAAAAGAAAGAAAAGAAAAAAAGAAAAAAAAAGAGAAAAAGCAAATGCAAGCAAAAGAAAAAGACAAGGAAATCGGGAAAAAGTCAAACGAAACCATGAATTATGTCGTAGTCTGAACTACGTCTGACTTGATCCCGAAAGGGTACGTAGGCAGCCTCTCTGAGGTTCAGTCACAATAAAGAAAAAATCCAAAAATCCCCCACATATTGAAACTGGGGCAGAATTTATGTTTTATAATTCCGATAGTTGTAAATATTTTTAAACCCTCATAAATTTTTGAGCCTTTATACCTTTCTTTTTTAACCCATCCAAAAGCCACATTACAGTCCAAAGAAAGACCTTCTAATCAATTTCAAGAAAATAACAAATGCAATGAGAATAAAGGAAGATCGGTACATTGGACAACATCAGTGGTGCAGAAAAACAAAAGACAAAAAGAAAAATAAAAAATGAAAAAATGAGAGGGTCTCATCGGTGAAAACCTTAACCGGCACCGTGAGGCAACTGTGAGGTTGAGAGAAATAAAAATGAGAGAGTCTTGTCAGTGAAAACCTTTAACGGTACTGCAAGGCGATTGTGAGGTTGAGAGAGAATAAATGAGAGAGTCTTATTGGTGAAAACCTTTCATGGTACCACAAGGCGATTGCAAGGGGTTATTTCTAAAAAGAGAAAAGCAAAACAAATATAGGATCGGTTTGGGTTGCAAGAAATTTGGAGTCAGAATAATGGATTGAACGAACTGAGTCGGAGTTTAAATACATGGCATGGTCAACGGAATCAGCCAACATACCCAGATAGGTCCTATCACTTCTCCAAAACACCCTTACCCTTTTGAAATTCATTTTCCTGCATTTCATTGTTTATCCTTTGAAGGCTAACTACCAGCTCCCGATGATAAGATTTGAAATAACACTAGATCAGAAGAGAAAAAGAAAGGAGTTGAAAAGAAATAAAGGAGGTTGGCAAACAGAGCCAAAACAAAAGAAAACAAAAAGGCAAAAAACAAGAAAATACAAAAGAGCTTGCAGAAGATAGTCAATTGAAAGACCGCACACCGGAATAAAAGCATAAGAGGAAAAGCAATAAGAGGCAGGAGCGGCAGATGCCAGTTGCCAGCATATTATAACTAATAAGATTTTGTTTTTGTGATTTAGACAGGAACAAATTGTCACCAATCACTTTAAAGTGAATATGACCAATATGGAAAGATAAAAAACATTAAAAAAGAAAGTTCAACAATAAATGGGGGAATCCATGGATGAAAATCAACCAATCAAGAAAATACAAAAACAGCGAGGAGGTATCAGCTTTTTAAATTCATACCCCAATTATCAAACTGAGTGAATACTTTTCTGCATTCGGTTTTCATGCATCAGATGGCCACCTGGATAAAAATGGAATACTTTTCTGCATACGCATTTCATGCATCAAGTGCCCACCTGGATAACAATGTAATACTTTTCTGCATACGCATTTTATGCATCATGCACCCACCTGGATAACACGGGAATATTTTTTGCATTTTTAATTTCTGCATCAGGCGCCCACCTGGATAACAAGGGAATACTTTTCTGCATACGCATTTCATGCATCAGGCGCCCACCTGGATAACAAGGGAATACATTTCTGCAATTTTAATTTCTGTTCAGGCGCCCACCTGTATAACAAGGGAATACATTTATGCAATTTTAATTTCTGTTCAGGCGCCCACCTGGATAACAAGGGAATACATTTATGCAATTTTAATTTCTATTCAGGCGCCCACCCGTATAACAAGGGAATACATTTATGCATTTTTAATTTCTATTCAGGCGCCCACCTGGATAACACGGGAATATTTTCAGCATTTTTAATTTCTGCATCAGGCGCCCACCTGGATAACAGGGGAATAGTTTTCTGCATACACATTTCATACATCAGGCGCCCACCTGTATAACAAGAGAATACATTTCTGCAATTTTAATTTCTATTCAGGCGCCCACCTAGATAACAAGGGAATATATTTCTGCAATTTTAATTTCTATTTAGGCGCCCACCTGTATAACAAGGGAATACATTTCTGCATTTTTAATTTCTGTTCAGGCGCCCACCTGGATAACACGGGAATATTTTCTGCATTTTTAATTTCTGCATCAGGCGCCCACCTGGATAACAAGGGAATACTTTTCTGCATATGAATTTCATGCATCAGGCGCCTATCTGGATAACAAGGGAGTACATTTATGCAATTTTAATTTCTGTTCAGGCGCCCACCTGTATAACAAGGCAATACAACAATTTTAATTTCTGTTCAAGCGCCCACTTGTATAACAAGGGAATACATTTCTGCAATTTTAATTTCTGTTCAGGCGCCCACCTGGATAACAAGGGAATACATTTCTGCATTTTTAATTTCTGCATCAGGCGCCCACCTGGATAACAAGGGAATACTTTTCTGCATTTTTAATTTATGTTCAGGCGCCCACCTATATAACAAGGGAATATTTTCAACATTTTAATTTCTGCATCAGGCGCCCACATGGATAACAAGGGAATATTTTTTGCATTTTTAATTTCTGCATCAGGTGCCCACCTGTATAACAAGGGAATACATTTAAGCATTTTTAATTTCTGTTCAGGCGCCCGACCTGGATAACAAGGGAATATATTTCTGCAATTTTAATTTCTGTTCAGACGCCCACCTGTATAACAAGGGAATACATTTCTGCATTTTTAATTTCTATTCAGGCGCCCACCTGGATAACAAGAGAATACTTTTCTGCATATGCATTTCATGCATCAGGCGCCTACCTGGATAATAAGGGAATACATTTATGCAATTTAATTTCTGTTAAGGTGCCCACCTGTATAACATGGGAATACATTTCTCCAATTTTAATTTCTGTTCAGGCGCCCACTTGTATAACAAGGGAATACATTTCTGCAATTTTAATTTCTGTTCAGGCGCCCACCTGGATAACAAGGGAATTCTTTTCTGCATTCACAGTTTTCATGCCTCAGGCGCCCACCTGGAAAACAAGGAAATACTTTTCTGCATCTGCATTTCATGCATCAGGCGCCCACCTGGATAACAAAGGAATACTTTTCTGCATCTGCATTTCATGCATCAGGCGCCCACCTGGATAACAAGGGAATACATTTCTACATTCGCATTTTTCATGCATCAGGCGCCCACCTGGATAACAAGGGAATACTTTACCTGTATCTGCATTTCATGCATCGGGCGCCCACATGGATAACAAGGGAATACTTTTTCTGCATTTTTAATTTCTGTTCAGGCGCCCACCTGGATAAAACGGGAATATTTTTTGCATTTTTAATTTCTGCATCAGGCATCCACCTGGATAACAAGGGAAAATTTTTCTGTATTTTTAATTTCTGTTCAGGCGCCCACCTGGATAACAAGGGAATACATTTCTGCATTTTATAATTTCTGTTCAAGCGCCCACCTATATAACGAGGGAATACATTTTTGCATTTTTTATTTTCTGTTCAGTCGCCCACCTGGAAAATGAGGGAATACTTTTTCAAAAAATGAAATTTTTCTTTAAATTCTAACATTCAATAATATGATGTACCCAGTCATCATACTGGGACAGAAAAAAAATTGGTTGTTTATTTTGTTGCAAGTAGGGATCCACCTGGAAATGGACGCATATTTCAAATTGAAGCAGTTGAACAAGTTCAAGGCAATAACAATAATGCCGTTGGAAGAGAAAATACAAGTTCAAGGCAACAACAAGAATGTCGTTAGAAGAATACAAGTTCAAGGCAAAAACAAGAATGCCGTGAGAAGAATACAAGTTCAAGGCAATAACAAGAACGCCTTTGGAAGAAATACAAGATGAAAGATCAATGCAACACAGAACAATTTGGAAGGCATAGATAGGATTTTTTGTAATTCATAGACTATAGCTTAGGATAGTTATTTTTATTTTTACCATGGTGTAATAAGGGGTCAGTCAGCAGTAACAGCAGTAACAACAGCAACAGTAGTGAGATCACAGTCCTTGGTAGTCTCAGCTACCAGACATTTCTAAACTACACTGACCTGATTCATGTTTAGCCCAGGATATGTAGGCAACCTCTAAAGCAGGGTGCGGTCAAAACGTTTTCAAAATGCTTCACAACGGAATACTCGAACGGGTAAAAATCGTTCATAGTTGCTCACTTATCTTTGCACTGAAACTCTTCGTGTTCCCGAGCAAAGAGGGGCAGTTGTGAGCACGTGATTTTTACCCTACATATGAGTTATTCCCACAAAATTCAAATAAAATAATTTTTTCTTTGTTTTTGTAATTGTTGCGAATTTAACGTCCTTTTTTGTGCATATTTATTTGTTAAATTAAAAAAAAATAAAAAAATATATCGCATTTGCATTTAGGATTTAATTCTACAATTAGGAGTAATTAATTTTATCTTACAAAATGAAAATCACAAAAAATAGGCATATTTTGCGTTTTTGCCTTTAATGTCCAAATTGTGTGATTGTATTTTAATTACCATTTAAATTTAGGTGACAATTATTATTCTGAGTTAATTATTATTTTAAGATAATTTTAGTTTTTATAAATTAATCTTAGTATTTTGGGCTTTATTAATTAGGAAGTTGAATAATGGAGAAGAACAAAATAGAAAAATTTGGATTGGGTCATCTTACAAATTAAGTTACAAGCCCAATTCTAAGCACCCTTACCCAAACCAAAACCCCTTGGTCCAAAAAGAAGATTTCAGATTTTTTAGCCAAAAATAATCATAATCACATGACATAAAGTAGTGGGGGCAAGAAAATCAAGGAAGAAAACAAGAAGACGAAAACATGGATTAGTGGGTTTTCTTTAAATTAAAAAATATTTTCTTTTTAATAAAAAATTTGAAAATTTTCGAAATTCTTGCCTATAAATAGAAGAGAATATTTATGAAAAAAAAGGTGGAAAAAAGAGAGGAATAAATAGGAGGAGAAGAAAAAATAAGGAAAAAAAGATAGCAGTATACACTCGATATACACTCTGGATACAAAGGTATACATGGACAAAATTTAATTTTTGAGAGTTTCTTTTGCGAATTGAAGAGAGTTCAAAGCTAGAAAGAGAAAAGTAAAGAGAAATTCTGAAATATATTTTCCTTCTCTATATTTACTGGTTTTTCTCCATATTGCTGGGATTTTTTGGATTGAGGTGTTGAAGCTACTGCTGGTTGTTACTGTTGTTGTTGTTGTACTTTTACCACCCTGTTTATTTTCCATCTTCCACTTCTTTTCAATACCAGGTACACAACTACTACTTAAACATGTAATTGGCAGCTGATATTGAAGAATGAATTCTATGAGTTGATTTTCAGAAGAAGACTATTTCTGTTACTATTATATGTTCTTACTTTATCACACAAATAGATACTTTGTAATTTGATAGGAAATAGTTGTATAACTGAAATATATGAAAACATGAGATTATGCTAAAGATAATGTAATAGATAGGATATAGATTAGAGTTGAAGTAACCGTAATCACTTAGCGCAGTTCTAAAAAAAATAGGTTAATTAGTTAAAAACTAACTCACTTAGCTCAAAAAATATTCTTGTAACTTGTATATAACCACAAAAATAATCTGAATTAGCATGTGGTAATTAGTTTAGCTTGATGTCTCTTTGTTCATCTTAAATATTTTAATAGCAACTGAAAATTACGTAGCTTAAAACAAGTAGCTAATTACAAAGTTAAGAATCATGTGACTGATCGAAATCGTTACACAATTAGCCTACTATTTGAATACAATTAGCATTTGATAATTACAATCAGAAGAGTATGAGTCATAATTAGTAATGCGTTAAGTAATAATCCTGATTGCATAATTAAGTAATGATCTGTTATTTTAATCGATAATGATCCTGTTTACATAGTTATGTAATTCATTACTAATAAAATATGAAGAAAAGTAGCCTGTTAATAAGATTTGATTAGTGTTAGATAATGGTGATTTAAAATTGATACCGTTAATTCTGTACTTCTGTTTCTCTTATGAAATAAATACAATTTGGGTTGATTCTTCTTTTTCATTTGTGTATATCATGAATTCTCGATTTTGTTTCCTTCCCTTCCTTCTTTTGGTCTGGGCCTGAAGAATAGCGTAGGCCTGGATCCAATTGGACTTGTACTTGGGCTTCTGAAAAATGACTTCAGCATATTCTGGGTTTCTGAAACCCAGATATGCGAGCCGGTTCACTAAATTAGAGCCCCGAATGTCCAGGCCTGGTAATACTAATGATAAGGCCTGGACATACTTCTGAAATTATAACATAACTAAAAATGACTAAGGAAAAACCAATAATAGAAAACATAGTATTTATTAGGATTGGACTATTAAAATAAAAATGGGATGGGCATCGTATGAAAACAAAATAAGCGGGGCCCCCATAATAATAGTAATAATGTGATAGATCCGGGAAGACTGTTTAGTAAATTCCATGGTCTTTCCAAAAGAATAATAAGCCGTTAGACAATATAGGCACGCTTTTAAAATATACCTTCCATAATATGAGTGTACATCTTATGTGACTCAAATCTTAAATCTCAACAAAGTCGAAACGTGTTAAAAGTCACAGGCGTACTGGTTGCGGTGTGACTCGAAATACGTTTTTGCGACGTCGCAAGCCATAAAATATTAAAAGTGAAACATTGCACACATTGTCAAAATCATATAGTGAAATCAGATAAAAAAAATTGCAGTTGAGCGACCGTGCTAAAACCACGGAATCCAGGAGTGCCTAACACCTTCTCCCGGATTAGCAGAATTCCTTATCCAGGTGGCTGTAATGCAGAGTGTAAATTTCCTCGGTTTCGCAGACTTTAATGCAGAGTCATAAATTTCCTGGGTTCGGGATTAAACCGGTGACTTGGGATACCATTATTTTCCCAAGTGGAAACTCTGAAAAATTAAATAAATTGATCCCGTTCCGACTGTCCTTTAAGTGCAAAAACTCCTTCCCTGATTATTATTATATCCCTTCTCGGGGTGTCGTATTAAATAGTGGCACATTATACGTTATGTGAAAAAAGAGGTGTGACAATTCTTCCCTGAGGTTTGGCTCAAGATGGACGCTTATTTTGGTTTCTCTAATATCATTTGCGTCTCTTAGATTGACGGCTTCTGTATCATTTATATTAGTCTCGGGCTTTTCTTCAAAATGACTCAGTTCTTTGACGATTTCTTCTAAGGCTTCATCTTCATCGTATTCTAATTCACTCTCATCATTTCTTATTTCTTGCATTATTGTTTCTGAACCAAATTGATTTTCTAGACTAGGTTGAAGATTCCTTATGCATGCCATATCATTAAAATTAGTGGAAAGAATGTTGTTCAGAAAAGTAAAAAGGAAGAATAAAATAAAATAATAAATAATAAGAACAAAATTTCATTCATTTAAAAAAAGTACAAGATACCAGGGTTTTCACCCTAAAAAAACAAACTTGAAAACAAAGTAAACTGGACAACAACACTGAAATAATCCCAAACATACTTGAAGGAAAATCAAAGCAAACTACCAACACTCCTTTCGGGTTAGAAGAGGAGTAGCCTTCCAATTATTCAGTTTTGTTTTTGGCCCTACAAATTGTATTTCATCATGACTAGGCCCTTCTCCATCTTCTATCATGTTCACATCAGTGAACATATTTTTGAACCTTCTCAGAAATTCCTCATCTAGTTTGACCATAAAATCGAAAATCCTTGTTGCTGGACGTCTTCTGGCCCCAGACTTAACAAAAGTTCTGGAGAGGCGTGGGACCGGTTTTGGAAGCACCCATATCTTCTGCATAATCCTCTTAGCTCGTCGAATGTCTTCCATTGTAGGTTCAAATCCCAAACCAAAATTTCCCATATTTTTCGGCAAGGACACTGGCTATACGATACCTTGTAGAGATGCACCTAAACCCTTACCGGGCACAAAGCCGTTTCCCAACATTTCGCAGGCTACTATGACATATGCGGAGGTTATCTTCGTATTTGGAGTGTATTCTCCCTCCAAAACTTTCTTGACTGATACCGCGTCACAAACTTGGTATACCCATGGCCCGACACATTCCTCTACTTCAAAAAAGGGCACAATGGTGCCGTGATGAGAATGCAGATCGTTTTATCCATGAACCACAATCTCTTGCCAGTCCCACTAAAACTTGACAAACTGGTGCAGGGTAGATGGAACCCCCTTTGCAGCATGAATCCAGGGTCATCCTATCAGAAGGTTGTATGAGACTACCATATATAATACTTGGAATTCCATGGTGAATACCACAGGCCCGATTGTCAGCTCCAACACTATGTCCCCGACTGATGCTTTACCTCCTCCGTCAAAACCCCGAACACAGATGTTATTCTTGCGTGCCCTATTGATATCCACTTTTAGTTTGTTCAACGTAGAAAGAGGACAGATGTTTGCGCTAGATCCATTGTCAACCAAGACCCGGGTAACCACAGATTCCTCACATTTCACAGTAAGATAAAGGGCTTTGTTATGCTCGGTACCTTCTTCAGGTAGCTCTTCATCAGTGAAAGTAACCATGTTTACCTCGAATATCCTATTTATGATCTTCTCCAGGTGACTGGCAGAGATCTTATCAGGTACGTGGGCCTCATTCAGGATTTTCATCAAGGCTTGCCGATGTTCGTCCGAGTGGATCAGTAACGACAACAAAGACATTTGAGCCGGAGTTTTCTTGAGCTGCTCTAGGATTGAATAATCATGTAACTTCATCTTCTTTAAAAACTCTCCTGCTTCTTCATCGGTCACAGGTTTCTTTATTGTTGCCGGGACGACCTTCCTTAATTCTGCAGGAACGAAACATCTCCCTGAGCGGGTCAAACCCTATTCTTGAAAAACATCCTCCTTGACCTCTTTTCCTTTGTAGGTCACTGTTACCCGGTCATAGTTCCACGGGAGAGCTTTATTGTCAACTATTGGTAACTGAATTGCTGACTTGATGATGATGGGATCTATGCGATCCCCTTCTACAGTCAGAACATGTTTGATTGTTGCTTCTGGTACAACTATCTTCACCTCTCCTGGTTTTGCCAATATTTTGCATGTGGACTCCCTCAACACTGCTAGTTTATTATGCGCCCATCTCTCATTGATGAGTGATTTTTCATCAATTGGTCCCTTGGCTGTCCTGCTTCCACTTGACCTGTCCATCATTGCAGTTTGAGAGGCTTTTTCATACCCTTCTTCTGCTTGTACCAACTCGATCATAGTGGTCTCGTGATGGGCTGGGTGTGGATTTTGGTTTGTTGTTTGGTTCTGTCAGGGTCTGCACCTCAATTCTACGAGCGTCGATAAGCTCCTAGATAGTTATTTTTAATTTCTAGCATTTTTCTGTATCATGCCCAGGGCATCCTGAACAATATTCACAACTCACCGTATGATCAAGATTCTTTGGAGGGGGGTTCGGCAACTTGGCCTCGATTGGATTCAACAATCCCACCTGCTTTAATCGATGAAACAAACTGGTGTAAGACTCTCCCAAGGGAGTGAAGGTGTTTGGATTTGGTGTTCTGTAATTTTTGAAAGCTTGGTTTGGACGGAATCCCGTACCTGTGGGGTTTCTGTATGCTCTTGGGGGTGGGTAGTTATTTTGTGGGGTTAGTGCTCGCCATGGTGCCTGGATGGGAGGTTGACCATATGTTTGGACATGGTGGACGGAAAAGTAAGGATCGGGTGTTGGGTAATAATGTTGTGGGTGGCTGTAAGGGGTGTGGAAATAATTCTTTTGGTGGGGTTGGGATTGATTATAATGGGGTGCAGGGCCTCTGGATCTGAGCCTAGCCCCAGACTCACCTACTGCGACATCTTCTTTCCTTTTCTTCCTGAGCACTCCTCCCGTGCCACTGTGGATGGCTTGAGTGGTCGCTTTCAATGCTGAATAACTCATGATTTTGATAGATTTCAAGCCTTCTTCAATCATGGCTCCCATCTTTATCACTTCATTGAATGACTTACCCACGGACGTCACTAGGTGACTGAAGTAGGTTGGTTCCAATGTTTGCAATAATTAATCTACATTTCACTTTATTTCAATTGGGGATGCACTCTTGCTGCTTGTTCCCTCCAGCGGAACCCAAATTCTCTAAAGCTCTCCGGGGGCTTCTTTTCTAGCTTCAATAGTGATAGACAATCAGAGACTATTTCGAGGTTATACTGGAAATGGCCAATGAATGCCTGCGCCAGGTCATCCCATGTGAACCACCTGCCGAGATCCTACCTTGTATACCATTCTAGCGCAGAACCTCCCAGGCTCTGTCCAAAATAAGCTATCAATAATTTATCTCTCCCTCCTGCTCCTCTCATTTTGCTGCGGAAACCTCGGAGATGGTCCATCGGTCACCATGCCCTTCGTACAAATCAAATTTGGGCATTTTAAACCCTGCGGGTAGCTGAACATCTGGAAATAGGCACAAATCTTTGTAGGCAACAGTAACTTGGTTGCCTAAACCATGCATATTCCTGAAAGATTGCTCCAGGATTTTAACCTTCTAATGATTTCCTCCTATTCTGGATTTTGGAGTTTCTTTTTTGGTTCTACTGGGTTGTCCCAGTGAGGGGTGTAGGAGTGGGGTTCAGGAGCCTTAAAAGTAGGCTAGGGAGGATAGCAATGGTTGTCGTGAATCTGAAATAGTGGCTCACTGGATGATTTTTGTGACATGGCGGGTGGAGGTGCCATGAAAATAGGGGTAACTGGTGGGGGAGGATTTTGATTAGGTGGTGGAGTTTGGGAAGTGTAAGGGGTTTTCCCTTGGTAATATTGGTAAATTGGGGCACTTACTGACGGATCAGTGGGTGGACATTCCAGAGCTTGTGCTGGTGCGAGAGTAGATGTAGTGTGATGGTTTGGTGATGATTGTCACCCAGCCCAGGCTAGGTGCATCTCTGCTATTTGTTGTCTCAACCTATCCATTTCCTCCTTCATTATCTGCATCTCGAATTTCTCTTCTTCAGCGCTTTTACCCGAACTAGACATGCATTATGGGATTGGACCTTTTGATCTGGTTTGGTAATGGTAATTGGCCAGTACACTTTAAAAAGTTGACTGATAAAAATCTCTCGAAAATACAACAAACTTGTTAGTTTTCAGAGTTTAACAGATATGTTATTGCACGTTGGGATGCAATGCACCTAGGCAGTTTAACCATTTCTATCATGTCTTTGCTTCTCACCACATGCGTCACCCCGGCTTTTCATAAGTTGTGCATTTTTTTCCCTTTTCTTGTTTTAAGGTGTTCGCATCTTATGTGGATTGCATACATATCATGACCCCGCATTAATCAGACCAAGCATAGTTCTAGTTGATAGAGTTGTGACAAAAACTTTAGGATTTTTCATAACAAAACTCCTTTTATTACAAACATGACTCAAGACATTGAGAATTCAACAACAAGCTTTGAATAAGAAAGTACTTTGACTCTAAAAGATACAAAACCTGAACAACATGACTTTAAAACTTAGACTCTCAAAAGCTTCAAAAGTACAAAATTCAAAACATCATCCTAATGCTCTAAAATTTCTCAGGGTTCGTGAGGCATCGTTCGGCCTTACCGCGGACCTGGGTGTGAGATCTCTGTGCAATCCTTTTAACTCTTTCATGATTTGGTGAACGTAATCCATAACTGAGGCAAAGAGGGTAGTACGGGGCATTTGCTCACATGCTAGGCACTTCATGGTGACGTAATGCCCGATCTCTTCGATTCTATCCCTGACTCTATCCCTTTCTATGAGCAGTTGTTCTATCTATTGATTCTTTGTCCCCAATATCCGAGAATTGCCAGTGACTTGGTCCAAGAGCCTATCCACTTGTGTTTACATCCGCGCCATCAGTTTGTAGAAATGATCTCTATCTGTCCTGGTGTCTTGAGCTTGCTTGAAAGCGCGCTCCCTGAGAGTAGTATTCGCTTCCCTTAGGTCAGTGATGATTTCTGCATAATCTCTTTCTATTCGTTGCAGATGAAGTGCTAGTTGGTGTGCTCCCCTCCTCCATCTGGTCTGAATCCTTGCTATCTTGGCTTCAGATTCTTCCAAATCCCCCCGGACATTAGTGATTTGTTTTTCCAACCCTTTTATCAATCTTTCATCTTATTGACTTCTTGGGTCTCTATCGACATCCATTCTCATCTGCCGGATTTGAGCTTTTAAGAATTAATTTTCCTGGGCCAATTTCTTTTTGTCTCCTTCGTCGGTGGTAGCTTGCATACTCTTTTCAAATTGCAGGTCTTTGACCTGTTATTCTATCTTGCCAATTTTTGCTTTGTAACCTTCTTCCTTTGCTAACCAATCCCATTGTTCCTACGATGACTCAGCAAAATCTTTGAGGTGGGACCTTTTAGCTGGTCTTCCGTATGATACTTCCCCTTTATACCAAGCGTGATATCTAGGTGAAATATCTCATTTAGCCCGATCTATTAACAAGTGTTTGCCTCCAGATATTGACATTTGCTCCAGACATGGCGGACTCTCGCCTATGGGAATTGGCCGTCAGGACAGATTTCAATAACCTGGGTACTCAGATCTTCATCTTTAGGCACTATCTGGAATCTTTCGAGTTGCCTCAAAACCCGATAAGGTGCACACGGTTGAATGCTCTTGAGTCTCATTAAAAGAAAATGAGACCTAGCTGCTGGCATATATATGATTTTGTCAACTGGTAACCAACCCAACGTCTACTGTATTTGACTTGCATCGAGAATTTGAAAGTATGACGTCTATGCCGAGATTCCTTCAGGTAAAACGGCCCCCTCGATCCTTGTGTAGATATCCTCTATGCATGTTTTCTCAACTGAACCATAGCTCAGGAATTGGGCACGATGACATAAGTGCTCGATCATCCATATTTGCAGCAACAAATTGCACCCTTCAAAAAAGTCTTCCCCCAGCTTTGCAAGCTGTAATGGCTTAGAAGATATCTGATACAATCATGGGGGCAAGAGTACTTTCGTCTTGGGTGAGCAAACTACTGACGATTCCGGCTATCTTTATATCAATATTCCCGTCTTTCCTTGGGAACACTAGAATTCCCAAAAAGGTTATCATGAAGGCCACTCGTCTATTCTCATCCCATATTCGGCGGTTACTCTTGCTGCATAACTTATTATATGGTTTATCAAAATCTCCCACGTGGGCGTATCTTTGGTAGATGAACCTCAGGGTACAAAAACCTTGTGCCAAATCTGGGTTATGTACTGTTTTGACAATCTTCAATGAGTCTAAAAACCGATGCACAGCGACAACCCTTGGGGTAACTGGATATTGGTGTCCTAATGGTATGTCGGTGTTTCCAATATACCCGGCTATTTCTTCCAAAGTCGCGATGAGTTCGAAGTCTGAAAAGTGAAAGATATAATGTGCGGGGTTCCAGTAGGTGACCAATGCTCTTATAATATCCCCTCGAGGCTTGATTTCTAGCAAACCTGTAAGACCCTTCAAATACTTCTTGATTTCCTCTCGCCCTTCTTTGCCCAAATCATTCCACCGTAGTTGCAATTGGATCGGGATTTTAGTCAAGATTGAAAAGGGTTCATTTTGAATTGTGCTCATCCTACACATTTATTAGGTGATTTTAGACAAAAGAAAAACCTTTATTTAAAAGACCTTGTTTCGCAAACACGGACTTTTAGCATCTTGGGGACGAAGATTATTAGGCTGTGGGGATCAAAAATCAAAACCTGGCCCCGAGCGGTCATTTATGCAAAACCTTCGGGCGTCCCTTTTGGGAACATTCGGTTATCTTTGAAAACGGCTTCACCCAATTTATTTATAATAAATAAAAAAATTAGTTTGACACTTTTTGGCTATTTTTGCAAAGGAGAGATTGGACCCGACGAGGGTTGCCTACGTATCTCACGCCCTATGAGAATCAAACCGACATAGTTCGGTCAAATAACACAAACTACATCTGTAAACGGAACAAACTATTTTTTTTATTTTTTATTCTTTATTTTTGAAAAACAGTTAAACATTTTTTTAAAAAAAAAGAATAAATCACAAATTTTTATTTTTGCTTACAAAAATTTATATTTTCTTTATTTTTAAAAGAAAACATTTTTTTCTTTTTCTTTTTACAAAAAAAACTATTTTGAAAATAATAATTTTTTACTTTTTCATTTTCCCACTATTTAAAAACCAGTCAGCATGCAAGTCTGAAGCAAATGAGTGCGTAAAACAAACAGGATGCAGCAAGATGGTCTTTTAATTTCAGGTTGCCTTTCCTAGAGGGACGCAACCCCTGTGTTGAGTCCCCTAAGTCAAATATAACATGATGCAAATAAGCGTTCCTACTAGGGATCCAGTATGAAGTTTTGTTATACTATGTTGAAAATCTGGGTATTTGTTCTAGACCGTGTACCCGAGCAGACAACTCGAGCCGAGGAAGGAGCTCCTTTGCGGGAACCAAAAGGCCAGTCGGCTTAGAAACTTTCTGAGTTTCTTTCTTATTTTTAGGGTAAGACACTAATAGAATAGGGAGTCTCAACTAGTAACCACATCCCCGGAGGTTAGAAGAGAAGGGATTCGGCACAGTTTATATATACAGTTCAAATAATATCAAAGCGGTAAAAATCATCATTTTGCACCTTAAGCATATATCATATAAAAATATCAGATAATAAGCAAAGCCAAATACAATAATTATTCTAAACTCGAATTTCTAACCTTGAACTAGTGGTTATGGGTTAAATTATCCCCAGCAGAGTCGCCAGAGCTATCACACCTCTTTTTGGAGTACCGCACCCCGCGAAGGGATGTGGTAAAGAGAGTTATTCCAATTAAAGGACAATCGAAATATGATTCGTTTATTAAGAGATTCAGAGTCGCCACTTGGGAGATTTATGGTGTCGCAAGTCACCAATTTGAATCCTGAATCGAGGAAAAGATTGACACTATATTACAGTCTGCAAACCAGAAATCCAGATAAGGAATTCTGTTAACCCGGGAGAAGGTGTTAGGCATTCTCTAGTTCTGTTCTTCTAGCACGGTCGCTCAACTGTCATATTTGGCTTATTTATCTGATTTGTAACATGTTTTAACTTATGTGTAAATTTTTAACCCTTCACTGCTTTTATTATTATTATTTTTAATTGTAACGTTGTGAAAACGTATCTCGAATCACGTCACATCAATGTACCCATAATTATCGACACGTTTCAACTTTTTGAGATTTAGATTCGGGTCACATAAATGTGCACCCGTATTTAGAAAAATAATATTACTATCAATCGCGCCTAAAGAGGCTACGTGTTTATTATCTTCGGGAAAGACTATGAAATTCGCTAAAGAGTCCTTCCAATTCAAAGTGTATTGAATTGATCATTTATTGAGGGCCCCGCAATTTGTGCATTTTATTTAGCGAGGCTCGTCTCTACAAAAACAACCTAAAGAAATTGTGATTTTTATAATCTATATTTGTTTTTTCTAATAACAAAATAAAATCCTAATTAATGAGTTTTATTTAGGTGCTATTACTTTTGAATCTATGACTTCCAATTAAGTAACCCTCAACCAATTTTGAAACCTCAATATCTGCCCAGGAACGAAATGGACAACCTGTCTTGACAAGTCGTACGTGCATGAAGTGTGGGCCATCTGTGAAAGACGTTGAAGCCCAAATTATCTGATAGAAAACTGTTACTCTTTTAATTGTTAAATCAAACCATGTTTTAACTCAAATTGAATACACGGACTGAGAAGTTCCAAATTATTTAACATGCACTTAACGATTATGAAGAATACCTTACTTGCTTATATACTAGTGAGTTCCTAATTATCACTAAAAAGGAAATCAGACGGAATGCATGGTTGGATTTGAACAACAGTAATTACTGACTCAGACTAACAATATTAAACCAACAATCAATACTTAAGAAAGTCATGAATTTAGAGATGGATTACTGAAGACTATTAGAATTACTTGTCGCCTAACGTCTATTGATTATTAATTTAGTATCCAATTGCAAAACTATTCCTCATACATATCCAAATTCCACTACATTAGTAGCAGTAACTAAACAAAACATACTTCTCTAATTAGTTTTACAGTCCTTAAGCAAAACAGTCCCAGATTTACCATTTGACAATAGTCCTATTTAATTACAACAAGCACTCAATCACACCATACAGAGAACTACTTGATGTAACAAAATTATCGAAATAATAGAACTACGATAGATATTCAACTTCAATTTTTTTTCATGTTTCCAACAGATGAACTTACATCGACATAGGCTCAAAATATGTACTTGGATATGGAAGAAACAAAGATAAGGAGGAATCAACAGTGGGTAATGACAGCAGTAACAACGATAATGTAACAATACACTAATAGCAACCCAGACTTAAAATCATACAGTAGAACACCAGCAACAATGGAGCAGGATAAAATAGCCAAAAAAATACCAAATTATCCAAAGTATAAATCCAGCAAATCCAAACACGATTACTGGCAGAAACAGAAAGAACTAGAAGCTGTAGAACATCAGTTTTCTGGGTTTTAAATACTCAAAGATCAGAAGCTTGAAGCTTCAACCAAGCAGTAGTAGAATGCTGCTGGCTTTTAATAACAAAAGAGACCTTACTTTCCCTCTTTTAACTCTCAAACTATGGACCCCTTTTAATCTCCATTCAGACTCTTACAGTGTTTATGAGTGTATCACAGTGTATACTCAGTGTATTTTCTCTATTCAACTTAATGCTCTCAATTTTCAGACTTAATCTCCCAATCTCTCTTTTTCTTATTCTTTCAAGACTCTATTCACTCCTATATGTTCTCACCTCTCAATATTTCAGAATATATTCAAAGCTTAAGGCTTTTCTTTTTAGACCTCTATTCAATCCCCTTTTCAGAATATCCTCTTCTTGTATTTATAATCCTCTCTAAACCTGCCTTCCTTTAAAAAATCTCACTTCCCCGACCAATAACCCAAAACAATCTACTTATTTTCAAACTAAATCCCATTAATGAAGACTTTTCCTCTTTTATTCCTTAATGTTATAACTCTTGTCCTATTAGTGCTTGACTAACATGCCATTAATTTGGTCAAATATGACTACTTTCCATCCCCAAAATACCCCTATGATCCTAATATTATTACTGTCCTATCCCTACCCCCTAAAAGCCCTGTGATTTCTACCTTAGCCATCTATAACCAATCTGTAATATCAATTACAAAATTAAATTTATTACAACCAGCACTGAAATAGTGGAAACAACTAACTATCCAAATTCGAATTAACCAAAAATGCATCAATCTTATGCAAAAAATACATGATTATTAATAGTGTCAAAGGCCTAAGGATGAAAAATGTAACATGTTCCACATCACACTATTTGACGAACTACAAATAAGACCAGACTAAATGATGATAACTAAATATTCAATTGCATATTCGATACACATAAACAACCAACAATTACAGTTAAACAAACAGATAAATGCTTTCGGTGATATTTTGACAAAAACAGGGGTTAAAAGGAAACTAATTAATCGACGATACTAGTCAAATTGATCACACGACCTATTATACACCAAACACGAACATAACCAATTATGACCGAATAAAAGGTTTTGTGGGGAAGAAGAAAAACAACTAACAAAACTGAACTGCAACTAAACTAAAACAAAAATAATAGTAATAAATAAAATATAACAAACAGGAAAGGAGAAATACCTCAGAAACGAACTTGGGACCATATCGGACATGGATTTTTAGAGGTTGAACAGACCTTAATCGAGTGTTCTCAACTGAGAACACCTAGACTAAGGTCAGGTAGAAACCCAAACTCTTTTAATTTGGACAAATTTCCTTTAGTTTTCTAGGGTTCTTGGGGATTCGATTTGGGGCTTGAATGGTTCGAAAATGATTCAAAGGGAACCAGTGGAAGTTTAGGGGTGAAGGAGGCCTAGTGGATATATGTTGTGAGTTTGGGACAGTTTGGTGGTGGCACTGGTTTTACTCGAATCTTTAAAAATAAAGATTCGAAACGATGCAGGTTGATTCGAGGTAAACGGTTAATGGATTTAGATTGAGGGTGGTTAGGTTGTTCAGGGTTGTTATTTTGGTGGTCATCGGAGTTGTTGCCGCCGGGTTTTGGGTGGTGGAACAGGCCGGCGGCTGCTAGGGTTTCTCCATCTCTAAAAGAGACGAGGTCTAAGGAGAGACGATGAGAGAAGGGGGCTTGGTTCGAGGGGGGTGGGGTGTGCTTGGGTGCTTATATATGAACGGGTGGGATGAATCCAAGCTGTTTGATCTGATGAGATCAACGGCTTCGATCCGTTCCTTAATGGAAATGTCGTCGCTTAGTTTACCCCATGACTGGATCAGTCTTTGGACGTGAATGGGTCGGGGCATGGGAGGGATTTGCGACCGTTAGATCAAATGACAGGAACGGCCTGGATCAGCAGGCTTGAAATGGTGTCATTTCGTTGAAGCTTGGGGTGGATTAGGGCGAGGACTGGCCGTTTTGGACCTGGTCCGAGTTTTCTCTTTATTTTTCAATTATTTCTTTTTACTCTTTTCTTTTTATTTCCTAATTTAAATTCATTTCAAACTAAATTCTAATAATCCTAAATTACATTATAGTACCAAATTAACTTATCAAAAATATTAATTAATCCTGTAATCACAATTATCACACACAAATAACTACCAATTTAAAATAAAATCACACAATTTTGACATTAAGTGCTAAAAATGCAAATTACATTAATTTTGTGTTTTTTTTTATTTTTGACACAACAATAATTTTCTTGATTAACTAAAAAGTGTAAAAATCAAATCCTAAATTAAAATGTCATATTTTTGGTATTTTATTAATTCAACAAATAAACACGCGCACACAAAATGCAAAAAATAAGAGAAAAATACCACAAAATCCATAAAATTTGCTAACAATACGAAACTATTTTATTTTTAATTTTTGGGAGTAATTATCATATAGGGCAAAAATCAGGTACTCACAAAAATTATTGGGTTTCATTGTGAGTCGCCGGGGAATAGAACTGGACCCATCAAAGGTCAAAGCCATTCAAGAGTTGCCACCACCAAAGACCAAGAAGGACGTGGTGAGTTTTCTTGGAAGACTCAACTATATTAGCCGGTTCATAGCCCAATACACTATCATTTGTGAACCCATTTTCAAGATGCTTAAGAATGATGCCACCACTAAACGGACTGATGATTGTCAAAAGGCTTTTAACAGAATTATGGAATACTTGTCAACACCGCCAGTCTTAGTGCCACCCGAGCTAGGGAGACCCCTATTGCTTTATCTTGCAGTATTGGATGGAGCATTTAGGTGTGTTTTGGGACAACATGATGAAACTGGAATAAAGGATTAAGCCATCTATTACCTCAGCAAGAAGTATACCCTGTACGAGGCTCGATACTACTTATTATAGCGCACTTGTTGTGCTTTAACCTGGGTAGCTCAAAAGTTGAGGCTTTACTTTTGCGCCTACAAAACTTATCTCATGTCTAGAATGGACCCACTAAAATATATATTTCAGAAGCCCATGCCTACCAGCAAGCTCGCCAAATGGAAAATCCTGTTAAGTGAGTTCGACATTGTTTATTATGCCCAGAAGGTGGTTAAAGGGCAAGCCTTGGCAGATCATCTCACCGAGAATCCTGTAGGAGGCGAATATGAACCCCTAAAGACGTATTTTCCTGATGAAGAGGTAACCTTCATAGGAGAAGACATTGTATAATCCTATGACGATTGGAGGATGTTTTTCGATGGAGCCACGAATTTCAAAAAGAGTTTGTATATGAGCGATCTTGGTATCAGAAACCGGTCAGCATTACCCAATATCTACCAAGCTCAGATTCCCGTGCATCAACAATATGGCCGAATACGAAGCCTGCATCCTAGGGCTCAAACTGGCAATTGACATGAATATTCAGGAACTATTAGTGATTAGAGACTCGGACCTACTCATACATCAGGTTTTCGGAGAATGGGCAACAAAGAATTCCAAAATACTACCCTATTTTCATCATGTATAAGAGTTGAGGAAAAGATTCAGAAGGACAAAATTCCAGCATCTTCCCAGAATGAAAAACGAGTTCGTCGATGCTTTAGCCACTTTGCCGTCTATGATCCAGCATTCCGACATAAACTATATTGACCCCATCCAGGTGAAGATTCAAGGCCAGACGGCTTATTGTTCTCACGTTGAGGAAGAAACCGACGGTAAACCTTGGTTCCACGATATCAAAAAATACCTGACAGAAGGAGAATACCTAGAACTTGCCAATGGTACTCAGAAACGAACACTTCGGAGATTGTCCAACAACTTCATTCACAGTTGTCACACCTCCCTTTTTACTACCCCACAACACTTAAAAGCGTATAAATACACTTGTAGGGTATACCCCGACGCTCAATTACCCGAAACGGATGAAATAGCGTAAGGGAAGGAGTTTTTCCAATTAAAGGACAATCGGTTCGGGATTTTATTAGAGATTAATCAGAGTCGCCACTTGGGAATGACAATGGTGTCCCAAGTCACCGGTTAATCCCGAATCCGAGGAATTTTGACTCTTATAAATGTATGCGAAGCAGAGATCCGGATAAGGAACTCTGTTAACCCGGGAGAAGGTGTTAGGCACTCCCGGATTCCGTGGTTTTAGCACGGTCGCTCCACTGTAGTTCTTGACTTTTGTTTGACTCAATTAGGTTTTAACGATATAATGTGCTTTACGTTAAATATTATTTTTTAAGAATTTGCGGTATCGCGAAAGCACGCCTCGAGTCATACCGCAACCAGTACGCCTATGACTTTTGGTGTATTTCAGCTTTACCGAGATTTGGATTTGAGTCACACCAAGTGCACACTCGTTCATAGGAAGGTATATTAAAATCGTGCCTTAAGACAGTCTATATCGGCTTTTAACTTTGGGAGAGGCTATGGAATTCGCTAATAGCCTCTCCGATTCTACTATGTCATCTTATTACTAAATGGGGGCCCCGTTGTTATTCGGGCGAGGCTCGTCCCAATTTAATTTATTAAAGTCCAATCCTATTTTGCGTGTACTACATTTGCTATATTGTTTTTGCCTTAGCCGATTTTGTATCATTAAACACTCCAGGCCCGTCGAATTCATGTTATTGATTGGGCCTAGTCTTCTCTTCTGCTTTCCTTGCCGAGTTTTCAATCTACCCAGGCCTTAAAGACCCAAGCCATTACCGGGTTTCCATTTTTGCCAAGCCAGTCGATTCTATATTATATTTCGGGCCCAAAATGAGAGTTAGGCCCAAATTAGGCGAAAATACTAAAGACAACATAAACCATGGACTCATAATAATCGAACATAGAAGAACAAAATTTAACTACTCTTTTATTAATCAAAAGGCAAAATAACTGTACAAAAATATCAATATTAATCCTAGATTACAACTAATGCATATATGAATGAACTGTTGCCATCCCTTTTTTTTTTGTTTTCTGCTAGTATTCTATAACAGTTTTGAAGTTAATAAGCTGAGAATCGATTCAACTTGTGAGACCGTGCTCAAATATTCTAACTGTTTTTCAATGAACAACTAATTTATCTAAAGCTAAAAGACTTGATAGTATATACATGTCTACTGATTCTAATTCGACGTACTTCATACCATGTTCACAGACCCAATTATGAATAATCTATCTATTTATTACTCTTTCTTTCCCAGACTTGTTCTACAACTTTGGGGTATGTTTGAATACTGATTTTAACACCAAATTAAACCCATTTTAAAATCAACACAGCCAATTTTATTCCTCATCTTTTAAACTTATTCAAACTTTGAAATTAATTAGTGAAACGAGGTTAGCTAGGCGAATTTATTATTATTAATGCATGCAAGTGAGTTGATCGAATCTGATTTCAACAGGATTCCTATTTAACTAAATGATTGAGTGATCTACGACTATACTACCATTACACTACTGATTTCCTCATGACTTATTACATTACCAGATTATTAGTCTTGCAGGTATTATTAATTAGCTTATGTTTTAGAGCCTTTACCTAATTAAACTAAGTGGTAAGCTATCTCCACTATACTATTACTATGCTACTGCTACTATACTAACTATTACAGCATTTTTGTTTTGTTTTCATACTACTACATGCTTCACTACAAATTGAAAACGAAATTAAACTATACTACTCAGCAACATAATCAAAATCTGGAGCTCCCTTTTTATTCAACAATTTGGCATTACAGCTTTAATGATAAGAATGGTGTACCTGAATCACAGAGAGACAACCGATGAGTTCTAAGGGAGAAAGCAAGCAGCACAACAAAGACTCAAGCAAAGCAATGCAACAGTGACTATAGATGACTGAGGACACACAGAGCCGAAAATACCACAGCAACAATAATAGAGAACCCAACAGCAACAAAAGAGTAGCAATCCGGGCAAATGACCAAGCAAAGAGGACCGAAGAACCAGATTAGAATCTTCACTCAAAAATTCCCAGAGGTACCACTGTTATCTTCCTATTTTTGTTCTGCAATTTGTATAAATTTAGCTTGAGTGTATTTCTAGATTTTTCAGAATTGGCCCCTCTTTCAGCCCCTTTTTTAGAGGTATTTATAGTTGAAACTAAGGGCTGATGACTTGGGGAGAAAGTATGGGATTAATCCCACTTCTCCCCCTCCTAAAATTATGAAATGTATACTTAAGTCCCCAAAATCAGTTATCAAAACCCTTCCAGCATGTGCTGGAAGGTTCTAAAGATTCCTTTTAGTGGGTTTTTACCAATGTATCCCTAAGGGTTTGAGATTTTTACAGATTTCCCTTTTTAGGGAGACCATTATACCCTTCAATCTCTGCAAAATTGCAGAAATCAGGGGTACAAATGACTCCCCTACCCTCTTAGGTTCTAACTATTTACTATTTCACCTTTTTAATTCCCAATTGTGTCCCTAAGGGCACTGTTTATTTACTAGCTTACCTAGGTTAAATTTCAGCAACCTTTGAACCTATTTAACTAATAGCTAGCCCTGGCATTAGTATTTAAGGGCTGGCCAGATTTATTTTTAAGAAACTATTTCAATTTTAGCCACTTTTAATTAATTCCAGTTAATTAAGACTAAGTTATTACAATTTTAAGCTAATTGCAGGCATAGCCTGCTTTGTTATTAAAAGAACTCTTTAAAATCTAGCCAGTCTCAAGTTGAGACTTAGCTTTGGCTATTAAAGCCAATCACTGAACATAGCTGGGCCCAAAGCCTTTGCAGGCCTGGCCACTTTGATGTTCAGGGCTCAAATGAGCCTTGGTAAGCTTGCATTTGCAAGCCTGACCAGTTTTTGCACAACCAGCCACTTTTAAAGTGGACTGTGTGTTAGAGCTTTATAGAATAGGTCAACCTTTTGCAAGGGGTTGACCCCTCTTAAGCCAATTATTTAACTTATAGCCTAATTTTTATGAGTTTCAGTTTTAGTCCTATTTCAAAACTAACCACTTTCATGGCACTTAGTACTAACAGCTATAACCAATCTTCCTAAGCATAATAGACATCAACAGTGTTCATACTTAACATCAAACTATTGCAAACTTAGCCATTTCAACATGCAATTGCGCACATAAACACCTGAAACCAAATATGTTTATCAACTAATCAAAATTCAGAGAAGAAGTTGGATAATGTTGAATTTTAATTAATCAGTCTTACAAACTCAATTTCAAGTAGTACAGTGTTAATTAAACATTAAGCAGGCATGAGTTACAATCAATTCCATGTTGAGTGATTCACTGGAAGACCCAAAGCACACTTAGGGTTCATGAACATAGGCATAGTAAAGGCTATTTTCATAACATTCAACCAGAGATGAACTAAGGCTTATATCAGACATGAGAGCAATGGGTCTAACAGATTAATATGAGAATGGTAATCAACCAACCTAAATCTAACACAAGTGCATGACAAATAAGATGAAGATGATGAAAAGAAGAACATGGAGAAACAGTGAAAAAGAAACAAGAAAGATCAACCAGGATACTTCAAAAGCAACTTAATGTAAAGATGAGAAGAGAATGAAGTTAAGCTACTATTAAAACTATGCATTCATGACAATAGGAGAAAGCTAGACTGTAAAAGCTAAACAGATCCAAAGACTACAATATTTACAAGATGAAGGAAGCAAGGGAATTCAAGGTAACTCTTATGACTTAACATGATTTGAAGCAAACACTATGAAGATGAACAAGATGAAAAAGAGGCCTAATTCTATCATAGATCATTAAAGCCAAAGGCAACAAGAGTGGCCACAGTAACTTGAACTTAATTTTAAATAGCAGATACAAATCAAAGATCATGCTTTTGCAGTGAATCAAAACTCAACAATTAAAATGACAAAGGAAAGATGAAATCTCTGAACTTAGAGCAAAGAACCATAAAAACAGGACAAATAACAGATAAAATCCCATTATTAACGGGCTCAAAAGGAGCAGGCAAAAACAAAAGAAGAAACAATCAGATAAGATCCTTATAACTAATCAGGAGAGAAGAATCATTCAAACTATTTAAAATCTAACGAAGAAGACTAGAGTCAAAACTAGGCATGCAAAGGAGATGTTGAAGACCAACGAGATTGAAAGGTCTAATATTAACAGAGGACAAAGATATCAGAACAAGAGTCCAAACAGAGAAGCACACAGACGAGATAGATATAACAGCTGACTAAACCACTAAGCATGTGAAGCATGAGATAAAGAAGAAGGGTAGAAAGAAACAGAAACTTATCAAAAACTAAGAAACCTAATTCATGCGACTAATTAATAAAAACATGCTAAACACACAAATAAGAACAAAGAAAATCAAACAGGCAAGGGAAAGGAACTTAGCTTGCGGGGTCTGTCCCCCAAGCTTTCCTAAACCTCCTTATTCACCGCATTTTTTCCTCTCTCTTTCTTTGCCTCTCTTTTTCTTTTTCTCTTTTCTCCGACTTGCAGCAATCTCTTCATTATTCCCTTGTTTCTTTTTTCGTTTTTCTTTCTTTTGTCACTCTGATTTTCCTTTTAGACTTCAAAGTGAAGTCTTTTTGGATTTATGTTTGGCTAAGGGTGTTTGGGGAGGTAGAAAGACTGGATCTTGGTGATTTAATTTTGGGGGTCGCCGGAGTTAGGGTTCCGACGACCCTTTTTCGGATATTCGAGACGCTCCAGGCTTATTCGACGGTGGTGACTTATATGGTTGGGTAGATCATGGGACGGGGGTTCGAACGGCATTGGTTTGGAAGGGATCTTCGTTGTTTGGTGGTCACCGGCGAAGATTCCGGTGACCGGAACTTGAAGAACAGGGTGTTTTTTCTGGGTTTTTGGTGAAGATAATGATAAGAAAAAGGAAAAGAAGAAAGGAGGGGTAAAGAGAAGCCGGCGACCACCGTGGAAGGTGGTGGCCGCCATGGCGATCTAGGGTTTCTTGTGATGAAGATGATGATGAAGAAGAGAGGGGGAATAAGGGCGGCCGTCTCTAGGGTTTGAACTGGGCTAAAATGAGACGGCTTCTTCAGACAGAAGCCTTATATAGGCAATATGTCCTAGGAAATCCTGGCCGTCCGTTTGAGAGAGATCAACGGCTCATGCGTGAGTTACTAAAACGACGCCGTTTGATTACAAATGAGACCCTAAGCCATCAACCGTTAGATCATTCTAAACGGGCGGTTGAGATTTGATCTCACATTTAATTAATTAAAACTAAACCGCTAATTTCCTGGACCATTGGATTGAACTTGATGGACGGCTGAGATCGTTTGCCTCTTAAAGACCTGGACCCGTTTCCTTTGGGCTGGGGACTGGGCCGGCCATTTGAATCATATTTGGCCCAGTCTTGTTATATTATGTATTTTTTGTATTTTTCTTGTCATTTTAATTATTTTTAGGTATTTTCTTTTATACTTTTTTTTTCTTTTTCCTTTATGAAAAATTATAAAACCTAATTTCCTATTTACTCAAATTTTCTAGTATTTTTTGCAATTTTTCTGCTATTTTTCCCTCTTATTTTCTCCTACTTAAACTATTTTGCTAATTTTCTTAAAATCTAACTAATTAAACTAACAAATTAATTACTTAGCCTATTTTTTTTTATTTTCTTCTAATTTCTACTTATTCAAACTCAAAAGTATAGCTAATTCCAAACAAAGCAAGTAATTGCACTCAAAAAATATATTTATTTTAATTTTGGAATTGTTTGCTCGGTGCAAAAATCACGTGCTCACAGCTGCCCCTCTTTGCTCGGGAACACGAA
Source organism: Nicotiana noctiflora (assembly GCA_032618575.1). NCBI lineage: Eukaryota > Viridiplantae > Streptophyta > Magnoliopsida > Solanales > Solanaceae > Nicotiana > Nicotiana noctiflora. The sequence continues at coordinate 232,788 of JASVEL010013494.1, read as the reverse complement.
GAGTTTCAGTGCAAAGACAAGTGAGCAGTAATGAGAGATTTTTGCACATCGGCACATTCCGTGAAAGCATTTTTGAAAACTTTTTGACCGCACCCTGCTTTAGAGGTTGCCTACATATCCTGGGCTAAACAGGAATCAGGTCAGTGTAGTTTGGGAAGGTCTGGCAGTCTTAAAAACTACCAGACTCACTGTTGCATTGACACTGTCGAGACCTGCTGACTTACTCCTTATTACACCGGGGGGGGGAATGTAAAATGAAGAAGCTATTCTAAGCTATGATCCTACAATTACAATTGTTCTTAATCTAGCTTTTGCTCTTCTTCCCTTTCCGGTGATGCAGAATCTTCCTTTTTTTTGTTGATTTTCTTTGATGCTGACTCTCTTTTTTTGTTGATTTTTCTTTTCTTGTTGACTCTCTTTTTGTTGATTTTCTTGTTTTTCTTGATCTCGAGCTGAACCTGCTCAAAACAACAAACTACCTTCCTTTTTTCTTTTTCTGCCCCAGTGTGGGCACCTAACTGAAATTAAACGTGCAATGCAAATGCAGAAAAATATTCCCGTATTAGAAGGTGGGCACCTAACAGAATTTAAACGTGCAATGCGAATGCAGAAAATATTCCCGTATTAGAAGGTGGGCACCTAACTGAAATTAAACGTGCAATGCGATGCAGAGAAAAATATTCCCGTATTAGAAGGTGGGCACCTAACAGAAATTAAACGTGCAATGCGAATGCAGAAAATATTCCCGTATTAGAAGGTGGGCACCTAACTGAAATTAAACGTGCAATGCAAATGCAGAAAATATTCCCGTATTAGAAGGTGGGCACCTAACTAAAATTAAACGTGCAATGCGATGCAGAAAATATTCCCGTATTAGAAGGTGGGCACCTAACAGAATTTAAATGTGCAATGCAAATGCAGAAAAATATTCCCGTATTAGAAGGTGGGCACCTAACAGAATTTAAACATGCAATGCGAATGCAGAAGATATTCCCGTATTAGAAGGTGGGCACCTAACTGAAATTAAACGTGCAATGCGATGCAGAAAATATTCCCGTATTAGAAGGTGGGCACCTAACAGAAATTAAACGTGCAAGGCAAATGCAGAAAAATATTCCCGTATTTGAAGGTGGGCGCCTAACTGAAATTAAACGTGCAATGTAAATGCACAAGATATTCCCGTATTAGAAGGTGGGCACCTAACAGAATTTAAACGTGCAGTGCGATGCAGAAAAATATTCCCGTATTAGAAGGTGGGCACCTAACAGAAATTAAACGTGCAATGCGAATGCAGAAAATATTCCCGTATTAGAAGGTGGGCACCTAACTGAAATTAAACGTGCAATACAGAAAAGTATTCCCTCAGTCTGAGGACTGGGGAGTGGATTTTTTTTAAAAAAATGTTACCTTCCTCTTTTTGGTATTTTCTTTTTACCAACTTATCCGTGCAATGCGATGCAGAAAATATTCCCGCAGCCTGAGGACTGGGGAGTGGATTTTAAAAGATGTTACCTTCCTCTTTTTGGTATTTTCTTTTTACCAACTTATCTCTTGCCTGTGAATTTCTCCACTTATTCGGCGGACTTTCTCTTTTTGGTATTTTAAATTTTCCACATTGGTCACATTCACTTTAAAGTGATTAGTGACAATTTGTTCCTGCATGAAACAAAATTTATTAGATATAAACCGCTGGCAACTGGCATCTGCCGTCCCCACTTCTTATTGCTTCCTTTGTTTTTGCTTTCTCATGTTGCATGACTGTCGACTTCTTGTCCCTTGCAGACTCTTTTGTATTTTTCTCATTTCTCTATTTTTTGTTTTGTTTTCTTTTTCTTTGGCCATGTTTGCCAAGCTTCTTTATTCCCTTCCCCAATCTTCTATCCTTTCTGATCCAGTGTTGTTTCAGCTTCCGTTATCGGGAGCCGGTAGTTAGCTCTCAAAAAGGTAAACAATGAAATGCAGAAAATGAAAGAAAAGTAAGGGTGTTTTGGAGAGATGACAGAACTTATCTGGGTATTTGCTGGCCGATTCCGCTGACCATGCCATGTATTTAAACTCTGACCCAGTTCGTTCCAATTATTATTCTGACTCTGAATTGCCTTCGACCCAAACCGATACTCTTTTTTGTTGCCTTTTCTTTTTTCTGATAGTCCTCACGATCGCCTTACGGTGCCTCGAAAGGTTTTCACCAATAAGACTCTCTCATTTATACTCTCAACCTCACAATCATCTCACAGTGCCGATTAAGGTTTTCACTGATGAGACTCTCTCATTTTTATTTCTCTCAACCTCACAATCGCCTCACAGTGCTGGCTAAGGTTTTCACTGACGAGACTCTCTCATTTTTATTTTTCCATTTTTTCCTTTTTGTATTTTGTTTTTCTGTACCACGGGTATTATCCGATGCTTCGCTCCTCCTTCGTTGTATTTGTTGTCATTTCAAAATTGATCAGAAGGTCTTTCTTTGGACTGTAACGTGGCTTTTGGGTGGGTTAAGAAAGAAAGATATCAAGGCTCAAAATTCAACGAGGGTTAAAAATATTTACAACTCTCGGAATTATTTAACATAACTTCTGCCCCAGTTTCAATATGTGGGGAATTTTTGGATTTTTCCTTTGTTGTGACTGAACCTCAGAGAGGCTGCCTACGTACCCTTTCGGGATCAAGTCAGACGTAGTTCATCCAACTTCATTAGTTAGATGGATTTCTTTTGACTTTTTCCCGATTTTTTGTCTTTTTCTCTTTTTTTTCATCATTTTTTTTCATCATTTTTTCATTTTCATTTTTTTTTTCATTTTTCCATCATTTCATTTTTCATTCTGGCAATTTCGATCTTATTGCGCTAAAGCGATTCCGAGAGAGGGATATGAAAGAATATATTCATTAAGGCTGAAAGGGGTTATCAATGGATAAAGTGTTTGGATAGAGAATAAAACGCCTTCGTCATTTCAATTCCAAAATCACAACAAAATACAAAACACATAATTGAAAAGGAATCATACATAGTATCTTTTGACCGCATCTGAATTGATAGCAGTCTCTACGCACTTTCCTTCAACATCTGTTAAATATAATGCTCCATTGGACAACACTCGTGATACCACAAATGGTCCCTACCAATTTGGCGCAAATTTGCCCTTTGCCTCGGCCCAATGTGGTAAGATACGCCTCAATACCAGTTGTCCGACTTCAAACTTTCGAGGTCGTACCTTCTTATTATATGCTCTGGCCATTCTTCGCTGATACAACTGCCCATGGCAGACTGCGGCCAACCTCTTGTCATCAATCAAATTCAACTGGTTCTAACCGGGCCTTTACCCATTCATCGTCATCTATCTCGGATTCGGCTATAATTCGCAATGACGGTATTTCTATTTCTGCGGGTATAACGGCCTCTGTTCCATACACCAGGGTATAAGGTGTGGTTCCGATAGAAGTACGTACCGTCGTGCGGTAACCCATGAGAGCAAAGGGTAACTTTTCATGCCATTGCCTGGATCCTTCCACCATTTTTTGGAGAATCTTCTTGATATTCTTGTTAGCCGCTTCTACTGCTCCATTCGCCTTTGGCCTGTAAGGTGTGGAATTGCGGTGCGTGATCTTAAACCTTTCACAAACTTCCGCCATGAGATGACTGTTTAAATTGGCTCCATTGTCTGTGATAATCACCTTGGGGATTCCAAACCGGCATATGATATTTTCATGCACAAAATCCACTACCGCTTTCTTCGTCACCGCCTTGAATGTCTTAGCTTCAACCCACTTGGTGAAATAATCAATTGCAACTAGAATGAACCTGTGCCCATTAGAAGCGGCTGGATCTATTGGGCCGATGACATCCATGCCCCAAGCAACAAAGGGCCAGGGTGCTGACATTGTGTGCAACTCATAAGGCGGGGAGTGGATCAGATCCCCATGTACCTGGCATTGATGGCATTTCTTCACATACTTGATACAATCACGCTCCATCGTGAGCCAGTAGTACCCAGCTCTCAAAATCTTCTTTGCTAAAACATATCCGCTCATGTACTTCAATCATGATTTCATCTGCTTGTTGTGCATCTACACACCGCAATAAGCCCAGATCTGGTGTTCTTTTGTATACCACTCCTCCACTGAGGAAAAATCCATTGGCTAGACGCCTGATGGCTCTCTTCTGGTCTCCGGTGGCTTGCTCCGGGTATTTGCCAGCTTTCAAGTATTCTCTAATATCATGATACCACGGCTCTCCATCCGACTCTTCTTCCACAGTGAAGCAATAAGCATTCTGATCTCGGACTTGGATCTGGAGTGGATCTATATATGTCTTGTCCGGATGATGCAACATAGAGGACAATGTGGCCAAAGCATCTGCAATCTCATTGTGCATTCTTGGGATGTGCTTGAACTCTATAGACTGGAATTTTTGAGACAACTCGTGCAAACAATACCGATATGGTATCAATTTCAAATCTCGTGTCTCCCATTCCCCTTGAATTTGGTGTACCAAGAGATCCGAGTCACCCATGACCAAAATCTCTTGAATACCCATGTCAATTGCCATCCTTAATCCCAAGATGCACGCCTCATATTCGGCCATATTGTTGGTACAGAAAAATCGAAGCTGAGCTGTGACGGGATAGTGTTGACCCGTACTTGAAATGAGTACCGCTCCGATACCAATGCCCCTGCTGTTGACGGCTCCGTCAAAGTACATTTTCCATCCTGGTCTCTCATCTTGCTCCATCTCCTCGACAAGCATTGCCTCTTCATCCGGAAAGTATGTTTTCAATGGTTCATATTCATCATCCACCGGATTCTCGGCTAAGTGGTCTGCAATAGCTTGTGCCTTCATTGCCGTACGAGTTACATAGACAAGGTCAAATTCTGTGAGCAGAATCTGCCATTTGGCCAGTCTTCCCATAGGCATAGGCTTCTGAAATATATACTTGAGAGGATCCAGTCGTGATATCAAGTATGTGGTATACGCTGACAAATAATGCTTTAGCTTCTGAGCTACCCAAATCAATGCACAACAAGTTCTTTCCAGTTGGGTATACTTCACCTCGTAGGATGTAAACTTTTTGCTGAGGTAATATATGGCTTGTTCTTTCTTGCCTGTCTCATCATGTTGACCCAGCACACAACCGAAAGAGTTATCTAGCACCGTCAAATACAAAATCAGAGGTCGCCCTGGTTCCGGAGGTACTAACACCGGAGGATTGGCCAAATATTCCTTGATCTTGTCAAAGGCTTCCTGACACTCGTCGGTCCATTTCACTGCTGCATCTTTCTTCAACAACTTGAAGATCGGCTCGCATGTTGACGTCAATTGAGCAATGAACCGACTAATGTAATTCAACCTTCCTAGCAAACTCATGACCTCCTTTTTGTTCTTCGGCGGAGGTAGACTTTGAATAGCCTTGATCTTTGACGGATCCAGTTCAATACCTTGCCGACTCACTATAAACCCTAGTAATTTCCCTGAAGGTACTCCAAAAGCACACTTCGCCGGATTGAGCTTTAGATTTTACCTCCGGAGTCTTTGGAAAAACTTCCTCAAATCTCTCACATGATCAGGGTTGTTTTCTGGACTTTATGATGACATCGTCCACATATACTTCAATTTCTCGATGCATCATATCGTGAAACATTGTGGTCATTGCCCTCATGTAAGTTGCTCCGGCATTCTTCAATCCAAACGGCATTACTCTGTAACAGTACGTTCCCCAAGGTGTAATGAAGGCAGTTTTCTCGGCATCTTCTTCGTCCATAAGGATCTGGTGATATCCAGCATAACAATCCACAAACGAACCGATCTCATGCTTGGCGCAATTGTCGATCAATATGTGAATGTTTGGCAATGGGAAGTCATCCTTCGGACTGGCTTTGTTGAGGTCTCTATAGTCTACACACACTCTGGTTTTGCCATCTTTCTTCGGGACCGGCACAACATTTGCCAACCAGGTGGGGTATTTGGTAACTCTTATGACCTTTGCCTCAAACTGCTTATTCACCTCTTCTTTTATCTTCACGCTAATGTCCGTTTTGAATTTCCTCAGCTTTTGTTTTACCGGCCGGCATTCAGAGTAGATAGGTAACTTGTGTACCACCAAATCTGTGCTAAGCCCGGGCATGTTATCATAGGACCAGGCAAAGATGTCCTTAAATTCATGTAACAACCTTATCAATTCATCCCTGAGGGGTGCCTCCAAATGTACACTAATCTTTGTTTCTCGGACATCATCTTCGCTCCCCAAATTTACAGATTCCGTATCACTTAGATTCGGTTTGGGTTTTTCCTCGTATTGTTTCATGTCCTTACTTATTTCCTCCAAGGCTTCCTCATCCTCACATTCTATTTCACTATCTTCCTCGATTTCTTGTATAGTAACGTGATTGTCAGAACCGGGTCTAGAATCCTTCACGCATGACATGGCATTGGAATCAACACATGCAAAACTGTACAAAAAGAAAAATAAAGAAAAATAAGGCAAAAGTGAAGAAAAAGGAAAACTGCATTTCATTGATAAAAGAGTGAACAATGTTCGGGATACATGGTGATTTTCTTTTCATGAAGGGAATGGGAAAACTATAAAATAACATCTTTCGGGAAAGCAATGATGAAATTTTGAGCTAACTACCAAGACTCCTTCCTGATAGGGAAAGGAGTAGCTTCCCAATTATTCAACATGATCCCGGGTCCCACAAATTGCACGTCCATTTTGCTCGTGCCTTCCCCTGCTTCAATCGTATTCACCTCCCAAAACATCTTCTCAAAACCAAGCATTTCTTCATCAAGTTGGGTCTCAATGGACTTTGTCGCAGCAGATGGTTGATATTTTGTACCAGGCCTGATGAAGGTGTCGGATAATTTGGGTATGGGTTTGGGCAAGGTCCAGTTCTTTTTGGCTTTTGAGGCTCTTTGGATGTCGGCAAAGGTGGGTTTGAACCCTAAGCCGAATGTAGCTTTGTTTTCCGGAAGCTGAACTGGTTGAATGACTCCCTGCAGTGTTTTGCCTAATCCCCTCCCTGGTGCAAATCCGTTTCTCAGCATTTCTCTGGCCACCATCACAGCAGTTGGTGCCATCATAGGGGTTGGTAACCTTTCCCCTTCAGCAATTCTGTTCACTACTATAGCATACGTCACTTGGTAGACCCAAGGACCTCTATCCCCATCATTGTCATCAAAAGGTGCTACCACATTACAAGCATTTTCCTTCCCGTGTACGACAATCTCTTGCTGTTCCCACTCAAACTTGACCATCTGGTGTAGAGAAGATGGTACTGCCTTGGCCGCATGAATCCAGGGTCGACCTAACAACAAGTTATACGACACGGCAATGTCGAGCACCTGGAACTCCATAGTAAAATCAACGGGACCGACGGTTACTTCCAAAATAATATCTCCCAATGTGTTTTTACCTCCACCGTCAAACCCTCTCACGTTGATACTGTTCCTCCGGATTCTGTCCGGGCTGATGTTCAGCTTCCCTAAAGTTGATAGCGGGCAAATGTTAGCACTCGATCCGTTGTCAATCAATACCCTGGTCACGACTGACTCTTCACTCTTTACTGTAAGGTACAATGCTTTATTGTGTTCAGTTCCCTCCACCGGCAGCTCCCTGTCAGAGAAGGTGATCCTATTAGACTCGAAAATTTTGCTGGTAATTTTCTCCAAGTGACACACTGAAATTTTTTCCGGAACATGAGCCTCATTTAGAATCTTCATAAGAGCCTTCCGGTGTTCTTCTGAATGTATCAGCAAGGATAGCAAAGAAATCTGGGCCGGGGTCTTTCTTAACTGCTCAACCACTGAGTACTCTTGTGATTTCATTTTCTTAAGGAATTCTTCTGCTTCCTCCTCCGACACCGGCTTCTTCAATTGACTTTCTTTTACCGTCTTCATCTTTCTCAGTTCCTCTGGAGCAAAACACCTTCCTGACCGAGTGAGTCCATGCGTTTCATTAATTTCACCAGAAATCTCTTTTCCTTTATAAACTACTGCTACCTTGTTATAGTTCCAAGGTACAATCTTTGTACTCACCACTGGCATTTGCACTACTGGTTTTATGATTACTGGCTCTGCACTTGCGCCTTTCACAGTCACGATCGTCTTTGCGCCCGACACTACCACTTTTAAACCTCCCACCACTACTGGCTTTGGTTTCTCAACAACCGCTTTTTCTTTCACAGATTCCTCTTCTAACTTGCCACTCGACTTTATCATCATTACGGCCTGAGATGGTTTTTGACTGCCATCACCCTGCACCAATTCTATCATATGTGTTTCGTGGTGATTTGGCAGCGGATTCTAGGTAATGTTTGGGGCTTCGGGGGCCTGTACTTCAATTCTCCTCTCATCGATAAGATCTTGAATGGAATTCTTCAATTGCCAACACTTTTCAGTATCGTGGCCCAATGTTCCCGAACAGTATTCACATCTGACAGAAGAATCAAGATTTTTCGGGGGTGGGTTTGGAACTTTTGGTGCAATCGGTCTTAACATCCCCAACTCTTTCAACCTATGATAAAGGCTGGTATATGATTCTCCGAGAGGGGTGAATGTTTTTCTTGCTTTGTTTCTCCAATCAGCGTCCGGCCTGGGTCTATTCTGGTTTCGGTAAGGTTTAGGGGTTGGGTATGTGTTCTGGGTGTGGTACACATTGTGTTGAGCTTGAGCTCTCCACACATGGGGTGGTAGTGGTGGGTAGGCTTGGGCTTGTGGGTGGTGGTAATGTGGAACTGTTGGTGGGTATGGTGGTGGTGGTGGGTTATATGGGCTTGGTGTGTTGTATGGGTTTGGCGGGTAAGATGGTGGTGGTGGATTATATGGAGTTGACGGGCTTGGTGGGTGTTGGCGGTAGGGTCTTAGTGGGTTATAATGTGGGTTGCGACTCCATGGCCTACTTTCTACGGTTGCTACTTCTTCCTTCTTCTTCTTTCCCATCACTCCCCCGTTTCCTCCTTGTATAGCTTGATTGGTGGCCTTGATAGCCGAAAAACTCATAATTTTGTTTGTCTTCAAACCTTCTTCTACAAAACTTCCCATTTTCACAACTTCATTAAAACTCTTTCCAATTGCTGACACTAGATGGCCGTAGTATGTTGGCTCCAGAGCCTGTAGAAAACAATCCACCATCTCCCCTTCTTTCATGGGTGGATCCACTCTAGCGGCATGTTCCCTCCATCTAAAACCGTATTCCCTAAAGCTTTCTCCTGGCTTCTTCTCCATCTTGGTAAGGGATAACCTGTCGGGTATGATCTCCAAATTGTACTGAAAGTGACTAGCGAAAGCTTGTGCTAAGTCATCCCAGACGAACCACCTTGTATGGTCCTGTCGGGTGTACCATTCCAGAGCTGATCCACTCAAACTTTGGCCGAAGTACGCCATCAACAATTCATCTCTACCTCCCGCGCCTCTCATCTTGCTACAGTATCCTCTGAGATGAGCTACCGGATCCCCATGTCCGCTATACATGTCGAACTTTGGCAACTTGAATCCCACGGGAAGCTGCACCTCGGGGAACAAACACAGGTCTTTGTAGGCTACACTTACTTGCCCTCCCAGTCCTTGCATATTGCGGAAAGCATTCTCAAGACTTTTCACTTTCCGAGCCATCTCTTCTTGCCCGGCACTTGCTTCCATCATCGGAGCATGAGACTCGTGTTGTCCGAAAGTCGGCTCCGGAGGGTAGTAGTGAGGATCCTGGATATGAAACATCGGTTCACTAGAGGATTTGTGGATAACGGCGGGCGGAGGTGCCACATATACAGGAGCAACTTGTGGTATCTGAGGTGGTGCTTGCTTGGTTGGAGGTGGTGGTATCTGGGAGGTGGAAGCATATTATTGAGGGTAGTCGGGGTAGGTGGAGGACGAGTTCATTGTTGGTGGCTCGGGGTTAGGATTGGGTGGAGGGACATATGTAGGGTTAGCAGGGTGGACTGGTAGTGGTTGACCTCTTGACCAAGCCTGGTACATTTCAGCCATCTGCTGTCTCAGCTTGTACATTTCTTCCTTCATCCCTGCCACATCCACGATCTCTTCTTCGTGAGCGGGGTCCACAATAGTTGCCTCGATTTCCTGGGACACAGCCTTTGTCATCTTTTTGTATCTGGTGTTGTATGGGTGGGTAGCCAGAATGCCAGTTGCCTAGAAAATCTGGACTCACAAACATCAACACTCGTTAGTTGTTAGCGCATAAATAAGACGCAACGACTTTAAAAACAAACACATTGCCTCGAGTCGTTATGCATCATCCCGGCCGCTGCTCACTTGGACTAATCATCTTTTCCTTTTTCCGCTCTTTTGTTTTCTTTCTTTCTTTTCTTCTTTTCTTTTCTTTTCTCTTTTGCTTTTTCTCTTTTCTTGCTTTTTTTCTTCTTTTTTTTTCTTTTTTTTTTCTTTTCTTGCTTTTTCTTTTCTCTCTTTTTCCTTGTCGTTTTCATAATTACGCTCCTATTTATTTGCCTAGCGGATTCAAAGGAAATGACATAAAGCAAAAGAATTGGTAACAACACTTGTTTTCTCATTGATAATTCAAAACATTGATTACAAAGTGATGTTTTTTTTTTTTTAAAAAAGAAAAATAAAAGATGATGCATGACCTAAGAGTACATTAATGCACCTAGTGCCCGCGAGGCATCGTTCGGCCTTGCCGCGGGCCTATATGCTAATCCCCTTTGAAGCCTATCTAGGTCGGCCATGACTTGTTGTACAAAAAACTTCACTGCAGATACAAAAGTCCTCCGAGACATATCTTCACAAAGCTGAGTCTTCCGGGTGATGTATTGGGCGATGCGAACAATCTTTTCTCTGAGATGACCCCTTTTTCTTGCAATAACCGGCTTATTTGTTGAGTGCGAGCATCCAAGGTATGTTGGTTGTCCTTTTGCACTTGTTGCGGCTCCAATTCTAATCTAGCCATAGTTGTGTAGCAGTGCTCTCTTTCTTCTTCAAGATCTTTGATAATCTTGTTACTCTTGACTGTGGCTGAGATTATTTTCTTTCTAAGCTGAGCTACTTCAACGTCGTGCTTGTCTTGTAGCTGCCGAACCAACTTGGCTCTTTCATCGGCGTCTCTGTCCATTTGCTTCCGAGCCTTGACTAACTCTCTTTCGGCTATGTCCAAATCAAAGCTATAGTTATTTACTTTCCGCCGGAGAATCTCAATTAACTTTTCATCTCGGGCTGAACGAACCGGGGTCTCGGATGCAATTTTCATTTGAGCTATTTGAGCCTTCAACATATCATTTTCTTTTTTCAGCTGTTTCTTTTCCACTTCATCGGATGCTGCTTGTAGGCCACTTTCGAAATGAAGATTTCTCAGCTTATCTTCCAACAAACTGATTTTGGCCTTATATTCTTTCTCCTTGGCCGCCCATTTCCGATTTTCCTCGGATTGCTCTATCGGGTCTTGCAAGTGAGGTCTCTTTGAAAGACGTTCGTGTTCAACCCCTCGTCGGTACCATGTGGAGTATCCAGGTGACATCTCCCCCTTTGCTCTATTCGGCACACAAGTATCAATCTTCAAATTTTGGCACTCATTCCAGATTTGCCGGATTTTTGCTTCCGGAATTGCCCGTCCGGACCAATCTTCACAGCTTGCACACTGAGGTCCCCATCTCTTGGAATAATTTGGCACCGACCCAACTGTCGCAAGGCTCTGTATGGGGCATAAGGTTGTATACTCTTCAAACCCATGATCAAAAATAGCGATCCTTCTGTTGGTATGTATATCACCTCGTCAAGAGGTAACCAGTCATACGTCCAATCGATTTGACCGTCAGTTAGTGATCGAAGATACACAATCCAACCTTGGACTCCTTCCGGCAATTTTACTTCCTTTGTCCTCGCATTGAACTCTTCCAAACATGTCCGTTCGGTCGAACCATAGCTTGAGTACGAAGGATGGTGGCATAGATGCTCGATTAGCCAGATTTGCAAGATCAAGTTACACCCTTCGAAGAAGCTAGCCCCTGCTTTGCACGCAGTCAGAGCACGGTAGATGTCCGCCACAATCATTGGGGCCAGAGTACAGTTATCTTGTACTATCAGTGTGGTAGCTACTCCGGCAACTTTTATGTTGATATGTCCATCTTTTCTTGGGAATACAACAACTCCGAGAAATGCCACCAAAAATGCGAACCTCCGGTGTTCTTCCCATTTCGCTCGGTTGGACTTACAGCATAATTTGTTGGTAAGATCATTGAAACCCCCAACGTGTCCAAACCTATTGTAAATGAAGCTTAAAGAACAAAACCCGTCGGCCGGATCTTCATTATGAACATTCCGGGCAATTTTCAAAGAGTCGAGGAAGCGATGTACTGTCACCGTCCTCGGAGATACCGGGTATTTTCCTTTCAGCGGAACCTCGGTCTTCCCGATGTAGAAGGCAATCTCCTCCAAAGTTGGGGTAAGTTCAAAATCTGGGAAATGAAATACATTGTGTGCCGAATCCCAAAACGTGACCAACGCTCTAACCACATCACCTCGAGGAACCATGTCGAGTAACCCCGTAAGGCCTTTTAAATACTTTTTGACCCAATCTTGACCATCGGATCCCATGTCCTGCCACCATAATCTCAGCTCCAAGGGGATTTTATTTAGGGAAAAGTGTTCATTCATCATCGTGCTCGTCCTGCACATTTATTAAGGTGATTTTATTTAGAAGAAAGAAAAATCTTTTTCAATGCAAGTTTTCAATTTTTGAATGAAAGAAAAGAAAAATGATTTTCGAAGTGTCCATTTTTGCAAAAGCACGTCGTCCTTTCGGAACATTCGGCGATTTCCAAAAATAGCAATCACCTCGATTATTTGAAAAGAAAATCTTTTTTGGTCTTTTTCTAAAAGTGTGGTTGGACCCGTTTAAGGGTTGCCTACGTATCCCACCTAATGGCGAGAATCAAACCTGCGTAGTTCGGTCAGATTATTTGACCAATTATTTCAAAGAAATATTCCACCTATTTTTCAAATTTTCAAATTTTCCATGTACCTATTTTCTATAAATCTTATTTTCCTCTCTCTCTTTTCCTTTTTCAACAATTTTTCTATCCTCGGGATTTCCACCGGTCCGCATAACGAACAAGGACAATAAAATGCAACACATAGCATGCTCGGTCTTTTCAATACCAGGTCACCTGTCCTAGACGGACCCAACCCCTGTGTTGAGTCCCCTAAGTCAAATATGATGCAAATAATCGTCCTAGACGTATGTTCAAAATCTTACGGTTTCATAGATTGCTAGACCGTGTACCCGAGCGGACAACTCGAATCGAGGAGGGGGCTACGTACCGGTGACCCGCGGAGTCAATCGGCTTTGTAACTTATCCGGCCTCTGTTTTCTTAATTTAAGGTGACTTTAACAGAAAAGGGAGTCTCAACCAGTAAGCACATCCCCGGGGGAGAAGAGAGAAGGGTTTTTTCGGCACAATTTTATATACAGTTCACATAATATCAAGGCAATAAAGCACATAGCATATTGTTCAAATCATATAATGAAGTCAAACAAAAACGCGAACGGCAGTTCTAAGGAGCTCGAGTTCTTAAACCCTGAAATCGAAATTCAGGGTTGGGTCCCCAGCAGAGTCGCCAGAGCTGTCACACCTCCCTTTTTACTACCCCACAACACTTAAAAGCGTATAAATACACTTGTAGGGTATACCCCGACGCTCAATTACCCGAAACGGATGAAATAGCGTAAGGGAAGGAGTTTTTCCAATTAAAGGACAATCGGTTCGGGATTTTATTAGAGATTAATCAGAGTCGCCACTTGGGAATGACAATGGTGTCCCAAGTCACCGGTTAATCCCGAATCCGAGGAATTTTGACTCTTATAAATGTCCGCGAAGCAGAGATCCGGATAAGGAACTCTGTTAACCCGGGAGAAGGTGTTAGGCACTCCCAGATTCCGTGGTTTTAGCACGGTCGCTCCACTGTAGTTCTTGACTTTTGTTTGACTCAATTAGGTTTTAACGATATAATGTGCTTTACGTTAAATATTATTTTTTAAGAATTTGCGGTATCGCGAAAACACGCCTCGAGTCATACCGCAACCAGTATACGCCTATGACTTTTGGTGTATTTCAGCTTTACCGAGATTTGGATTTGAGTCACACCAAGTGCACACTCGTTCATAGGAAGGTATATTAAAATCGTGCCTTAAGACAGTCTATATCGGGTTTTAACTTTGGGAGAGGCTATGGAATTCGCTAATAGCCTCTCCGATTCTACTATGTCATCTTATTACTAAATGGGGGCCCCGTTGTTATTCGGCCGAGGCTCGTCCCAATTTAATTTATTAAAGTCCAGTCCTATTTTGCGTGTACTACATTTGCTATATTGTTTTTGCCTTAGCCGATTTTGTATCATTAAACACTCCAGGCCCGTCGAATTCATGTTACTGATTGGGCCTAGTCTTCTCTTCTGCTTTCCTTGCCGAGTTTTCAATCTACCCAGGCCTTAAAGGCCCAAGCCATTACCGGGTTTCCATTTTTGCCAAGCCAGTCGATTCTATATTATATTTCGGGCCCAAAATGAGAGTTAGGCCCAAATTAGGCGAAAATACTAAAGACAACATAAACCATGGACTCATAATAATCGAACATAGAAGAACAAAATTTAACTACTCTTTTATTAATCAAAAGGCAAAATAACTGTACAAAAATATCAATATTAATCCTAGATTACAACTAATGCATATATGAATGAACTGTTGCCATCCCTTTTTTATTTTTATTTTCTGCTAGTATTCTATAACAGTTTTGAAGTTAATAAGCTGAGAATCGATCCAACTTGTGAGACCGTGCTCAAATATTCTAACTGTTTTTCAATGAACAACTAATTTATCTAAAGCTAAAAGACTTGATAGTATATACATGTCTACTAATTCTAATTCGACGTACTTCATACCATGTTCACAGACCCAATTATGAATAATCTATCTATTTATTACTCTTTCTTTCCCAGACTTGTTCTACAACTTTGGGGTATGTTTGAATACTGATTTTAACACCAAATTAAACCCATTTTAAAATCAACACAACCAATTTTATTCCTCATCTTTTAAACTTATTCAAACTTTGAAATTAATTAGTGAAACAGGTTAGCTAGGCGAATTTATTATTATTAATGCATGCAAGTGAGTTGATCGAATCTGATTTCAACAGGATTCCTATTTAACTAAATGATTGAGTGATCTACGACTATACTACCATTACACTACTGATTTCCTCATGACTTATTACATTACCAGATTATTAGTCTTGCAGGTATTATTAATTAGCTTATGTTTTAGAGCCTTTACCTAATTAAACTAAGTGGTAAGCTATCTCCACTATACTATTACTATGCTACTGCTACTATACTAACTATTACAGCATTTTTGTTTTGTTTTCATACTACTCCATGCTTCACTACAAATTGAAAACGAAATTAAACTATACTACTCAGCAACATAATCAAAATCTGGAGCTCCCTTTTTATTCAACAATTTGGCATTACAGCTTTGATGATAAGAATGGTGTACCTGAATCACAGAGAGACAACCGATGAGTTCTAAGGGAGAAAGCAAGCAGCACAGCAAAGACTCAAGCAAAGCAATGCAACAGTGACTATAGATGACCGAGGACACACAGAGCCGAAAATACCACAGCAACAATAATAGAGAACCCAACAGCAACAAAAGAGTAGCAATCCAGGCAAATGACCAAGCAAAGAGGACCGAAGAACCAGATTAGAATCTTCACTCGAAAATTCCCAGAGGTACCACTGTTATCTTCCTATTTTTGTTCTGCAATTTGTATAAATTTAGCTTGAGTGTATTTCCAGATTTTTCAGAATTGGCCCCTCTTTCAGCCCCTTTTTTAGAGGTATTTATAGTTGAAACTAAGGGCTGATGACTTGGGGAGAAAGTATGGGATTAATCCCACTTCTCCCCCTCCTAAAATTATGAAATGTATACTTAAGTCCCCCAAATCAGTTATCAAAACCCTTCCAGCATGTGCTGGAAGGTTCTAAAGATTCCTTTTAGTGGGTTTTTACCAATGTATCCCTAAGGGTTTGAGATTTTTACAGATTTCCCTTTTTAGGGAGACCATTATACCCTTTAATCTCTGCAAAATTACAGAAATCAGGGGTACAAAGGACTCCCCTACCCTCTTAGGTTCTAACTATTTACTATTTCACCTTTTTAATTCCCAATTGTGTCCCTAAGGGCACTGTTTATTTACTAGCTTACCTAGGTTAAATTTCAGCAACCTTTGAACCTATTTAACTAATAGCTAGCCCTGGCATTAGTATTTAAGGGCTGGCCAGATTTATTTTTAAGAAACTATTTCAATTTTAGCCACTTTTAATTAATTCCAGTTAATTAAGACTAAGTTATTACAATTTTAAGCTAATTGCAGGCATAGCCTGCTTTGTTATTAAAAGAACTCTTTAAAATCTAGCCAGTCTCAAGTTGAGACTTAGCTTTGGCTATTAAAGCCAATCACTGAACATTTGGGCCCAAAACCATTTGCAGGTTTGGCCATTTTTATGTTCAGGGCTCTAAAGAGAGCCTGGGCTAGTCTGCATTTGCAGACATAGCCCCTTTTGCACAACCAGCCACTTTTAAAAGTGGGTTGTGTGTTAGGGCTTTATAGAATAGGTCAACTCTTTGCAGGGTTGACCCCTCTTAAGCCAATTATTTAACTTATAGCCTAATTTTTATGAGTTTCAGTTTTAGTCCTATTTCAAAACTAACCACTTTCATGGCACTTAGTACTAACAGCTATAACCAATCTTCCTAAGCATAATAGACATCAACAATGTTCATACTTAACATCAAACTATTGCAAACTTAGCCATTTTAACATGCAATTGCGCACATAAACACCTGAAACCAAATATGTTTATCAACTAATCAAAATTCAGAGAAGAAGTTGGATAATGTTGAATTTTAATTAATCAGTCTTACAAACTCAATTTCAAGTAGTACAGTGTTAATTAAACATTAAGCAGGCATGAGTTACAATCAATTCCATGTTGAGTGATTCACTGGAAGACCCAAAGCACACTTAGGGTTCATGAACATAGGCATAGTAAAGTCTATTTTCATAACATTCAACCAGAGATGAACTAAGGCTTATATCAGACATGAGAGCAATGGGTCTAACAGATTAATATGAGAATGGTAATCAACCAACCTAAATCTAACACAAGTGCATGACAAATAAGATGAAGATGATGAAAAGAAGAACATGGAGAAACAGTGAAAAAGAAACAAGAAAGATCAACCAGGATACTTCAAAAGCAACTTAATGTAAAGATGAGAAGAGAATGAAGTTAAGCTACTATTAAAACTATGCATTCATGACAATAGGAGAAAGTTGGACTGTAAAAGCTAAACAGATCCAAAGACTACAATATTTACAAGATGAAGGAAGCAAGGGAATTCAAGGTAACTCTTATGACTTAACATGATTTGAAGCAAACACTATGAAGATGAACAAGATGAAAAAGAGGCCTAATTCTATCATAGATCATTAAAGCCAAAGGAAACAAGAGTGGCCACAGTAACTTGAACTTAATTTTAAATAGCAGATACAGATCAAAGATCATGCTTTTGCAGTGAATCAAAACTCAACAATTAAAATGACAAAGGAAAGATGAAATCTCTGAACTTAGAGCAAAGAACCATAAAAAAAGGACAAATAACAGATAAAATCCCATTATTAACGGGCTCAAAAGGAGCAGGAAAAAACAAAAGAAGAAACAATCAGATAAGATCCTTATAACTAATCAGGAGAGAAGAATCATTCAAACTATTTAAAATCTAACGAAGAAGACTAGAGTCAAAACTAGGCATGCAAAGGAGATGTTGAAGACCAACGAGATTGAAAGGTCTAATATTAACAGAGGACAAAGATATCAGAACAAGAGTCCAAACAGAGAAGCACACAGACGAGATAGATATAACAGCTGACTAAACCACTAAGCATGTGAAGCATGAGATAAAGAAGAAGGGTAGAAAGAAACAGAAACTTATCAAAAACTAAGAAACCTAATTCATGCGACTAATTAATAAAAACATGCTAAACACACAAATAAGAACAAAGAAAATCAAACAGGCAAGGGAAAGGAACTTAGCTTGCGGGGTCTGTCCCCCAAGCTTTCCTAAACCTCCTTATTCACCGCATTTTTTCCTCTCTCTTTCTTTGCCTCTCTTTTTCTTTTTCTCTTTTCTCCGACTTGCAGCAATCTCTTCATTATTCCCTTGTTTCTTTTTTCGTTTTTCTTTCTTTTGTCACTCTGATTTTCCTTTTAGACTTCAAAGTGAAGTCTTTTTGGATTTATGTTTGGCTAAGGGTGTTTGGGGAGGTAGAAAGACTAGATCTTGGTGATTTAATTTTGGGGGTGGCCGGAGTTAGGGTTCCGACGACCCTTTTTCGGATATTCGAGACGCTCCAGGCTTATTCGACGGTGGTGACTTATATGGTTGGGTAGATCATGGGATGGGGGTTCGAACGGCATTGGTTTGGAAGGGATCTTCGTTGTTTGGTGGTCACCGGTGAAGATTCTGGTGACCGGAACTTGAAGAACAGGGTGTTTTTCTGGGTTTTTGGTGAAGATAATGATAAGAAAAAGGAAAAGAAGAAAGGAGGGGTAAAGAGAAGCCGGCGACCACCGTGGAAGGTGGTGGCCGCCATGGCGATCTATGGTTTCTTGTGATGAAGATGATGATGAAGAACAGAGGGGGAATAAGGGCGGCCGTCTCTAGGGTTTGAACTGGGCTAAAATGAGACGGCTTCTTCAGACAGAAGCCTTATATAGGCAATATGTCCTAGGAAATCCTAGCCGTCCGTTTGAGAGAGATCAACGGCTCATGCGTGCGTTACTAAAACGACGCCGTTTGATTACAAATGAGACCCTAAGCCATCAACCGTTAGATCATTCTAAACGGGCGGTTGAGATTTGATCTCACATTTAATTAATTAAAACTAAACCGCTAATTTCCTGGACCATTGGATTGAACTTGATGGACGGCTGAGATCGTTTGCCTCTTAAAGACCTGGACCCGTTTCCTTTGGGCTTAGGGACTGGGCCGGCCATTTGAATCATATTTGGCCCAGTCTTGTTATATTATGTATTTTTTGTATTTTTCTTGTCATTTTAATTATTTTTAGGTATTTTCTTTTATACTTTTTTTTTCTTTTTCCTTTATGAAAAATTATAAAACCTAATTTCCTATTTACTCAAATTTTCTAGTATTTTTTGCAATTTTTCTGCTATTTTTCCCTCTTATTTTCTCCTACTTAAACTATTTTGATAATTTTCTTAAAATCTAACTAATTAAACTAACAAATTAATTACTTAGCCTATTTTTTTTTTGATTTTCTTCTAATTTCTACTTATTCAAACTCAAAAGTATAGCTAATTCCAAACAAAGCAAGTAATTGCACTCAAAAAATATATTTATTTTAATTTTGGAATTGTTTGCTCGGTGCAAAAATCACGTGCTCACAACAGTGGAGGAATTTTGTATAGGAGGAATCCTAATTTGGGATTATTAATGTGTCTCAAGGCAAGAGAAGCAACCCGACTATTAGAGAAAGCGCACGCGGGAACCTGTGGACCGCATATGAATAGTTTTGTGTTGGCAAAGAATATACTCCAAGCAGGGTTTTTTGGATGACTATGGAAACAGACTACATCTAGTATGTTTGGAAATGCCACCATTGCCAAATACATGCAGATATGATAAAGATGCCTCCAAACAAGCTTATTGCAACAAGCTCGCCATGGCCATTCGCCGCTTGGGGAATGGATATCATTGGACCAATCGAACCTGCCACATCAAACAGGCATAGGTTCATCCTAGTGGCAATTGATTACTTTACTAAATAGGTCGAAGCAGCATCCTACAAGGCAGTCACCAAGAAGGTAGTAACAGATTCGTCCGTGACCGTATGGTCTGCTGGTTCGGGATTTCAGAATCAATCATCGCCGATAATAGTTCTAATCTCAATAGCGACTTGATAAAGGCGATGTGTGAAACATTCAAGATTAAACACAAGAACTCTACAACTTATAGACCTCAGATGAATGGATTTGTAGAAGTAGCCAATAAGAACATCAAGAAAATACTAAGGAAGTTGATCAAAAAGCATAAGCAGTGGTATGTGAAGTTGTCATTCGCCTTATGGAGTTATCGTACCACGGTCCGAACATCAACTAGGGCCACTCCCTACATGTTGGTTTATGGCATAGAAGCAGTCATCACCACTGAGGTAGAAATTCCCTCTTTGAGGGTCATACAAGAAGCAGAGCTAGATGATGCAGAATGGATCAGAAGTTGCTACGAGAAATTAGCTCTCATTGATTGAAATAGAATGAATGCTGTCTGTCACGGTCAACTATACCAGAACAAAATGTCCAAAGCCTTAAATAAGAGAGTCAAGCCGAGGAAGTTTTCACTAGGACAGTTGGTATTAAAGAAGATATTTCTGCATCAAGATGAATCCAAAGGGAAATTCTCTCCCAATTGGCAAGATCCGTACATGGTTCATCGAGTTCTAACTGAAGGAGCCCTTATTCTCGCAGAAATGGATGGAGAAGTTTGGCAAAAGCCTATCAACTCAGACGCAGTGAAAAGATACTATATTTGATCATATGCTTTCTTTCATGATGTATTGTGAACTACGCCTGACCTGATTCCCATTTAAGAGGGGATACGTAGGCAGCCCTATGGGTTCAGTCACATCTTAATAAAAATTCCATCTTACCCCATAATTGGAACTAGGGCAGAATTTTGAGGAGGACCCTTAAAATTCCGAAGAGAGAATCTCGGTCTTTTTATCAACACCAACCCAGTAAACTGGGACAGAATTTTGAGGAGGACCCTCAAAATTCCTGAACAATCAAGGTTTCCATGTCTTGAACCACGTTGCAGTTGTTGTGTCACGACCCCAATCCCGGTCATGATGGCGCCCAACACAACTGCTAGGCAAGCCCGACCATTTACATTCTCATCCCGAGCATGAAGCTCAAATCAATTACCCGAACATTTATGTCAACAATAAAGCATAATTGTATAACAACCCCAAAGATCTAGGGTCACGAGTCTGGAGCCTCTAAACAAGATCGGATAACAACATCTAGACCAAATACTAAAGTCCGAATAATTTATATACAAAAGAAAAATAGAATAAGAAGAGAAGCCAGGTTCTGCGAACTCCAGCAGCTACCTCAGCAACTCGGATAGATACTGATAAAAGCTGGAGTGCTCGTTTATCCCTTCTGTGTACCTGAATCTGCACATAAAAGTGCAGGGAGTAGGGGTGAGTACTAAGTACTCAGTGAGTAATAAATATATAAAAGCAGCTGAAAGAAGGAAATCCACAGAATACCACAGTATGAAGCTAACTACAGTCCGAATCTCTTACGAACTAGCATCAATAGTACAATATAGCTACCACAGAATAATTTAACAAATAAAGATGCAATGCAATGCACATAACCGCTACGGCGTGTAGCCCGATCCATTTAACGTCGACGGCGCTCACTGGGGGTGTGTACAGACTCCGGAGGGGCTCCTACAGCCCAAGCGCAATACCGCTGCGGCGTGCAGCCCGATCCTCATATCAACCGCTGCGGCGTGCAGCCCGATCCTCATATAAACTACTGCGGCGTGCAGCCCGATCCATCCTCAGTCCACATAAATCAGATAAGTCACAAAAATAGTTCATTTTTCTTAATTCCAATTCCCAGTTCATAATTTATGAAAAGTACTTTAACTTTTATTTAATTTGCAAAAACCGGTGACTTAACATTTCAATAGTGTGATTTCAAATTCCAGGACCGAGATCAATGATTAAGCAAGTATAGCTATCACATAAATACTATCCCCTAGGGATACTACAGGTCGGCACAAGGCCCCAAACAAGGCTTACAGAGCCCACAAATATGTCAAACACAACGTATTTCCATCACTAATAGCATATTTTCCGTATCCGAGATGGACCAAGTCTCAATCCCCAGTTACAATCAGTCCCGCACCTGCCACGGGGTGCGAGCCACGCCCTACTAGCGTCACAATGTGCTAAGCCGGGGTTTCGAACCCTCAGGCTACCATATACACAAACTACTCACCTCTAGCCAGTCGTAGACTCGTCCGCAATGTCTTTTCCTTTGAATTTCGCCTCCACGTGCGTAGAATCTAGTCAAACAACAACGATTATATCAAATACATGTCAAAGAAACATAACCCAATTCAATTTACATGAAAAACTCATAATTACGCTAAGTTGGTAAAACCCGACTTTTGGTATGCTGCTCAAAAAATTACGAAATTCATACCAACGTGTTCCTCGTCTCGCCACGAGTCCGTGCATATAAAATTTATCGAAATTGGAGTTCGAATGGCCTTTCAAAACCCAAAAATTCGTTTTCATGATTTAGGCCCTAATTCTTCACAAATTCTACCCAATTTCAGAAATTTTGGTGCTGATTCTAGCATAAAATCATGTTTTTGATTCAAAAAACTTACCTCCAGCGATTACCCATTGATTTCTCTCTTAAAAAATCGCCTCAGAAGCTTCTTCCCGTTCCAAAATTGGAAGAAAACTCGACCTGCTCGTTCTAGGTGTATTGTTCACCCGTTTAACTGCTCCCAATGGATTCCTTGTGAAATTCTAATGAATTTAGGATTTTGAATCACTCAATTTGACCTTATAATGAAGGAGATATGTAGGTTTTAAGATTTGCAAATAGTGCAGGTTTTTAATACGCCGTCAGGGGCAGTTTCGTCATTAACTTGAAAATCTGGCCAGCTTTAGTAAAATGGCCATAAAATCCTCATACGATGTCCAAATTCGATGATTCTTTTTGCTACGGGTCCGTAATTACGATACGGATCTATTTATTCATTCAAAACAATAATACAAGCTCATTTGTTCAATATGATATCATTTATGCTTGAAAAAACGATGTCGAAGCATAAGAAAAACGAGCATAACGCAACCCAAACCTATCTGAAACTCATCCGAGCTCCTCCGGACAGTATACGAACATACTAATATGCCACATATGATCATGTAAACTTAGTTTCACTCTCAAAACACCAAAACTAATATCAAAACACCAAATTTACATCGGATTCAAGCCTAAGTTCTTCCAAAACTTCCGAAACTTGCATTTGACCTAAAACTCGACATAAACACCTCCGAATGATCTAAAATTTTGCACGCATATCCCAAATCACCTAACGGAGCTACTGCAACTATCAGAATTTCGTTCCAAGCTCCGGATCAAAATCTCACCTACCATTCTAATTTTGCCAAAATTCAACCTTAGCCAATTCAAGCCTAAAACTACACCGGACCTCCGAATTCGATTTCGATTGCTCTCCTAAGTCATAAATGATCCCCCGAAACTAGTCAAATCATCAGATTTCCATTTCGAGCTATCTAACTCATCGATCAATATTCGGTTGACTTTTCCAACATGTTCTTCTCATAAAGAGATTTATGGCCTTATTTCTATCTAATTTCCCTATGATTTGCTTCTAACTTTCCAAACACATATAAGTTAGCATATTGAAGTATTAAATGGAGAAAATGGGGCGATAACTCCCGTAACGACGGGCTGGGTCGTTACATGTTGATCCATCCAAAATAATTTTTTTTTCAAAATTTGCACTTATATTATATTTACTAATTCATGCATAAGCATCATTTGCATCACCATCGTTTAGCAACGCTACCCTAAGGATACGTGACAACAAGGGCCAGGGGATACAAACTTACCTTTCCCCTCTACAGAACTCTTGATTTTTCTTTGAATGCAGGCACCCCAGGTCGCAAATTATTGAATACATTTACACACTTGTGCTCTTCACGAGCGAGGAATAATCTCTCATTCGCAAAGTCACTATCCACACTAAACGCTCCCCAGCAGTCCTAATATCGCAAACCATCTACCATCTAAGAGAACTCGCTGCCATTCGTTCTTTTACATTACATACTGCATAAGGCTACTATCTGCCTTTCGAGACTAAGCTCTGTCTCCATCTTCATTTTTCATAAGGCTATTTTCTGCCTTCCGAGGTTAAGCTCTACCTCCATATTGCATAAGGCTACTATCTTCCTTTCGAGACTAAGCTCTATCTCTATCTACATCTTGCATAAGGCTATTTTATTCCTTTCGAGGTTAAGCTATACCTCCATATTGCATAAAGCTACTATCTTCTTTTCGAGAATAAGATTTGTCTCCATCTGCATCTTGCATAAGGCTATTTTCTGTCTTTCGTGGTTAAGATGTACCTCCATATTGCATAAGGCTACTATCTGCCTTTCGAGACTAAGCTCTGTCTCCATCTGCATCTTGCATAAGGCTATTTTCTGCCTTTCGAGGTTAAGCTCTACCTCCATATTGCATAAAACGACTATCTTGTTTTCGAGAATAAGCTTTGTCTCCATTGCATCTTACATAAGGCTATTCTCAGTCTTCCGAGGTTAAGCTCTACCTCCATACTGCACTACATTTTGCATAAGGCTATTATCTTCCTTTTGAGACTAAGCTCTGTCTCCATCTGCATTTTTGCATACGGCTATTTTTTGCCTTCCGAGGTTAAGCTCTACCTCCACATTGCATAAGGCTACTATCTGCCTTTCGAGACTCAGCTCTGTCTCCATCTGCATCTTGCATAAGGCTATTTTTTGCCTTCCGAGGTTAAGCTCTACCTCCATATTGCATAAAACTACTATTTGATTTTCAAGACTAAGCTCTGTCTCCATCTGCATCTTGCATAAGGCTATTTTATGCCTTCCGAGGTTAAGCTCTACCTCCATATTGCATAAGGCTACTATCTGCCTTTTGAGACTAAGCTCTATCTCTATCTGCATCCTGTATAAGGCTACTATCTTCCTTTCGATACTAAACATTGTCTCCATCGTGCATGGCTGAAACATCGCCGCTTTATTTTTATTTTTTTCGACTGGCTGAAACATCGCCACCTGTATTTTTAAATTCTCGTTCGGCTGAAATATTGCCACCTGCTTTAAATTCTCGCTCTGGCTAAAAGATTGCCACCCAATGCATTCATTTGGCTGAAAGATATCCACCTTATCATGGGCTGAAAGATTGCCAATTCGTTCAAAGGCGTCATAGTTTGGAGGCACCATCTGCATAGCCCGAGAACATCATTTCATGGCCTACGAACCCTTACTTTTATACTGTTCATGGACCAGGACATCATAGTCTGAGGACGTCATCCTAACCGTCCAAAGACAAGCATTCATGGTCCAACGAGAATTTTCATCACGATTAAATTACCGATATACACGCACTACCCACTTGCAGGTACTCCGGCTGGTTCATAGACGTCTCAACAAGAGCAACCCCGCTATAGTTCTCCATAGCCTGTCCAATTCTACGCACCCTTTTAGATCTAACCATCGCGTCCATTTTTTCAAATTCCATCGGCATATTCCGTCAATGATTCCTGAACCACATATGGCTTGATTCCTGTAAAATGAAGGATATGTAGGCAGCTCAGAAACCTAAGTGCAGTCAAAGTCCTTTCACAATCACCGTTTTCGGTAAAAATGGGCCATCTTATCTTTACACAACAACTCTTTTATCCTCCTCGGGTAAAGCGGGGCTGCCGTTGATACCCAATATTTATCTATGTATTTTTATACTCAAAATACCTTCAAAATAGCATGTATATACATATATAAGTAGGGGTGTGCATTCGATTTGTCGATTCGATTCTTATCGATAATTACTTATCGATTATCGATTTGTACATATGCTTATCGTTATCGTTTCAATAATGTTTCAATTTTTTCAATTTCGATTTATTAATTTTTGGGGCTTATCGATTCGGTTATCGATTACACCAATAAGAAAATTTACGGGATTCCACGGAAAGTATATCGCTATAAACACGCCTAACTAATATGGACAAAAAGAAGCTAAAATAAGTTGAACACTATTTATAATACAAAAATTGTATCAATAGACATGCAACGAAACTAAAGTAAGGGATCAATTATATTCCACCAACACTCCAACGGTTTAAAAAAAATAAAAATACATCATCACTGCTAATTCTATTTTCCATTAATTTGAACTTCATTCCCTTCAGCTTTAAATATGATCATTCCTTATATATGGTAGATGAAATAATTAGGGATGTACATTTGATTTGTCGATTCGATTTTGACCTTTATCAATAATTACTTATCGATTATCGATTTGTATATATGCTTATCGTTATAGTTTCAACAAGGTTTCGATTTTTTCGATTTTATTTATCGATGAACCGATAACAAATAATCGATTCAATTTATAGATAAACCGATTCGAGTGCACACTCCTATATATAAGCATCCCGGAAGGTTTTGATATTTTTCCACATTTTTCAAGGATTTTTAAAGCCAATTTATGGCCTATTTTGCATTATAAAATCCGATAATTATTCTCAAAACTTGTCATTTTGGTGAATGATTATTTTATTCTCACATTTGCACAACATATAATTTACACGATTTTTACATAATTTTACAAGCCCATTTGGTATTTTAAAACTAAAATTGCATGAAATTGCAATTTTAGCCTATTTCTCAATTTAATGGCATTTTCAATCACAAAATCATTCCAAATATTTTTAAATTAATACTTACATATCTTTTATTAAATCAATATTTTTAATTTGATTTTTAATATCATTTACTATTTTTATAAATTCAAAATGGGGAAAAGTGTCTATTTCAATAGTAGCCCATTTTGTTTTCAATTATAGCCTAATTTCAACCCCAATTCCAACCCCTAATTACACTGTCCAATTTTATAAATTAACCCGACCCTCGAACCATTTGCCTGATCCGCTCGGCTCCAATCTAATCTGGGCCGTTGATCTAAATGATCAACAACCACAATGCATTCTTTCCTTTTTAATTCCACCGACCCACCCTAATCCTAATCAGTTATTAATAAATGCCGCCCTTGACACCTCCTCTATCTCTGAAACGCTCTCTAATCCCTCATGAACCCTAGCCGCCGCCTCTCAATTCCACCCTAATCCATGGCCTCCCATGGCCATTAGAGATGTGTAATGGCCTCCCACGGCTCTTGATTGTTTACTTCCATGGTTTTACGGCCAAATCTCGAAGGAAGTTGGTCCAATCATTGGCTGACTTCCACTCATGACCTTTCTTCAGTCGTCCCTGACTGTACTTCGTCCAGCCATGGCCGTTCGAGTCAGATCCTTGGTGCTCCTGGTTAGATCGCTAATTTCCAAGGCCTTTCTCACTTTTCTAGGTTCTTCGAAACCCTATTATTTGGGATTTTATTGATTTTTCTTTCAGATCTGCTTTAGATCTATACTTTCCATGAATGTATAAGTGTGTTCTCGAAAGTGCTTCAACATTCTTGCATAAACGACCCTTCATTAGGGTTTCCCCTTTTACGTTTTTCAAAAGATCTCTGATATTTTTTAATGTGTTTATGTTTTGGCTATGATTTTCTCATGATCTTTCCTCTATCTAATTCATGCACGTCAAAATACTTAATTCCTTTTTAGTTATCCGGGTTCTAAAAATTATTTGCTTAAATGTGCATTTGTTCTTTATCGTTGGTTCTTTCTGCTTCGTTTAATTTGTCTAATTTTGAGTTTTTACCTTGTTATTTCTAAAGCCCTAACTTTTCTCTATAAATTTTCTCATTTTTGTTCCTACTACGAGACCTTTACTTATTTTTGGCTCTCTTTACTTGCTTCACTGTTGTTACTATGTGATTGTTCCACATGCTTGACTACTGCGCTTCAAATTCTTTTTTTTTACTACTGAGCCCTAGCTTACCCTAATGCTATTGAATATTTGTACTATTTCATCAGTATGTCTAACACTGCATGCTTGTTTACCCCTTGCAATTTATATAATAAAGGGCAATATTATGTTCCTTTCTTGTTTGATCTTGATTCCATCGATCTTGTGACATTGCAAGAGGTTTCCTTACAAGCCTAATTTCCTATATCATATGTTTAAAATTAATTGATTCACTTCCTTTATTGTGATGTTTTACCTTTCTGAATCTTGTCTCAAATAAACTTGTTCCGTACTTAGACTTAATTATTTACTTCGTGCTTTTACTATCCTTTTTGTGGCAATAATCAATCTGCCCCAAATTGATTTTTTTCCTTAATTAGGCATGCTGACCCGTTAAGCAGTGTTTCCATAATCAAAAGGGAATCACTTGGGTTAATTGATTCTAACTGGTAATTATTTCCTTATTTGTGTTAAAATTATATTGTTTGCCTTACTATTTACTCATTTTCAAAAGCTATAAATACCTCTCCTCCCTTCTCTTTGAACACACACACACGAACACAGAATCCATCAAAGTTCATAATTTACTCTCACTTTAAATCTCTCTTTATGATACTTGCATTACTGAGGACTTTGCTCACCCTCTTCTGCATTCTTTAATTCTATATTGGTATATTTCAATTAAATTTATACGCATCAAGAAAAATGTGTTTAATTTTGCCCATATTTTTCTCTGAAATATTATAACATGTTTCCCTTTCTTTTATGGCCTAGCATTTAAATAATATTTTTAGTTGTCTATATGCTTTGTGAATTCCCCTACCCCTCATACCCCTTTTGTATGAGAGTTTATTGCCCAGGGCGTTGCAACACCCCAATATTGTTGCCAATGACCCTGAACTGGGTTCTTTGATGTGATAAGCTTGATCTGGGTCTGGTGGGGTCTTGATCACCTTCTAGGCTCAGGTTTGACCCTCAAAGGTCTGCTCCCAACTTGTTTGACCAAACAAATGGTCAGGGGTGTGCCAGTCTACACCCATGGCTGAGCATGACCACCATTTGTTATGTTTCCCCAATTCCTTTTTCACTTTACACTTACTCCTAGTCCTAATCTTTGCCCCTCTCTCATAAGCCATGCTATGGGACCCTAGAGTTCCCTCTAAACTTGGATGCTTTAGGGCTGGCTATTCCGCACTGCACTATTCTGTTCTAATTATTATCTAGAATGTAAGCACTGCCGGGAGTCCTTGAGACTCCTTGGAACTTTGAAACACTCTAAGAGAAGGCCTTGGAATCTGGAGCCTAGATTTGGTAAAATACATGTGTTGGACATTAATGTTTCTTTGGACCTCCTCGGGTCCGTTTTTTAGTTTTGATGTATTTATTTCCCCTCCATTTTTGTAATAACTTTGTAAAAGAATTTAAGGAATATAGTAAAAGGGTGTGGGATGGGTTTATGTTGTTTGCATCAGTCAATGGGTAGAAATCATACTCATAGGATTTCAATATCGCAAATCGTCTAGAGATTATGACTATAGGATTTCAGTATCGCAAATCATCTAGAGACCATGCCTATAGGATTTATATATTGCAAATCACCTAGAAACTATGACTATAGGACCTTGACATTTCAAATTACTTAGAAACCATGCCTATTGGATTTTAATATTGCATACCATTCGGAAATCATGCCTATAAGATTTTGTATTGCAGGCATAATAGAGATCGTGTCCATAGGAACTGCATATGCATTAGGCAAACTGTAGGATAATTACGTTCATCTTTATCAATTCTTTAAGAACCCCCTTTAAAAAATCGAAACATAGATGTCATACCTATAGGAATAATTGCAACTCGTCTAATCCGTTTAAGTAACAACAGTTGTATCAATTGGTTCTTAATGTTCTTTAAGAAATGTTTTCAACAAAACTCTTTTGTAAACCATGTGTGCTTTCAAACTCTACAAACCTGCATTCTTTAGCAGGAACCATTTTTTTTCTCTTAAATAGTTCTGCTTAAGCTTGTTAATCAATCTCTGAAACTGCCTTCAAAACGGTCCTGCAACCAACTTTTTCTCAAAATACTCATGCCTTAGAAACTCTTGCATAACTCATCTTCATTTTCACTCAAAAAGTCGAATGTTTTTTTTTTTTAAAAAAATTCTGCTGATAAAACTTACTTCAGTCTATACTTTCCTTAAAGCTCTTCTGCATCTGAATACTTTTCTAAAACCAGTGTCTTCAAAATCATTCGCTTAAAAGTATTTTGATTTCTAACAGACCGGACCCGAGGGGCTCAAAGTAGACTTATTATCCAGCTCTATGTGTTAAACTAATCTGTCTATTACCAATTTTAATCCTAAGACCAAATCAGTAATTGCAAGACATGCTAAACTAATTGTTGTATGGCTTAAGGGGTTTTCTGTGAGCCTTGCATATTTGTTTATTAATCCCTTCTACTTGTTATGTGTTTTATCTGTCGCCACTAGTATTTTGTCCTTTTGAACCCCATATATGCCTTTACCCCTTTTCTTTTCTCTTTAGGATTAGAAGTCTTAAATACCCCGGGACTAATAGGTTGGGACGGGTACTAGCATGCAATAAGTAAATGAAACCAATCGCTCTTAAATACCTTAACGGGTGGGAAGGGTAGAATATGGAGATTATGATAATGGTAAGCTAATATCTCGTGCAGGAATGACTTGCTGGATATTGCACTTACGTGATCCATATTATATTTAAACCTAGGACCCTCTCCCTTTATTCATATGGCATGATGTTTATCTTAATTTGATGTCTTATTTCAAAAGCACTTATGTTTTTTCTCTGTTTCCTTACAAAACTTTCAACTTATTTGTATTCCCTATATGCAAACCTTGTTTGTTTACTCTTACTCTTTTTAAAGTCACAACTAAGCAAGACCGGGAACCATACTAGTGGATCTAGAGGGGTGCCTAACACCTTCCTCTAGAGATAATCTCAATCCCTTACCCAAACTCTGATTTTTCCTTCGAATCATTTCTTTTCTGTAAAAAGTGTCCTAATGCACTATAATCATTAGGTGGTGACTCTTCAAACTCCATAACCAGGTTCCTCCAAAGGAAATGAGAGTTGTTTTGTCCATAATATCATAAACCCAATTTTGCCCTTTAGGGGGGGTGAAAAGGGGGGCGTCGATAACCCCGACATCTCTTGAAATGCTTCCACAAAAGGAATGTTCACTGTTAAGTGCTTGATGATGTCATAGAACTTTTCAAGTTTTCTATCATCAATCTTGCATGCAAGCCTTTGAGGAAATGGAGGAGGAGGTCTAGGAATAGGTGGAAAAGCTTTGGGTTTCTCTTTCCCTTCTTCCTTCACCTCTTCCTAGTGTTCTTTTTGCACTACCACTTCTTCCGAAATCTTCTCAACCTCAACAACAATTGGCTCATCAACCTCAACCTTTTGTTCAAACTTTTCGTCTTCAACCATTTGTTCACCCTCTCTGTTTAGCACCTTCCCACTCCTAGTAGTGATCGCCATGATGTGAGAAGTTGGACAACCCCCACTACCTCTTGGATTTGCAACCATGTCACTAGGGAGTGTACCTTGTTGCTTTAGATTTTTCTCTTTGGAGAGGTCTCATTTGCATCTCCAATTTTTGAATGGAGACGATATGAGATCCTACAACCTCGATCATGTTCCTCATGGAAGCATCATATTTTTATTGATTTCGCAACACCCGCTCGAGCATGAGCATAGCTTCCAACTTAGACTCACTATAAGAACCTTGGTTTGAATAATGACCCTTCGGAGGAACATAAGGGTTTGAACTCCGGTTAGCAAAATTATTGTTGTTGTTCCAATTTCCTTGGTTTGAGCCACCTTGGTCATGTCTCCATTGTTGGTTTCCTTTCCCTTGCGAGTTTGGCGTCCATTGACTTTGTTTCCCTTGACCCTGATAATGTTGTCTTTGATACCCTCCTTAAGGGTTGTTGATGTAGTTGGCTTCTTCAAACTCTTCGTTGGAGATGGGTTGCACATCCTCGACTACATTAACCTTCTTTGTTTGATTCTCAGTGAAGATTTTTGTCAACACATTTACATTCGTAGTCAATCCTACAATTATTTGGTCCCTCTCTTGATTCTCCTTGATCAAGTTGGTCAAGGAAGGAGAACCATATACCACTCCACCTGAGGTGTCCTCGGAATGCCACGCTTGATTGTGTTGTGCCATTTTGTCAAGAATTTGTGTCATTCTTGTGAATGATTTATCCATGAATGATCCATCATATGCATTCTTGGCTATAGCTTGGTTCATAGGATCCAAACTCATGTAGAATTTTTCCAATAGCATAGAATCCGAAAAACCATGGTTTGGAAGCCTCACCAAATATAATTTGAAACGGTCACAGGCCTCATGCGACTGTTCTCTCGGTGTTTGCTTGAAGAAGAAGATTTTATCCCGCAACTCTAACTTTTTACTTTGCGGGAAGCACTTGGATCGAAATGCTTGGACAAGTTCGGGCAAAGAATGAATAGAGTTAGGTGGTAGATTCTGGAGCCATCTCCTTGCATCCCCAGCAAGAGAGTACGTAAAGCATCTTAATCTCAGGGCATCGTCAGAGACATGTTTCTGCTAGTACAGTGCACACACACCTAAAAAGTTCATGAGGTGTTGTGTTGGATCATCATTGGTGGAATTTCTAAAGAACCCCTCTAACTTGAGCATAAGGATCAAATTGTGTTTCACTTTGAAAGTTGCAGCACCAACCGTAGGAGGTACAATAGCATTTGTATCTTTAATGTACTCTTTGATGTCTGCAAAGGGATTCTCTCCCAGATCTACCTCAACGTCATCTCTAGATCCAGGCACGTTTTCCTATCAACACCAAGCAAAACAAGCAAAGTGTGATAGAATATAATTAGACACCCAGTAAAGCGCACACTAATAAGTAATTTCAAAAACCGTATTCCCTGGCAATGGTGCCAAAATTTGATATGCTCAAATTATAATTTAATAATTTGTGTAAGGCAGTCGATGTCAAATATAATAACCCAACAAATTTGGGTCGAATCCCATAGGAATAGGTGTGAAAAGGTTACTTAAATCAGCATGTTGCCCGACTGAAATCGTAATTCTATTCGGCTGATAGTAACAGGAGTGTAGAGTAGTAGTAGCAAGAGTATGAATAGAAATTGTTTTGGAATGGTATAATTGAAGCGTTGATATGGTAATTAATGAGATTAATTAAACCGAGGTTGTGTCCCTGTTAATGAAGTGTAATGCTATCGGTGTTAATATGATATATTTCTAATGATCGGTTCTTGGTATGCAATTGATGTCTAAGCAACTACCGAATATTTTCCGATAGTTTGATAGTATTTCCTTTAATGTAGAAGAGTTGCAATTCAGAACAATTAATATATGCCAAATAAAACCCGCTTATCCCTAAGCGATTTTATTAAACAACGTGTAAGGCCTTGAATTTATGATATTTACTTCTACCAAA
Source organism: Nicotiana noctiflora (assembly GCA_032618575.1). Lineage (NCBI taxonomy): Eukaryota > Viridiplantae > Streptophyta > Magnoliopsida > Solanales > Solanaceae > Nicotiana > Nicotiana noctiflora. Next base: position 199,505 of record JASVEL010013494.1, on the reverse strand, counting down.
TTCTAACCCACTTTGCTAAGCAAAGCAAGAATTTAATGGCTTGTGTTAATGTTTGCAACCACCAAAAATAAATGAAGAATGAGAAGTAAATAAATACCAACCACCATTATACATATATTCAATGTTAAATACCCATTAACATAAAACCCATTTAAACTCTACAAACTTAGTATTTAAAGTTAGCTACGCATACTAAAATACAAGGAACAACTAATATTTAATGAATAACTGCTTGCAAAGGAGGGAATCCTCAACAAAGAGCTTCCAAAAAGAGAGAATATTTATGTCTTGGAATGTAGTGTAAAGGGTAGACAAGATGAGCCAACAAAAGCTTCATAAAACTATTTATAGTGGGGTAATAATCAGGACAGAAAATGGATAAAATTGCCCTTTTAGGTCTGATATGAGACCGCATTCTTGTCGCAAAATAAGTATGCGGTCCGCATTTTAAGAGTTCAGACCACAGAGTAAAACCCTAGTTCCCAGATCTTCACCGCATTTCTAGTATGCGGTCCGCATTTGAGTTTTGCGGCTGCATATTGTCTCGCACTGCTGACCTTTAGTAATCTTCATGGTTAGTTATGCGGTGATTATGTGGACCGTATTTTGATTCTGCGGTCGCATCTTGAACCGCATTCTTCTCTTGAAATTATGCTGATGACTCTTTTTCAGTCTATGATCCTCTTGTCCATTATACGGCTCGCATGTATGATCTGCGATCGCATGGTAGAACGCAGACCAACATTTCTGCAACCTTTTGCTCTTTTCTTGCCCGTTTTGCTTCCATTTCCATGTTATTTAGTTCCCCTTCCTCGTGTACCATAGAAGTAACAAAACTACTCAAGTATCAATTATAATTGCATTAAAACAAGCTAAAATCTGAGCAATTGGTATGTAAATATGCCGAAATTATCTGGCACATCACTCCTCATCAAGGTTTAACAATGATCGAGGTACATGTGGATAGCGGGATGATGATGGGAGCTTGAAATTTTGGCGGTTACAATTTTAATGTCACTACCTCCGAGCTCGTTGCTATTTTAAGTGGCATGGGAGACAAGGTACGGTGGCCGAAGAAGATGAGATCAAATCCAAGAAGATGAAACCCCGATCACTGGTGTGAATTCCTTAATGATCATAGACATAAACCCGTAGATTGCAGATTTTTACAAAGTGAGGTGGATAATTTGTTAAAGCAAGGATACCTCACTAAGTTATTCAGTGAGAAAGGTAAATAAGCATATATGAAAAATAGATAGAAGCTCCCGAAGCCACCCTCTCCTAAATGGACAGTCAACGTTATAAGTGGAGGAGAAGATATCAATGGTTTCTCATATACTGCATCCAATAAAATATCCAAAATTACAATCACTCATGGAAAGGGGTAACGACACATGCTGGAAGAGGAGAATATCACGTTCAGTGATGCAGATGTAGAAGGCCTCCTGACTCCACATAATAACGCACTGGTAATATCAATACTCGTACATGATACTAGTGTGAAACATGTTCTGATTGATCCAGTCAGTTCGGTGAATATTATTTTGATACGAGTGTTGTGCGAGATGCAAGCTGAGGATAAGTTAGTTCCAAAAGCATATACCTTGTTAGGGTTTGATAATTCCAATGTTATAACCAAATTGGAAGCGATTCTTACCACATTTGCAAAAGGTGTTGTGAAAGATACTACGTTCCAGGTGGTAGATATAGAAATGGCTTATAACATAATTCTTGGGAGGCCATGGATCCATGATATGGATGTTGTACCGTCAACTTTACATCAAGTTATTAAATTCCCTTCACCATGGGGAATTTGTCAAATCATAGGCGATCAACAAAACATCCAGGAGTATTAACTCCGTTGCAGATTCAACTGTTCAAGGCGAAGCCAAATAGCAATTCAGGATTCAGTTGAGGAGGGAGCAGCATCAACTTTAACTGAATAAGAAACAATAGATGTGGATTCAAGGCCGGACACTCTTCAAGAACTAGAGGAAAACAAGAACATAAAAATAACGATGGAAGAACTGGTAGATGTGGTATTATTTATACACCAGTTTGAAAGGAAGGTGTATATAAGATCCAAACTCAGATAAGATGTAAAATGTGAGTTAATTGAATTTTTAAAAGCTAACGTAGATTGTTTTTCTTGGTCCCATTCCGACATGACAAGGATACCACCGGAGGTTATGACTCATAAATTAAATGAAGATCCAATGTATCCTCCGATCAAGCAAAAGAAGTGGAAGCAAGGAGATTTCAAGAATTAGGTAATTCAAGAAGAAGTTTAGAAGTTTCTCAAAATATGGTCAATTCGTGAGATAAGATATCCCAAGTGGTTGGCTAACACTGTTGTGGTTCCTAAAAAATGATAAGTGGCATGTTTGTGTGGATTACACAGACCTTAATAAAGCATGTCTGAATTTTTTTTTTCCTTTGTCATACATAGATCAATTAATTGATGCGACTGCAGGGCATGAACTGTTAAGTTTTTTAGATCCGTACTCAGGTTATAACCAAATCAAAATGGACCCAGGAGATGAGGAAAAAACTTCTTTCATAACAGATAAGGGGACTTTTTCTTATAAAGTAATGCCCTTTGATCTTAAAAATGCAGGTGCAACGTATCAAAGGTTAGTTACTATAATGTTTCAAGAACATTTAGGTAAAACCATGAAGGTATATATAAACGACATGTTGGTTAATACTCAGCATTCAAAGGACCATATAACATTTCTCTCTGAAACATTTGAAATTTTGCATCAATATAATATGAAATTGAACTCGGAAAAATGTGCATTTGGTGTAACATCAGGAAAATTCTTGGGTTTTCCTGTTTCTAACTGTGGTATCGAAGTAAACCCATCTCAAATTAAGGCTATTGAAGAAATCCCTGATGTACTTTCAAATAAAAAAGAAGTTCAAAAACTGATAGGGAGGATCGCAGCTTTGGGGAGATTCATCTCAAAATCATTAGAAAAGTGTTTCAGGTTTTTCTCAGCCCTCCAAAAGCAAGATCAATTTGAATGGAATGAGGAATGTCAACAAGCACTTTGGAATTTGAAGACATACTTGTCAAATCCACCCTTGTTAGCAAAACCAAAGACCAGGGAAAGGCTTTTTATATATGTTATTGTTTCAGAGGTTGCGGTAAGTGCTGTTTTGGTCCAAGAAGAACAAGGTAAATAATCTTCTATTTATTATGTCAGTACATCATTGTTAGACGCAGAGACATGATATCCACAATTAGAAAAATTAGCACTCTATTTAGTCATGTCATCTAGGAAATTAAGGTCTTATTTTCAGTGTCATCCTATTACTGTAGTAACGTCATATCCCTTACATAATATACTACATAAACATGAATTATCATGAAGGCTATCGAAATGGGCTATAGAATTAAGTGAGTATGAAACTACATATCTACTTAGAATAACAATAAAATCCCAGGTACTGGTAGATTTCATGGATGATTTTAGCCAAGGGATGCAACTAGAAGCTGATAAAGAAGTTTAGGTACTTAATGGGAAAAACCCAGGAATATGGACCTTGTTCACTGACGGATCGTCTAACATAAAAGGTTCAGGGTTAGGAATTGTCTTGGTACCACCTACAAGTGAAACTATTAGGCAAGCTATTAAATGTCACTCCATAACTAATAATGATATAGAGTAAGAGGCTATAATTGCAGGTCTGGAATTGACACGAGAACTTAGGATAAGCCATGTGGTGATCAAAAGTGATTCTCAACTCGTGGTTAATCAAATATTGGGGACTTACACAACCAGGGAGGCAAGGATGCAGCAATACTTGGAAAAGGTAAGAGAACTGATAAAATAGTTTTAGTCTTGGAAGGTTATCGAGATACCAAGGGATAATAATGTTGAAGCTGATGCTTTAACGAACCTTGCATCTGCATTTGATATAACAAAAGATACCAATGCCTCAGTTATACATTTATTTCACTTAGTTCTCAAACCTAATAAGAACGAGGTAAATTTTAATAATGTAACTTGGGATTGGAGAAATGAAATCGTAGCTTTTCTACAGTATGGTATCGTGCTTGATGACAAGACAAAAACATCTGTACTTCATAAAAAGGCAGCTTGTTACTACTTAAAGCAAGGTAACCTTTATCGAAAAGTGCTTGGTGGCCCCTTAGCAAGATGCCTTGGACCTTCTCGAATGGAATATGTAATGAGATAAATACATGAAGGACATTTTGGAAACCACGCAGGAGGAAGGTCACTTCTAAGAACTTTGATCAGGGTAGGATATTATTGGCCCAAAATGGAAGAAGAAGCAACGAGCTTCGTAGCTAAATGTGATAAATTCCAGAGATACGGTAATAATATGCACCAACCGGCTGAGTTGTTACATCCGGTTATTGCGCCATGGTCGTTTATGAAATGGGGGATGGACATAGTGGGACTATTGCCTCAAGCTAATGGACAAGTAAAATTTCTACTCGTACTTACAGACTATTTTACTATATGGGTAGAGGCAGGAGCATTTAAATAGGTACGGGAAAAGGAAGTCAAGGATTTTATTTGGCGTAACATCATTTGTCGGTTTGGTATACCAAAAGAAATTTATGTGATAATGGTTCACAATTTATTGGAGCTCAGGTCATGGAATTCCTTCAAAGTTGGAAAATAAAGAAGATAACATCAACTCCATATCATCCAGTAGAGAATGGAAAAACGGAATCGACAAACAAAGTTATCATTAATAATTTAACGAAACGATTGAAGGAATCAAAGGGTAACTGGCGCCTGAAGTATTACCTGGAGTCCTGTGCGCATATCATGCAACCACGAAAACAAGCACAGGTGAGACACCCTTTTCTCTAGTTTACGGGGCTGAGGCACTTATCCTAGTTGAGATAGGGGAGCCAAGCACTAAGGGTGTCATAAGAAATGCAATAATCTAATGATGAAGAGATGCAGGTCAATTTAGATCTGTTGGAAGGTAGGAGAGAGGCTGCGGAAATAAGAATGGTCATACAAAAGCAAGTGATTGAACGATATTACAACAGGAAAGCCCGTTTGTGATACTTCAAAATTGGAGACTTCATGCTTAAAAGGTCTTTCAATCTACAAAGGCAGCCAACGCAGGTAAATTAAGTCTAACTTGGGAAAGGCTCTATAGAATTCATGATGTTACAGGGAAAAGAGCATATGAGTTGGAGATAATGGACGAGAAAATACTTCCTTCACATTGGATTGCTGTTCATTTAAAGAGATATTACTTCTGAAGAAAAACACATGGTCAAGTATCATTATGTTAGATTTTATTTTTTGAATTATTAAAATTTTGACTAATGATTTTAGATGATAGGCAAAATGCTTACACGTACTAAATGATGAGTCACAAACTGTAAGACAAAATGGAATACACTAAAATTCTAGACCTAGGGTTACAATAATTCTGATAGAAACATACAAGGGTAAAGCAGTCTACATCTATAATCATACCCCCGAGTCCCGTATGTATTTTTTTTTTACAGAAAAGGGACCAGATGAAGGAAACTATCAAGTGCTCGAGGCTTCATACTTCAACACTCAAACACTTGGGGGACTACATAGAATATATAGTCACGGGTATATAAAAGGAAAAGAAGATGGAGTAAATCAAGCCTAAAAGAAGTCAAGTGCAGAGTGGAAGCTAATGAGTCATGACATTTCATCATAGTGTTCTTTCCCATGAGAACAAGCGAGTCATCTCTTAAACATGAGAACAATGGAGACACCTATAAAACCCTTCCAAATGTTTTGGAGCTAAGGGAGACCCACTATACTTAATAGACAATTAGGGTGAAGATTATATACTAAAATGGCTTATGAGAAAAAAACATGTATCTATTGTTCTATTTTTTGTGAATCTGTTACAAGAAAAATAGTTATGAGAAAGGTATAGATGTAATTCAAATACATGTAACGAATGATTTACAACTTGTCCAAATTCAAGAATAAAAACTTGTTCAAGTTATTTCAGATAAATATGTGTGTTCCTATTTCTTATATCGTACAAAACACCATTATTCTTCTTCATTAGGTGTCAATATATAAAAGGGCACTCTTTTATAAAACTCATGTCATTTAATTGTGGGGATAATGAAAGCATTTTCAGAAAATAAAAATGTAATCTATTCTTTAAGTCCTTGAAAAATAAAAGGCTTGAATAGAGCAAATGGGTGTTTGAAAAAAACGAACTTCTTAATACTAAAAACCAAGTATAAAACTTGATCATTGAAATTGTTTACATCAAAAGTATCTTCAACAAAGCTTGGGGACTTAAACTCTTAAAAATTCTAAGCCAGGAGTTCAATTACAAAAAGTTATCGTAAGAAACCAAAAACATTGAACATAGATTTCCAGAGGGGCAACCGCAAAAAAGGAAACTTCAAATTACAAAAAAAACTTTAAGGAAAAAGAGCTGAAGAAATATTATCTACAAGCTCAACTGCACTTGGATCATCAGCAGCTAAGAGTTGATCTTCAGTCACGGTAATGGCAGCATCCACGGGCGAGACCTTAACTTGACCAATGGCAATAGGTGCGGAAGAACTTAAGGGGTGTGCAGCACTCGTAGTGATCTCATCAGACAAGGAACTTCAGATACAGCAAACACATGGACTTCAGATACAAAAACTTCATCTATGGGAGCTCTAACCAAAGCAGTCTCAACTAAAGAAGTTTCATTTGAAGGGACCTCAACCAAAGGATTTTTAGCTACAGGAAGACCAGTTTCATGAGATGAAAAATATGGTGGCCGTTGTGCTCTCTCAATGGCTTCATTTACCTTAGCCAATTCGGATTCAAGGTTAAATTTTTCTTGGCTTATCTCTACCAAGGTGTCATGGCGGGTCTTGAGAAAGGTCCAACTCACTTCAATGATAGTGGATTCCTCAAGTAGTTCATAATCTTTCTCCCAGGCAGTAACCTCATTCTTGAGCTCCTCATTATTAAGCAAAATAGAATCATGATATGATTGCAATAAGGTGTGGGAATTTTCTAAAGCATGGACCTTTTCTGCAGAGGCTCGCATTTCTTCTTGTACTCGAGAAAGCTCTTGTGCCACCTCTTCTACATGTATTTCCTTCTGAACCAACAAAGCTTGTAGAGCTTTATCTTCATCAGTAACCATGGATAATTGCTCCGCAAAAATCTCTTTTTCTTCTCTTAAATTTATCGAAAGTAGCCTTTAGCGTTACCAATTCAGAGGTAAGAGTTTGAACTTGTTTCTCCAGGGAACTTTTTCTTTTCTCTAAAATATCCATATCAAACTGTGAACATTTATACTGCCCTTTCCAATTATTGGCCTCCAATTGAGAGTCACAAATAGCTTCTTCCGTGTCATGAGCAATTTTTTCTAGGTCACGAGCTAGTTTCTCCAAAAGAGGAACTTAATTCATAAGCTCAGTACCAATCAGGTTGACCTGTTCATATGAAAAATATAAGGTTAAAGCTCCAAAGCAAAAAAGTCTTGATAAAACAAGTGATTAGAGAATACCTTCAAACTAGCATGAACAATGTCATTCACAAGAGTTATATTACTATGACTCTCAATTTTTGCTTCGTCAATAGGTCCGATCAAAGGTTCTAGCAATGTGTTAGCTTGCCCAGACTTCCTCAAAAACTTCAATGGTAACACTCCTCATAGCGTAACTCCTACTTGAGGAACCCACTTTTGTGTGATGAACTATGGGAGGTTTGATTGCCAGAGAATGGGCAGTAGAGAAAGGAATGGAAGTAACAGATAAGGCAGACAGAGAAACAATCACAGGAACAGTATAGGAAGATAGAGGAAGCTCATCTAAAACCAGTCCTAAAGGGCCACTACTAAAACCACTGATAAAATGTTGGTATATGGAGTCAACTATATAAGACGGGGGAGAAACGTCATCATCAAGAATGACTACTGAAGCAACATGCGACGACCCGACACGTCGTCACGTGAGTTACCATCCCATTTTCCCCTTATTTTGATGCTTCATGTTTTTATATCGGTATTTGAGTTGATCAAGTGTAATTGAATTGGTTTTGGTTAAAAAAATGCATATAGCTTCTTAGAAGGAAGCTTATTTTAGAAAAGTCAATTGGAAGTTGACTATGTGGTTGGAGGGATCGGATGTGAATTCCGGTGGTTTTTTTATCTTCGGGGGGTGATTTGAGACTTAGGGGAGCAATTAGAATTGAATTTGGAGGTTCGGTGTAGAAATAGGCTTGAATTGGCGAAATTGAAATTTTGGCGAAATCTGGTTGATATGTGAGATTTTGATCAGGAGTCCGAATAGAATTTCGAGAGTTACAGTAGCTTTTTTATATGTTTTTAAATATGTCTTCAAATGTTTAGGACATTCGGACATCGTTTGGTTGGGTTTTCGATGGAATGTTGGTTTCAGAAGTTACAGTTGAAACTTCGGCTTGAATCCGTCATGATTTGATGATTTTTGTGTTTAAGGCTATGTCTTTATGATTGGAACAAGTTTGTATCCTATTTTGGAGTAGGTTCGTGGTTTTGGTTGAGGTCCTGGGGGCCTCAGGTGAGTTTTGGATGGCCAATCGAACTAATCTTGGCCTTAGGATTGCAGATTTTTACTGATATTTTGTCGCAAGGCAATTGTTCATCGCATTCGCAATGATGAGACGCGAACGCGTAGAAGTAATTTGAAGCCAAGGATTTTTGTTCATACCATTTGCATCAGAGGTTTCGTGATTGCGAAGGGTAAGCAGACCATGCATCGCGTTCGCGTCAAAGGGGAACACGTTCGTGTATAAGGAAATCAGGTTCAGGAATATTTGGTCTTCGTGTTCGCGGAACGCATGTCACGTTCGCGTAAGAGAAAGGGGCTAAAGCATCACGTTCATAAGCCCGGAGTCGCGTTCACGTAGAGGTAGTTTTTGGTCGATGGAATTTGTTCATCACGAACGCGGGGGAGTTGACCGCGTTCGCGTAGTGTAAAACGTGGGCGTCAGAGGGTTTTTAATTGGCATTTTATCCGCGAGCAAAATCATTTTTCACCATTGTTGGACACATTTCGGAGCTCTTGGACGAGGGTTAAAGAGGATTTCAACTAGGAATCGATTGGAGGTAAGTTTTATGAGCTAATTACATGATTTTATCAAAGATTTATCCATTAATTCTCTGAAATTGTGTATAAAATTGAAGAAATTAGGGCTTGGTTTTTGCTATATAACTTTAGGATTTTGGTGGCCCATTTGAACTCCGATTTGGATAAATTTTATATGCACGGACTCGTGGCGAGACGAGGATTCCGAAAATATAAGTTTCATAATTTTTTGGGAAGCGGGCCCGAGGCTCGATTTTTGATAGTTTCAAGATTTTTGTTATATTTTGATTGTTTTTGATTGGGTGTTGTTCCATTAACCTATTATAATATATATGTGCTAATCTTGGCTAGTTTCGACGTGCGTGGAGGCCAGTTTGAGAAGCAAAGGCATCGCGGGCTGAAGTTTTCGTCGGATCGAGGTGGTTAATACTTGTAAATGATGTCCTGAGGGTTTGTAAACCCTGGACTTGCACATCATAGTGCTGTATTGAGGTGACTTGCACGCCGGATAATGGGCGTCGGGTAGAGCACCATTGGGGATTGTGACTTGGTCCGTCCCGCTTAATAAAAATACTACCTAATTGCTTGCAGATGAATTGACACCCTAAAAAAGATATTAATTATCATGAACTGGACTAATTGTCATGTTGTGGGCTTCGTGCTGAATATTCGGATCCTTCGGAGATTGATATCGTTGTATTGCATTACTATGCATATTTTCATCTCAGTTTAAGGTTTTAAAATGGTATTTTGCAACTCAGCATTTTTATAAGATTTGAAAACTTACATAAGGTTTTGATGACATTTGCAGCTGAGAGCTGCTATGTTACTATTGACCAAGAGGCTTATGAGCATTTATGACTATGCATGGATCGGGCTGCACGCCGCAACAGGAGTGATATTAATATTGCGCTTGGGCTGTAGGAGTTCCTCCGGAGTCTGAACCCCCACAATGAGAGCATGCGCCAAAATTCATCGAGCTGTATGCCACAACGTCATGTGCATTGCATTGCATTCATGCATTGGTTTCTATTTGTACTATGTGGAATTACATTTAGCACTCACACATTACTGGCATACATGTATTATATGCCTTGTTGACCAAATATCCTAGTGAAAATTGTTAAAGAAGTGTTGTGCCCATGGGGCTGATTTATGTGCGGACTTGCACTATTTGATGTCGTATCTGTCACACCTCCTTTTTTACACATCCCTACCCTGAAGGGTAAAAATGCATAAAAGGGAAGTTTTTCCAATTAAAGTGACATTATTCGAATTGGGATTATTTATATATTTTTAGAGTCGCCACTCGGGAAAGGATTGGCTTTTGGTGTCCCGAGTCACCGGTTTCCGAAATCGAGAAAAATTATTCGACTTCCCAATTGGAGTCTGCGAACCAGAAATTCTGTGTAAGGAATTCTGTTGACCTGTGGGAAGGTGTTAGGCACCCCCAGATCCCGTGGTTCTAGCACGGTCGCTTACATTACCATAAATGGCTAAAAATCTAATTTTTTAAATGCTCCAATCTATAGTGCAATTTTATAATTATTTACCACTTTTTAATTATTTTTTACGAAAGTGAACGTCGCCTAAAAATATGATTTCAGATCACGTCACATAAAATGCACCCAGATCCTCAACACATCTTTGTTTGACGTTTTCGGATTTGGATTTAGGTTGTATGAAATACACACCTGTATTAGGAAGGTAAGATTATTAAAAATGCGCCTACAAAGTCTAACGTGTTATTATCTTTTGGGAAGGCCGTGAAATTCGCTAAACGGCCCGTCCCGAGTTTCTATGTATTTTATTAAGTAATGGATGAGGGCCCCACAATGTGTGTATTTCATTTTGGCGAGGCTCCTGTTACTTTTATTTAAATGTCAAACCTAAACAAACTAAGATTTTCTACGGGTTATTTGTATCTAAGGGTTAATTAATTTACAAATACTAATTCGAGCCACAAATTCAAGTCCAAATTCAAACAAAAGGGAAACACCCTTTTAGCTTGAACCCGCTACCTAATTCAAGACCCAAATTTTATATTTGTAAATTAAAACCCCGATTTCCTAATGTAAGTAACGTTGTATATCAGTTTTGATCTAATAAATAAAACGTATTAATTATAAATCAGTACCCAAAAGTCCTTAAACTGGACTAGTGGCAAAGGGCCTATCATTTGTTAATAGATTTGGCTATGACTAATGAATGCCTTATTTTTAAAAGACGTAGATCCACCTTTGGGCACGGTAATCGAGCCCAATAGGATTTATTTTGTGCAAAACATATTTAATGTGAGAAAAAATGAAACAAAAATTGAATTGGGTTAATTTCTAAGTTAAAAAAAATCCATAAATGCTAATTGTTATAAAACCATAACCAATATCTAATACATAACCCATGAACATGAACTATCATACTATAATGATATAGCCTAAAGAATTAGAATCTGCTAACTATAAATTTGTATAAAAAAAAATATCTAACAGCCTAAAATTAAAGTATCACTTATACAGTCCAGCCTTTATCCATTTACATCATAAAGTAATTCCTATGGACATAAAAGTAACCAATAACTTCTGTTCATGTGATATACTTCAGAATTGAACTACACTTAATGAAAACACATAACAAATAACATTTTTTCAAATTACAACAAATATTCAACAAAGCTACACATCGAACTTCTGAGCCGTTTAATTTTTCATTTCAAGCTTGAGAATTACACTAGATAGATCCAAGTGTGTACCTGGAGTACAATGAAGTAAAAAAATTGAGGAGGATCAGCAGCAATTCAAAACACAGCTAGAAATCAACAGTATCGGATAGCAGGCAGCTCAAAACAGTAATAGAATGAGATCGATTTTCGACTAAAATGTTATTTCAGCAACCAGCAAAAGTAGTAGATAACCAACAGTAACATTACACTCGTTTGGCCTCAAATTTATCCAAATACTGAACTAGAACTTCAAACTAAGCAATGTAATAGTATTTTTTTGATTTTTTTTTTTACTGATTTTCTAATGTTTTTGGATATTTTAAGGTTCAAAAAAAGAAAATATGGAATGTAAGAGGAATTTTTCAGGGAAATATAAGAGCTGGGAGGGTTTGGGGAATTTTCAGAACTTCTAAAACTTGTTTTTCAAGGCATTTAGATGCCTTTTATAGGCTTAAGTTAGGGCAGAATGTTCTGGAACCTTTATTTCACTTTCCCCCCTTTTAATTTCCACAAATTGACTGTTAAATCCTAATGTTATACCTTGTTTCCCAAGTTACAACAAAGAAATGCAGAAAAGATACACTTAGACCCCTTCTAGAAGGATCTTGTGTATTCTTTTAACTATGAATGGCCTAAGTTACCCTTACCCTTTTTTTGGATTTATGAGATTACCTTTTTTATACCTAAATTACCCTTAAAGTATCCTGGAATTTACAAACCATGGTCAACTGTATAGGACCCATTTACTTATGTATCTAAACTAACTTTATTAATTCTAAAAACCCAATTACCTTACTGAAATTAGCTACTAAAGATCAATCAGTTATACCCAAACATTATTTAAGCTTAACATTTCAAAGATCTCAAACTACTAAGCCAATAAATCCAAACACGATCAAAACAAGATCAATAACAACTAATCTTGAAACTATTTGAGTAAGAACTAAAAACAGATTAATTCTAATGACTATTGAATAATCCAATTATTTCATTAAGCGACTAATTACTGTACTAAGCATCTATATTGAAATCACAGACTAGCCTATGATTATAACTAAAAGGAAAAAGAAACAGCAGATTAAACTAAAGCGAACAAAAAAATCAAACTAAAACTAATTAATACAAAATTCGGATAAACAAACGAGGTTTAACAAACAAATAAGAATGAATTAAAAGAAAAAAAACTTACCAATTTTGGCCTACTAACAATTGGACTTCTAGACCTGATTTTCGATTAATATTATATGTTTATCTTTAAAAAATAAACTTATAATATTAACTAAAAATCGAATTGTGTTGATGACTTTAGGCAACCAAAACTGGAAACCCTAGATTGGAAGTTTGAGATGGCTGGTTGAAATTTGAGGGAAACAACCTCTTATTCGAGATGATGGAGGTCACTAGACTGTCTCGTATCAATTTGGGCTCATTTGGCTGAGTTTATGTAATGGCCAGATTCTTCGATTGAAGATTCGAACAATTGGGTGATGATTTGAAATAAACCAGGGTTGGATTCGTAATAGGGAGGTCGAGATGAGAAAGTGATGTTAATATGGGGTCGATTGGTGGTACCCGGCCGCCGTCGCTGGGCAGAGGGACGGTGGCAGTGTGGTGGTGAAGGGCGAGTCTAGGGCGATGTTACACCGGCGATATGGAGATGGTGAGGTATGAGAATGGAGGCGTATGTCTTTTAGGGGTTTTTATAATTTTTGGACAGTTATATTTGTTGTAGAGATTAAACATAGACCGTTGGATTGAACATAATTAACGGCCCAGATTCGATCATCGTTAAACGACGTCGTTTGGGAGTCTTGGACCACACTTGGGTTGGAAATCTTTTTTGGCCTGGATATGGTCTTGGGGCTGGGTTGAATTAAAGGGGGTTTGGGCCGGATTTGTTTGTGGAAATAGCCCAAACGTGGCCAGCCTTTGCATTTTCTTATGTATATATATATTTTTTAGATTTTTTTAGAATTTATTATATACATTAAAAATAAAAAATCAAAAATATGAAAATTATGCTAGTTAATTCCAAGAAATTACTAATTCCTAATTTTAAAAGGGAAATTAAACTAAATAAAAAAAATTTAAAAAGATGTAGAATTAAAATGGTAAAAGGACTATTATTTTTTGTTATTTTTTCTTATTAAATTCTAAATGCAAGTATGCTATTTTTTTGTATTTTTATATGAATTATATCAGCTAAAAATGTATGCAAACAATCCAGACAAGACACAAAATCATGCAATTAATTCTTAAAAATTCAAATAATAAAAGAAAAATTCTAATTTTAACGAATTTATAGGAGTAAATTAAGCATAGCAAAAATCTCATGCTCATAGCTGACCCTCTTCGCTCGAAGATATGACGGGTGTTCGGGTGTAACGACCCGACCGGTCGTTTTAGAAAACTACGCCCCAATCCCTAATTTAACTGTTCCCCTAAGTTCATTTCTGCTATTGTGGGTTGTCGGGAGAGTCGGTTCCAAAAATTTGAGCATTTTGGGACACTTAGTCCCTAAATAAGAGCTTTGAAGCTAGAAAACGGTCCGTAGCCGAAACAGTGTTAAGACGATCTCGGAATGGAAATCCGATGGTTCCATTAGCTCCGTTAGGTGATTTCTGGGTTGGAAGCGCGTTCGGAATGTATTTTGGAAGTCCGTAGCTCAATTATGCTTGAAATGCCGAAGGTTGAAATTTTGGCGAATCCGAACGATAGGTGAGATTTTGATCCGAGGGTCGGAATGGAATTCCGACAATTTCTGTAGCTTCGTTATGTGATTTTGGATATGTCCGCAAATTTTTAGGTCATTCGGACGTCGTTTGGTCGGGTTTTAGATCGAATGTGCAATTCGGAAAGTTTTAAGAAATTTAGGCTTGAATTCGATGTGAATTATGGGTTTTGATGTTGTTAGACGCGTTTTAAGGATTGGAACAAGTTCAAATAAGGTATTAGGATGTGTTGGTGTGTTTGGATGAGGTCCCGAGGGACTCGGGATGAATTCGGGTGATTAAACGGCAAGAATCTTAAAAACTTGCAGCAGGCTGGTGCCTGCCTTCTGTGGTATTCGCTTCTGCGGAGCTTGGACCGCAGAGGCGTGTCCGCAGAAGCGACATTTGCTCCGCAGGAGCGAGGGTCTCAGGAGCGGATTTTGGATCGTGGAGGCGGTCACGCAGGAGCGGAAGTGAACTGTTTGGTGGCCTTCCGCAGGAGCGGACGTTTGTCCGCATGAGCGAAGTCGCAGAAGCGGCTGTGCTTCCGCAGAAGCGGAATCGCTGAAGCGACCTAGAGACCGCAGAAGCGGAATGGTCCAGCCAAGCCTGGGCTTCGCAGAAGCGACAAAATGTCGCGGAAGCGGATCCGCAGAAGCGGAATTTCGTCCGCAGAAGCGGAAATCGCAGAGAGTTAATTATATCAGAAGTTAGAAATTTCAGAAACATTTCCAAACTTTGAGGGCTCGGCTTAAGGGGCGATTTGGGCGATTTTGAAGGGAGATTCAAGGGGTTTCTTCAGGTAATCAATTATGGACTCCAATTATGATTGTTGTTGATAATATTATGCAAGTTTTTCATGAAAATGGAGGAAATTGGGTAATTAATGGGGGTTTTCACCCTAGACCAAAACCTTTAGAAAATCAAGGTTTTGAGTGGGCAAACGGAGTCCGAATTTGATAAACTTTATATGCTTAGACTCGTATTGAAACAAGGATTCCGAATATATAACTTTCGTGATTTTTCGACAAGCGTACCGAAAGTCGGGTTTTGGCAACTTGTGGGTTTCGGTGAATTTTGAGTTATTTTGATTGGGTAATGCCCAATTGGCCTATTTTGATGTGATTCTATTGATTTTTATCAGATACTACACTTGTGGAGGCCGAAATTCGCGGCAAGAGGGTTATTTCTTAGCGGTTTCGTACCGGAATTGAGGTAAGTGGCTTGTCTAACTTCGTGTGGGGGACTTTCACCACTAGGATATTATCGTGATACTTTAAATGCCTTGTACGCGAGGTGACGGGCGTGTACATGCGCTGGTTGTTGAACACACACTTTACTCAAAATGTTCAATGAGTGATATTACTGTTTTTAGTTGTTAAATCGATATTCCTACCCGGTAGTAGTTAGAAAAGCATGATTAGATAGAATCTAACTGTCCAGTTGCTTAATTGACTTACTTGAGTTTTCTTGGTAATCGCTGGCGCCGTTCATCGGCGAAGTTATCATTAGGCATATTATACTTCTCTCTGTGTATTTCTTTACTTGTTGTGGTTATGGACTACGGGTTCGATTCCCGAGATCCTGAGATTATTGAAATGTGGACTACGGGTTCGATTCTCGAGATCCTGAGATTATTGAAATGTGGACTACGGGTTCGATTCCCGAGATCCTGATATTATTGAAATGTGGACTACGGGTTCGATTCCCGAGATCCCGATATTATTGAAATGTGGACTACGGGTTCGATTCCCGAGATCCCGATATTATTGAAATGTGGACTACGGGTTCGATTCCCGAGATCCTGATATTATTGAAATGTGGACTACGGGTTCGATTCCCGAGATCCCGATATTATTGAAATGTGGACTACGGGTTCGATTCCCGAGATCCTGATATTATTGAAATGTGGACTACGGGTTCGATTCCCGAGATCCCGATATTATTGAAATGTGGACTACGGGTTCGATTCCCGAGATCCTGATATTATTGAAATGTGGACTACGGGTTCGATTCCCGAGATCCTGATATTATTGAAATGTGGACTACGGGTTCGATTCCCGAGATGAGTTATTGAGATATTATTGAGACATGGGCTGCGGGTTCGATTCCCGGAGACCCAGGGGTACTGAGAATGGGACTGTGGGTTCAATTCCCACAGATCCTGGATTTGTTTATTTGAGTTGGTTATTTGTTATTAGCTTGATTGTAGACAGTTTCGGTAAACATCGTAATGTTGTTATTTCGGAAATTATTGTTATTATCTGTTAAACTGTTTATTTTGTTAGTGTTATGTTATTATTATTCTCGGTAGGGCTCTAACCTTCTTCGTCACTACTCCATCGAGGTTAGGCTTGGCACTTACCGAGTTCCGTCGTGGTGTACTCATGCTACTCTTCTGCACACTTTTGTTATGCAGATATAGGTACATCTGATCAGGCACACTATCGTTGATCGCAGCTTTCTGGGAGACTTCGAGGTATGATCTGCTACGTCCGCGGATCCGGAGGCTTCCCTTCTATTCTAGTATTACTAGTTGACATTTTCTTCATTTCATTTTTAGATACTCTTTACACATAGAGCCACAGTTGTATTTCTCTTTTAGTCTGTGTTACCGTGGGGTTCCGGATCTTGGTAGTGTTTTATTTATTGTGTGATGGATGTATGTGCCAAGCGGCACGGATTACATACCTTTTATGTTATTTTCCGCTGTTTCTTATTTAAGTATTTATAACTTATAGATTCCGCAACGTGTTAGGCTTGCCTAGTCGTGGGGACTGGGTGCCATCACGACATGTTCACAATTGGTGAACTAGGGTCGTGACATCGGGCAAAGATAAATGAGCACTATGAAGGATTTTTTCCCGCTCAGCACTCCATGAGAAGCATTTTGAAAATCATTTGACCGAACCCTGCTTCAAGGTTGCCTACATATCCTTGGCTATAAAGGAATCAGGTCAGTGTAGTTCTGGAAAGTTTGGTAGCTGGGACTACTGGGAGCTGTGATTGTCATTGTTGTTGCTGCTGCTACTGTTTGCTGACATCCTTATTACACCAAAAAAAAAAATAAAAGCTAAGCTAGCTATGCCTAACAACTATGAGTTACAAGATTCCTATCTACAATTCTCTTGAAACTTGATCTAGAGTCTTAGATGTTTTTGTTGCGGACTTCGATCTGAATCTTGATGCTCACAAGTTGTAGGCATCTACTTCTTCATGTAGCATTGGGTTGAAACGGGATCAGCGGAGCTTGTGACTTTGATCAGATTTTGAACACTCTGCAACCTCGCTTGCTTCACATTTTAGTTCATTTTTTTTGTTCTTTTGTTCTTTTCTTGATTCTGGATTGACACTCATACTTTTGGTCATCTCGAATCCTTTGCCTTGAGGTAAGACCTTCTTAAGACATCAAAACAAACAAATGAACGAATTTTCTGCCCCAGTTTTCACTAGGAAAATTTTGTGAGTTAGTTGTGATACATTCCTAACCGATTAAATCAGGCTTATGTATCTTAATGAATGCTAAAAGATGACCAGATTATGCCGGGAAAAGAAAAAGCTCCTTGGGTTATGGTAGGGAGATCAACGGGTTATGCCGGGATTTGGAAAGAAAAAGCCCCTTGAGTTATGGCAGGGGGATCCTCGGGTTATGCCGGGATTTGGGAAAGAGAAAGCTCCTTGGTTTATGCCAGGGAGGTCCACAGGTGATACCGGGATTTGGAAAAGAAAAAACCCCTTGGGTTATTCCAGGGGGATCCACGGGTTATGTCGGGATTGAAAGAAAAAGTCTCTTGGGTTATGCCAAGGGGATCCACGAGTTATGCCGGGATGGAAAGGAAAAGCCCCTTCGGTTATGCCAGGGGGATCCACGGGTTATGCCGGGATTTGGAAAGAAAAAAGCTCATTGGGTTATGCCTGGTAGATCCACTGGTTATGCTGGGATTTGGAAAGAAAAAGCCCCTTTGGTTATGCCAGGGGGATGCTCGGGTTATGCCGGGATTTTGAAAGAAAAATGCTCTTTGGGTTATGCTAACTAGATCCACGGGTTATGCTAGGATTTGGAAAGAAAAATCCCCTTGGGTTATGCTAGGGGGATCCACGTGTTATACCGGGATATAAAGAAAAAAGCTCCTTGGGTTATGCCAGGGAAATCTACGGGTTATCCCGGGATTTGGAAAAGAAAAAGCCCATTAGGTTATGCCATGGGGATCCTCGGGTTATGTCGAGACTTGGAAAAGAAAAGCTCCTTGGGTTATGCCAGGGAGATCCACGGGTTATCCTGGGATTTCGCTTGGGTTATGCCAGGGGGGTCCTCGGGTTATGCTGGGATCGAAAGAAAAGACTTCCTGTGTTATGCCAGGGTTATGCCGGGATATTTAAGGAATGAGGTCTTATGCTACCATGATTTGTTTTTTTTTTTTTGCATTTTCATTTGGCACTTTTTTTTCTCCTTCTTTTCTTCTTCTTTTTATTCTATTCATTTCAATTAGCGAAAATGCATGAGGGAGTTTAGGGAAACTTCCTTTTGGTCGCTTTCCTGCTGCAAAGTTGTTTCAAGGTTTGCACCTGCTTCTTGCACGGTTGCTTTGTGTAAGACCTGTTTTCATCAAAGAACAATTTTTTGTTAGTTTGAAACAATGGTTGGTTTGTGGCCTTGTTCATCTCCATTTCTTGATTTCGGCCACCTTTCCGTTGAGAACCTGCCACCGTTGGCTTTGAGGGTGAATCTCGTTTCAAACTGACCAGGTTCAACTCTCAAAATTTCATTATAGCTCACCTGTGTGGGCTCTGACCTTTTTTACTTTATTCATCTCTTAATACCTTTGCCTTTGCCTTTATTTCTTTTCTAATGCCTTTATTTTAGAAGCAATCAACCTTCATGGTCAATCGGGATTGGACCGATGCACCCGCTGAGGCTAGGTATTTCCTTTGACTTTAACCAGGCGGAGCCCTGTGAAACCGGTTCTGCCACCTTTTCTTTGTAATAGTTTCAGAATTAGAGTTAAAACCGAAAGGTATTCAAAGAAAAGATGTGCACAAAGCGAGCATATGAGTTTAAAGAGAAGCGTCCCTTTCGAGGAAAAGAAAAGACTTTTCTGTGGTCCATGCTGGCTTCAAATGAACATGACATGCTTCTTGGACTGGATGCCCGACCCACACAAACCTTCCAACTTCATATGAGCCAGGGAACCTTGTCAGGACTTTTTTAGTGATGTGGTGTCTTCTTTTCGGTCGACAGCACCCTTTGCGGGTTTTCGCTAATCGACCTCTCTCATTTCTCTTCTCACCGTCGCCCGATAGTGCTCTTTGCGAGTTTTTTACTAAACGGACTCTCTCATTTTCAGTTTCTCTACACACTGTCTCCATATGGTGCCCGAAGGTTTTCACCGATAAGACTCTCTCAATTCAGGTTGTATTGGATTCCATCAATGACATTTTTCACTTTCATGCCTTTGCCAATTGATCTGAAGGACTTGAAAAAGGTCTTTGGGTAAAAAATATATTAAATGGAATTACAGCTTTGGAATCATCTCGACGGATTTAAACCGAACCGGCATATCATCTGCCCCAGTTTCAATTTTGGCGAAATTGGGATATTTGTTTTGGTGTGACTGAACTTCAAGAAGAGGCTGCCTACGTACCCTTTCGGGATCAAGTCAAAACGTAGTTCTGGCCAATAATTTTTTTATTTGACTTTTTTTTTTGTACTTTCAGGTTCCAAAAGAGGGTAGCCAAACAAACAGAACCGGTCCAAAGGGTTTACAAAGGATTGATAGTGTTTGGGATAGCATAAAGGAAAGCCTTTGTCATCTCAATTATACAAAAGCCATCACTCTAAGAGGTTTAGATATAGTACCTTTTCACAGCATCTGCATTAACTGCTGTTTCAGGATCATTTCTTTCAATGTCTCCCAGATACAATGCTCCTCTTGGTAATATTTTCCGGATAATGCATGGACCCTTCCAATTAGGAGCAAACTTTTGTTTTGCTTCCTGGTGATGTGGGAGAATGCGTCTAAGCAAAAGCTATCCCACTTCAAAGTTTCGGGGGCGTACTTTCTTTTTATAACACGGGCCATTCTTTGTTGGTACAACTGCCCATGGCAAACTGCGGCCATTCACTTTTCATCAATTAAGGATAACTGCTGCAACTGGGTTTTACCCATTCGTTGTCTTCAATTTCCACTTACACGATAATGCGAAGCGAAGGGATTTCTACGTCTACCGGTATTATTCCTTCAGTTCCATAGACCAACAAATATGGGGTTGATCTAATTGATGTACACACTATGGTCCGATACCCAAGTAATGCAAAAGGCAAATTTTCATGCCACTGTCTAGAGCTTTGAATCATTTTTCTCAGAATCTTTTTGATGTTCTTGTTTGCTGCTTCAACGACACCATTGGCTTTTGACCGATAAGGAGTAGAGTTTATATGTGTTATCTTGAATTGTTCACATACCTCTACCATCAAACAACTATTCAAGTTTGCAGTATTATCGGTAATGATAGTAGCAGGGATGATAACGAAGCGGCAGATTATGTTGGAATGCACAAAGTCCACTACAGCTTTCTTGGTGACTGCCTTGAGAGTGATGGATTCAACCCATTTTGTGAAGTAATCAATTGCAACCAATATGAACCTATGCTCATTAAATGCTTTTGGCTCAATCGGCCCAATGGCATCTATACCCCAAGCGACGAATGGCCATGGTGATGACATTGAGTGAAGCTCTATTAGCGGTGCATGAATCGAATCACCATGCACCTGGCATTGATGGCATTTCCGGACAAAACCGAAGTAGTTATTTTCCATAGTTATCCCATAATATCCCTCTCGCAAGATTTTCTTTACTAAAACGTATCCATTCATATGAGGCCCGCACACTCTTGCGTGCACTTCCTACATGATTCTTCCAGCTTCCTCAGCATCAACACATCTTAACAGATTGAGGTCCGTGGTCCTTTTATACAAAATGTAACCACTTAAAAAGAAACTGCTTGCCTGCATTCTAATGGTTCTTTTCTGATCTCATGTGGCCTGCTCAGGGTATTCTTGTGTCTTCAAAAATCTCTTAGTGTCATGATACCATGGCTGAGTTCTAGGCTCCATTTCGACTGCATTACAGTAACCATGCCTTTCTTTGATTTGAATTTCCAGGGGATCAATATGGGCATTGCCTGGGTAAGGTAACATTGATGCTAAAGTGGCGAGTGCATCGGCCAGCTCATTGTGACATTGAGGAATGTACCTAAACTCGATTGACTTGAAACGTTTGGTAATGTCATCCACGTGTTGCCGATATGGAATGAGCTTTACATCTCGGGTTTCCCACTCTCCCTGTGCCTGCCAGATGATTAAGTCAGAATCTCCCATGATTAATAAATATTCGACCTCTTGGTCAATGGCTATGTTCATACCCATGATGCAGGCTTCATATTCAGTTGTATTGTTTGTGCAGAAAAATCGGAGCCTAGCTATGGCTGGATAATGTGGACCGTTGGGTGATATCAAGACTGCCCCAATACCTATACCTCTTGCATTTACTGCTCCGTCAAAAAACATTTTCCAGGAACAAGTATCTTCAGTGATAACTTCTACTGAATTAACTTTTTCATTTAGGAAATACGTGCTCCGTGGTTGGTATTCATCATCAACCGGGTTTTCTGCCAAATGATCTGCTAACGCATGGGCCTTCATTACCGTGCGAGTGACTTAGTCTATGTCAAACTCAGTGAGCAGGATTTGCCATTTTTCTAATCTCCTAGTCAGCATCGGCTTCTGGAATATGCATTTCAAAGGGTCCAGCCTGGTTATAAGATAGGTAGTATGGGCTTGCAGATAGTGCCTTAACTTCTGAGCGACCCATGTCAATGCACAACATGTTCTTTCCAACAAAGTATACTTGGCCTCATAACTGGTGAACTTCTTACTCAAATAATAAATTGCTTGCTCTTTCTTGCCAGTCTCATCATGCTGCCCTAAAACACAATTGAAAGAGTTTTCCAGCACTGTCAAATATAAGAAGAGAGGTCGTCCTGATTCAGGTGGGACCAACGCCGGAGGATTTGACATATATTCCGTTATTTTGTCGAAAGCTTCTTGACATTCAGCTGTCCATTTGATTGCTGCATTTTTCTTCAAAAGTTTAAATATAGGCTCACACGTGGTAGTCAATTGAGCAATGAACCGACTCATATAGTTCAATCTGCCCAAATAAGCGCATCACATCCTTCTTAGTTCTTGGAGGAGGTAGATCTCGGATAGACTTTATCTTTGTTGGATCTAGCTCGATACCCTTCCTGCTGACTATAAAACCCAGGAGCTTGCCCGATGGAACCCCAAAATCACATTTGGCTGGATTCAGCTTCAAATCATACTTATGCAACCGTTCAAAAAACTTTCTTAGGTCTCGCACATGATCATTCTAAGTCCGGGACTTGATAATTACATCATCTACATACACCTCTATCTCTTGATGCATCATGTCATGAAAGATAGAAGTCATTGCCCTCATGTATGTTGCCCAAGCATTCTTCAATCCAAATGGCATGACCCGATAACAGTAGGGCCCCCATGGTGTAGTGAAAGCAGTATTTTCAGCATCTTCTTCATCCATCAACACATGATGATATCCTGCATAACAATCCACGAAGGACTGTATTTCATGTTTGGCGCAATTATCAACAAGGATGTGGATGTTGGGCAAAGGGAAATTGTCTTTTGGACTTGCCCTGTTCAAATCTCTATAATTCACACACACACGAGTTTTCCCATCTTTCTTTGGCACAGGAACCACATTGGCTAACCAAGTAGTATATCGGACAACCCGAATTACCCATGTCTTCAGTTGTTTTGTAATTTCTTCCTTGATCTTATCACTGATGTCAGTTTTGAACTTTCTTTGCTTTTGTTGAACTGGATGACAATCAGGGTAAATTGGTAGTTTATGCACCACTAAATCCACACCCAACCCTCACATGTTGTTATATGACCAAGTAACCACATCTTTAAATTCAAACAAGAGCTGGACTATGGCATCTCAAGTTTTCTCCTCTGTGTGAATGCTTATATGGTTTCTCTTATTTCCTCGGCAGTTCCTAAATTAACCGGTTCAGTGTCATTCAGGTTTGGCTTAGGTTTATTCTCAAATTGTTCCAATTCTCGGTTTATTTGCTTAAAAGCCTCTTCTTCATCACATTGTGGTTCTTGATTCATTATTTCACAGTTAGACAGTGTGTTTGAATCTGGGCATGAATTCCTCGGGCATGTCATGTTATTTAAAGCCGCATTATTATAACTGAAAAGAAAAAATGAAAAAGAAGAAAAAATAAAAAGAAATCAGAAAAAGGAAAATGGACGATGAAATATTGATTTTATTTCTTGGAATTTGGGAAGACAACAGGGTTTACATGAATTTAAAAGACAAGAAACTAAAAGAAAACATCTAAGTTACACCCTAAAATAACTTGAGATGCAGAACAAGGTGACAGAGCTAATCTACCAGGACTCCCGCCTGATTGGGAAAGGAGTAGCATTCTAGTTTAGCATTTGGTCCCATATAGAGCACCTCAGTGGTGCTATTACCTTCTCCTGGTTCGAACATGTGAGTCTCATAGAGCATTTTCCTCATGGCTCCATAGATGTCTTCTATCTCGTTTGTCGTGAAAACTTTATCTTCTTCTTCAACATATTTGGGTTCGACAAAGGTCTCATACAATTGTGGCACTGGCTGTGGAAGAAACCATCCTTCTTTTTCTTTTCCTTGGACCATGCTTCATCCTCTAGCGTGGGGTGAAAACCTATCCCGAAATACTTCTCTGCAGTGGGTAGAGTTACTGGTTCAACTATTCCTTGCAAAGCTTTTCCCAATCCTTTCCCTAGTTTGAATCCATGTCTAATCATTTCTTTGGCCACCATAATTGAAGCATTAGACAAGAAAGGCTGGGGGCATGGACTTCCTTACTCATATTTGTTCGCTACCACGACTTCAAAGGCTTGATAAAAAGTATGCTCATTTCCTTCTCTTGCCTCCAAGCACGGAATGGATGGGTCACGATTGATAGACTGCTCATCTTCTCCATGAACTACAATCTCCTGATCCTCATATTCAAATTTTACCATATGGTGGAGGGTAGAAGGCACGACTCCTGCAGCGTGAATCCAAGGCCATCCCAAAAGAAAATTGTATGATTTATCCATGTCCAATACTTGAAAAGTGACCTCGAAATCCACTGGGACTATGGTCAGTATCAAATCAATTTCACTGATAGTGTCCCTCTTGATGTCATCAAAAGCTCTCACGCAGACATTGTTGGGACAAATCCTCCCTATTCTGATCTCCATTCTTTTTAAAATGGAGAGTGGACAGATATCAACCCCTGAGCCTCCGTCCACCATGACACGCTTAACATAGTAACCCTCACATTTGACAATTAAATATAAAGCTTTATTGTGAGCAGCTCCTTCTGGTGGTAGATCATTCTTGTTGTGAACAACAAATAAAATGGACATGTCAGTTATTCTAGGATCTAGTATTCAGATGTTTCAACAGAGTTAAGCACACATTGAATACACACATCTCATACTTTCATAGAAAACTAACAGGACTTTCACATAATCAATTAAACAACATAGGAATGAAAATTAAATAACAAGGGGAAACTAAGACTTAATAAGATGAATCTTCTGTGATATCCACGCTCACTTGTATATCAACATTCTACAGATTAACTAAAAGGCATAGTGTTACCTGGAAATTGAAAAAATGAAACAACAAGTGAGGGTCAATAGTAGAAAAACAGCAACAGCAGTAGAATCCTCCTAGAAATGGCTGAGAACAACAGTTTTGAATCCAATTTTTGGTTAAACAGAAATATCACTGGTTATCTATTGAAATATTAAAACAAACTTTTGATAGCCAATCTTAGAATCAAATTACTTCCACCCCAAGATCAATCCATAACCATTTCAAGAATTGGAGATATAAGAAGACACAAGAACTTAAGACATCGGCCAGCTCATTGTGACATTGAGGAATGTACCTAAACTCAATTGACTTGAAACGTTTGGTAAGGTCATCCACGTGTTGCCGATATGGAATGAGCTTTACATCTCGGGTTTCCCACTCTCCCTGTGCCTGCCAGATGATTAAGTCAGAATCTCCCATGATTAATAAATATTCGACCTCTTGGTCAATGGCTATGTTCATACCCATGATGCAGGCTTCATATTCAGTTGTATTGTTTGTGCAGAAAAATCGGAGCCTAGCTATGGCTGGATAATATGGACCGTTGGGTGATATCAAGACTGCCCCAATACCTACACCTCTTGCATTTACTGCTCCGTCAAAAAACATTTTCCAGGAACAAGTATCTTCAGTGATAACTTCTACTGAATTAACTTTTTCATTTAGGAAATACGTGCTCCGTGGTTGGTATTCATCATCAACCGGGTTTTCTGCCAAATGATCTGCTAACGCATGGGCCTTCATTACCGTGCGAGTGACTTAGTCTATGTCAAACTCAGTGAGCAGGATTTGCCATTTTTCTAATCTCCTAGTCAGCATCGGCTTTTGGAATATGCATTTCAAAGGGTCCAGCCTGGTTATAAGATAGGTAGTATGGGCTTGCAGATAGTGCCTTAACTTCTGAGCGACCCATGTCAATGCACAACATGTTCTTTCCAACAAAGTATACTTGGCCTCATAGCTGGTGAACTTCTTACTCAAATAATAAATTGCTTGCTCTTTCTTGCCAGTCTCATCATGCTGCCCTAAAACACAATTGAAAGAGTTTTCCAGCACTGTCAAATATAAGAAGAGAGGTCGTCCTGATTCAGGTGGGACCAACACCGGAGGATTTGACATATATTCCTTTATTTTGTCGAAAGCTTCTTGACATTCAGCTGTCCATTTGATTGCTGCATTTTTCTTCAAAAGTTTAAATATAGGCTCACACGTGGTAGTCAATTGAGCAATGAACCGACTCATATAGTTCAATCTGCCCAAATAAGCGCATCACATCCTTCTTAGTTCTTGGAGGAGGTAGATCTCGGATAGACTTTATCTTTGTTGGATCTAGCTCGATACCCTTCCTGCTGACTATAAAACCCAGGAGCTTGCCCGATGGAACCCCAAAATCACATTTGGCTGGATTCAGCTTCAAATCATACTTATGCAACCGTTCAAAAAACTTTCTTAGGTCTCGCACATGATCATTCTAAGTCCGGGACTTGATAATTACATCATCTACATACACCTCTATCTCTTGATGCATCATGTCATGAAAGATAGAAGTCATTGCCCTCATGTATGTTGCCCAAGCATTCTTCAATCCAAATGGCATGACCCGATAACAGTAGGGCCCCCATGGTGTAGTGAAAGCAGTATTTTCAGCATCTTCTTCATCCATCAACACATGATGATATCCTGCATAACAATCCACGAAGGACTGTATTTCATGTTTGGCGCAATTATCAACAAGGATGTGGATGTTGGGCAAAGGGAAATTGTCTTTTGGACTTGCCCTGTTCAAATCTCTATAATTCACACACACACGAGTTTTCCCATCTTTCTTTGGCACAGGAACCACATTGGCTAACCAAGTAGTATATCGGACAACCCGAATTACCCATGTCTTCAGTTGTTTTGTAATTTCTTCCTTGATCTTATCACTGATGTCAGTTTTGAACTTTCTTTGCTTTTGTTGAACTGGATGACAATCAGGGTAAATTGGTAGTTTATGCACCACTAAATCCACACCCAACCCTGACATGTTGTTATATGACCAAGTAACCACATCTTTAAATTCAAACAAGAGCTGGACTATGGCATCTCAAGTTTTCTCCTCTGTGTGAATGCTTATTTGGTTTCTCTTATTTCCTCGGCAGTTCCCAAATTAACCGGTTCAGTGTCATTCAGGTTTGGCTTAGGTTTATTCTCAAATTGTTCCAATTCTCGGTTTATTTGCTTAAAAGCCTCTTCTTCATCACATTGTGGTTCTTGATTCATTATTTCACAGTTAGACAGTGTGTTTGAATCTGGGCATGAATTCCTCGGGCATGTCATGTTATTTAAAGCCGCATTATTATAACTGAAAAGAAAAAATGAAAAAGAAGAAAAAATAAAAAGAAATCAGAAAAAGGAAAATGGACGATGAAATATTGATTTTATTTCTTGGAATTTGGGAAGACAACAGGGTTTACATGAATTTAAAAGACAAGAAACTAAAAGAAAACATCTAAGTTACACCCTAAAATAACTTGAGATGCAGAACAAGGTGACAGAGCTAATCTACCAGGACTCCCGCCTGATTGGGAAAGGAGTAGCATTCTAGTTTAGCATTTGGTCCCATATAGAGCACCTCAGTGGTGCTATTACCTTCTCCTGGTTCGACCATGTGAGTCTCATAGAGCATTTTCCTCATGGCTCCATAGATGTCTTCTATCTCGTTTGTCGTGAAAACTTTATCTTCTTCTTCAACATATTTGGGTTCGACAAAGGTCTCATACAATTGTGGCACTGGCTGTGGAAGAAACCATCCTTCTTTTTCTTTTCCTTGAACCATGCTTCATCCTCTAGCGTGGGGTGAAAACCTATCCCGAAATACTTCTCTGCAGTGGGTAGAGTTACTGGTTCAACTATTCCTTGCAAAGCTTTTCCCAATCCTTTCCCTAGTTTGAATCCATGTCTAATCATTTCTTTGGCCACCATAATTGAAGCATTAGACAAGAAAGGCTGGGGGCATGGACTTCCTTACTCATATTGGTTCGCTACCACGACTTCAAAGGCTTGATAAAAAGTATGCTCATTTCCTTCTCTTGCCTCCAAGCACGGAATGGATGGGTCACGATTGATAGACTGCTCATCTTCTCCATGAACTACAATCTCCTGATCCTCATATTCAAATTTTACCATATGGTGGAGGGTAGAAGGCACGACTCCTGCAGCGTGAATCCAAGGCCATCCCAAAAGAAAATTGTATGATTTATCCATGTCCAATACTTGAAAAGTGACCTCGAAATCCACTGGGACTATGGTCAGTATCAAATCAATTTCACTGATAGTGTCCCTCTTGATGTCATCAAAAGCTCTCACGCAGACATTGTTGGGACAAATCCTCCCTATTCTGATCTCCATTCTTTTTAAAATAGAGAGTGGACAGATATCAACCCCTGAGCCTCCGTCCACCATGACACGCTTAACATAGTAACCCTCACATTTGACAATTAAATATAAAGCTTTATTGTGAGCAGCTCCTTCTGGTGGTAGATCATTCTTGTTGTGAACAACAAATAAAATGGACATGTCAGTTATTCTAGGATCTAGTATTCAGATGTTTCAACAGAGTTAAGCACACATTGAATACACACATCTCATACTTTCATAGAAAAGTAACAGGACTTTCACATAATCAATTAAACAACATAGGAATGAAAATTAAATAACAAGGGGAAACTAAGACTTAATAAGATGAATCTTCTGTGATATCCACGCTCACTTGTATATCAACATTCTACAGATTAACTAAAAGGCATAGTGTTACCTGGAAATTGAAAAAATGAAACAACAAGTGAGGGTCAATAGTAGAAAAACAGCAACAGCAGTAGAATCCTCCTAGAAATGGCTGAGAACAACAGTTTTGAATCCAATTTTTGGTCAAACAGAAATATCACTGGTTATCT
Organism: Nicotiana noctiflora; assembly: GCA_032618575.1. NCBI lineage: Eukaryota > Viridiplantae > Streptophyta > Magnoliopsida > Solanales > Solanaceae > Nicotiana > Nicotiana noctiflora. The sequence goes on along the minus strand of JASVEL010013494.1, from coordinate 170,313 downwards.
AGTGAAATATTAAAACAAACTTTTGATAGCCAATCATAGAATCAAATTACTTCCACCCCAAGATCAATCCATAACCATTTCAAGAATTGGAGATATAAGAAGACACAAGAACTTAAGACACAGTAAGAGGCCATGGGATTATCTCCTTAATTCACTCCTCAAGACTCGAGACTATCCAGATTATCCTCTTAATTCCCTGTATATCAGTGTATCTGTCATAATTCTGTTCTGTATATTTTCTCAAACTCCCTCTCTATATCCTTCAGAATCTCTCTTTTGTTATCTCCCGAATGAAATAGTACGCTCATCCCTTTATAGAATTAAACTGACACTTATTTTATTCTAAGTTTTCACCTTTTCCAGCCTGTTTTTTCCTTTAGCACATGTATCATCTACCCCTTATTATTACCCCCATCTGCTTCTAATTTTCATCTCTTAAAGATGTTAGTTATACTTTTTTTTCCAAATTTTTTTAATTAAACCCATGTTATTCTATGATTTCCCCCCTTAAAGACACTATGCCAACCAAACAATCCCTTTTCCCATTTGTTAATTCAACTAGTATAGGCAATTTATATTTTAATCCAGGCCTGCCCTAATGGTTCAAACATGCTCAGGAGGGCAGCCCACTAAGCTTTTGAATTTCTGTTTAAATCTGATACAACTATAACAAATTTAGAATCCTACAATCAATCCTAGACAAATCCAGACCCTAATTCCAATAGTGGTTCGGATTGAATTTGCTTAGTATTAAACGTTATTGTTATATTGTTCTAACCAACAGACCTATACAACTAATCAATGATATTCGTTTAATCGATTACAACACATATAATCGATAACAAATAATTGACCTATGAATCAGTGATTCATAGTTTCCAGGTAGAATTATGAAGATACGGAACTAATTATTTGACGACGCTAAGTGACGCGAATATGTATTCTATGGCACATATACTCAACAGACAATCATAAACAATAAGCAACCAAATAAAAAGTCTAAAGGAGAAGAACAGATAATTTTAGCAAGAAATCAAAACAGGATGAAATACTATCAAATAAATACATAAATATAGAATAAAGAAAGAAAGAAAGAAGAGAATACCTCGGGTGAAATCAAAAATATGAAAAGACCCGGACTGTAAGGCCCCGTAAAAGTTTTGTGCTTAAAACCTAGTAACTCGTGGTGTCATGGTCTGAATAATGTGTTAGGAGCTCACCGCGGTTCGCACCCTTGGTAGTGATCTATACTTTAAAAACTGAAAGAATAAATTTTTTCAGAAAATGTCAGTTCTGCGGTCAAGAATGCGGTCGCAGATGTGCTATGCGGACCGCATTCCTACCGCAGAGTGTAACAAAATATTTTCCAAAATTGGTGTTGAAAATACGGTCCAATATGTGATCGCATAACGAAAATGCGGACCGCAAAACCATCGCATAATTTCTTAAGGATTTTTGAAGGTTAATTCTGCGGTGCATTATGCGACCGCAGAATATGAATGCGGACCGCATTCTGATCGCATATTGTAACAGAACATATGATTTTTGGGAGCAATTCTGTGGTCCATTATGCACACCGCATGTTGATTCTGCGATCGCAGATGCGACCACAGATTTGACTCGGCTCAGATTTTTCTAAAATTTTAACCCGATTCCCTCTTTAATAAAACACCTCAAAACTTCATTTTCTCATATTTCCTTAGCAAAATAAGAGAGAGGAAAGAGAGATTCTTGAGGGAGGAACCTAACAACCTTCAAGGATCGTTTTCTAATCACTTGGTCCGAACAATACTAGGTCAAATGTCATCTTCCCCAATTTCTAAAGGTAAAAACCCTAGCCATTTTTCTTTAATTTTTAGTTGTCAAAGGGAAAGGAAGATTTTCATGCATTAGCTTTTGAAAATAGAATTTAACACTCATGCATGTTCTTTGAACTTGAAATTTAGTAAAAAGAAGTGGGTAGGAGTAAGAATTTGCAAAGGCGGAGTTGGAAACATAAGATAACTGGGTGAACTTAAAGTAGGATATTGAAGGAAGTAAATTCGACTCCAGGTACGTATGGCTAACTTTGATCCTTGTGAAATCGCCCTTATGTGTACAATTCATTTGGTATGTGACAATTATAAGAATTGTGGTGTAATTCTTTTGATTTAGTTGTTGGGTGTTCAAATTGTTTGAGTTATGTATTGTATGGTATGGGATATGAACCGAAAGATGAAAAAGAAAATCTTAATTGGTAAAAAAATTGAGGACAATAGTAGTGATGGCCTATTTGGTTTATTGTGGGAAATTAATGAAACAACTCGAATTATTGATGAATTGTTGATCTTAATGGTATTGATACTCTAGGATATGAAAACATTGTAACCTTGTTGTGGTACCGTCTTGAAAAGTATTTGGAAACATGAACCAATTTGTAAGTCGCTTATTGCCCTTGTTTGTGATCTTTGTGTGGTGCTCGTGTTTGTTGTTTGCGATTGTTGTGATATGAAACAGTACGGTGGGATCGGGTTGCGCGCCGCAACACAAAGTAATAAGGTGTGGGTTGGGGTGATAAGAGTGGCCGAGGTAATAAGGGTGAAAAGCGATCGAAGTCGCCATTGAAATTGATATGAATACAATTGTGAAATCATTGATGTGAAATTGTGAAAGGAGACAGCAGGAGAGTTTGCAACCTATGGGGCATTGATTGCCCCTTTGTTTGACTTGATTGTGTTTTCTGTGTATGTTTGGTTGTTGCCTTCATTGTTTATTTCTAATTATACATAGGCTGAGGATTTCTTTAAACAAAGTAAGTGTGGGAACGTGATTGGCTCGCTTCGTTATTTCTTGATGTATCTGTTGGTTGTTCTATTATTGCGATTTATTTGTTTATGGCTTGAGTTTACCCGGGACAAAGCTTGTCCATACATATCGTTACAATTTCAGTGTACTGACGTCCCTTTTGTCGGGGATGCAACATTTGTTTTATGATTGTAGGTGGACCCGTAGCAGGTACTTCAGCTCAGCGGCAATAGCACTCTTTCATCTTCCACTGGCCGTTTTGGTGAGCCCCTTTCCTCTCGGGGCCCTGCGTGGCTCATGCCACTTCTATTTCAGATTTTTATTTTGATTTTGTATAAGGTATAGTTGGAGCCTTGTTACCGGCAGGTATTGTATCATCCTTTTGTATTTTTGAGGCTCCGAAGACAGTAAACTGTGGGATTATGGTCTTATGTAAATATATGTCGGGCCTGTTAATTGTAAACTCGTAAGAAACTAAGCGTGTTGTTATGTTTGTTAAAAAGTGTGATTTCTATTATAAATAGGTTTATTCTTTGGTTTTTAAGTAATGAGCAATACATGGGCAATGCGTGGGTTAGAAAGGCACCCAGGTCTGGTTGACTGGGACTTCCCGATCAGGCGCCGGTCATGCCCCTCGATTTGGGGCGTGACACGGACCAACTTGGATTTGAATCATTTTGAGGCCAACGGACCTTAATCGGGATGTTCTCAGTTAAGAACACCTAGATTAAAGTCCATTAGACCTCAATCTCCGATTGAATTTTGCTGGAAACCTGATTCTTGGATTTTTAGGGTTCATACGAGCATTGTGGTGTTCGAACGTTTACAGATAGATTTGAACCGAACCAAGGGTCATTTAGGCATGAGAGAGGTCAGAAGGTGCTAGGGTGTGAGTTTGGGACTGATCTAATGAACTAGCGTTCCTGACCAGCAGTTCAGGGTGATTCGGAGCAAAATAAATATAGATTTGGAGAGGGGGAGTCAAGGTGGTTCAGGGATGTGATTTACGGCCATCAAAGCTCATTCCCCCGGGTTTTCAGGCGAAGGGAAATGATGGTGGCTAGGGTTTCGAAGGAGGTAGCATTTGTCTCTGAGTTGGAAATGAGACAGGTGGGTTTAGGGGTATTGGGGGGGGTTGATATATTAAAATTAATGATTAATCGTGGACCGTTGGATGGAGTAACATCAACGGTTCAGATTAATTAATGGGGGGGGGGGAACGGGATCGGTTGGTTTAATTGGGGATGTACCGGATGGGGTTCATTTTGGGCATGGGTTGGGTGTATTTTTATTTGGAATTATCAAAATAAATTAGCCCAACAATTTCCTTCTTATATTCTCTTTTCCTCCTAAATTATTTTCCTAAATTAAAACCTAGAATCCTTGATTAAATTATAAAATCAAATTAACTTAAATATACTAATTAACTCTAAATATTAGTTATTGCAAATAATTAAGTACCAAAACCACCTAATTAAACACAAAAATGCGAAATACGTGTGATTTTTATTTTTAATTTTTTGTGAAATAATTAACTACTTATCCCAAAACTTATCAAATTAAATCATAAATACAATTACAACATATTTTTTTGTATTTCTTTATTAATAAACATGCACACACAAATGCAAACAGCTAAAAAATATCATGAAAATTCACAAAATTGCACACAATAAAAAAAATAATTTTTATTTTGATTTTGTGGGAGTAATTCATGTGAGACAAAAATCACGTGCTCACACGCCAGACCTCCAAAATCACTTCCGATCACACTCTCAAGTCACAAATCATCCCCCGAAGCTAACCGAATCATCGGAATCCATATCTGAGCATTCTAACATATAAGTCAATATCTTGTTGACTTTTCCAAAACAAGCCTCCCGTAAAGAGACTAAGTATCTCATTTCCTTCCAAAAATCAACCCAGTTCAACTTGTTAACACAAGACACTAATAGTGAAGCATAGCGAAGCAGGAATGGGGGAAACGAAGCGGTTCTCATGAGACGACGGGTCGGATCGTCACATCCAATTTATTTTTGACACATTCATTAAGAAAATATAAAATCTTATATAAAAATACCTAGTATGACTAAATTATTCTTAATTTAATATTTAATGTGAGGATTAAGAAAACTTTTTAGAGATATGTACATAAGGGTAATTTTGTAAAAAGAAATTAATTTTTTTATTGATTTTATAAATGAATACTCATTTTGAACCAAAACAATTAAATAAATTGGTCATTTATTAAGGATCGAAAAAAGTACGATACAAAGGCGTACTGTATGTGCTAAATTTTATTGCATAATCAAGACATATTGAGATCTTTGAGAAATTCATGCAAAATAGTCTAAAGCTCAAAGTTCCAACATGAACTTAGAAGAGTTGTTCGTTGAGAAACAAAAGAACAGAGATATTGAAACTCTTGCAATCCAGCACACGAGACAAGAGTGATAGTATTTGTGGCAGAAGAAGAGGCAGTAGATTAGTCTAACGATATAAGAAGGGGAAGATTTGTGACGACCCAAAGGGTCATCACTTGTTTTATTAATCATTTCGAGCTTTTGAGGTCTTGAAAATCTCATTTATAGTTGCCTCGATTTGCATGCACAGTTCGGGCGCGAAGCTGGAAAATTTTTATGTTGAAATATGTGAAATATGTGAAAAATTTGAAGAATTTTGATATTAATATTGATATGGTTGACTTTGGTCAACATTTTTGATAAACGGACCCGGACCCGTGATTTGACGGTCTCAGAAAATCCGTAGAAAAATATGGAACTTGGGCATATGTCCGGAATTGAAATCCGAGGTCTAGAACCCCGGTAAAAGAATTTTTCTGTTAAATTATTTTTTGAAAATGTTTAAGGAAAATGAAACTGAATTTTGATTAAAAAGTACTGGTATCGGGCTCGTATTTTGGTTCCGACGCCCGGTACAGGTCATATATATTGGTTAAGCGCTTCCTGTAAAGTTTGGTTGAAAACGGACGTCGTTTGACGTGTTTCGGCCTTAAATTGAAAATTTTGGAAATTATGAAATTTGAAAGAATTCTTGAGTTTTAAGGCTTAATTCATTGATTTTGATGTTATTTTAGCGATTTGATCGCGCGAGCAAGTTCGTATGATGTTTTTGAGTTAGTGTGCATATTTGGTTTGGAGCCCCGTGTAACGACCCGACCGGTAATTACGCCCCAATCCCTAATTTAACTGTTCCCCTAAGTTCATTTCTGCTATTGTGGGTTGCCGGGAGAGTCGGTTCCGAAAATTTGAGCATTTTGGGACACTTAGTCCCTAAATAAGAGCTTTGAAACTAGAAAACGGTCCGTAGCCGGAACAGTATTAAGACGATCTCGGAACGGAAATCCGATGGTTCCATTAGCTCCGTTAGGTGATTTCGGGGTTGGGAGCACGTTCGGAATGTATTTTGGAGGTCCGTAGCTCAATTAGGCTTGAAATGCCGAAGATTGAAATTTTGGCGAATCCGAACGATAGGTGAGATTTTGATCCGGGGTCGAAATGGAATTCCGACAATTTCTGTAGCTTCGTTATGTGATTTTGGATATGTCCGCAAATTTTCAGGTCATTCGGACGTCGTTTGGTCGGGTTTTAGATCGAATGTGCGATTCGGAAAGTTTTAAGAAATTTAGGCTTGAATTCGATGTGAATTATGGGTTTTGATGTTGTTAGACGTGTTTTGATGATTTGAATAAGTTCGTATCATGTTTTGGAATAGGTTGGTGGTTTTCGTTGGGATCCCGGGGGTCTCGGGATGAATCCGGGGGTCCAATCGGGCTATTTCATGCATTTTGGAAATGCTGTTAACTGCTGGTGTGTGCTGCAGACGAATGCTCTATGCGATCGCAATGGGCTAATGCGATCGCATAGAAGGTTTTGGAGAGGCCAAGAATTTGTTCTATGCGATCGCGGGAATGGATATGCGATCGCATAGTTCTGGGAAGTTGTGCTCTGCGATCGCGTACAGTCCTATGCGATCGCATAGTGTATAGAGAAGAGGGGTCCCAGGTCCAGCTTTTGTCCTATGCGATCGCGGAGCAGGGTATGCGGTCACATAGGTATATTTTGGTGAGCATTGCGATCGCATTAAGGGCTATGCGATCGCATAGAGTAGTTTGGCGAGGGTCAAAATTTGTTCTATGCGATCGCAACGGGGATCATGCGATCGCATAGAGTAAAAATGTCTGGCAGTGACTTAAGTCCAGAAACATTTCAGCCGCGACCCTCATTCGCAAAAACGCCATTTTTGAGCTCCAAGAGAGGATTTTGAAGGGGAAATGTTGGGAAATCATCGGGAAATCATCGGGGGTAAGTTTCTTGACCTTAATTCGTTGGTTTATCATGAAATCCGTGATTATTTCACTGAAATTGGAAGATTAAAGGTGGGTTTGAGCCCTAGGCCTAAATGTTAGAAAATCTCCGATTTGAGTGGGCAAATGGAGTCCGATTTTGGTAAATTTTATATGCCTAGACTCGTATTGAGATAAGGAACCCGAAAATATAATTTTCGTGATTTTTCGATAAGCGTACCGAAAGTCGGGTTTTGGCAACTTGTGGGTTTTGGTGAATTTTGAGTTAATTTGATTGGGTAATGCCCAATTGGCCTATTTTGATGTGATTCTATTGATTTTTATCAGATTCTACACTTGTGGAGGCCGACATTCGTGGCAAGAGAGTTGTTTCATAGCGGTTTTGTACCGGAGTCGAGGTAAGTGGCTTGTCTAACCTCGTGTGGGGAAATTTTTACCCCTAGGATATTATGTGATAGTTTAAATGCCTTGTACGCGAGGTGACGGGCGCGTACATGCGCTGGTTGTTGAACACGTACTTTATTTAAAATGTTCGACGAGCGATATTCCTGTCTTTGGCTGTTAATTTGATATTTTTACCCGGTAATGGTTAGAAGAGCATGATTAGATAGAATCTAACTGTCTAGTTGTTTAATTGACTTACTTGAGTTTTCTTGGTAAATCGCTGGCGTTGTTCATCGGCGAAGTTATCGTTAAGCATATTATACCTCCCTCTCTGCATTTCCTTTACTTGCTGTGTTTGTGGACTGCGGGTTCAATTCCCGGAGATCCCAGGGCTGTGGGTTCGATTCCCAGAGACCCGGAGTGATAATGATATGGACTACGGGTTCGATTCCCGAGATCCTGATATTATTGAAATGTGGACTACGGGTTCGATTCCCGAGATCCTGATATTATTGAAATGTGGACTACGGGTTCGATTCCCGAGATCCTGATATTATTGAAATGTGGACTACGGGTTCGATTCCCGAGATCCTGATATTATTGAAATGTGGACTACGGGTTCGATTCCCGAGATCCTGATATTATTGAAATGTGGACTACGGGTTCGATTCCCGAGATCCTGATATTATTGAAATGTGGACTACGGGTTCGATTCCCGAGATCCTGATATTATTGAAATGTGGACTACGGGTTCGATTCTCGAGATCCTGATATTATTGAAATGTGGACTACGGGTTCGATTCCCGAGATCCTGATATTATTGAAATGTGGACTACGGGTTCGATTCCCGAGATCCTGAGTTATTGGTAGGGACTGCGGGTTCGATTCCCGGAGATCCTGAGTTATTGAGATATTATTGAGACATGGGCTGCGGGTTCGATTCCCGGAGACCCAGGGGTACTGAGAATGGGACCGTGGGTTCAATTCCCACAGATCCTGGATTTGTTTATTTGAGTTGGTTATTTGTTATTAGCTTGATTGTAGACAGTTTCAGTAAACATCGTAATGTTGTTATTTTGGAAATTTTTGTTGTTATCTGTTAAACTGTTTATTTTGTTATCATCATATTATTATTGTTTCTCAGTAGGGCCCCGACCTTCCTCGTCACTACTCCATCGAGGTTAGGCTTGGCACTTACTGAGTACCGCCGTGGTGTACTCATGCTACTCTTCTGCACACTTTTGTTGTGCGGATCCAGGTACATCAGGACAGGCTCACACCAGGTGATTCAGCAGCGCTTTGGGAGACCTCGAGGTATGATCTGCTACGTCCGCGGATCTGGAGGCCTTCCTTCTATTCTAGTGCTAGTAGATGTCTTTCCTTCATTCTGTTGTTTTAGATACTCTTTACACATAGAGCCACAGCTGTATTTCTTTTAGTCTGTGTTACCGTGGGTTTCCGGGTCTTGGTGGTATTTTTATGCAGTGTGTTGACGAGTGTATGTGCCAAGCGGCACGGATTACATTCCTATTTATATCATTTTCCGCTATTTCTTGTTTAAAGTTCATAAACTTGTACATTCCGCAAAGTGTTAGGCTTACCTAGTCGTGGGAACTGGGTGCCGTCATGACATGTTCACGATTGGTGAACTAGGGTCGTGACAAGTTGGTATCGGAGCTCTAGGTTCATAGGAGTCACGGGACACAGACCGGTTACTTAGAGTCTCGCTGATCGATACGGAGACGTCTGTATTTATCTACGAGAGGCTATGTAACTGTTTAGGAAACTCTTCAATTCTTTGAATTCCTTATCGTGCGTCATTTATTCAGTTGAAGCCTATGTCATATGTTCTTTTGTATCCACTCGTGTATTGAAATTGCGCACTCGGTATCAAGTATGCACCGACGGTTCGTGACGCTGCAGAGAGATCTCAAGGGAGTCAAGAATTTACTCAACTATTGTTACCGCGTGTCGTCCATATCGATAATGCAAGAGAATTGAGAGATCTTCAATTGTGCACATGGGGGTGCACTAGGTTCTGGCATTCGGTTGATAGTACGGTCGTGACAAGGTTTACTTAACTGCCAAATCGTCACAACAATGGTAGAATCACAAGGTGGATGTAGATCTAAAAATAGTTGGTGGTAATAAAGATTATATGGTTCATATGAGATATCTATTTAGCGAAGGATTCAACCAGCAGAGATACTGGGGAAAATGAGTTTAACTGTCTTAAGAAGGACATGTACCAAACGAATGTCTTGGGCTTGTCTTATGATGAAGACGTATGAATGTTAAAAGCTAGTATCATGGATTAGCAAGATGTACCTTGAGGCTTCATGCCAAGTGAAAGGATTTCACTATCAACGATCAAATTATGGGTCATGTGTCATATCAGATTTGGCCTGCGATGTATTTAAGTACCATTCAAAAAGTTCTTTGAAACTTGCGGATGAGTAAGAGTTGAGACTCGTATGGTATAATGTTGGGACTTTAGATGTTCCTGTGTCCCTAATAAACTCTGCATTTTATTATCAGCAGGGAAATATTTGACAAAGGCTACATGGTGCTTCGTAGGCGTGTGAGAATCATAGTATGTTTTAAGATGTTGTTGGTAGAGAATGCTCGGTGCATGGAGCGAGAAGATGTTGGTTGTATTGGGATGAGGTCATACCCTATGATGTTAGGGTGCTAATAGAGCACATGTGGTTATATTCGTTGGATCAAGTCAATTGCAGCTGAATAATGGTAAATGACTCGAGAGAATGGTTCTAATGTGTTCGAGAGTCGTGTAATAGTGGCTTTGGGCTAAGTGGGGGAGTCCCACCGCTTAAGATTGGGTCGCATGGTTAATTACCGGTGTGAATTCTAGATACTAGCGTATTATTGTGATATTGCAGCCACGGGAAAGGACCATGTGTGGTAATTTGAGTATATGTACTGTTGAATGCATGTTATGGTTAGCCTTATCGGCTCATGTTCAGACTTAAGGGAAGATTCATGATTTATGCCTCGTATAGGTGCAGGCTTCGAGGGTAGTGATCCCTCTGGGTGCTTTATTGAGAGGGTATTCATATGCTATAAAATTCAATATAGTTGGTTGCATTCGGGGCCAAGCCAGAGCCGGGTGGCTCTCAATAGCGGTCCTAGTTAATTCAAGAGGTAAAGTGTGGTGCCTGATAATTCTGAGTCTATAAGTACAGTTGAGGCTCAAGCTTTTGAAGCAACTTATGAAGAAAGGCACAAAATGATCTATGATGTTTTGACTTGTGGTGTAGTATTTGAGAGACATGAAATGGTCGTCATTCTTAAGATAGCATGGCCTCATGATTTAAGGTCACTCGGGGTAAGTGCGGTTGGAATAAGTTAGGTATTGAAGGAAGATATTAACATTTCTAAGGCAATCAAGGATAACCTGGAAGGAAGTAGATTGATCAGCCATAGTTGAGTTGGCGTATTAGTGTCAATGATAGGTTCATGCAACGTGATCGAATTATGCATGTGATTTGTGGCGGTGCATTTGAGACTTGTCGGCCGCAGTGATTGATGTTATTCTGAAGTATTCTTTTGTTAAGGGCTTGTTATGAGTAGGCGGATCTCGGGAAGGGTTATGGTGGCTTGGACCACTACTTATGGATTGGCATATTCGATGGTTATGAGAATTCGCCGTATGTTGTTATAGTTCTCCTGCAGTGAGCTTAATGGAAAGTCTTATGTGATAAAGTATTAGCCTATCGTCAGTTCTAGAGCTATGATGGAAATTGTGCCTATCGTATATCGGCACGTGGGGGGGTGCAGTGAGTAGTATGAAAAATTTGAAGTAAGGACCAAGGTCACAATTTGGTCAATGAATGTGATATAAAGAGCTCGGATGAGCAGGGAAAGAGTGTCACTGTTTTGAGTAAGATGGGTATTAACATCAGTATCATTTGAGATCGGTGTTCTATGAGAAAGGCTTTGCATCCCGGTTAGGGACTCCTGATTGCTTTTCAGTGTTAGTGCAGCCGGTGGGCTGAATGTGCAGGTCCGTTTAATTATTCGGAAGATGGCGGGAGCTTGACCCACAAGAAGATTGTATAGGTGTGACTTGTAGTCACTTGATTGGTTAGAAATTTAAACCAAGTATGAGGATTTTGGTGATATCATCCATTTGAGAACTTATGCCCGGAGGGCACTCTGCTTAGTGGGTTATAGACCTGTGAAATATTATTGACTTAGCTTGGCACGACCAGGATAGACTTAAGGTCGGCGGATAGATTTGAATGTGGAAGTGAGCCTTGCGTCAGGCCAGTTATGTTTCTTCTAGCAATGCGCCCTTTATGGAGGGATAGTCGCGGTCTTATTTCGCGGTTAGTTAATTCAAGTAAAGATATATTGCGCCGTATGAGTGTGCGACGGCTTGGTAAGTTCCTTATGTGTTGAGGTTCCGCTTAGCGGTGATGTTATATGAGCATGATGGCTCTTGAGGCTCATATCATATGTCGCACCTCAGTTGTGCTTGAGTTCATAGCCTATAGCGCTATATGTTTTCATTGAGTCCGATATCATGCACCTTAGTGTGCTTATGATCGATATTCAGTATTTTGATGTGATGAGCTATTCAGCTCGACATATGACTCTTTGTGTGAGTCTATATTGTTGGGATCGGGTGGCACGCCGCCATGGTTATATTGTTGGGATCGGGTTGCACGCCGCAACAATGTGATGTTTATTTCAGTGTCCATAATTGCTCTTATGTGTTCTGTTTCCTATTTTTCCGAGGAAGTCCATGTTAGTGTGAGAGTTGAATAGTTCTCTCTAGTGTTCGCCTTCCTATCACATACGAATTAGTGGATTACTAACACATTGTGTCATCTTGTGGGACTTTCGATTATGTCTGATGTGGCTTATCGCCTGAGCAGTTCGTACTGGGTGAGATGAGATTATGTGATTTGGGGTCGGTGCAAACTGATTATATGAAGTATATTATAGAGGAAATAATCATCCTCTGGTTTAGGACAAGGTAATGAATCCTGTCAGGAGTATAGACCCAAAAAATTGTTGGTTCAGTAGTTGGTTATGGATATCGGCACATTTCTTCTGTAGTGTCAGTATTGTAAAAGTTAGAACGGGGCCTATGTAGATCATGAGGTGCAATGGGAGCATCTGATTCGTTGAATTTTGACTAATTTGGTCATAAAATATTATTGTGGTCCTATGGATTTTGTGTTGTAAGGTAAGAATTCAGCAAGGTTATGCAGTCATGTTTGAGGACGGCGTTTGAGGAATATTGAGTGATCTCTTGATGAAAACAAGCCTGACATAGAATTCCGGATGTTGGAATTAGGCTCTAAGACTTAATTGTTTGAACAAGAGGGAATATCTTCAGATTATATCAGGCTAATGTGCTCAGCTGAGTCCTAGATTTATTGGCCCTTTTGAGATTTTGAGGCATGTTGGGGAGGTTGCTTATGAGTTGGCCTTACCTCCAGCCTAGCCGGAGTCCATCCCGTATTTCATGTCTCTATGCTCCGGAGTTACCATGGTGACCCGTCGCATGTGTTGGATTTCACTTCTGTTCAGCTAGACAAGGATTTGTCTTATGTTGAGGAAACCAGTAACCATTCTAGACAGGCAAGTCAGAAAGCTAAGGTCAAAGAACATCGCTTCGGTAAAAGTTCAGTGGCGGGGCCAGCCGGTCGAGGAGGCGACTTGGGAGACCGAGCAGGATATGCGCAGCCAGTACCAGTACCCTCATCTTTTCACTACTCCAGGTATGTTTTCTATGCTCGTTCGAGGACGAACGAATCTTTAAGTGTGGGAAGATGTAACGACCCGACCGGTCGTTTTAGAAAATTACGCCCCAATCCCTAATTTAACTGTTCCCCTAAGTTCATTTCTGCTATTGTGGGTTGCCGGGAGAGTCGGTTCCGAAAATTTGAGCATTTTGGGACACTTAGTCCCTAAATAAGAGCTTTGAAACTAGAAAAACGGTCCGTAGCCGGAACAGTGTTAAGACAATCTCGGAACGGAAATCCGATGGTTCCATTATCTCCGTTAGGTGATTTCGGGGTTAGGAGCGCGTTCGGAATGTATTTTGGAGGTCCGTAGCTCAATTAGGCTTGAAATGCCGAAGATTGAAATTTTGGCGAATCCGAACGATAGGTGAGATTTTGATCCGGGGTCGGAATGGAATTCCGACAATTTCTGTAGCTTCGTTATGTGATTTTGGATATGTCCGCAAATTTTCAGGTCATTCGGACGTCGTTTGGTCGGGTTTTAGATTGAATGTGCGATTCGGAAAGTTTTAAGAAATTTAGGCTTGAATTCGATGTGAATTATGGGTTTTGATGTTGTTAGACGTGTTTTGATGATTTGAATAAGTTCGTACCATGTTTTGGAATAGGTTGGTGGTTTTCGTTGGGATCCCGGGGGTCTCGGGATGAATCCGGGGGTCCAATCGGGCTATTTCATGCATTTTGGAAATGTTGTTAACTGCTGGTGTGTGCTGCAGACGAATGCTCTATGCGATCGCAATGGGCTAATGCGATCGCATAGAAGGTTTTGGAGAGGCCAAGAATTTGTTCTATGCGATCGCGGGAATGGATATGCGATCGCATAGTTCTGGAAAGTTGTTCTATGCGATCGCGTACAGTCCTATGCGATCGCATAGTGTATAGAGAAGAGGGATCCCAGGTCCAACTTTTGTTCTATGCGATCGCGGAGCAGGGCATGCGATCGCATAGTTATATTTCGGTAAGCATTGCGATCGCATTGAGGTCTATGCGATCGCATAGAGTAGTTTGGCGAGGGTCAAAATTTGTTCTATGCGATCGCAACAGGGATCATGCGATCGCATAGAGTAAAAATGTCTGGCAGTGACTTAAGTCCAGAAACATTTCAGCCGCGACCCTCATTCGCAAAAACGCCATTTTTGAGCTCCAAGAGAGGATTTTGAAGGGGAAACGTTGGGAAATCATCGGGAAATCATCGGGGGTAAGTTTCTTGACCTTAATTCGTTGGTTTATCATGAAATACGTGATTATTTCACTGAAATTGGAAGATTAAAGGTGGGTTTGAGCCCTAGGCCTAAATGTTAGAAAATCTCCGATTTGAGTGGGCAAATGGAGTCCGATTTTGGTAAATTTTATATGCCTAGACTCGTATTGAGATAAGGAACCCGAAAATATAATTTTCGTGATTTTTCGATAAGCGTACCGAAAGTCGGGTTTTGGCAACTTGTGGGTTTTGGTGAATTTTGAGTTAATTTGATTGGGTAATGCCCAATTGGCCTATTTTGATGTGATTCTATTGATTTTTATCGGATTCTACACTTGTGGAGGCCGACATTCGTGGCAAGAGAGTTGTTTCATAGCGGTTTTGTACCGGAGTCGAGGTAAGTGGCTTGTCTAACCTCGTGTGGGGGAAATTTTTACCCCTAGGATATTATGTGATAGTTTAAATGCCTTGTACGCGAGGTGACGGGCGCGTACATGCGCTGGTTGTTGAACACGTACTTTATTTAAAATGTTCGACGAGCGATATTCCTGTCTTTGGCTGTTAATTTGATATATTTACCCGGTAATGGTTAGAAGAGCATGATTAGATAGAATCTAACTGTCTAGTTGTTTAATTGACTTACTTGAGTTTTCTTGGTAAATCGCTGGCGCTGTTCATCGGCGAAGTTATCGTTAAGCATATTATACCTCCCTTTGTGCATTTCCTTTACTTGCTGTGTTTGTGGACTGCGGGTTCAATTCCCGGAGATCCCAGGGCTGTGGGTTCGATTCCCAGAGACCCGGAGTGATAATGATATGGACTACGGGTTCGATTCCCGAGATCCTGATATTATTGAAATGTGGACTACGGGTTCGATTCCCGAGATCCTGATATTATTGAAATGTGGACTACGGGTTCGATTCCCGAGATCCTGATATTATTGAAATGTGGACTACGGGTTCGATTCCCGAGATCCTGATATTATTGAAATGTGGACTACGGGTTCGATTCCCGAGATCCTGATATTATTGAAATGTGGACTACGGGTTCGATTCCCGAGATCCCGATATTATTGAAATGTGGACTACGGGTTCGATTCCCGAGATCCTGATATTATTGAAATGTGGACTACGGGTTCGATTCCCGAGATCCTGACTTATTGGTAGGGACTGCGGGTTCGATTCCCGGAGATCCCGAGTTATTGAGATATTATTGAGACATGGGCTGCGGGTTCGATTCCCGGAGACCCAGAGGTACTGAGAATGGGACTGTGGGTTCAATTCCCACAGATCCTGGATTTGTTTATTTGAGTTGGTTATTTGTTATTAGCTTGATTGTAGACATTTTCAGTAAACATCGTAATGTTGTTATTTTGGAAATTTTTGTTGTTATCTGTTAAACTGTTTATTTTGTTATCATCATATTATTATTGTTTCTCAGTAGGGCCCTGACCTTCCTCGTCACTACTCCATCGAGGTTAGGCTTGGCACTTACCGAGTACCGCCGTGGTGTACTCACGCTACTCTTCTGCACACTTTTGTTGTGGAGATCCAGGTACATCAGGACAGGCTCATATCAGGTGATTCAGCAGCGCTTGGGGAGACCTCGAGGTATGATCTGCTACGTCCGCGGATCCGGAGGCCTTCCTTCTATTCTAATAGTTCTAGTAGATGTTTTCCTTCATTTTGTTGTTTTAGATACTCTTTACACATAGAGCCACAGTTGTATTTCTTTTAGTCCGTGTTACCGTGGGATTCCGGGTCTTGGTGGTATTTTTATGCAGTGTGTTGACGAGTGTATGTGCCAAGCGGCACGGATTACATTCCTATTTATATCATTTTCCGCTATTTCTTGTTTAAAGTTCATAAACTTGTACATTCCGCAAAGTGTTAGGCTTACCTAGTCGTGGGACTGGGTGCCGTCATGACATGCTCACGATTGGTGAACTAGGGTCGTGACACCCCGAGGGCTCGGGAGTGTTTCGGAGGTAGTTCGGGGTGTTTTTGGACTTAGGAAACTGACAGATTTTCTGCAATTTTTACACAGACACTTTACTCTATGCGATCGCGGCCTTGTACACGCGATCACACTGCCTTGTCAAATTACTCAACGCGATCACAGCCGTCTGCACGCGATCGCGTAGCTTCCTGTTCTTCTTCAACACGATCGCATTCGTCTGCACGCAATCGCGTAGCTTTCTGTTCTCCTTCAACGCGATCACGACCCTGTTCACGCGATCGCGTAGTACAAACAAGCCACCCCAGTGAAATTCTTCTACGCGATCGCAGCACTGAACACGCGATCGCGTAGTGTTTAACGTTTGCCTTTCGCGATCGCGACCCTGTTCACGCGATCGCGTAGAACAAAATCGTTGCCCAGTGAATTTAATCCCAAAACAGAACAGAAAAGGGATAAAAATCCCATTTATGTTCAACTCTCTTCTCCACAACTCCTTGGGCGATTTTTGAGCGATTCTTCATCAAACTTCTTGGGTAAGTGATTCTTAACTCTTTTTCTTCATTTTCCATCAATATTATTTGAATTCCTAAGCCTAAATAGGTGTAAATGGGTAGAAAAATTGAGAACTGAGTATAGTAAGGGTTTTCAAAGAATTTGCGATCTAGACCTCGTTTTGGAGTCGAACTTAAGAACAAATTGTATATTTGAACTCATGGATGATTGGGTGAACTTATTTTGGTTCGAAACTTGAGTTTCAATTATGTGGGCCCGGGTTGATTTTTACTATTCCGGGCAGAATATTGTAAAAATCATATTTTGCTATATGAACTAGTTTGTTAAGTAGAATTGACGATATTAAATCAATTGTGTATAGATACGATTGGATTGAAGCCAAATTCGAAAGGAAAAGGCATTGCTAAGGATTGAATCGTTCGTAAACTAGCGAGGTAAGTGTTTGTTCTATCCTAGCTTGAAGGAATAGGAATTTAGTTATGTATGAATTGTTGATGCCGAGATTATTGGTTAAAAGCCGGTAATTTATATATATTAATGAATTGGGATCGTGTGGCACGCCGACCACTTATATATTTATGAATTGGGATCGTGTGGCGCGCCGACCACTTATATATTTATGAATTGGGATCGTGTGGCACGCCGACCACTTATATATTAATGAAATGCGATCGTGTGGCACGCCGACCACGAAGTAATTTAAATCTTGGCATTGGCCATAGTTGCCGGTAGCCTATTGATATATTTGGGAGCGGGTGATACGCCTACCACAAGGTATAATTTATTGATATATTTGGGAGCGGGTGGTACGCCTACCACAAGATATGAAGAGCCTATTGATATATTTGGGAGCGGGTGGTACGCCTACCACAAGATATGAAAAGCCTATTGATACATTTGGGAGCGGGTGGTACGCCTACCACAAGATATGAAATGAAAAAAAAATGAGTTGAGACATGAAAGTAAGATTTGTTCTGTTGACTAGATTACTCTGGATATTATGAGTTATTGACTATTATTTCAGAACAGATTCTTTCCTTATAAACGTTCGATAACGTTTTTTGCTGTTGTATATGTATATATATTTCAACTGTACAGGTTTATGTGGGTGACTGGCCTTAGTCTCGTCACTGCTTCGCCGGGATAGGCCAGGCACTTACCAGCACATGGGGTTGGTTGTGCTGATACTACACTCTGCGCTCTTTTTGCGCAGATACAGGTTACGGACAGCAGCGGCGGCAGTAGCACGACTGTGGATATTCCGACTACTGAGACTACGAGGTAGCCTTGCAGGAGTCCGCAGGACCCGTTGTTATTTCATTCTGTTATCTCATGTATTCGAGATAAACATCTTATATTTCTTTCAAACGATTGTGTGTATTATTCTTAGAAGTTCATGAGTATTGTGACACCAGTCTTGGGTAGTGTATCATGTTTGGGTTTCTGTATCATATTTGATAAAATTGACTAAGCCTTCCGCTAAGTTTAATTATTCTGCTGTAATTATATGTTTTTAATTTAAAGTCTTAAGAAGAGTTTGGTAACTAATGAAAAATATAAGTAATAGTTGGCTTGCCTAGCTTCCACTAGTAGGCGCCATCATGACTCCCGATGGTGGGAAATCCGGGTCGTGACAAGATTATTGAACAAATTAATTATGAAAGTATGTTGAAACAATATAAAAATGACAAAAATCATACTTCGCAATAAAAAGTCTAATTAGAGGACCAACTCTTTGTGAATTGTTCAATGCATCAAGGCCTAATGTTTTTTTGGTAATAATGTAAAATTACTATTAACATCAAAATAATTACACTTATAGGACAACTTTTTATCATACCACCGATTACGGTTCCCAACTTCACAATCTAATTACACAATATATTTGTATAAAATTCCTACGACTATGAGCCTTCTTAGATAACCTTATATGTTTTACTCTCTCTGTCATTTCCCTCTTAATTTGTTCTACTACCTCTACTCTATGTATTCTAGGCCTAATGTTGACAGACATGATTGTTATAGTTATTAAAATCAATTGGTTGTCTATGTATTCACCAATTCTTGAAATTATACATGTAAGTAACCTTTATTTCCAACCAAATTATACATGTAAGTAACCTTTATTTCCAAGCAAGAGGTTGTGAGTTTTAGTCTTCCCAAAAGTAAGGTGGGAAGTTCTTGGAGGGAAAGATGCCGAGTGTCTATTTGAAAATAATGTCTCTACCCCAGGGTAGGGGTAAGGTCTGCATATACACTATCCTCTTCAGACTCACTAAATGAAATTATATTAGGTTGTTGTTATTGTTGTTGTTATATACATATAAGATAACGGAGTTCTTTTTTTTTTTCTTTCGTCAAGTTTGTTATATCTGTCATCATATATTCTTTTGCAGTTTGCTAGTCTGAGGTACAATCGTGATAATTTCATGTCACCACCAACAAACAAGTTGTCTATATAGCAAGTGATATCATGCAACAAAATAATATTATAACTTATATGGTCTAATGATCAACGAAATTGGCGACAAGCTTGAAGGTAAGGGTTAATATTAGATGACGTACATGTGCGATGCATATGCCTAATTTTTTTTTTTTATTTTCTTCCTTTTAATATTTTCTGGTCTATTGCTAATTGCAAACTTTTTTCATCTTTAATCAAAGAAAAATAATATAAGTATTTGTGTAATAACGTATAAAACCATATTTACTTGTATTAATTTTTAAATCTTTATGTGTAATTTAATTTTTTGAAAATCGTATTAATATACCAATTACGTTGTAATACTTGTTGAACCCAAATACTTTATTATATAAAGATTATATAATACTTCAAGTGCAATGTAGAGTATTTCTACATATTCTTATTTTAAAGAAAAAGAGTTTTGCATCACCTAACTTAAAATTATTATGAAAAATGATTGAAAAGTTAATTGAAAAATAAGTTGTGATGTATTTTCCCATTGTTTAAATTTTGAATATATATAAGTTTACTCTTTTAGTATTTTCAATTCTATTAATGCATTATTTTTTCATTTTGTATTAATCAAAATGAATAATGAAACATATTCATTTTATCTCCAAATAGTTGACAAATTTTTTTATTCTTTGAAATAATAACTGTAATTCTTAACTATTCAGAATTTATTAACCAAAAAATTTGTATTTTATTCTAGTTTAATCACATCTGAATAATTTATTAAAATTTTTCAATCACTCTAAATACTGGTCAAATTGACCTTAAATTAAAGCTTTACAATATTTTTCTAGTTTTATTAGTTATGATTGAGATACTCTAGGGTGTAATACAATTTCTTTACCATAATTATATGTTTGAAATTTTGAAAAATATTTAATTTTGTATTTATGTATTTTGAAATTTATATATATGTTGAATTATTTATTGAACTGTGACGACCCAAAGGATCATCACCTGTTTCCTCATCTGTTCCGCGCTTCCGTGGCCTTGAAAACCTTATTTTATATTGACTCAATTTACGTGCATAGACCGGGCACGTATCCGGAAAATATTTGTGTTAGAATATGTGAATTATATAGAAAATTTGAAGAATTTTGATATTAATATTGATATAGTTGACTTCGGTCAACATTTTTGGTAAACGGACACGGACCCGGGATGAGAGTATCCCAGAAGGTTTGTAAGAAAATATGGGACTCGGGCATGCGTCCGGAGTCGAATTCCGAGGCCTAGAGCCCAAGATATAAATTTTTTTGTTAAATTATTTTTCTGAAATTATTAAGGAAAATGGAAAGAAAAATTGATTAAAGACCATGGTATCGGGCTCGTATTTTGGTTCCGACGCCCGGTACAAGTCTTATATATTATTTAAGTACTTCCTGCAACGTTTGACGGAAATTGAACTCCGTTTGACGTATTATGAACCATGAGTTCCAAATTTGAAAGTTTATGAAGTTTAAAAGAAAAAATCATGAATTTGAGCCTTAATTATATGAAAACGATATTATATTGGCGATTTGATCGTGCGCGCAAGTTCGTGGTATGTTTTTGAGGTTGTGTGCATGTTTCTTTTTGAGCCCGAGGGCTCGGGTTAAGATTTGATAGGCCGCTAGAGCAAATTTTGAAAAATAACACACTTGGTATTTTCCCTCAGCTGATATCTTTGCAATTGCGAAGAATTACTCGCAATTGTGAGATGTCCAAAAAACTGCCTTTATTCACAAATGCGAACAAAGCTTCACAAATGAGAAGTGACCCAGAATTGGCCTGGTTCGCAAATGCGAAGTAGCTCAGAAAAGCCCCAGGATCGCAAATGCGAACGAAACTTCGCAAATGCGAAGTAGCTAGAATTGGCCTATGTTCGCAAATGCGAACAATTTCCTCGCAAATGTGAATTCCGCAGCCAGGACCTGTTATGTTTACAATTGCAAATATATGTTTGCAATTGCAAACATATGTTCGCAATTTCCATATCCGCAGCTGTGCAATTTTATACTTAAAACGATTTTAAACCCCTTTTTCACCATTCTTTCAAAACTCAAAACCCCATAGTCGATTTTTCAATAGCAATATTACTCCAAATCACTTGTAAATTGATTTCCACTGAACTCTTTCATTTCCTAACATCATTAAACATGTTTTCCATGAGAAATCAAAGGTTTTTATGGTTGAAATTGTTGTTTTTGGGTAGAATCTAGGTTTTTCATAAATTGGGGAATTGGACCTCGATTTGAGGTCCGATTTTAAAACACATCATATAATTGAACTCGTGAGAGAATGGGTAACCCGATTTTGGTCCGAACCCCGAGTTTCGAGCACGTGGGACCGGGGGCATTTTGGAAAATTTTGGGTAAAGCTTTGAGAAAACCATTTTTATGCATCCAAACCAATTTATATATTATTTATTAAAGTAATTGAACCAATTGTGATTAGATTCGAGCGAGTTGAAGGTTGAATTTCAAGGTAAATCGATAGTTGAAGGTTAATTGGACTTCAAGGTTTTGAGGTAAGTGTTTGATCTATCCTAGCTTGAGGGAATATGATTGAGTGCAATAATTTGCTAATTGCTATGTGATCAAGTGCGGTGTATAGGCGTGGTGACGAGCATCTATACACCGGAGTCTAGCATGATCGTGAGTCATTTGTTGATACATGTTGTGAGCTAATGTGGAATATTGCTAAGTCATATTCTTGAACCCTTGCCGGGTTGTGAAGGTTGATTATTGTTTCCCTTGCCGAGACTTTGTTGTGTTGATGATATTGTTCCCTTGCCGGGATATTGTTATGATTATTGTTTCCCTTGCCAAGACTGTACATATTACTTGTTTCATTCTTTTTCCCGTTGACTGTGATTGTTATTTGGGTGAGGAAGAGTGATAATGCACGAAGGGTGATGTCGTGCCATTTTTACTTATGTTCACACGAAGGATCATTACGGTCCTTGTTTTACAGTTTACGCATGAAGGAACATTCCGTTCTGTTGTTACTTAATTTATGCACGAAGGATCATGTTGTTCCATGTTTATTATTTATGCACGAAGGAACATTCTGTGCCGTTGTTGCTTAAACCATGCACGAAGGATCATGCCGTGCCATGAATGTGAGGATGAGAGTAAAATCACGAAGGGTGATGCCGTGCACTTTTATCTGCTTAATTGGTGAGGATGAGAGTTAAAGCACGAAGGGTGATGCCGTGCAACCATTTCAAATTCTTGTTGTGCTAATTATTTTGGCTACACTCCGTTTTTACCTTACTGGTTTAATTATGTTTTCTGATTTTGCTCCCCCAGCATGTTGCCTCCTTTGTTAATTGTGTTACTCAATATCTTTGTTATTCTGTGGTACGTACATATATAAAACTGCACAGGTTTATGTGAGTGTCTTCTCCTAGACTTGTCACTAATTCACCACGATAGGCCCGACACTTACCAGCACATGGGGTTGGATTGTGCCGATACTACACTTCTGTGCTTTTTTGCACAGGTCCATATTTTGAGCAGGAGTAGTAGCAGTCGTACACTAGCGAGATTACCGTACTTTCGAGACTGAGGTAGCTTGCAGGCGTCCGTATGCCCGGCGTCTCATTTATTTGCTTTTATTATTATTGTGGTCTCATTGTTCCGAGATAGATGATTATTATTTATTTCTTTCAGACTAATATGTGTAGTTATTCCTTTGTAGTTCGTGAGTTTGTGACTCCACATATTAGGTAGAGGATTTATGTCAGTTACTTTACAATATTATTCATCTTTTATTCGAAAGACTTCCGCATTTAAAGATATGAGTATTTATTCTTGCTATTAATTATGAGAACAAAAATGGTTGTATAAACAGGAAGATGGTGAGTGAAATGGCTTGCCTAGCTACCACGAGTAGGCGCCATCACGATCCCTATGGTAGGGGAATCTAGGTCGTGACAAGTTGGTATCAGAGCTCTAGGTTACATAGGTCTCACAACTCACGAACAAGCTTAGTAGAGTCCGAGGGGTAGGTACAGAGACGTTTGTACTTGTCTTCCAGAATCTATTGAGTTAGGAAAAGTCTCTCATTTGTTCCTTCTTTTCGTGCGATTTGTTCCTCAAATACTGATTGAAATTCTACTCTGTCCTTTCGCAGATGGTGAGGATACGCGCTTCTTCGTCCGCTGACCAGCAGCCTGAGCCCCAGGCAGCTCCCGTGAGGGGTAGGGGCCGAGGCCGTATCGTAGGCCATGGTAGGGGCAGAGCTCAGCCCCCGGCAGCTATTCCAGAGGTGGAGCCTCATATTGAGACTGGCGAGGAGGTTCCAATCCCAGCAGCTCCAGTGGGCCCAGCTCAGGTCCCAGGGGAAGTCTTATTTACCTCGGATCTTCAGGAGGCTCTGGTCAGAATAGCGGGTTTTATGGACAGTGTTGCCAGAGCAGGCTTATTACCAGTTGCACCAGCCACTTTTCAGGCTGGAGGAGTGGTCCAGACTCTTGTTGCACGTACTCCGAAGCCAGTAGCTCCTCAGGCTCAGGCACCAGTAGTTCAGCCAGCAGTGGCCACTCGGACAGGCACTACAGCTCAGGCCGGAGACGGGGCGGCCATGACTTCTGATGCTCTATGGAGACTTGATCGGTTCTCCATGCTTTTTACCACCACTTTCAGCGGTGCCCCATCAGAGGATCCCCAGGACTTCTTATTCAGTTGCTATGGGATTTTCAAGACTATGGGAATAGTGGAATCCAACGGGGTTGATTTTTTCATATTCAGGCTTATATGATCCGCCAAGACTTGATGGAGAGATTTCTGTTTGACTCGACTAGCAGGGTCCCCGGCTTTAACATGGGACCAGTTTGTGGAGTTATTTTTGGAAAAGTTTCTCCCTGTTACCCAGCGGGAGGCACTTCGGAGGTAGTTTGAACGCCTCCAGCAGGGTTTTATGACTGTTACCAAGTATGAGACGAGGTTTGTTGATCCGGCACGTCATGTGGTTGTGATACTCCCCACAGATCGGGAGAGGGTCCGCAGGTTTATAGATGGGCTAAATCAGCTGATGCGGCTTCAGATGGCTGTGGGAGTTGGGAGTGACGTTTCTTTTCAGGAGGCGGCTAATGCATCTCGTAGGGTTGAGATGGCTCTTGCTTGGGGAGGTGGTTATCCTTCAGAAAAGAGGCCTCGTCATTCCGGAAGATTTAGTAGTACTTCATCTGGAGACAGGGATTCATATGATAGGGGCCAGTCTTCCAGGCCTTTTCAGTTAGCTCTCCAGGCTTCGCAGGGTGGTTCAGGTGATCGTGGGTTTCGTGAGCAGTATTCAGACCAGCCTCCCATCGGTGCTCAACCTCTTGAGAGTGTTCGTGGGGGCCATTCAGGTCGTCAGGGTCAGTAGTCCCAGCAGCTAAAGTGTTGTTACGATTGTGGTGACCCAGGTCATCTCGTCAGGTGTTGCCCTTGAGCAGTGGGCAACACTCAGCAATGGGGTCCTCGCCCCATGATTCAGGCCCCAGCTGACCCACAGCTTGCCCAGCCAGCCAGGGGTGAGGGTAGAGATCGTAGAGGTGGAGGTCGAGACCATAGAGGCAGAGATCGCCCCGCCAGACGTAGATGTCATCCATTAGATGACCGTCCCAGAGACATAGCTCATAGGGGAGGTGTCGATCCGCGATTTTATGCTTTACCAGCTAGGGCAGAGGCAGAGGCATCACATGCTGTGATTACAGGTACCATTCTAGTTTGTGATAGAGGTGCTTCAGTATTATTTGACCCTGGGTCTACATATTCATATGTGTCTTCCTACTTTGCACCATGCCTGGCCGTGCCTAGCTATGCCTTGGACATTCCAGTCTATGTGTCTACACCAGTGGGTGACTCTATAGTAGTCAACCGGGTGCATCATTCGTGCGTGGTTATATTCGAGGGTCTTGAGACCCATGTCGATTTATTGCTATTGGATATAGTGGATTTCGATGTCATATTGGGGATGGATTGGTTGTCCCCGTATCATACTATCCAAGATTCTCATGCCAAGATAGTGACCTTGGCCTTGCTAGAATCAACCCGACTAGAGTGGAGAAGGACCCTAGGCCACTCCGCCCACAATGTTATTTCATATGTTAAGGCTCGACGCATGGTCGAGAAGGGGTCTCTAGCTTATTTGGCATATGTTCGTGATTCTAGTGCAGAGATTCCTTCTATTGATTCAGTTCCTATTGTACGGAATTTTCCTGAGGTCTTCCATTCAGACCTGCCGGGTATGCCACCCGACAGGGATATCGATTTCTGTATTGATTTGGAACCGAGCACTCAACACATCTCTATTCCACCATATCGCATGGCCCCGCCAGAGTTAAAGGAGTTAAAAGATCAATTGCAAGACCTTCTAGAAAAGGGCTTTATCAGGCCTAGTGTTTTTTCCCTGGGGTGCACCGGTGTTATTTGTGAAGAAAAAGGATAGCTCGATGCGGATGTGTATTGATTATTGGCAATTAAAAAAAGTGACGATAAAGAATAAGTATCCACGATCGAGAATTGATGATTTGTTTGACCAGCTCCAAGGAGCAAGGGTGTTCTCAAAAATTGACTTGAGGTCGGGCTACCATCAGCTGAAGATCAGGGTGGCTGACATTCCTAAGACAACCTTTCTCACTCGGTATGGGAACTATGAATTCTTGGTCATGTCTTTCGGGTTGACCAATGCTCCAACAACATTCGTGATAGACTTTATAGATGATATCCTGGTATACTCCCGCATCCAGGAAGAGCACGAGCAACACCTCAGAGTGGTTATTCAGACTTTGAAGGATAATCAGCTATATGCCAAGTTTTTAAAATGCAAAATTCTGGTTAAGTTCGGTTGCAATTTTGGGTCATATCGTGTCAGTAGAGGGTATTAAGGTGGACCCAAAGAAGATTGAGGCAATAAAGAAGATTGAGATTCGGAGTTTCTTAGGGTTAGCAGGCTACTATCGTTGATTTGTAGAGGGGTTCTCCTCTATTGCAGCCCCGATGACCAGGTTGACCCAGAAGGGTGCCCAGTTCAAGTGGTCAGATGAGTGTGAGGTGAGCATTCAAAAGCTCAAGACATCTTTGACTACGGCACCTGTGTTGATTTTATCCACGGGTTCAGGGCCTTACACAGTTTACTGTGATGCATCCCGTACTGGTCTTGGAGTGGTATTGATGTAGGGTGGCAAGGTTATTGCTTATGCTTCGAGACAGTTGAAAATCCATGAGAAGAATTATCCGGTTCATGACGTTGAGCTGGCAGCAGTTGTTCATGCCTTAAAATCTGGAGGCATTATCTGTATGGTGTGGCGTGTGAGGTATACACAGATCACAAAACTCTTCAGTATCTATTCAAGCAAAAAGAGTTAAATGTGCGACAAAGGAGATAGTTAGAGTTGCTGAAAGACTATGATGTTACTATCTTATATCACCCAGGTAAGGCCAATATGGTGGCCGATACGTTGAGTAGGAAGTCTGCCAACATGGGTAGTTTCGCTTATATTCCGGTCAGCCAGAGACCACTTGCCCTAGATGTCCAGGCCTTAGCCAATTTGTTCGTGAGATTAGACATCTCTAAGCCTAACAGGGTGTTAGCCTGCATAGTCTCTCGTTCTTCTCTATTAGAGCGTATCTGTGAGAGGCAGTTCGATGATCCTTATTTGCATGACCCAAGGCATATAGTATAGCGGGGAGGTGCCATGAAGGTAACTATAAATGATGACGGATTATTGAGATTGCATGGGCGAGTTTGTGTGCCCAATGTTGAGGGATTCGAGAGTTGATCTTAGCAGAGGCGCACAGTTCGCGATATTCTATTCACCTGGGCGCCGTGAAGATGTATCAGGACTTGTAGCAGCACTATTGGTGGCGTAGGATGAAGAAGGACATTGTTGCGTATGTCGCTCGGTGTCTAAACTGTCAGCAGGTTAAATATGAGCACCAGAGGCCTGGTGGTGTGTTCCAGAGAATTTAAATTTCCGAGTGGAAATGGGAGCGGATTACAATGGACTTCGTTACTGGACTCCCTTTGACTCGGAGAAAATTTGATGCTATTTGGGTCATTGTTGATAGGCTGACTAAGTCAGCACACTTCATTCCAGTATCTGTCTTTTACCCATCGGAGAAGTTAGCAGAGATTTACATCCGGGAGATTGTTCGCCTTCGTGGGCTGCCGGTGTCTATTATCTCAGATCGGGGTACGCAGTTTACCTCGCATTTCTGTAGAGTGGTCCAGCAAGAGTTAGGTATCCAGGTTCAGTTGAGTACAACTTTTCATCCTCAAACGGACGGTCAGTCCGAGAGGACTATTCAGATCCTAGAGGACATGCTCCGAACTTGTGTCATTGATTTTGGATGCTCGTGGGAGCCGTTTCTGCCATTAGCAGAGTTCTCCTACAACAACAGCTACCAGTCTAGCATTCAGATGGCTTCATATGAGGAGTTGTATGGTAGGTGATATTGGTCTCCAATCGGATAGTTTAAGTTGGGAGAGGCTCGGTTGCTGGGTACAGACCTAGTTCAAGAGGCCTTAGACAAGGTCAAGACTATCCAGGAGAGATTGCGTTTAGATCAATCTAGACAGAAGACTTATGCGGATCGTAAGATCCGAGATGTGTATTTTATGGTTGGTGAGCGGGTTTTGCTCTGGATATCGCCTGTGAAGGGCGTGATGAGGTTCGTTAAGAAGGGCAAGCTCAGCCCATGGTATATTGGTCCATTTGAGATTCTGGATCGAGTGGGAGAGGTGGCTTACAGACTTGCACTGCCACCTATCTTATCGGTCGTGCATCCTTCTTTTCATGTATCTATGCTTCGGAGATACCACGGAGATCCTACACATGTGTTAGACTTCAGTACTGTCCATTTGGACAAGGATCTATCTTACGAGGAGGAGCCGTTGGCCATTCTAGACCGGCAGGTTCGACAGTTGTGGTCGAAGAGTTTTTCTTCCGTGCATGTCTAGTGGAGAGGTCAGCCTCCTGACGCATCAACGTGGGAGCCCGAGTCTGATATGCGGAGCCGTTACCCATATTTGTTCCCCAACTCGGGTACTTCATTCTCTTGTCAGTTCGAGGATGAACTTTTGTTTTAGAGGTGGAGGATGTGATGACCCAAAGGGTCATCACCTGTTTCCTCATCTGTTCCGTGCTTTCGAGGCCTTGAAAACCTTATTTTATATTATCTTGATTTACGTGCGTAGTCCAGGCACATAGCCAGAAAATTTTTGTGTTAAAATATGTGAATTTTATGGATAATTTGAAGAATTTTGATATTAATATTGATATAGTTGAGTTCGGTCAACATTTTCGGTAAACAGACCCGGACCCGAGATCGGACGGCCCAGAAGGTCCGTAGAAAAATATGGGACTCGGGCATGCGTCAGGAGTCGAATTTCAAGGCTTAGAGACCAAGATATGAATTTTTCTGTTAAATTATTTTTCTGAAATTAATAAGGAAAATTGAAAGGAAAATTGTTTAAAAGACCATGGTATCGGTCTCGTATTTTGGTTTCGACGCCTGGTACAAGTCTTATATATTATTTAAGTACTTCCTGAAAAGTTTGATGGAAATTGAACGTCTTATGACGTGTTTTGAACCATGAGTTTTAAATTTGAATGTTTATGAAGTTTAAAAGAAGAAATCATGAATTTGAGGCTTAATTCTATGAAAATGATGTTATATTAGTGATTTAATCACGCGAGCAAGTTCGTGGTATGTTTTTGAGGTTGTGTGCATGTTTGGTTTGGAACCCGAGGGATCGGTTTAAGATTTGATAGGCCGTTAGATCAAATTTTAAAAAATAACACACCTGGTATTTTCCCCCAGCGGATATCTTCGCAATTGCGAGATGTCCCAAAAACAGCCTTGGTTCGCAAATGCGAACAAAGCTTCGCAAATGCGAAGTGGCCCATAATTGGCCTGGTTCGCTAATGCGAATAAACCTTCGCAAATGCAAAGTAGCTCAGAAAAGCCCCATGATCGCAAATACGAACGAAACTTCGCAAATGCGAAGTGGCAAGAATTGGCCTATGTTCGCAAATGCGAACAATTTCCTCACAAATGCGAATTCCACAGCCAGGACCAGTTATGTTTGCAATTTCCATATCCGCAGCTGTGCAATTTTATACTTATACGATTTTAAACCCCTTTTTCACCATTCTTTCAAAACCCAAAACCCCATAGAAGATTTTGCAAGAGCAATATCACTCCAAATCACTTGTAAGTCGATTTCCACTCAACTCTTTCAATTCCTATCATCATTAAACATGTTTTCCATGAGAAATCAAAGGTTTTTATGGTTAAAATTGTTGTTTTTGGGTAGAACCTAGGTTTTTCATAAATTGGGAACAGGACCTCGATTTGAGGTCCGATTTCGAAACAAATCATATAATTGAACTCGTGAGGGAATTGGTAACCGGATTTTGGTCCGAACCCCGAGTTTTGACCATGTGGGACCGGGGACGTTTTGAGAAATTTTGGGTAATACTTTGAGAAAACCATTTATATGCATCCAAACCAATTTATACAGTATTTATTAAAGTAATTGAACCAATTGTGATTAGATTCGAGCGAGTTGAAAGTTAAATTTCGAGGTAAAGCGATAGTTGAAGGTTAACTGGACTTCAAGGCTTTGAGGTAAGTGTTTGATCTATCCTAGATTGAGGGAATAGGATTGAGGCTAATTGCTATGTGATCGAGTGCGGTGTATAGGCATGGTGACTAGAATCTATACACCGAAGTCTAGCATGACCGTGAGACATTTGTTGATACATGTAGTGAGCTAATGTGGAATATTCCTAAGTCATATTCTTGAGCCCTTGCCGGGTTGTGAAGGTTGATTATTGTTTCCCTTGCCGGAACTTTGTTGTGTTATTGATATTGTTCCTTTGCCGGGATATTGTTATGATTATTATTTCCCTTGCCGGGACGGTACATATTACTTGTTTCATTATTTTTCCCATTGACTGTGATTGTTATTTGGGTGAGGAAGAGTAATAATGCACGAATGGTGATGCCATGCCATTTTTACTTATGTTCGCACGAAGGATCATTCCATGCCATATTTTACAGTTTATGCACGAAGGAACATTCCGTGACGTTGTTACTTAATTTATGTACGAAGGGTCATGCCTTGCCATGTTTATTATTTATGCACGAAAGAACATTCCATGCCATTGTTGCTTAAACCATGCACGAAGGATCATGTCGTGCCATGAATGTGAGGATGAGAGTAAAAGAAGAAAGGGTGATGCCGCGCACTTTTATCTGCTTATTTGGTGAGGATGAGAGTAAAAGCACGAAGGGTGATGCCGTGCAACTATTTCAATTTCTTGTTGTGTTAACTATTTTTGCTACACTCTGTTTTTATCTTACTAGTTTAATTATGTGTTTCTGATTGTGCTCCCCCAACGTGTTACCTCCTTTGTTAATTGTGTTACTCAATATCTCTGTTCTTCTGTGGTGCATACATATATAGAACTCCATAGGTTTATGTGAGTGTCTGGTCCTAGGCTTGTCACTACTTCGCCGGGATGGCCAGGCACATATCAGCACATGGGGTCGGATTGTGCTGATACTACACTTCTGTGCATTTTTTCATAGGTCCAGGTTATGAGCAAGAGCAGCAGCAGTAGTACACTAGCGGGATTACTGTACTTCCGAGACTGAGGTAGTTTGCAGTCGTCCGCAGGCCCGGTGTCTCCTCTATTTGCTTTTATTATTGTTGTGGTCTCATTGTTCTGAGATAGACAGTTATTATTTATTTCTTTCCAACTAGTATGTGTAGTAATTCCTTAGTAGTTCATGATTTTGTGACTCCACATCTTGGGTATAGGATCTATGTTAGTTACTTTACACTTCTATTCATCTTTTATTCAAAAGACTTCCGCATTTAAAGATATGAGTATTTATTCTTGCTATTAAATATGAGAACAAAAATGTTTGTATAAACAGGAAGATGGTGAGTGAATTGGCTTGCCTAGCTACCACAAGTAGGCGCCATCAGGATCCCGATGGTGGGGGAATCCGGATTGTGACATGAACACAGAGGAAGTTCCCAACTAACTTATTCATAGAAGGAAAAGTATAATTCTACATAATGATACCTCTTATGTTGCTCGGTATATAATAAAGAAAAATAATTCCCAAATTAATTGTCTTAACCTTTTGTTTATATTATTCTCAAATGATGTTTTATAGAGGGGATCATTTGTGACGACCCAAAGGGTCATCACTTGTTTATTTAATCATTCCGAGCTTTTGAGGTCTTGAAAACCTCATTTATAGTTGCCTCGATTTGCGTGCACAGTCCGGGCACAAAGCTGGAAAAGATTTATGTTGAAATATGTGAAAAAGCAGAAGAATTTTGATATTAATATTGATATGGTTGACTTTGGTCAACATTTTGGTAAACGGACCCGGATCCGTGATTTGACTGTCTCAGAAAATCCGTAAAAAAATATGGAACTTGGGCATATGTCCGGAATTGAAATCCGAGGTCTAGAACCCCGGTAAAAGAATTTTTCTCTTAAATTGTTTTCTGAAAATGTTTAAGGAAAATGAAACTGAATTTTTATTAAAAAGTACTGGTATCGGGCTCGTATTTTGGTTCCGACGCCCGGTACAGGTCACATATATTGGTTAAGCGCTTCCTGTAAAGTTTGGTTGAAAACGGACGTCGTTTGACGTGTTTCGGCCTTAAATTGGAAAGTTTGGAAATTATGAAATCTTAAAGAATTCTTGAGCTTTAAGGCTCAATTCATTGATTTTGATGTTATTTAAGCGATTTGATCGCGCGAGCAAGTTCGTATGACGTTTTTGAGTTAGTGTACATATTTGGTTTGGAGCCCCGAGGGCTCGGGAGTGTTTCGGAGGTGGTTCGGGGTGTTTTTGGACTTAGAAAACTGGCAGATTTTCTGCAATTTTTACACAGACATTTTACCCTACGCGATCGCGGCCTTGTTCACGTGATCGCACTGCCTTATCACGTTACTCAACGCGATCGCGGCTGTCTTCACGCGATCGCGAAGCTTTACGTCTTTCTTCAACGCGATCGCAGCTGTCTGCACGCGATCGCGTAGCTTTCCGTTTTCCTTCACCGCGATCGCGACCCTTTTCACGCGATCGCGTAGTACAAATGTGCCACCCAGCGAAATTCTTCTACGCGATCGCAGCATTGTCCACGCGATCGCGTAGTGTTGAACATTTGCCTTCCGCGATCGCTATCCAATTCACGCGATCGCGTAGAACAAAATTCCGCCCAGTGATTTAATACCCCAAAACAGAACACTTACGGGATTTTATCCCACTTTCACAAAATCCCTTCTTCTCCACAACTTTTGGGCGATTTTTGAGGCATTTCTTCATCAAAGTTCATTGGGTAAGTATTGTTAACTTGTCTTCATCATTTTTCATCAACATCAATCAAATCCTTAGGCTTAAACATGTGTAAATTGGTTGGAAATTTGAGAAATGGGTATAGTTAGGGCTTTCAAAGAATTTGCGATTTAGACCTCGTTTTGGAGTCGAACTTAAGAACAAATTATATATTTGAACTCATGGAAGATTGGGTGAACTTATTTTGGTTCGAAACTTGAGTTTCGATTATGTGGGCCCGGGGTCGGTTTTTACTATTCCGGGCAGAATGTTGTAAAAACCATATTTAGCAATATGAACTAGTTTGTTAAGTAGAATTGATGATATTAAATCAATCGTGTATAGATACGATTGGATTGGAGTCAAATTCAAAAGGAAAAGGCATTGCTACGGATTGAATCGTTCGTAAACTTTCGAGGTAAGTGTTTGTTCTATCCTAGTTTGTAGGAATATGAATTTAGTTATGAATAAATTGTTGAATAAGAATTATTGGTGTTATACCGGTAATGAAGGTAAATTGTTGAAACTATTATAAATTATTGGTTTAAAAACCGGTAATTATAAATATTGTTGATATAGAGATTATTGGCTAAATGCCGGTAATATATATATATTTATGAAATGGGATCGTGTGGTACGCCGACCACTTATATAATAAGAAATGGGATCGTGTGGTACGCCGACCACGAAGTGATTTAAATCTTGGCATTGGCCATAGTTGCCGGTAGCCTATTGATATATTTGGGAGCGGGTGGTACGCCTACCACAAGATATAATTTTTGATATATTTGGGAGCGGGTGGTACGCCTACCACAAGATATAATTTTTGATATATTTGGGAGCGGGTGGTACGCCTACCACAAGATATAATTACTGATATATTGGGAGCGGGTGGTACGCCTACCACAAGATATAATTTTTGATATATTTGGGAGCGGGTGGTACGCCTACCACAAGATATAATTACTGATATATTGGGAGCGGGTGGTACGCCTACCACAAGATATAATTACTGTGATAGTTGGGAGCGGGTGGTACGCCTACCACGAGATATGAAATGAGAGAGGAATTGAGACATGAAAGTAAGATTTATTATGTTGATTAGATTATTCTGGATATCGTGAGTTATTGACGGTTATTTCAGAGCATAGTATTTCCTTATAATGTATTATATATATATATATCTATATTGCAACTGTACAGGTTTAGGTGGGTAACTGGCCTTAGCCTTGTCACTAGTTCGCTGGGATAGGCCAGGCACTTACCAGCACATGGGGTCGGTTGTGCTGATACTACACTCTGCGCTCTTTTTGCGCAGATACAGGTTACGGACAGCAGCAGCGACAATAGAGACTTGTGGATTTTTCGACTACCGAGACTACGAGGTAGCCTTGCAGGCGTCCGCAGGACCTGTTGTCTCTTCTATCTATGCTTTTCATTCTGTTATCTCATGTAATCGAGATAAACAGCTTGTATTTTCTTTCAGACAGTTATGTGTATTATTCTTAGAAGTTCGTGAGTATTGTGACACCAATCTTGGGTAGTGTATCGGATTTGGATTTTCTTTATCATATTTGACTAAGTCTTCCGCTGTAATTTTTATGTTGTTAATAAGAAATTAGTAATTAATGGAGATGTAATTAATATTTGGCTTGCCTAGCTTTTATTTAGTAGGCGCCATCATGACCCCGATGGTGGGAAATTCGGGTCGTGACAAGTTGGTATCAGAGCACTAGGTTGCACAGGTCTCACAACTCACGAACAACCTTAGTAGAGTCTGAAGGATCGGTACGGAGACGTCTGTATTTATCCTCCAGAGGCTACAGAGTTAGGAAAATATTCTCTTTATTCTTTCCGGTCGTGCGACTTGATCTTTTGAATGTTAATTGAACTTCTACTCTGTTCTTCCGCAGATGGTAAGGACACGTGCATCCTCATCTACTGACCAGCAGCCCGAGGTCCCAGCAGCGGCAGCTCTTGCTAGGGGTAGAGGCCGAGGTCGAGGTCGTCCTAGAGGACAAGGTAGGGGCAGAGCTCAGCCCCGAGCAGCAGCACGAGTGGCAGAACCTCATGTTCATATCGAAGAGGAAGTTCCAACCACAGCAGCTCCAGTAGGCCCAGCTCAGGTCCCAGGAGGAGCTTTATTTTCACCGGATCTTCAGGATGCTTTGGTCCGGATAGCAGGTTTTATGGATCATGTCACCAGAGCAGGTTTATTACCGGTAGCACCAGCCACTTCTCAGGCCGGAGGAGGTAATCAGACTCCTGCTACGCGCACTCCAGAGCCAGTAATTCCCCAGGCTCAAGATCCCGTGATTCAGCCAGCTGAGGCGGTTCGGCCTATTATTGCGACTCCGTCTAATGATGGTGCAGCTATGTCTGCCGATGCGTTGTGGAGATTGGACAGGTTTACCAAGTTGTTCACTACCACATTCAGTGGTACTCCTTCAGAGGATCCACAGGACTTCCTATAGAGCCGCCACGAAGTTCTCCGTACTATGGGTATTGTGGAGACAAATGGTGTGGATTTTGCTACTTTTCGGTTATCTGGTTCCGCCAAGACTTGGTGGAGAGATTATTGTCTAACCAAGCCAGCGGGATCGTCATCTTTGACTTGGGAGCAGTTTGCAGAATTATTCTTGGAGAAGTTCCTTCCAGCAACTCAGCGGGAGTTTATGCGCAGACAATTTGAGCGTCTTCATCAGGGTTCTATGTCTGTCACACAGTACGAGACTAGGTTCGTGGACCTGGCTCGTCATGCTGTTATCATACTTCCCACGGAGCGGGAGAGAGTGAGGAGGTTTATTGATGGCTTGAATCAGCCAATTCGGCTACAGATGGCTATGGGTGCAGGAACTGAAATCACTTTTCAGGAGGCGGCTAATGCAGCCCGCCGGATAGAGATGGCTCTGTCACAGGGAGCGAGACATGGATCAGATAAGAGATCTCGTAATTCTGGTAGATTCAGTGGTACCTCGTCTAGAGATAGAGATTTTTATGATAGAGGCCATCCTCCTAGGCCTTATCAGTCAGCTCTTCAGGTTTCTCATGATGCTTCAGGTGATCGTAATTCTCAGCCACGCTACTCTGATCGGCAGCCTATCAGTGCACCACCACTTCGCCATTTTCAGCAGCCGAGGGCTTGTTTTACGTGCGGTGATCTTAGGCACATTGCAAGGTATTGCCCTCGAGCTTCTGACAGATCTCACCAGCAGGGTTCTCGTGCCATGATTCAGGCCCCAGTTCCCTCACCGCCTGCCCAGCCAGCTAGAGGCGGAGGTAGAGGGCATAGAGGTGGAGGTAGAGGTCATAGAGGTGGAGCTCAGACCGATAGAGGTAAAGACTAGCCAGCAGCCGATCGTCCTAGAGATATTGCTCAGGGTGGTGGGGCACAGCCCCGATGTTATGCACTTCCCGCCAGACCAGAGGCTGAGTCTTCCGATGCCGTCATTACAGGTATTATTTTGGTTTGTGATAGAAAGGCATCAGCATTATTTGACCCTGGGTCTACATATTCGTATGTGTCTTCCTATTTTGCACCATACTTGATTCAGCCCGGTGATCCACTGAGTGTTCCTGTTCATGTGTCTACACCAGTAGGCGACTCTATCGTGGTTGATCGAGTTCATCGGTCATGTATTATAGTAATTGAGGGTCTCGAGACCCGTGCTGATTTATTACTCCTAAATATGGTGGACTTTGATATTATACTAGGCATGGACTGGCTATCTCCGTATCATGCTATTTTAGATTGCCATGCCAAGACTGTGACTTTAGCCCTGCCAAATTCGCCTCGTATAGAGTGGAAAGGAATTTCAGGTCATACTAGCCGTAATGTTATTTCTTATGTTAAGGCTCAGCGTATGGTTGGAAAGGGATGCTTGGCTTATTTGGCCTATGTCCGTGATTCTAGTGCCGAGGTTCCTTCTATTGACTCTGTGCCCGTGGTTCGCAAATTTCCTGAAGTATTTCCTTCAGACTTGCCAGGTATGCCGCCCGATAGGGACATTGATTTTTGCATTGATTTGGCTCCGGGCACTCAGCCCATTTCCATTCCCCCATACCGTATGGCTCCGCCAGAGTTAAAAGAATTGAAGGAACAGTTGCAGGATTTACTTGAAAAGGGTTTCATTAGGCCCAGTGTTTCGCCGTGGGGTGCACCTGTATTATTTGTAAAAAAGAAAGATGGTTCGATGAGAATGTGCATTGACTATCGTCAGTTAAACAAGGTGACTATCAAAAATAAATATCCACTTCCGCGAATTGACGATTTATTTGATCAGCTTCAGGGTGCCAAGGTATTTTCAAAGATAGATTTGAGATCTGGCTATCATCAGCTGAAGATTAGGGCATCCGATGTCCCTAAGACCGCGTTCCGCACTCGGTATGGACATTATGAATTTCTGGTCATGTCTTTTGGGTTGACAAATGCTCCAGCAGCTTTTATGGAATTAATGAATCGGGTGTTCCGGCCTTATTTAGACTTTTTTGTAATAGTCTTCATTGATGACATATTAATATATTCCCGCAGTTAGGAGGAGCATGCGCAACATCTCAGAGTGGCCTTACAGACTCTGAGAAATAGCCAGCCTATATGCAAAATTTTCAAAGTGTGAATTTTGGCTAAGTTCAGTTGCATTCCTGGGTCATATTGTGACGGCAGCAGGTATTCAGGTTGATCCGAAGAAAATTAAGGCAGTCAAGAGCTGGCCTAGACCGACATCAGCCACAGATATTCGGAGTTTCTTGGGGTTAGTGGGCTATTATCGCCGATTCGTAGAAGGATTTTCTTCTATTGCAACCCCACTGACCAGATTGACCCAGAAGGGTGTTCAATTTGAATGGTCCAATGAATGTGAGGCGAGCTTTCAAAAGCTCAAGACAACCTTGACCACAGCACCGGTATTGGTTTTACCCACAGGTACGGGACCTTATACTGTTTATTGTGATGCTTCCCGTATTGGGCTTGGTGCAGTGTTAATGCAGGATGGCAAGGTTATTGCCTATGCTTCGAGGCAATTGAAGATTCATGAGAAGAACTATCCAGTGCATGATCTAGAATTGGCGGCGATTATTCACGCA
Organism: Nicotiana noctiflora; assembly: GCA_032618575.1. NCBI lineage: Eukaryota > Viridiplantae > Streptophyta > Magnoliopsida > Solanales > Solanaceae > Nicotiana > Nicotiana noctiflora. Next base: position 132,464 of record JASVEL010013494.1, on the reverse strand, counting down.
TTGAAGATCCGGAGGCATTATTTGTATGGTGTAGCATGTGAAGTGTACACCGATCATAAGAGTCTTCAGTATTTGTTTAAGCAGAAAGAGTTGAATATGAGGCAGAGAAGATGGCTAGAGTTGCTAAAAGACTATGATGTTACTATTTTATATCACCCAGGTAAGGCCAATGTGGTGGCCGATGCATTGAGTAGAAAGTCTGCCAGCATGGGTAGTCTTGCATATATTCCGGTCAGTCAGAGACCATTGGCTCTAGACGTCCAAGCATTAGCCAACCGGTTCGTGAGATTGGATATTTCTGAGCCTAGCAGGGTGTTAGCCCGCACGGTCGCTCATTCTTCTTTATTAGAGCGTATCCGTGAGAGGCAATTTGATGATCCTCATTTGCGTGAGTTGAGAGATACAGTACAGCGGGGAGGTGCCACACAGGTAAATCTAGATGATGATGGGATATTGAAATTGCAGGGTCGAGTTTGTGTGCCCAATGTCGAAGGAATTCGAGAGTTAATCTTAGCGGAGGCCCACAACTCACGGTATTCTATTCACCCAGGTGCCGCGAAGATGTACCAGGACTTACGTCAGCACTATTGGTGGCGCAGAATGAAGAAATATATCGTTGCGTATGTCGTTCGGTGTCTAAATTGTCAGTAGGTGAAATATGAGCACCAGAGACCTGGTGGTGTATTCCGGAGGATTGAAATTCCCGAGTGGAAATGGGAGCGGATCACTATGGATTTCGTTACTGGACTTCCTTTGACTAGAAGGAAATTTGATGCTATTTGGGTCATTGTTGATAGGCTGACCAAGTCAGCACACTTTATTCCAGTATCCGTCTCCTACTCATCGGAGAGGTTAGCGGAGATTTACATTAGGGAGATTGTTCGTCTTCATGGGGTGCCAGTATCTATTATCTCTGATCGAGGTACACAGTTTACCTCGCGGTTCTGGAGAGCGGTCCAGCAGGAGTTAGGCACCCAGGTTCAGTTGAGTACAGCATTTCATCCTCAGACGGATGGCCAGTCCGAGAGGACTATTCAGATTCAAGAAGACATGCTTCGAGCCTGTGTTATTGATTTCGGAGGCTCGTGGGACCAGTTTCTGCCATTAGCAGAGTTCGCCTATAATAACAGTTACCAGTCTAGCATCCAGATGGCTCCGTATGAGGTGTTGTATGGTAGGCGATATCGATCACCAATTGGATGGTTTGAACCGGGAGAGGCTCGGTTGTTGGGTACGGACTTAGTTCAGGAGGCCTTGGATAAGGTCAAGACTATTCGGGAGAGATTGCGTTCAGCTCAGTCTAGGCAAAAGACTTATGCGGATCGCAAGGTTCGAGATGTAGATTTCATGGTTGGTGAACGAGTATTGCTCCGAGTGTCGCCTATGAAGGGTGTGATGAGGTTTGGGAAGAAGGGCAAGCTCGGCCCTAGGTATATTGGCCCATTTGAGATTCTAGACAGAGTGGGAGGGGTGGCTTACAGATTAGCTTTGCCGCCTAGCTTATCAGCCGTGCATCCAGTTTTTCATGTATCTATGCTTCGGAGATACCACGGCGATCCCACACATGTGTTAGACTTCAGTAATGTCCAATTGGACAATGATCTATCTTACGAGGAGGAGCCGGTAGCCATTCTAGACCGGCGACAGTTGAGGTCGAAGAGTTATCCTTCTGTGCGTGTTCAGTGGAGAGGCCAGCCTCCTGAGGCATCGACCTGGGAGTCCGAGTCTGATATGCGGAGCCGTTACCCACACTTGTTTCCTGACTCGGTACTTCTTTCTTTTGTCCGTTCGAGGACGAACGGTTGTTTTAGAGGTGGAGATTGTGACGACCCAAAGGGTCATCACTTGTTTATTTAATCATTCCGAGCTTTTGAGGTCTTGAAAACCTCATTTATAGTTGCCTCAATTTGCGTGCACAGTCCGGGCACAAAGCTGGAAAAGATTTATGTTGAAATATGTGAAATATGTGAAAAAGTAGAAGAATTTTGATATTAATATTGATATGGTTGACTTTGGTCAACATTTTTGGTAAACGGACCCGGATCCGTGATTTGACTATTTCAGAAAATCCGTAGAAAAATATGGAACTTGGGCATATGTCCGGAATTGAAATCCGAGGTCTAGAACCCCGGTAAAAGAATTTTTCTGTTAAATTGTTTTCTGAAAATGTTTAAGGAAAATGAAACTGAATTTTTATTAAAAAGTACTGGTATCGGGCTCGTATTTTGGTTCCGACGCCCGGTACGGGTCATATATATTGGTTAAGCGCTTCCTGTAAAGTTTGGTTGAAAACGGACGTCGTTTGACGTGTTTCGGCCTTAAATTGGAAAGTTTGGAAATTATGAAATCTTAAAGAATTCTTGAGCTTTAAGGCTCAATTCATTGATTTTGATGTTATTTAAGCGATTTGATCGCGCGAGCAAGTTCGTATGACGTTTTTGAGTTAGTGTACATATTTGATTTGGAGCCCCGAGGGCTCGGGAGTGTTTCGGAGGTGGTCCGGGGTGTTTTTGGACTTAGAAAACTGGCAGATTTTCTGCAATTTTTACACAGACATTTTACCCTACGCGATCGCGGCCTTGTTCACGCGATCGCACTGCCTTGTCACGTTACTCAACGCGATCGCGGCTGTCTTCACGCGATCGCGAAGCTTTACGTCTTTCTTCAACGCGATCGCAGCCGTCTGCACGCGATCGCGTAGCTTTCCGTTTTCCTTCACCGCGATCGCGACCCTTTTCACGCGATCGCGTAGTACAAATGTGCCACCCAGCGAAATTCTTCTACGCGATCGCAGCATTGTCCACGCGATCGCGTAGTGTTGAACATTTGCCTTCCGTGATCGCTATCCAATTCACGCGATCGCGTAGAACAAAATTCCGCCCAGTGATTTAATACCCCAAAACAGAACACTTACGGGATTTTATCCCACTTTCACAAAATCCCTTCTTCTCCACAGCTTTTGGGCGATTTTTGAGGCATTTCTTCATCAAAGTTCATTGGGTAAGTATTGTTAACTTCTTTTCATCATTTTTCATCAACATCAATCAAATCCTTAGGCTTAAACATGTGTAAATTGGTTGGAAATTTGAGAAATGGGTATAGTTAGGGCTTTCAAAGAATTTGCGATTTAGACCTCGTTTTGGAGTCGAACTTAAGAACAAATTCTATATTTGAACTCATGGAAGATTGGGTGAACTTATTTTGGTTCGAAACTTGAGTTTCAATTATGTGGGCCCGGGGTCGGTTTTTACTATTCCGGGCAGGAATGTTGTAAAAACCATATTTAGCAATATGAACTAGTTTGTTAAGTAGAATTGATGATATTAAATCAATTGTGTATAGATACGATTGGATTGGAGTCAAATTCAAAAGGAAAAGGCATTGCTACGGATTGAATCGTTCGTAAACTTTCGAGGTAAGTGTTTGTTCCATCCTAGTTTGTAGGAATATGAATTTAGTTATGAATAAATTGTTGAATAAGAATTATTGGTGTTATACCGGTAATGAAGGTAAATTGTTGAAACTATTATAAATTATTGGTTTAAAAACCGGTAATTACAAATATTGTTGATATAGAGATTATTGGCTAAATGCCGGTAATATATATATATATATATATTTATGAAATGGGATCGTGTGGTACGCCGACCACTTATATAATAAGAAATGGGATCGTGTGGTACGCCGACCACGAAGTGATTTAAATCTTGGCATTGGCCATAGTTGCCGGTAGCCTATTGATATATTTGGGAGCGGGTGGTACGCCTACCACAAGATATAATTTTTGATATATTTGGGAGCGGGTGGTACGCCTACCACAAGATATAATTTTTGATATATTTGGGAGCGGGTGGTACGCCTACCACAAGATATAATTATTGATATATTGGGAGCGGGTGGTACGCCTACCACAAGATATAATTATTGATATATTTGGGAGCGGGTGGTACGCCTACCACAAGATATAATTATTGATATATTGGGAGCGGGTGGTACGCCTACCACAAGATATAATTATTGTGATAGTTGGGAGCGGGTGGTACGCCTACCACGAGATATGAAATGAGGGAGGAATTGAGACAGGAAAGTAAGATTTATTATGTTGTTTAGATTATTCTGGATATCGTGAGTTATTGACTGTTATTTCAGAGCAGAGTATTTCCTTATAAATGTATTGTATATATATATATCTATATTGCAACTGTACAAGTTTAGGTGGGTGACCGGCCTTAGCCTTGTCACTAGTTCGCTGGGATAGGCCAGGCACTTACCAGCACATGGGGTCGGTTGTGCTGATACTACACTCTGCGCTCTTTTTGCGCAGATACGGGTTACGGACAGCAGCAGCGACAGTAGAGACTTGTGGATTTTTCGACTACTGAGATTACGAGGTAGCCTTGCAGGCGTCCGCGGGACCCGTTGTCTCTTCTATCTATGCTTTTCATTCTGTTATCTCATGTAATCGAGATAAACAGCTTGTATTTTCTTTCAGACAATTATGTGTATTATTCTTAGAAGTTCGTGAGTATTGTGACACCAATCTTGGGTAGTGTATCGGATTTGGATTTTCTTTATCATATTTGACTAAGTCTTCCGCTTGTAATTTTTATGTTGTTAATAAGAAATTAGTAATTAATGGAGATGTAATTAATATTTGGCTTGCCTAGCTTTCATTTAGTAGGCGCCATCATGACCCCGATGGTGGGAAATTCGGGTCGTGACATCATTTTTATACAATTTGAACGATATTCTTCAATAAAAATATTTTATTCTTAAATACTTTTTACCTAATTTTGTGATTGAGATACTCTAGGGTGTAATACAATTTTCTTTATCATAATTATATGTTGGAATTTTTTAAAAATATTTAATTTTGTATTTATGTATTTTAAAATTTATATATATGTTGAATTATTTATTAAACACAGAGGAAGTTCCCAACTAACTTATTCATAGAAGAAAAACTATAATCCTGTATAATGATACCTCTTATGCCTAGTATATAATAAAAAAAAATTCCCAAATTAGTTGTCTTAACCTTTTGTTTATATTATTCTCAAATAATGTTTTATAGAGGGAATCGTTTTTATACAATTTGAACAATATTAGATAATAAAAATATTTTATTCTTAAATATTTTTTTTTTTTTCTTGTAAAGTATTCCAATTAAAATTGTAATTTTCATAAGAACTTGTTTAAAGTTATACCAATTGATACTAATATAAGAACATCTTAATAAAAATCTACATAATTTATTACCACTTTTCTTCAAATGTCTTTAGAAAATAGTCAATAAATAAAACAAATAATATTTCTTAAGGAAATAATAAAATTGTTGTATATAAATGTATGTAACCATTTTATAATTTTAATCAAATAAACGTTGAATTATGAAATTACCAATATTTAGTTAGAAGTACTAATTGAAAAAAAAAATAGGCAGTTTGTTTTCAAACAAAAGAAAATTAAGGTTGAACATAAAGTGGGGTCCACCAAAAAAATTCAATAATTTAGCACACGCTACTTTTTTAGTTTAGAAATCACAATCAAATTAACAAAGAATAAAATTATAATTTTGAAATAACTATGATGTCCTTGGTCAACATCTCTTCTCTCTTATATATAACATGTGTATTAATAAATATAAAAGAAGTAAGATAGCATATGCCGGGTAGAAAAGCTTAACCAGGCCAATATAAAAATAAAAATATTAAAAATAACAATTTAAGAAAAGATTGTGAAAACGCCGACATAAACTGCTTAAATGGAATCATTGTTATATATGTTGCGTAATAAATATAGAAACAGGACTAAATTGGACATATCAAAAACAAAATTTAACGGTACAAGGTTAAAAGACAAGTGGGCAAGTGGATGGATTTAGGCGCGTACATAAATCGGATTGGTTTTATTTTTATGATAATCAAATCAAACCAATTATATCGGTTTGGACGGGCTAGGTTTTGTAGGGTTTTTGAAATTTTTGTTACTTACTTATTATTTCAGTCTTACTTTGTTAAATATTTTATACGTATACATCCATTTAGTAAAAATATAAAAAGATTAACAAATATATTATCAATTAAAATATTCATATGCGAGAATTCCATTAGTTAACACATAATAATTATTTGTTTAGTTGTCTGACAATAATTTTTCGTTGATATACATTTTCAGGTTATCTGAATTTAGTAATTAAACATAAAAATTAATATGATACCTAAATATTAATAACCAATTCACATTCGAAAAAGATATAAGAATTTAATATATAATAACATATGATATGAAAATGTAAGAACAAAGCGATGGACATATTAGTAACACTTGAAAAGAAACTGATCATACAATCAATTATTTAAGGTCATCAAATATGGAGCACTTCATATTCTATTAAAATTTATATTCCGCAAGAGAATCTCAAATATTCCTAGATATTTTTTTTAAAGAATTTTTTATATAAAATTTTAAATTATATATATATATATATATATATATATATATATGTATCTGTGTGTGTGGGTTGGTTCGAATTTTTTTATTCAATACCAAACCAAATCAAACCAAACCGAATTGGATTTTTAATTAATTTAATTTGACTTTTCGATTTGATACAATTTATCGATTTGATTTGTATATCCCTCATGCTATATGCCAAACAGTTGTCTTCTATGGATCTCCCTAATTTACTTGGATGATCTAGTAAACTTTGACTGTATAATTTTATACTACTGTATTAGTTACTTTTGACATGTTTAATGATTAATACTTAACAAAGAAATTTACAAGTAATTATTCGCAAATGACCTAATTACTTTAGATCTCCCTAAACATTTCTTGTTGGATATACAGATATTGATCAGTTGCTCTAACTTACTGTATTGGAAATAAATTGAATTTATATTAAAAGTGACATGGCATGACACGTGGATTGGTCAAAATGGTCAAAGTACATCAATTAATGAAAAAGACAAGGATGATGACACATACGGGAATAGAAAGTTAAAAAGGCACGAGAAGCAGTTTAGACACAATACTCGTATCAATTCAAGTCATTTAAAACCAACGGATTGAACGACATTAAAGACATGGATCTGAAGACAAAAAAGAGTTCAAATTCAATATTAAATACCTGATACGTTAGAAAATCAGAATTTAATAAGAGTGATTATGTAACTGCTTATTTGATGTCATTTATTTCTCATAATTGACTCATTAAAGCTTAGGTATTCATTCATTTACCTAGAATCAACTATAAAAGGAAGAAGTCTCATCATTTGTAACACACTAAAAAATCATTGGCATTCTACTGAAATACAACATTGTTTATTGCTTTATTCCTATTCTCAAAAAGCTTATTATTTTTTGGTCTCTTGGTTATCAGTAACCTGATTTTTATCTTAAATTCTAGTTTTGATCAAAATACTATTTTTTGGTTAAACGAATTGGTTTCGTTACCGGAAATCTGATAATCCATTTCTTTTTTACATTCTACTAAATTTTTATCATCATGACAAATATCAACAACAACAACAACAACAACAACAATGCTGATAAAAATCAAGTCCATCAGAATCAAGGGGATATGCACAATGTTAACATAGTTCCTTCCCCTCAAACTTCTCCACGTCAATCTCGTGAAGGCACTCCCACACCAGCATCACATGCTGATGAACAAGAGCAATCAGAACACGTTGATGGACCAGAGGAAGCCCTACAAAGAATAATTGATGCACGGGTTAGCCAAGCTCTTCAAGCGCTAGTTAGCCGATTACCTGTTCCACCGACCACACCTTCGCCCAATGATAACACACTGGAGAATCCTCGTTCTGGCCTTGTTAACTCAAACTAAGAGACCCCCAATGAACCACGAGAAGTGGATCCAGGTAACACAAATAATTCTTATCTACAAATTTCGGTACTAACTTTGCAGGCACAACTCAAAGAACAAAACGAGCGCATCGAGTAAATACCTTGTGTTCCCCCAATAATCAAAGGAGTAGATGTGGATAAATACTCATAACAACCTTGGAAACCAAGTGCTGCTCCACTTTCAATACCTAAAAAATTTAAAATGCTTGATATTTCAAAATATGACTGCACAACCGATCCACGTGACCGTGTTACATCATTTACTACGGGAGTCAAAGGAAATCATTTAACCAAGCAGGAGATTGAGTCCATGTTGGTCAAGAAATTTGGAGAAACACTCACCAAGGGAGTACTAACTCGGTCTTCTCTTTTGCCTGAAAACTCTATAAACTATTTTGCTGAGCTTGCAGATTCTTTCATTAAGGTGCACTTAGGAGCTCAAAAGGTTGAGAAATGAATGGAGGACATCTTCAAAATCAAACACGGGGACACAGAGTTTCTTAGAGATTTTGTTGATAGGTTCCAACGTGAACGAATGACTTTACCCTGTGTGCCAGATAATTGGGATGCAATAGTTTTTGCGAGTAACTTAAATGATAAAAATTCTGAAGCCACGAGAAGACTCAAAGAGAGCCTTCGAGAATTCCCTTCAACCACGTGGAATGATGTGTACAACTACAATACTAAGTTGAGAATTGAGGAAAATACCATGCCTCGAATTCAACATGAAGAAATAAGTAGTTCAAGGAGACCCGAAATAGAAAAAAGATCAAGTAAAAACAGGTACGATCCTTATATGGGCCCAGCATGAAAAGATTCGCGAACAAAACAAGAAAATCAATAGTATGATCAAAAATCAAGAAATAGGGAATCTGGCTCTTCATCAAGATTCAGGAATGATCGAAACAGACAGGAGTCACGAGATGATGATGGAAGTTTGAAGGCGAGATTTGGTGGATATAATTTCAATGTCACTGCCTTCGATCTCGTAGCTATTTTACGGAGTAAGGGAGATAAGGTACGGTGGCCGAAGGAGATGCGGTCAAATCCAAACAAGCACAATCCAGATCATTGGTGCGAATTTCATAATGATCACGGGCATAAGACTTCAGAATGCAGATTCTTACAGAGTAAAGTGGACCATCTATTGAAACAAGGCTATCTCACTGAGTTATTTAGTGAGAAAGGAAAGCAAGCTTAGATGAAAAACAGGCAAGAGCCACCAAAGCCCCCATCACCCAAGAGGACCGTGAATGTTATAAGCGGGGGAAAAGATATTTATGGAGTGACATATACAACTTTGAACAAAGTTTCCAAAGTCACAATCATGCACGAGAAACGTGTGCGCCAAACATTAGAGGATGAATGTAAGGCCCCGAAAAATTTCGCTAAGTAATTTAGGATTTTGTAGTGTCACACAGGCTTACTATAATACTTTTATATACTATTAATATGGTGGTCATCAATTAGACTTGCTAAATATGAGTATGAGTCTTATGGTAAGTGATATGAGGTCCAAATGAAAGCCCAAGTGTAAGCCAAATAGGAAAATTTTCGAAATAGGCCAAATTTCCAAATGGATTCACACAAGGCTCCACTCTAAACGACCATAGATAATTATGTATTAGGTTTTATGTAGTGAATAGTATATCAGATGAAAGCCCTTTGAGTCTAGTTTCCAACGCTTCAAACCGTTCGTCATTTGGACATTCCTACACAAAGTTATGGTCAAATTACCAAAGGCTGGAAAATGCGATCGTGTGTCAGGTCAAATCTGCGATCCGCATGTTCGTTCTTTGCGGTCCGCATGTTCGTTCTGCGGTCCGCATTTTGACCGCAGATTGAACCAGTGTAGCTCATTTTTGGCTGCCGATTTTGCGGTGCATTTTGCGGCCCGCATGTCCATTCCGCGGTGCATTCTGCGATAGCAGAATTGACATCGCAGGGTTATTTGTTTTATTTTTATAACCCGACCCCATTTCAATATATAGGCTTTGGGGTTCATTTTGGGGTCATTTCTTACTGATTTTAGAGAGAGTTGAGAGTATTTTAGAGAGAGAAGGAGGAACCCAACATCTAAATCATCCAAATCTTGCATCAATCTTCAAGAATCAAGAACCCAATAGCAAGTTCTTCATCTAAGAGGTAAGATTCTATACCCTAGGGTTTTAATTTCGAGTTTGGTGTATAAGATGAGTTATTGAGGTATGATTCTTGGGTTTATTAGTATTGTGTATACATGCATGTACAACTTAGGTTTATGGGAAGATTGTTTAACTTGAATAACTAAAGATTGGGTTAGGGAATGAAGGAAGTCTTAAAAAGGGGATTCGAAATCAAGATGCTCAACTAGTGTTTGATAAATTGTTCAAATGAGCTAGTTTCATGAATATCTTTCTAATATGTGTTTAAATTTGTTATGTTTCATAGTAGATTGGAATTGCTAGAGTTTTTGGAGTGTTGTAGTAACTTAAGGAAAGCTCAATCGAGGTATGTATGGCTAACTTTGATTCTTGTGAAATCGCCCTTATATGTGCAATTCGTTTGGCATGTGTTAATTTGAGAGATTGTGTGTAATTTGTTAATTTTGTTGTTGGGTATCTAATTGATGTTAAACTATATGTGGTGTGGTATGAAATATGAATTGAAAGATAACAAGGGAATTGGAATTGGTGAAGAATTGTGAATAATGATTATGATGGCCTATATGGCACCTTGTGGAAAAGAAACGAAACACTTGAAAATTGGTTTATTGTGGAAAGAGACGAAACACTTGAATTGTGGAAAATTGTTGAACATACTTGTGTGAATATTTTTGATTATGGAAATATTGTAACTTGGTTGTGATATTGGCTTGATAAGTAATTGAGAACATGAAACAATGTGCAAGTTGCTTATTTGAACTTGTTGAAATTGTGTGTAGTGCCTTATCTGCTGTTTGAAATTGTTGTGTTTTAAACTGTAAGGCGGGGTCGTGTTGCGCGCCGCAACGTGAGGAAATAAGGTGTGGGTTGGGGTGATAAGGGTGGCCGAGGTAATAAGGGTGGTCAGGGGTAATAAGGATGGAAAGCGATCGAAATCGCTATTGAAAATTGATATAAAAATAATATGAAATTGTGAAAGGAGACAGCAGGAGAGTTTGCAACCTGGGGGCACTGATTGCCCCTATGTTTGACTACTTGCAATTTATGTTGTTGATTGGTTGTTGTTCTATTTGTTGACCTTGAATGTGCTTATGTTGAGGCTTATCTGAAATGAGTAAAAGGTGGAAAACATGGTTGGCTGGCTTGATTAGTTTTGATGTAATTTAATGGCTTGAGTTTACTTGGGACAAAGTTTGTCCATACATACCAGTACAATTCAAGTGTACCGACGTCCCTTTTGCCGGGGACGCTACATTCGTGTTATGATTGTCGGTGGTTCAGTAGCAGGTACTTCAGCTCATCGGCAGTAGCATCCTTCATCTTCCACTGCCCGTTTTGGTGGGCCCCTTTCCTTTCGGGGCCCTACGTGGCTCATGCCACTCTTGTTTAGACTTTATTTTGATTTTGTGTAAGGTATAGCCGGAGCCTTGTTACCGGCAAGTATTGTATCGTCCTTTGTATCCTAGAGGTTCCGTAGACATGTAAACTGTGGGATTCGAGGCTCACGTATATATTATGTTGGGCGTTGTAAAAACTGTAAATTTGTTAATAATCACTCGCATGGTTATGTTTGTATATTGTGAAATCAGTTATAATTGGTAAGGTATTTGGTTAATGAGAAGTAATCAACACAGGGGTAACACGTGGGAATGAAAGGCACCCAGGTCCGCTTGACTGGGGCTACCTAGTCAGGCGCCGGTCATGTCCCTCGATTTGGGGCGTGACAACTTGGTATCAGAGCCTAAGGTTTTTAAGTGTCCTAGGATGTCTCGGAGCCGTGTCTAGTAGTGCCCTTCTTATCGGTGTGTTGTCGACCACATCATATAAGTTGGGGGCTGCACGGACATTTAGGAATTTACCAATTTCTTTGATATTCTAGATCGTGCGATATGGCTCAAGATAGAGAGCTAATTTCCTCTCTAAGTATTACTCTCAAGATTGGTAATTTTGATACCATAATATGTGAATTTGAAGCATGTAAGGTGAGATTTATCTCACCATTGAGTCCAAGTGGATTACCCAAGGACTTGTTAGGAGAATGTGTTGAGTCATGGAGTGATTGGTAGAAGTTGTTGTTAAGGAGAGTACCCTCGTTCTTACTAATGTCACTGTACCACCAGACCATGTAGTATTTCATCAGTATGTACGGCTAAAATCCCTTCTCTTAGAAAATAAGCATCCATGGTGCCCACATAAATGTTGTAGGTTCAAAATATAATTGATGCAGTACCCGTTTTGTTATGTTAAGCGAATTATTGCTGCGAAAATATATGTTGGAGGTACTTCTTCATTTGTTTAATATATTATTCTTGGTAGATGAGGATATGTAAAGAATGTGAACTATGTGCTAAAATGTCTAGACTTCAAGTCAAGTTTGAATTGATATTTTGATGCCAAATTTTGTGAGAAAACTTGTTATGGTTGATTCTTCCAAAATGTTCTTACGTGTACCAAAGGTATTTGATTGATTGCGTCTTGTTGTTGGTAATGTATAAAGATGTTTGGAAATGAAGTAAGTGACTGTGTAAATGTGGTAAGACTAAATGTTGGACTCTAGCTGTGATTGATACTTTACATGAATTGTTGTTGTGACCCGATATTTGTGAAAGATGCATTCCAATATGATCAATGTACTATTATTTACAACTTAAAATGGGTTTTAGAAGTATGAATCATGTATTCAAATGTGAAGTCCTCTATGCATAGAGATGTTGAAATAAGTCAAATGCTTTTGAGAAATAAGTATAGACAATGTGTCGAGAACTCAAAATGAAATTGTACCTGGTGATACTTGTGACATGAGGGAATATGAAACAGATTATGATGTTGATGTGAAATATGAGAAAATGATGTGAAATGCGAGGAAGAAGAGATTGTGTTATGAAATGTGGCCTAGTGCCAAGTCTGATGTGATAATTATGGCCCCAAGAGTCGATGGACTAATATACGTAAAAATGGCATGAATCTTTTATTCGATAATGTGGTGAATGTTTAAAGTGTTTGATTTGTACTTGTGATTTTCTTATTATTGTATGAAGCGCATAGGTGAATAAATTTATATGTGAACCCTATGGAAGGGCTATGAAATGCAGCCTAGAGGTATGGTAATTATGTAAAAAGCTATGTGATCCATTTTATTTGGTAATGTGGTGATTGTTTAAACTTTTTGTTAAACCCTTATGATTTCCTTGTCCTTGCATAGATATATTCTTAAAAAGAATCCAAATTACAAAATAGTTCATGCACATGCTCTTTTAATGAGACGTATTATCTACAAAGCCTCCCTATCATAGTTCTATTGTTCACCACCTCCTATGGAATTGAGCTCTATAATTATGTTCCAGAATTGAGTTATAGCACTATTGATACTTCCCACTTATTTTTCCTAAATTCTCAACAAAGGACTATTCCTGATGAATTTCTTACAGAAACTTTTTATTTAAATGGACAACATCCGCTCACTCGTGCCTACACATGCACCATCATAAAGTTTGTACATGTGGTGTCAAGTTCCATGCAAAGTATCCAAGATTTGTGATCCTTCTCGAGTCACTCTTTTCTCAGTTGTGTATATGGCTTATATGGCTTGAACAACCAATCCACTCTTTTGCAAGTAACATCATGAAAACCTTCTTACTATCAAGAAACGTGAAAGCATGCATCTACACTTATCCTACAAGTACATGTCAGTCGAAATGGTCAATGTGTGCATAAAGTTTTTCTAAAAATTGAGATCCTCACATCCCATCATAGGAAAGATCTTGTGTCGTCATAATTTTTGTTTCCACTTGAGATATCCCGTAGTAAGTAGCTCACTTGGTTTCTAGTATCGTGGTTTCCCGTGATGTAGAATTGTATTGTAGTTTGGAAGATAGTATAGCATAGGCATGTCCAACTCATAACAAATGATTATTCTCTCTTTATGTCTCCACAATGTGTTAATTGTATTCCTTATTTAGCGAATTCATTGTGCTAGTTCCCTACACTTGTACGACAACGATAAGAGAACATTCCCTTCTATGTATCACTATGACACTTCCTTTTTCAAGTCAAAACCTATGGAGATCTCATCATGAACATTTGCAAACCTTCAGCGATTATTGTGCACTGTCTCATTGTGTTTGGTTTTCTTCACACCCTCAACTTCTAGAATCATGGACTATGTCATTGTCATGTGTGGAGAGTTTTACTACCCTTGGTATCTCACCTTCTTGGCTAGATATGAGTATTATTTGCCTTCTCCCTGGAGCGTCGTGTTAACTATTAGAACCATCTAACCAATTCATGATTTTGTCCCAATATCAAGATTTCCTAGCTATTGAGTTTCACTAATGAAAGGTTGAGATTAGATGACTTCGGATTTTGTACATATCATGAACATGTTGATTTGAATGACAAATGGTCATAATTTTTAGTTCCCTCATATATGATCAATTTCCAAAAAGTGTTAAGTTGTCTAGAATATGGTAATCTCATAAGCGTTCAATTATTTTCATCCTTATAGGCTTGTGGCATAGATTTTGTTCGTCAAGTAATGTTAAGAGTGTAATTTAACTTCGTGTATTTTGAATCCCATATCACATACAAGGTGCTAGAGTATTCCTATTCGGGGTCGACGGATTTTCCCTACACTTTAGAAAATGAGTGGTTCACGTACTTGAGTATTCCTCCTTTATGGTTCCTATTTCTCATGTATTACTTACTCTTATTCGTCATTTGTGTATTAATTGAGGTAGTCATAATGATTAACCATGTTAGTATTGTTAGTAGTAACATTTTCTGTTTCTTAGTATACAACCTCATAAAGTACTCTACCCAGTGCATTAATGGATTCTTGAAGAACTCCAGCCTGATCTTGAACTTTGTTGTTCCTAATTGATTAGATCCCGATCCATTGAGCATTGTAAGTTTAGACAAGTCAACGATAAAGCTTCATAGTGTGATCACATATATATTGGATAGTTATCTCATGCAAGATGTTTATCTGTCGTCCTTATTATGTATGTTTGGGAGTTGATATTATTTTTGAGAAGGTGTTATGATAATGCTTGTAAGTCGATAATGTCTCGTAGAAGGATAAATATTTCGTGGAAGGAAAGTACTTTCGTTTGATTGAATACCAGTTAGTTTTGACTTGGAATGTACCATATAGGTATTTTGATGTAAAACTGTGTAGTCCATGTTCTGGTATCCATATGTTAATGTAGTTCTTATAATACTGGGACTAGGATTGTGGACATATACATTGTGGTGCTATGTACAGTTGTGGATGTGTGGTTAAGAAGATTTTGGTGATTCTCTGGCAGGTGGATAGGCCTAGTTACAAAGGAAACTCTGCCGAAATTTCTGAAAAATTTAGGAGTTACTGAAAATTTTGAGACTGGAGGTAGGTTAGAAAAGAGATGTGTGTTGTTAAAGTGTTTGTGAAAGACTATACTCCTCATTCGAGGACGAATGATCCTAAGGGGGGGAGAATGTAAGGCCCCGAAAAATTTCGCTAAGTAATTTAGAATTTTGTAGTGTCACACAGGCTTATTATAATACTTTTATATACTATTAATATGGTGGTCATCAATTAGACTTGCTAAATATGAGTATGAGTCTTATGGTAAGTGATATGAGGTCCAAATGAAAGCCCAAGTGTAAGCCAAATAGGAAAATTTTCGAAATAGGCCAAATTTTCAAATGGATTCACACAAGGCTCCACTCTAAACGACCATAGATAATTATGTATTAGGTTTTATGTAGTTAATAGCATATCAAATGAAAGCCCTTTGAGTCTAGTTTCCAACGCTTCAAACCGTTCGTCATTTGGACATTCCTACACAAAGTTATGATCAAATTACCAAAGGCTGGAAAATGCGATCGTGTGTCAGGTCAAATCTGCGATCCGCATGTTCGTTTTGCGGTCCGCATGTTCATTCTGCGGTCCGCATTTTGACCGCAGATTGAACCAGTGTAGCTCATTTTTGGCTGCCGATTTTGCGGTGCATTTTGCAGCCCGCATGTCCATTCTGCGGTGCATTCTGCGATAGCAGAATTGACATCGCAGGGTTATTTGTTTTATTTTTATAACCCGACCCCATTTCAATATATAGGCTTTGGGGTTCATTTTGGGGTCATTTCTTACTGATTTTAGAGAGAGTTGAGAGTATTTTAGAGAGAGAAGGAGGAACCCAACATCTAAATCATCCAAATCTTGCATCAATCTTCAAGAATGAAGAACCCAATAGCAAGTTCTTCATCTAAGAGGTAAGATTCTATACCCTAGGGTTTTAATTTCGAGTTTGGTGTATAAGATGAGTTATTGAGGTATGATTCTTGGGTTTATTAGTATTGTGTATACATGCATGTACAACTTAGGTTTATGGGAAGATTGTTTAACTTGAATAACTAAAGATTGGGTTAGGGAATGAAGGAAGTCTTAAAAAGGGGATTCGAAATCAAGATGCTCAACTAGTGTTTGATAAATTGTTCAAATGAGCTAGTTTCATGAATATCTTTCTAATATGTGTTTAAATTTGTTATGTTTCATAGTAGATTGGAATTGCTAGAGTTTTTGGAGTGTTGTAGTAACTTAAGGAAAGCTCAATCGAGGTATGTATGGCTAACTTTGATTCTTGTGAAATCGCCCTTATGTGTGCAATTCGTTTGGCATGTGTTAATTTGAGAGATTGTGTGTAATTTGTTGATTTTGTTGTTGGGTATCTAATTGATGTTAAACTATATGTGGTGTGGTATGAAATATGAATTGAAAGATAACAAGGGAATTGGAATTGGTGAAGAATTGTGAATAATGGTTATGATGGCCTATATGGCACCTTGTGGAAAAGAAACGAAACACTTGAAAATTGGTTTATTGTGGAAAGAGACGAAACACTTGAATTGTGGAAAATTGTTGAACATACTTGTGTGAATATTTTTGATTATGGAAATATTGTAACTTGGTTGTGATATTGGCTTGATAAGTAATTGAGAACATGAAACAATGTGCAAGTTGCTTATTTGAACTTGTTGAAATTGTGTGTAGTGCCTTATCTGCTGTTTGAAATTGTTGTGTTTTAAACTGTAAGGCGGGGTCGTGTTGCGCGCCGCAACGTGAGGAAATAAGGTGTGGGTTGGGGTGATAAGGGTGGCCGAGGTAATAAGGGTGGTCAGGGGTAATAAGGATGGAAAGCGATCGAAATCGCTATTGAAAATTGATATAAAAATAATATGAAATTGTGAAAGGAGACAGCAGGAGAGTTTGCAACCTGGGGGCACTGATTGCCCCTATGTTTGACTACTTGCAATTTATGTTGTTGATTGGTTGTTGTTCTATTTGTTGACCTTGAATGTGCTTATGTTGAGGCTTATCTGAAATGAGTAAAAGGTGGAAAACATGGTTGGCTGGCTTGATTAGTTTTAATGTAACTTAATGGCTTGAGTTTACTTGGGACAAAGTTTGTCCATACATACCAGTACAATTCAAGTGTACCGACGTCCCTTTTGCCGGGGACGCTACATTCGTATTATGATTGTAGGTGAATCAGAGTAGCAGGTACTTCAGCTTATCGGCAATAGCATCCTTCATCTTCCACTGCCCGTTTTGGTCAGCCCCTTTCCTTTCGGGGCCCTACGTGGCTCATGCCACTCTTGTTTAGACTTTATTTTGATTTTGTGTAAGGTATAGCCGGAGCCTTGTTACCGGCAAGTATTGTATCGTCCTTTGTATCCTAGAGGTTCCGTAGACATGTAAACTGTGGGATTCGAGGCTCACGTATATATTATGTTGGGCGTTGTAAAAACTGTAAATTTGTTAATGAATCACTCGCATGGTTATGTTTGTATATTGTGAAATCAGTTATAATTGGTAAGGTATTTGGTTAATGAGAAGTAATCAACACAGGGGTAACACGTGGGAATGAAAGGCACCCAGGTCCGCTTGACTGGGGCTACCTAGTCAGGCGCCGGTCATGTCCCTCGATTTGGGGCGTGACAATGAAGTTATTACTTTTTATGCTGCAGACACAGAAGGAGTGATCACCCCCACAACGATGCACTGGTAATATCTTTACTCGTACGCGATATTAAAATAAAAAGAGTTTTGATAGATCCATGAAGTTCTGCAAATATCATCCTACTAAGGGTGCTGCGAGAAATGCAAATGGAGGATAAGATGATTCCAAAGGCACATACTTTATCAGGATTCGATAATTCCAATTTAGTAACAAAAGGAGAGGTTATTCTAACAACTTTTGCAGAGGGTGTTGTGAAAGATACCAAATTTCAGGTAGTAGATATGGAGATGACATATAATATATTTATGGGAAGACCGTGGATTTATGATATATACGCTGTTCCGTCAACCCTACATCAAGTAATAAAATTCCCGTCACCATGGGGAATCTATCAGATTCGTGGGGAACAAGATACAGCTAAGAGTATTAATACTGTAGCAGGTACGACTAATGTAAATAAGATCGAAGGAAATGCAGATCAATACCCAAATGATCAATGGAAGACATATTTAATCTCTAAATCTGATATGATCCAAAAACCTGGAGAGGATGAAAACATCAAAACATCAATTGAGGAGCTCGAGCCTGTGATACTATTTGAATAATGGCCTGAACAAAGAGTTTGCGTGGGAGCCAACTAAAGCTCAGATACACGAGGTAAGTTAATTGAATTCTTAAAAACTAACGCAAATTATTTTGCTTGGCCCTATGTTGATATGACATGGATACCACCGGATATGATGACTCACAAACTAAATAAAGACCCATCTTGCACGATCATAAAATGAAAGGAAAACAAAGAAGCTTTCGAAAACCATGTGATGCAAGGGGAAGTCCAAAAGCTATTCAAAATTGGGTTAATCCGAAAGAACCAAAGGTGGGTGAAAAGCTGTCCATTTATTTTTATCAGAAGTTGCGATAAGTGCTGTCTAAATTCGAAAAGATCAAGGTGAACAATCTTCTATCTATTATGTAAGTAAATCTTTATTAGATGCTGAGACACGATATCCGCAACTAGAAAAATTAGCTTTAGCTTTGATCATGGCATCTAGAAAATTGGTACCTTATTTGTAATCCCACCCCATTGTTATGGTTACTACTTTTCCATTATGAAGCATTTTTCATAAACATGAGTTATCAGGAATGGGTTATAGGATTAAGAGAATATGAAATTAGTTATCAACCTAGAATTGCCATAAAATCTCAAGAGTTAGCCGATTTCATAGCTGATTTCAGTCAAGGAATACATCTAGAAGAAGAGTTGCAAGTTTTAATAGTTCAAACCCAGAGACTTATATTTTATTTGCTAATGGTTCATCTAGTGAAAAAGGTGTGATTTTCCCGTAATAGTTCTCGTACTTCTATTAGGTAAAACTATTAGACAAACTATAAAATGTCATTTTATAACTAACAATGAAGTAGAGTATGAGGCTGTAATTGCAGGTTTGGCATAACCTAGATTATAGACAAGAGTGACTCTCAACTTGTCGTTAATCAAATACTGGGGACTGTTACAGCCAGGAAAACTCGAAAGCAAATAATTGAACGACACTACAATAGGAAAGCACATCCCAGGTTCTTCAAAACTGAGGACTTTATGCTCAAAAAGGTGTTCCAATCCACAAAGGCTACTAACTCTGGGAAGCTAAGTCCAACGTGGAAGGAACCCTATGAAATTCGTAACATTAATGCAGGGAAGGCAATATACGAGTTAGAGACAATGAATGGTAGGTCTTACCTTCATATTGGAATGCTGCCCATTTAAAGACATATTACTTCTAAGGGAGTAGTCACAGTCAGGAATCCCCTTGTTAAATTTTTCCTTTGATTTATTAAAATGCTACTAATGATTTTAGATGCTAAGCAAAAACCCTAACTCGTGCCAAATTATGAGTCATAAACTACATGGAAAAATAGAATATTCTTAAGTTCCAAGCGTAGGATTACATTAATCTAATGAAAAATATACACAGGTTAGGCAATCTTCATCTATAAATCATACATCCGAGTCCCGTATATTTTTTTGTTTCGAAAAAGGACCAATATAAGAGATACAAACAAGTGCTTGAGGCTTCATTCTTCACCGCTCAAACACTTTAGGGACTACATATTACACTTATGTATGCAGAAAAACAAATGTGAATATCACAATAAATTGGTGTCAAAATTTTGGCAAGGTTCAGCCACAATAAGACAAGTGTTAAGAGGAAGTTATGAAGTCTTCAGCGCACAACGCAAAACATTTATTATAATGTTGTAAACGAAGTCACTTCTCAAACCCTTCCTAAATATGTAAAGATAGGGTCATGACTATGTTTTAAAACGGGTTATGGACAAAACCCTTGTCTATTTATAAAGAAATCTGTTACAAGAAAAACAGTTGCGAGAAAGTTTTAGATGTACTATAATGCATGTAACACTCAAAAGCTTGTTCAAGTTCATGAATAAAAACTTGTCAAAGTTTTTTCATACAAAAACATGTGTTTTCCTATTTTTTTCATCGTATTATAACAACATTATGAAGTTAAGAGGTCTTCTTCATTAAGTGTCAATATATAAAAAGGGCCCTCTTTTTATAAACCTCATGTTGATATTCCGTGAGAAGAATCATAAAGCATTTTCAAAGAATAAAAATGCTAAGTTATTCTATATGTTCTAAATAAGAAGATAGGCAAGAATAAAATATAAAGAAGTACTTATAAAACTTCTTAGTATAAAAGACTTAGTCATAAAGGATGTCTTTACAAATGCCCCGGTAAGGTAACTGGGGACTTAACCCAAAAATCCCTTAAAATTCAAGGGAAAAACCATTTAAAAAAAAAGGAGTAAAGGTTTCAACTTGTCACTGAATGGGTTGTAACTTCTGAAGCGGCAATGTCAATTTCATTTTTAGAAGCAACCACAGGTGCAGAATCAACCTCTGAAGAAGTAGCAGCACTTGGAGTGCTAAGATCATTAAGGGTAGCAAGAGTCACGGGAGCTTCAACTTCTGCAGGCTGAGTTACTAAAGTTTCATCCTCATGGGCCTATATTTCAACATTTTTAGCTTCAATAGAAGTTGCTCCTTCATTGGAAGGTTCTTCAACCACAGGAGTCTCATCTGATGGAGAAGAAAAGTTAAGTGGTTGTTGAGTCATTTCAATAGTCTTTAAAACTTTGGCCAATTCCGATTGTAAATCAAAGTTCTCTTGATTGTCCTCCATTAAGGCATCACGAAAGGAGTTTAGAAAGGCCCAATACACCTCTGAATTAAAGCTCTCCTCAAGAATTTCATAATCCATTGCCACGAGGTAAGATTGTTTTTCAACGTTTGGTTTTCAATCAAAGTGGAATTAAGGGTAGCTTCAAGAGAGGCACGAGAATCTTCTAAGGCACGAGCCTTATCAGAGGAAGCTTGTACATCAGCTTGAGCTTGAGACAAGTTTTGTACCAACTCTCCCACGTATTCTTATTTCTCAGTGAACAAAATTTTGAGTTCTCTAATCTCCTCACTTGACTTTGAGAATTGTTCTGAAAAAGAACATTCAAGGCGCTCTTTCACCTTCTCCGCTTTGCTAAAAGAAGCCTTGACTCTTTCTAGTTAAGAAGTTAGAGATTATTTCTATTGCTCCAAATTACGGTTGCTCTCTTGCAAATCCTTTATCTTTTTTTGAGCATTTTAACTGCTTTTTCCAATTGGTTGCTTTAAGTTCAGCTTCCCTAACTATCTTCTCCGCCTCAAGAACATCTCGGTCAGATTCACGGGCCTTCTTGTCTAAAAGGGAAACTCTTCCCATCAGTTCCGTACCTACAAGACTAGCCTGCAAAAATGGCATATATAAGTGAGAATTAAAAGGAGTGTTTTTTCAATGTACAATAAACTATATCATTCATCAAAGTCAAACAGCTCTGTCTGTCTATTTTCCTTTGTTTCATTTCCCCAATTAAAGGCTCAAGCCAAACATCTGCTCCACCTGACTTCCTCAAAAAACTGCTATTAGCGGGAACCTCAAGTGTCATGCTCCTCATGGCCATGCTTCTGCTACTAGAACCGCCATCTGCATGACTAACAAAAGAAGTGGGAATTATAGAAGGAGGGGCGGTAGAAGAGGTAAAAATAGTAGGATAAGAAGAGATGGGGCAGGTAAGGGGGCAAAAGTTGGTAAAGAAATAGGAACAGATGAAGTAGCAAGTAAAACACTTGAAATAATGGGAGGAACGGAAGGGACAGAAACGGAAGATGAAAGAGGGATTTCATCTAAAACCGGACCAAATTCAACACCTTTAAAACCCTTAATAAAGAGACATTGAATGGATTCAAGAGTGTCCTTTAGAGAGGTTTCTTTCAGATATAATAGTACAATCTCAGAGGTACGAGCAAGAGAAACTTCAGTTTCATCCTTAGAAACCACCACGTGCCTCCTAGTCCTAAGACGAGCTATCAAAGAGGTATCTTCATCTTCATCAACATCAGAATCTTCTTCAACTATTTTCCTCTTCACCAGCGAAGCTTGTGCCCTCTCCAAAGCTAGAGTACTGGAAGAAGATCTAAGAGTAATAGCTACTTCAGCTGACATCCCCCGAATTGCAAATCCTGATAAATAAAAAGGATAGAAAATTAAATGGGGGAGGAAAAAAGTTTATCGTACGAAAAGTAATGAGATATGTATATTGTGGGTATTAACTTTCCAACCATATTTGTTGGAAATTGATTTCCAAGTTCGTGCTTTCATAGGCACGACCTTCAAGATGGTGTCTAGCCAAACGCGGAAGTTGGGAACGGGTTCCACATCTCCATGGTAGCTACAAAAAGCAAAATGAGATTAGAAAAAGTAGCTGAAATAACGAAAATAGTTACATTAAGAAATAAAATACTTACGTGCCAAGTTCCATTTTTTAGGAAAGCGAATGTTTGATCCACCCACCAATTTAACTGTGGGGACAGCTACAAACCGTGTGCACCAACGACGGTCATTATTATCTTAAGGGTTTAGCAAAACCCTATTACCTCTTGCATTTAAGGTAAAATTGCCATTAAAAAATAGCTTGGGGTGATAAAGGTGAATCAGATGAGGGAAGATAAAATCAACATCTACTTTGGCCAACACATACCTCAAACACGCCACAGCTCTCCATACAAGGGGGACAACTTGAGCCAAACAAATTTTGAAAAATCCACAAAAGTCGAGAATAATTGGGTCAATGGCAGAAATAAATCCCAAAGTGAAGGGATTAATGTAAACACAAGAAAAATCAGCTCTATAAGAGGTTATTCTCTAGCTAGGGTTAAGAATGACTATGTGGGTATAATCTCTCCAACGGCAGTCTTTTCGAACAATTTGAATCAATGGCCATTATTATTTATTGCTTTGTATTGTTGTACTTAAATTTCTGAATATTTCTATGATGTTGGTTGCGCATTTACTCTGGGACTACGGATTCGATTCCCTGGAGCTCCCCCCTTGTTTGTTTACTTTGGGACAATGGGTACAATCCCCGAGAGATCCCCCTGCACTTTTATTTTGGTAATGCGGGTTCAATTCCCGGAGATCCTAGTTACTGATATGAGTGGACTGCGGATTCAATTCTTGGAGATCCTTTTACTGAGATTAGTGGACTGCGGGTTCAATTCCCGGAGATCCTTGTTACTAAGATGAGTGGACGGCGGGTTCAATTCCGAAGATCCTTATTGCTGAGATGAGTGGACTGCGAGTTCAATTCATGGAGATCCTTGTTATTAAGATGAGTGGACTGTGGGATCGATTCCCCATTTGAATCCCGGAGATCCTTGGTACTGAGATGAGTGGACTGCGGGTTCAATTCCTAGAGATCCTTGTTACTGAGATGAGTGGACTGCGGGTTCAATTCCTGGAGATCCTTGTTATAGATATGAGTGGACTGCGGGTTCAATTCCCGGAGATCCTTGTTATTGAGATGAGTGGACTACGGGTTCAATTCCCGGGAGATCCACGGACAGTTGAGAGACACTTGTAATGTTATTTTCTTTGTTAGTTTAATTACTAATGACTTGTAGCTCCTATTCTGTTTTTGTTGTCATTTCACATTATTTACTGCTTTACACTATTCGATATTGTTATTATATTATTCTTAGTGTAGGGACCTGACCTTCCTCGTCACTACTCCATCGAGGTTAGGCTTGGCACTTACTGAGTACCGTTGTGGTGTATTCATGCTACTCTTCTGCACACTTTTGTTGTGCAGTTTCAGGTACTTCTGATCGAGCACATTATCGGTGATTGTAGAGCTATATTGGGAGACTTGAGGTATTCATCTGCTGCATCCGCAGATCCGAAGAGTCTTCTTCTACTCTTCCTCATAGATAGTAGTTTCATTTCATTTATTCGGTTGTATAGACACTTCTAGATAATAGAGCCATAGTTTATGTTCTTTAGCATGTGTTTGCCCGTGAGTTTCGGGTCTTGGAGGTTGTTTCAATATTGAAGTGTATGTGCCAGGAAGCACTTTATACATTTTACTTATGTTATTCAGTATTAGTTCTACTGTTTCGTAAAGGTTTTTAAATTTCCGCAATGTGTTAGGCTTACCTAGTCACGAAGACTGGGTGCCGTCATGACAGGTTCACGATTGGTGAACTAGGGTCATGACATATTTGCACTATACGGTGCTATGTAAGATGAAACACGCACTATGTGATGAACGTAGTGATATTGTGGCTAGGGATTCCGACTTGGTCCATCCCGATAGATGGTTTACTGTACTTATTGACTGAGCTTATATCCATACTTTTGGGATAGTTTCCATGTTTGAGGCCTTGTGCCGATCTGTAGAACCCTTAGAGAGATCCTATTGAGCTAAATGACAACACTTTACCTGTTGAACACATACTCTCATTTGTACTCTATACTGTAAAGCATAATATGAACCGGTAATAGCATAATGCACTCTAAATGAGAATACCTAGGGTTTAATACCCTGTTCTAGCTAAGTGGGCCCGAGAGACCAAGTCTATATTGACTAAAAGGGGTCAAGGACCCATAGTGAGGTATTGGATATATACCGTATCGGGCTGCATCACGCAGCCGTATATACATATACATGTATTAGAATATATATATATGTGTATGTGTGGATCGGACTGCACGCTACGATAATATATATATGGATCAGACTGCATGTATATATATATATATATATATATATATATATATATATATATATATATATATATATATATATATATATATATATATATATATATTTATATATATATAGACTGCACGCCGCATTATTGTAGCACTTGGGCTGAAGGAGCTCCTCTGGAGTCAACACACACCCCTAGTGAGCGCAGTTACTATTATATTGGATCGGGCTGCGCGCTGCAGCATTATATATATTATATTGGATTGGACTGCACATTGCAACACTATATATATTATATTGGATCGGGTTGCATGCTGCAGCAGTATTAGTAAGGATCGGGCTGCGCACCGCATCAGTGTTGGATAGTTGTTGGATCGTAGTAGACTGGTACTGGATTTTTCCTTTTTAGAAATATTCCTGCCCGTACTGTTATTTATAGAACTGCATAGTGTTATTACATGTTTTCTTTCCTTCAGTTATTATTTATTGCTATTACTTATTAAGTTGGAGTACTCACTCTACTACCTGCACATTGCGTGCAAATACAGAGACCCAGGAGGCTAGTTGATATGTCGTTGCTGCATCAATAGTCGCGGAGATATCGAGGTAGTTGCCGGCGTCTGTAGGATCCGACCTCTCATTTTTGTTATCTCTTTTACTCTTGCATTAGACTTGGCATGTATAGGATATTATTTCGTTGTATTTAGAGGCTCAGACTTGTGATACTAGATCCTGATGGGCTGTTATTTCGGTTGTTTTGTTTTCCGCACTCATCTTAATATTATGGAAACTGGAGTTTATACTTATATTGGGATTTTTGAGTTAATAATTGGAATGGTAAATGTGAAATGGTCGGGCTTGCCTAACAATGTATTGGGCGCCTGATAATAGGTGAATTTGACTATACTTATGCCCTAAATAATCACACTTTATTGTTGAATTGATATTGTTTATGATGACAAAATGCTTTTATTAGTGTTTTTTGGTGTGTTATAGGTACACATGAGCAATTGGAAACTAAAAGAGCCATTTTGGAGTCATAAGATTGTAAAAAGGCCAAGTGTAGAGCAAGAGTGAAGTTAGCATAAAAAATAAGATGAAGAAGGCATGGCACTATTCATTCGCGGTCCATTCGCGATCGCGAATGAACCACGAAAAAGGAGGCTCGTGGAACTTATTAAACATCAGAGGAATTGACTGTTCGCGGTCCATTCGCGACCGCGAACGAACCGCGAACGACGCCAAAAATTTGAAGGCTAACTTTGTAAAACCTCAATTTTGTAACCTAAACCCTCTATCTAAGCGTAGATTTCGCCCAAGAGAGGCAAGCATTGTATTATTCACTACTTTTGCAAGATAATTAGTAAGAGAGAACTCTCTCAACTTATTTCTTTCTTTTATATTGATTCTTTGGTTATGAATTCAATTATTATTCTTGTTTCTTTGATTATGAGTAGCTAATTCCTAATCTAAGGTTTTGATGGAACCTATTGAGTGATGAACTTCTAGTTTATGTGATTACAAATTGTTAGCTAGATTTCTATTTGTTCAACTTCGTTCTTGTTGTAGTTAATTGGTAGGATCCTTAATTAGTTGTGCCTATTTAGTGCGCATAACTTGGAAAAGAGTGCATATTTAGGTATATTATTAAAAAACACCACACCTAGGTTATTGGAGGAATCTATAATCTTAGGCGTAAAGGTGGGATTAGGAATAACGAAGCCTTGGGTGCAATCAAAAGTGAACTATTCAAATTAAAGCTACCTAGGGTATCTCGGGAGAGTGCACTAGTAAATTATTGTAGTTGCTCGGGAGGGAATTACGGTAAAAATAGTGTTCATGATTAATAGAATATTATTGAAAATTTGTATGAGCATAAACAGAAGGGACTCCATCAATAGGGGAAATTAATACCTTAGTCTTTCTCTATATTCTTTACCCTACATTCAATTCTTTCTTTTTAGTCTTTAATTCTTGCAAAAGTTAGTTGTTAGAAAACCACCACTAAAATATACTCAAAGTTTGGGAAGCTACTTCAGAACTGTTCTTGGGTTGTGAAAGTTGCAGTTGGTAGGTTAATTCCCTTTGGGATCGACTCTGGACTTAATTGACCGATTATATTGACTATGACTGTTGATTGGACGTGAATCTATTTTTGGTGCCGTTGCCGAGGAATTAATGGAATTATCAATTGACATTGACAGAACTACAAGATTCTTGTGTAGTCAGGTTCTTTCTACACTTTACATTGAAAATTTTGACAGTTGTTAAATTGGGTACTCAGGTGCATGCCTAGAAAATCCGCAAGGACTAGAGAACTAATTGAAGGACTCTCAGACCTAGAGCAATCTTTCCGGGCACGTAACAGGGCAATCAAACAAATTCAGCAAACTCAGCAACCAATCAAACTAGATTTCGACATGGGAGACGTGAATGACCCAAACTAGTAAGATGGGTTGAACATGCAAGAGGCACAAGAGGCGTAATAAGGTGCACTATTTGATTGGGCACAACCAATAGCGGATAATTTGGCAACTGCCATCATTGTGCCAGTGATTCAAGTTGAGTCTTTCCAGATTCCTAACAACATGCTACACCTATTGCAAAACAAGGGATTATTCTCTGGGTCTCAGGTTGAAGATCCACAACAGCACTTGAAGAACTTTCTCTCAATATGCAAGACACAGAGGCAACCGAATGTGACTCCGGAAGCCATCAAACTATTACTATTTCTGTTCTCAGTTACAGGGGCTGCACAGGTATGGCTAAACTCACTCCCCATAAAATCTATTGCAACTGGGGATGAGTTGGTCAAGCAATTCCACAACAAGTTTCATCCATCTAACAAGACTGCTCAGCAAATTGATGAGATTGTGAGCTTCAAGCAGAAACCAATGGAGACATTACAAAAAACTTGGGGAAGATTCAAAGGTATTCTTGTTATGTGTCCTCACCATGGGATCCCTGAGCAGATGTTGGGTCAAAGGTTCTACATGGGGCTTTCAGATTGTATGAAGAATATTGTAGATGCTTCAGCAGGTGGCGCTTTTCTGAGCAAAACTTGGAGAGAATGCCAAAATTTGTTTGATAAAATGGCTCAAAACTCTAGGTGGACGACCAAGAATGCTCCTATCACTCCAGTGGTACACTCTGTACCTCTGAATCCATCCAACACTATGGAGTAGAACATGGCAACTTTATTGACACAAATGAGCATCCTGACAAAGAAGGTGGAAGAATCAGGGGTCAAGCAGCAGGTTCATATTGTAGACACTACCAATGGTGGTTTATGCACATCTTGCATTAGCCAACCGATATGTAATCCATGGGCTGCAGACCAAGAACATCAACACCAGTATGAAGACATGAACTATGTGGCTAATTATGAAGGGCAGTGACAGGGTAACCAGAGTTGGGGACAGTAGGCTCCACAGCAGTACAGGCCTCCTCAGCCACAATGTGATGCAGCAGGTATGAGGCCACCAAACAACATGGCTCCATATCCTAGACCTTAGGATTTCAATAACCAGCAGCAGAGGTATCATCCACCTCCACCACAGCATGGAGGTAGACATGACGATGGGTTCGCAAGGTTGGATGCTATGATGCAGCAGGTAATTGGGTCACATGCCAAAACCATTGAGAGGATAGATGCACATGACGCAACTATCAAGAATATGGAAGTACAAATGGGCCAGATTGCTATGTCACTTCACAATCGTCCTCAAGGGACATTGCCTGCAGATACACAAACAAACCCGAAGGATCAAAACCCAAAGAAGCACATGGCAGTTACTCTGAGAAGTGGTTGAGATCTTGATGTTGTGCAGGAAAGAGAGAGAAGCAACTTACAGGTTGAGACACTCAATCTAGTGCCCATTGAACTGGATGAGTCCTTCGGGTTGACAGAAGTTACAATCCAGCCAGTAGCTGAAAATAAAGATGTGCAGCAGGGAACGGAAAAAGTAGCTGAACATATAGAGCAGTAGGTTGAGGAGAAAGTGATAGAAAAAGAAAAGTCCCAAGTGATTGGGAAGAAGAGGCCTCCAACACCATTCCCCCAAAGGTTGGCCAAGCACCAGAAAGAAGAGCAATACAAAAGGTTCTTTGGTATCCTCAAGCAAATCCAGGTAAACATTCATTTAATTGAAACTTTGAAAGAAATGCCTGGGTATGCTAAGATGATGAAATACTTGATGTCGCGGAAATTTGATTTCCAAGACTTGGCCACCGTCACTCTTAATCAGACTTGTAGTGAAGTGGTTTCTAGACCCATTGCTGAGAAGTTATCTGACCCAGGTAGCTTCACCATTCCATGCATTATAGGATACTTTGCCTTTGCAAAGTCATTGTGTGATTTGGGGGAAATCATAAATCTTATGCCCTTGGTGATTTATAAGAGGCTGGGCATCGGGAGAGCCAGGCCTACTTCCATGTTATTGCAGCTTGCTGATAGTACGGTTAAGCGTCCATTTGGTATATTGGATGATGTGTTCATCCAAGTGGCGAAGTTTGTGTTTTCTGCCGATTTTGTGATTCTTGACTGCAAGGTGGACGAGGAAATTCCTATAATCTTAGGAAGACCATTCATAGCCACAGGGAGAGCATTGATTGATTGTGAGACTGGGGAACTCAGGATGAGGTTGAATGATGAGGAGATCATAATCAATGTGAAAAAATCAATGAGGCGCCCTAGTGAGTTCGCGAATCGCTCTCTTATTGATGCGGTGGATGTGATAGTGGAGACTGATGATATAGAATTGACTACTGAAGATCCACTTCTGGTATGCCTGATGAACTTAGAAGAGGCAAATGGTGAAAGCCTGGCAGATTGGGTGCTATCTCTGGAAGGTAAGGGGTTTTGGGATCGAGAGTTGGAATTTGAACCTCTACATTTAGAGAAAAGAGAGACCCCTCCCGCAAAGCCATCCATAGAAGAGACACCAAAGTTGGAGCTTAAACCACTACCATCTCATCTCAGGTATGAATTTCTAGGCCCTAACTCCACTTTACCAGTTATTATCTCATCTGGTTTGCTAGATGTGCATGCTCAAAAGCTTATACATGTACTGAAAAAATGAAAAACTACCATTGGTTGGACCATGGCAGACATAAAGGGGATCAACCCCGCGTACTACATGCATAAGATTCTCTTGGAAGAGGGGCACAAACCTTCCAGGTAATATCAAAGAAGGATGAACCCAAACATGAAGGAAGTGGTGAAGAAAGAGGTAATAAAGTGGCTAGACGCGGGAATTATTTTCCCAATCTCTGATAGTAGTTGGGTTAGCCCAGTTCAATGTGTGCCAAAGAAAGGTGGCATGACGGTGGTGAAAAACGAGAATAACGAATTGATCTCAACAAGAATCGTCACCGGGTGGAGAATATGCATGGACTATAGGAAGCTGAATCTAGCCACCCGCAAGGACCACTTCCCACTTCCCTTCATTGATCAGATGCTTGATAGGTTGGCAAGGAGGTCACACTTTTGCTTCCTATATGGGTACTCGGGGTACAATCAAATCTCCATAGCCCCCGAGGATAGAGAGAAGACTTCCTTCACATGCCCATATGGCATTTTTGCTTTTAGGAGGATGCCACTTGGACTATGCAATGCACCTGCCACATTCCAAAGATGCATGATAGCTATATTCACCAACATGGTGGAAGACATTATGGAGGTGTTCATGGATGATTTCTCAGTGGTAGGGAATTCATTCGATGAATGCCTAGTCAATCTAACAAGAGTGCTGAAACGGTGCATGGAGACAAACTTAGTGTTAAAGTGGGATAAGTGCCATTTTATGGTACAAGAAGGTATAGTATTGGGGCACTGGTTTTGAGCAAAGGTATTAAGGTAGACCGAGCTAAAGTAGATTTCATTGCAAATTTTCCTCCACCAACATCCATCAAGGCCATTAGAAGCTTTCTGTGACATGCCAGTTTTTATCGGAGGTTCATTAAAGACTTCTCCAAAATCTCAAACCCTCTCTTAAGTTACTTGAAAATGATCACCCCTTTTTATTTTCTGATGAGTGCAAGATTGCATTCGAGGAGCTAAAGAAGAGGTTGGTCACAGCACCCATCATCATTGCCCTCAACTGGGAGCAACCGTTTGAGATGATGTGCGATGCAAGTGATTATGCAGTGGGGGCAGTGCTTGGCCAAAGGAAAGACAAGCTGATGCATTCAATCTAGTTTGCTAGTAGAACATTGAGTGGAGCACAGCTGAACTACACAATGACGGAAAAGGAGAAGCTGGCGGTAGTGTTCGCGTTTGACAAATTCAGGTCCAATCTCATAGGATGCAAGGTAATAATATACACTGACCATGCAGCATTAAGGTACTTAATTGATAAAAATGACTCTAAGCCGTGCCTAATTTGTTGGGTGCTACTTCTACAAGAGTTCGACCTTGAAATACGTGACCGGAAGGGCACTGAAAATTGAGTTGTTGATCATTTGTCACCACTTGAAGGAGATGAAATTTTCAAAGAGAGTGGAGAAATTCTAGAAACTTTTCCAGATGAGCAACTGCTCACTACCACTCTACTTAAAGCACCATGCTATGCAGATTATGCAAATTACCTGGTCAGTGGTATTGTTCCTCATGACCTATCATCGGTCCAGAGGAAAATATTTTTTCGTGAAAGCCAGCTTTATTATTGGAATGAACCATATTTGTTTAGGATATGTCTCAATAACATGATCCGGAGATGCGTTCCCGAGATCGAACAATATTCTGTTTTGCAGGTGTGTTATGCTTCCGCATATGGTGGCCACTTTGGAGGAGTGCGAACAACTGCCAAGATAGTTTAGGCTGGTTTCTAGTGGCCAACAGTGTTTAAAGATGCACACTTGTGGGTGACAGGATGCAACGAATGTCAACGCACCGGGAACATCTCCCAGCGTCATGAGATGGCAATGAACCCAATTCAACAAGTGGAAGTGTTTGACGTCTGGGGAATAGACTTCATGGGTCTCTTTGTCAGCTTATACGGCAATAAGTAAATACTTGTTGCGGTAGACTATGTGTCCATATGGGTGGAAGCGGTAGCATTACCCACCAATGATGCTAAGGTTGTGGTGGGATTTCTGAGGAAGAACATTTTCACCCGTTTCGGGACTCCAAGGGCAGTCATTAGTGATAGGGGTACACACTTTTGCAATCGGGCATTCGAGAAATTGTTGGCCAAATATGATGTGAAACACTGGGTTGCTACTCTATATCACCCACAAACCAGTGGGCAAGTTGAGGTCTCCAACAGGGAGATAAAGAGTATGCTAACAAAAACAGTGAACGCCACGAGGACCGACTGGTCCAGGAAGCTCGATGATGCATTATGAGCATATATAACAGCATTCAAGACACCAATCGGCATGTCACCTTACAAATTGGTGTTCGGGAAAGCTTGTCATCTACCTGTGGAACTAGAGCACAAAGCATGGTCAGCACTAAAACAATTACATCTCAGCTGGGATGAAGCGGGGAAATCTAGAGTCACCAGGTTGCATGAGATGGAAGAATTCCGGTATCTGGCCTTCCAAAGCACAAGACTATACAAAGAACGGATGAAGCGGATTCATGACCAGAATATCATAGAGCGTAAATTCAAAACCGGGGACAAGGTACTTTTATATAACTCAAGATTACGATTGTTCTCAGGGAAACTAAAATCAAAGTGGTCAGGCCCTTTCCGGGTAATTGAGGCATAACAATCGGGTGCTGTGGAAATTTAAACTATTGATGGCTCACGCACATTCAAAGTAAATGGACAATGGTTGAAACTATATGTTGGCATGGATAACATCGAGGATAAGGTGGAACTACTGTTAGAGGAACCTCAAAGGTCTAGCGAGCCTTGAAATGCGCTAAGTTGAGACGTGCCGCGATGTTAAATCAGTTGCTATGTGGGAGGCAACCCATGAACTTGTTGTAAGTGTAACCATTATAGTTAGTCTATACATACATAAACAAAAAAACATTTGCTGCTGCCAGGCGAAAAATTCAGAGAAGCTGATTTTTTGCGGTTCATTCGCGAATGATCGGCCCGTCTGATTCTCACTGTTCGCGGTTCATTCGCGACCGTGAACGGACTGCGAACGACCGCGGTCAGTTCTGCCAGTAAAAAACAAAAAAAATCAGTAATATCCCCCCCCCTTTATTACCCTAAAATCTACCTCCCTTCATATTATACTAATTCCAGCCGCCCCCAACCCCTCTCCCTCTCTAAAATACAAATTTCTCTCCTCCTTCTCTCTACTCATTCTCTTCCAATCTTCTTCCAACAATCCCTCTTCACCAATTTTCTTCATCTTCTCAACTTCTCAACCATCCCCTAGTAAGCTGTCTTCTTTTATGTTTCTTTTCTAGTTTTTTCTCCTTAGTTTTTGTAGTAGTAATTAGTTTACATAATTGTAGTAAGATACTTTACTTGTAGGAATTGTAAAATATCTTGATAGTAGTTAGTAGATTCTATAAAAATTAATTTTTGGTGTAGTGTATTATTAGTATGAATGTTGTTATGGGATGTTGGTATATATGGTGTTGTTGGGTCTCCAATGAGTTTAATTGTGTTAGTTATGTTTTTTTGGAGACCCAATGTGATGGTTGATGTATTTGGTGATTGAGTTGGCCAAAGTTGGCAAAATTATATTGTAGTATTTGGGTGTCATATTTTTGAGGGAGATATTGCCCAAGTTTGTGATTGTTTGTTGTTGTGTATAATTAGAGATGGTGTAGGCTTAATTGGGTCATGTTATTTTGCCACACGAAATAAGTGTGGGGTGCATGAGGTAACTTGGTGAAATTGTTAGATATTTGGTTAATATTAGGAGTTATGCGATGATAGCACTAAAGAAAATATTGTTGTAGTCCACGGATGGTGAAGTTTGAGTAGCCAACCGATGTACTAACGTTATGGAAATTTTTGGTTGTTTCTCTTTTGTGCAGGATTATGGCTCCTAAAAGATCAAGGAATGCAGCAAGATCATCTAGGAAACCGACCTATGACGAGTCTAGATTCACAAGCGAGGAGGTGGAAGCTGACTTCCCTACCAAGGATACAAAAGCTTGGCTCCAGGAGATTGAAATCGACAAGATAGCTATTGGGGTTGAAAACCCCGATATATACAATGAGATCCGCCACCACGAGATGGAGTTCCTGTTCGATAAACTGGCACCCGTAAACAAAATGCTGGTTAGAGAGTTCTATGTGAATGCTCCCTACGGGTTGGCCAGAGAAGTCTTTGTCCTAGGTAAGTATGTTTGGACTCATGTACAAACTATTAGGCAGGCTATTAGACTACCAACTTTTACTGGTGACGTGGACTTTTACCACGATAGGCCTAGTGTCACTTGGGACACCTTGATTGAGGCCTTATGTGTTGATGGTCTCCCAGTCTCAAGAAGAAACAAAACACTGCACTCTAACAGGTTCACCCACACTGCTAAATGCTGGTTCACAATTATATGTAACCGGTTTTTGCCCTCAAGCAACACCACTGACGTGAACTTCAATAGGGGATTGCTAACATGGTGCTTTGTCACCCAGCGGGACGTGGACATCGCCCACCTGAAAAGTGACGAGATGGTACTGATGGGACCCCTCAAAGCCAAGGGTTTCTATTACCCGTCTCTTGTCACTATGATGTGCCTCAACCATCAGACTCCGATCCTTCCCACGGATGGTGAACTCCCTCCAAAATCTCCATTCAGAGCTTCTCACATCCGGGTGGGTCGAGGAAATGACCTAATTGATTTAGATGCTGAGGATGACCCTATGCCGGTTGTCACGTCCAGGCATTCCATGGACTCCGTCGGACCTTCTAGGCATGCTCATCATGGAGCGGGCATATCTGGGTCTGAGTCTACTAGACCTATGCTTAGGTCTATGGAGGAGGAGGTTGCGGATTTATGCACCTCAGTGGATGGTTTACACATGGGCTTAGACGCGATGTCACAAAGACAAGCTCGGACGGAAAACAGGTTCATGGCATGGTTTCGAGCACTGAGTCGAGCGTGTAATGTCAATCCCTCCACCATCTCCGACTCTGAGTGAGGCACATGTAAGTTTTTCTCACCCTTGTTAGCTATATTTGTATTATTATGCCATGAGGACATGACATGATTTTAAGTGTGGGGTGGGAAACTTATCTTGTATATATTGTACATAGCAGTTGTAGTTGTAAATAATATTAGCTGGCTTTGCCCGATGATGGACACTTGGAGACGGGTTTCTTAAGGGTCCAAGTCAGAATAAAAACACAAAAAAATCAAAAAGTTGAAAAATCCAAAAATACTAATAGAGGGCTCTTCCTGATGACGAACTATTTGGGCAAATACTCTTGAGAGAAGTAGTCCATGTAGGAATTTTTCTTTCTTTTATTTTCTTTTTCTAGGTAGTGTATCACCTCCCCCTTGGTTTTTCTTTTGACCACGGTTCTTTTCCAAGGGTTTTTATTGAACCAGGTTAGGTAGATTTTTCTTTTTAGGATTAGAGGGCAAAGGTTGACATGTAACACTTATGCACATTAGCAAAACTTAATTGAACTGGAGAATGTATTATCTAAGCTTGACTATAGATTCTAGGATATGCCTTAAATTGCATAATACAGCTTGCTTGAACATTGATAGGACTTTGTAGATGAACCGGATTCTAAATGAGTTGCATGCTATGTGTGTGGGAGATTTTACTTACATTATATGTTTTACATGTTACCTAAAACTTGCCCTATGTGTTTGCAAAGCGAAATAGAAGTTGTTTGGTTGTAGAGATGATAGAGGCACTTCTTTGTGTAACCCCATAAATCAATAAGACATGAATTCACCTGTATATAATATCCTAGTTAACCCCTTTGAGCTTAAAGCCTATTCTTTGATAACCCTTGAATGTTCATGAAAAATCGAATTCATACATTGTTCTACTTTACCTCCTAAGAAGCACTTGAGTTGTAACGAATATGCAAAAGTCTAAGTGTGGGGTGAAGGGAAGTTGACAAAGGGAAAATCAAGAATGAATTGTAGAAAATGGTGTACTGGCAAAATACTGTAAATGCTACAAGCTTTGAAAAAAAAGAAGATATATCAATGTATATGTGTAAAATAGAAAGGCCAGTTACACCAACAAAAGAAAATTGGGGATTAAAAGCAAATAAAAGTGAAGGAATGTTTAGGGGAGACATAAGGAAGAAAACTAAAAGGGAAGTTGTGAAAAAGAAAGAAAAGTGCTTAGGGAGGTTAGCCACTATGCCCAAAATTATCCTACCCGTCCGATAGCTAACATTACAACCCTTAAAGACCTCTTGATCTATGATTGAATAACTCGATTAGTGGAGTATTACACTAGGGGCAAGCCTATGGTGTGTCTGTATGCATATGAATGTTCTTTGTTGAGAGTGAGTGAATCTTTCCTATATATATAAGTTCCCTGTTCTAAATTGTTTATGTGTGGGAACTTCTCTCAATAAATTGAGTGAGGGCATGTAACTCAAGAAGCAAATGGTAAATTTGCAAGTCTGTGATAATAACTAGAGTAAGCAATAATGTGTTGGCATGTGAGTTTACGGTTAGGTAAGGATCGTGCATGTTTTAGGTTAATCATAAAAGATAGCTTTTGTGACATATTTTGGGGGAGACATTAATAAAATTGGCCTAAAGTGTGATTAAGGTTGCTTGAGGACGAGCAAAGGTTTAAGTGTGGGGTATTGATAATAGGTGAATTTCACTATATTTATGCCCTAAATAGTCATACTTTATTGTTGAATTGATATTTTTTATGTTGAAAAAATGCTTTTATTAGTGCTTTTTGGTGTGATATAGGTACACATGATCCATTGGAGACTAAAAGAGCAATTTTGGAGTCATAAGATGGTAAAAAGGCCAAGTGTAGAGCAAGAGTGAAGTTGGCATAAAAAAATAAGATGAAGAAGGCGTGGCACTGTTCATCCGCGGTCCATTCACGACCGCGAATGAACCGCAAAAAAGGAGGCTCGCGGAACTTATTAAACGTCATAGGAATTGACTGTTCGCGGTCCATTCGTGACCGCGAATGAACCGCGAAAGACACCGAAAATTTGAAGGCTAACTTTTTAAAAACTCAATTTTTGTAACCTAAACCCTCTATATAAGCATAGATTTCGCCCAAGAGAGGCAAGCATTGTATTATTCACTACTTTTGCAAGATAATTAGTAAGAGAGAACTCTCTCAACTTATTTCTTTCTTTTATATTGATTCTTTGATTATGAATTTAATTATTGTTCTTGTTTCTTTGATTATGAGTAGCTAAATCCTTATCTAAGTTTTTGATGGAACCTACTCAGTGATGAACTTAAAGTTTATGTGATTACAAATTGTTAGCTAGATTTCTATTTGTTCAACTTCATTCTGGTTGTAGTTAATTGGTAGGATCCCCAATTAGCTGTGCCTATTTAGTGTGCATAACTTGGAAAAGAGTGCATATTTAGGTATATTGTTGAACAACACCACACCTAGGTTATTGGAGGAATCTATAATCTTAGGCGTAAAGGTGGAATTAGGAATAACGAAGCCTTGGGTGCAATCTAAAGTGAACTATTCATATTAAAGCTAGATAGGGTAGCTCAGGAGAGTGCACTAGTAAATTATTGTAGTTGCTCGGGAGAGAATTACGGTAAAAAAAACGTTCATGATTGATAAAATATTATTGACAATTTGTATTAGCATAAATAGAAGGGATTCCATCAATAAGGGAAATGAATACCTTAGTCTTTATCTATATCTTTACCCAACATTCAATTCTTTCTTTTAAGTCTTTAATTCTTGCAAAAGTTAGTTGTTAGAAAACCTCCACAAAAATATACTCAAAGTTTGGGGAGCTGCTTCAGAAGTGTTCTTGGGTTGTGAATGCTGCAGTTGGTAGGTTAATTCCCTGTGGGATCGACTATGGACTTAATTGACCGGATTATATTGACTACGACTATTGCTTGGACGTGAATCAACGCCATCATGACCGGGGTTTGGGTCGTGACATTTTAGTTTTAATCAAAAAATCAAACTAAATCGACTATAGGAGTACCTATTTAAAGTTTATTGTTACACCTATATATATATATATGTATATTGATAAATAAAATTTTAAAAATTTTATGGTAAATGTTAATAGTTTGCACTTTTAATATGGTTATTTACCTTTACATTATAGTCTGATTGGTAGTTTTCCTTTGTTAAGTGTAAGAATTCATTTCGTGTTAAAAATAATGAATTTTTAAGGTGTAATAACTTCATGGCCACTTAAACTTGTAAGGCTTTGAAAGCTGATACACAAACTTTGGACTTTCCCATTTGAACACTCAAACTCGTGAAACCCTTAACTAATAAACACATTTGAACCTTGGACTTACGCACGTGTATTATATATTCACAGACATCTCCACCCAGTCAGCAAATTACCAATGCGACTGTTACATGTCAAGGGCGAGAATAAATTTTTTAATTTCTACTTTCTTCTATTTCCCTTATTTTCTTCTTCACCATAGTTGTGCAACTTTTACATGATGGGGACGGAGCAAAACGACATCACCAAAAAGCGATGACGCTGACAGAATCGTCCAATAATCTTTGCAAACTCCAAACCTTGTTCTCTGTTGCTAAAGCCAAGTATCTGAAAGGCCTCCACTAATTATAAATACTCTCTTCTGTATTCTTGGGTATTTTAAAAAATTGATTAAAAATATGGAAGATGAGCATGTAGTAGCAGAAGCCACTCAAGAAGAAAGGGAGACTACCTAAAGAAGAAGGAAAGTATTGGAACCAATTCAACATTGAACTAAAAGACGAAGAAAAACTAAACGAATATGGAGTACGAAATGGAGTTCATCGGCATATCTCTAAGTCTCAATCTCACTTTCTCCAATTGAGAAAACCTCAAAATTTTCCTAGCATCATTCAATGTAATTTTCCCCATCGTCTCCCCCCCTAGAAAATCCGTCATCACCGTTGTCGGAGCCGGTGGAACTAGGCCTTCAAATCTAATCCTTTCTCCGGTAACATTAATTCATAGACCTCAATTTTATCTCCCATAGGAATTGATAAAAATTATGGCAGTCTAGTTGCATGGTCGATTTGTCTTTTTTGGAGGAACCGACAGAATAATGCGGAGTCAATAAACCCATCGACCTTTTTATTCTTCTTTTTTGGTTTTCCTTATAATTTCTATTTTTTTTAAAACATTTTGCAATCTTTTTAATGAATAATAACAGATACACGTATCATTTGAATGTGACTTGTATGCACTATGTCCACGCAATATAAGCTACCGTCACATAAGCATAGTCAATAGTCAAATATGTTTATTAGTTGTAGGTTTTTTTAGTTAGAGTGTTTAAATAGGAAAGACAAATGTTTGTGTCACGATCCGTATTTC
This sequence comes from Nicotiana noctiflora, assembly GCA_032618575.1. NCBI lineage: Eukaryota > Viridiplantae > Streptophyta > Magnoliopsida > Solanales > Solanaceae > Nicotiana > Nicotiana noctiflora. The sequence goes on along the minus strand of JASVEL010013494.1, from coordinate 92,944 downwards.
TCACCATCGGGGATCGTGATGGCGCCTACTCATAGAAGCTAGGCAAGCCACACATTTAGAATCCATAAGTAATTTTGTTTTAGATACTTTTTTATCAATTAATTTAGCAAGAAATATATTATTAAACAACATCGGAATTCGCAATTTAGCGGAAGACTTAAACAAAATAAACCAAGATAAAAGGAAGATCCACATATGCCTCTACTCAGAACTAGTGTCACAACATTCACGGACTACTACAATTTACTACGTACAATCGTTTGAAAGATAGTAACATTGTATGTCTTGAATACAAGAGATAACAGAACATAAGTAAGGATAGAGGAGACACCGGGCCTGCCGACACCTGCAAGGCTACCTCAGTGTCTTTGAGTACTGAAGGCTGGCTCCTGAGCTACTACTGTTGTTCGGTACCTGGATCTGCACAAAGGAGCACAGAGTATAGTATCATCACAACCGACTTCATATGCTGGTAAGTTCCTAGCCTAACCCCGGCGAAGTACTGACGAGGCTAGACAAGACAACCACATCAACATGTGCAGTTATATATATATCTACAGCGGAAAAATAACAAGAATAACCATTTTAAATGGATAAGGAACAAGCTTCGAGGATAACATAAAACACAAAAATTTAAGAGAATAACAAGGAACATCAATAAATTATCTCTAACACGGATAAGGAGAATAAAATCAGATTTCACTATCTGTATACATCTCGTTGCAGGCGTGCAACCCGATCCTATTTCTCAATGTTTCCGTGGTAGGCGTACCACCCACTCCCATTTCATCAAATCTCGTGGTAAGCGTACCACCCGCTCCCATATCGCTATACCACAGTTCCTCCAAATGAAACTACTCTAATAAATGCAACTATTAATATGAATTCATAACACAACAAGCACACAATAATTATGATTCACTGAGGAAAATAAATAATGATAAGTAGCAATTGATTATGGTCTTTAAGGAGCAAATTAGGAAATTTAGTATTTATGTGTCGAATGTCAAGTAGCAATTAAGTCACATAAATATATAGCAATTATGGAATAATTTTGAGACCTAACGTTGCACAAGGATACCTTGATTCAATAACAACAAGTAACATAATAAAGGGAAATGTAAACATAAGGAATCACAGTAATAGTGGAATAAGACAATTGATGCACTTGAACTGATAACAATAACAAATCACAACAAACGACAATAAATGCACGAAATCATCCTTCGTGCTTTTAGTTTCATCCTCACCAAGCAATGATATAATAAAATGTGCACGGCATCACCATTTAAGATTTTACTCTCTTTCCTCGCATATATTCAATAGAATCGGCACAAAATGGTACATCGTGTGGCACAGCATCACCCTTCGTACTTTACTCTCTTTCCTCACAATAATCAAGCAATGCACGACATCACCCTTCATGCTTTACTCTCTTTCCTCACAATAATCAAGCAATGTACCACATCACCCTACGTACATTACTCCCTTTCCTCACAATAATCAAACAATGCACAACATCACCCTTCGTGTTTTAATGCTCTTCCTCACCCAAACAACAATCACAAACAAGGGGCAAGGGAATAAACAAAATAGTAATGGAAATTCCGGTAAGGGAGCACAATTAAACAATTAAATCCTGACATGGGAATATTATCAATAAATTTCCATATCCCGGCAAGGGAGAAAATCAACAAAATAATAAAACATCCGGTAACGGAATAAACCAATAACTCCTTCTCTTTCTTGCACTTTCATCTCATAGTTCAAATTATCACTCGAGCCAATGCTCCAAAGATAACTTCACAATTTGTATTTCAACTTGGAAAAATGCTTCACGAATTTTAAAGATCACAATGGAAGTTATAACAAAAAACAAAGCATTCACAAAACAAGGACTCACGGTCATGCTAGACACCAATGTATAGATACTTGTCACCATGCCTATACATCTTACTTAACAATTAGCAAGTAGCAATTAAGACTCAACTCTTATTCCCTCAAGCTAAGGTTAGAGCAAACACTTGCCTCAATGCTTTGAACTCAACTCAAGCCTCAACTATAGCTTTACCCCGTGATTCCACCTCCAATCCGCTCGAATCTAGTCACAAGTCACTTAATTACTTTAATAAATACTAAATGAATCAATTTGAATGCATAAAAATGAATTTCCCAAAGGTTTGCTCAAAAATTCCAAAATCACCCCCGGGCCCACTAGTCAAAACCCGAGGTTCGAACTAAAACCTGATTACCCATTCACCCACGAATTCAAATATATGATTTGTTTTGAAATTGGAGCTCAAAATGAGGTCCAAATCCTCAATTTTAAAAACACCTAGATTCTATCCCAAACCCCCAATTTCACTTATGAAAATCATTAATTTTAAGTTTAAAACATGTTAAATGATGTTAATGATTGAAAGAATTAAGTAAAATAGACTTACAAATGATTTGGAAGAAGTCTTATTCTTGAAAAATCACCTAAAGAGTTTTGTTTTGAAAGTGGGGTGAAAAATGGTCCAAAATTCGACTAAGTATGAAAATGTACGTGATATGGGAATTGTGAACTAATTGCGAACCCCGACCAATTATGCGAATTGCGAACTTAGGCCAAATAGAAGGACTTTGCATTTGCGAAATATGCTTCGCATTTGCGAAAGCTCAACCTTCACATTTGCGAAGGAGTGTCCCGCATTTGCGAGCCAAGCAGACCTCGGTTAGTTTCGCATTTGTGATCCAGCCTTCGCATTTGTGAACCAGGCTTCGCAACTGCGAAGCCTATAGGCCTGTTAATACCAGATTTTTTTCAAAATTCAAAAATGAAATCCGTCACCTATCCAAAACTCACACGAGCCCTCGGCGCTCCAAACCAAAAATGCACACAACCTCAAATACATCCTATAGACGTATCTTTGCGATCAAATCGCCAAAATAACATCATAAATATCGAATTAAGCTTCAAAATTCATGATTCCTTCCAAATTTTCATAAAATATCATATTTTCATTTTAAGTCCAAAATACGTCAAACGACATCCATTTTCAACCAAACTTTACAGAAAGCACTTAAACCATATATAAGACTTGGATCGGGCACCAGAACCAATATACGGGCCCGATACCATAGTCTTTCAAATAAATTTTATTTCCAATTTCCTTAATTATTTCCAAAAAACAATTTCACACAAAATTTGTTTCTCGGGCTTGGGACCTCGGAATTCGATTATGGGCATATGCCCAAGTCCCATATTTTCCTACGGACTCTTTAGGAGCATCAAATCACGTGTCCAGATCCATTTATCCAAAATATTTATCGAAGTTAAATTTATTCAATTTAATATCAAAATCTAGCATTTTTCTCATAGAATTCATATTTAAGCTTTCCAGCTACACGTCTGGACTATGCATGCAAATCGAGGACAACCTAAATGAGGTTTTCAAGGCCTCAAAAGTACAGAATGGGTAAGAAAACAAGTGATGACCAATTTGGGTCGTCACATGCTCCACCTCTAAAACAACCATTCATCCTCGAACGAATAAAAGAAAGAAGACCTGAGTCAGGAAAAAGATGAGGATAATGGCTCTGCATATAATACTCGGACTCCCAAGTCGATGCCTCAGGAGGCTGACCTCTCTACTGAACACGAACAGAAGGAAATTCTTGGACTTCAATTGACGAACCTGCTGGTGTAGAATAACTACCGGCTCCTCCCCATAAGACAATTCCTTGTCCAACTAGATAATACTGAAGTGTAACACGTGGGATGGATCATCGTGATGGCTCCGAAGTATAGATACCTAAAAAATTGGATGCACGGCTAATAAGCTAGGAAAAAATGCAAGTCTATAAGTCACCTCTCCCACTCAATCAGGAATCTCAAACGGAGCAATGAATCTAGGGCTAAACTTTCCATTCTTCCCAAACCTCATCATACCCTTTATAGGTGACACTCGGAGCAATACCCGCTCACCCACCATAAATACCGTATCTCGAATCTTGTGATCTATATAACTCTTCTACCTAGACTAAGCTGAACGAAACCTATCCTGAATGATCCTGACCTTGTCCAAGTTATCCTGAACCAAATATGTACCCAACAATCGGGCCTCTCTCTACTCAAACCATCCAACCGGATACTGACACCACCTACCATATAAAGCCTCATAGGGAGCCATCTTGATGCTCGACTGGTAGCTGTTATTATAGGCAAACTCCGCTAAAGGCAAGAACTGATCCCATGAACCTCCAAAGTCAATAACACAAGATCGGAGCATATCCTCTAGAATCTAAATAGTCCGCTTAGACTGACCGTTCATCTAAGGATGACATGTTGTGCTCAAATCAATCCATGTGCCCAGCTCTTGCTGCACCACTTTTCAAAAGCGAGAGGTAAACTGCGTACACCGATCCAAAATAATAGACACGAGCATACCATGAAGGCGAACAATCTCCCAAATGTAGATCTCAGTAGAACCTCTCAGAAGAATAGAAGACTACCACATGAATGAAATGCGCTAACTTGGACAGCCTATCAACAATGACCCAAACTGCGTTGAACTCCTTTCGGGTCAATAGAAATCTGGTACGAAGTCCATAGTGATCCGCTCCCACTTCCACTCGGGAAGCTCAATACTCTGAAATAAACCGCCAGGCCTCTGATGCTAGTACTTAACCTGCTGACAATTCAAACAACAAACCACATATGATACAATATCGTTCTTCATTGTATGCCACCAATAATGCTTCTGCAAGTCCTGATACATTTTCGCGGTGCCCTCATGAATAGAGTATCGAGAACTATGGGCCTTCTCAAAAATCAACTCTCGAAGCCCAACAACATTGGGTACACAAACTCACCCCTGTAATCTCAAAAATCCATCATCATCTAAGGCAACATGCCTGGCACATCCATGCTGCACCGTGTCTCTAAGGACACACAAATGGGGATCATCAAGTTGTCGATCACGGATATGCTCCAATAATGAAGAGCAAGCTACCGTGCAAGATAACATCCAATTAGGCTCAAAAATATCCAACCTCACAAAATGATTGGCCAAGGACTAAACATCCAAAGCAAGCTGTCTCTGACCGACCGGAATATAAGCAAGGTTGCCCATACTGGCTCACTTCCTACTCAAATCATCGGCCACCATATTGGCCTTCCCCGGATGATACAAAATGGTGATATAATAATCCTTTAACAACTCAAACCACCTCAAATGCAACTATTTTTGCTTGAACAAATAATGAAGAATCTTGTGATCTGTGAACACCTCACATGCCACACCATACAAATAGTGCCTCCAAATCTTCAATCCATGAACAATGGGTGCCAACTCTAAATCTTGCAATGGATAGTTCTTCTCATAAATCTTCAACTGTCTCAAAGCATAGGCAATGACCTTGCCATCCTGCATCAATACTGCTCCAAGCCCAATACATGAAGCATCACAATAAACTGTATAAGGGCCTGAACCTGTAGGCAAAACCAACATCGGTGCCGTAGTCAGAGCTGCCTTGAGCTTATGAAAGCTTGCCTCACACTCATCCGACCATCTGAACTAGGCACCCTTCTGGGTCAACCTGGTCATCGGGGCTGCGATAGACGAGAACCGCTCAACGAACCGACGATAGTAGTTTGCCAATCCCAAAAAGCTCTGTATCTCTATAGATGATACTGGTGTAGGCCAGTTCTCAAATGCCTCAATATTTTTTAGTTCCACCTAAATACCCTATGCTGATACGACATGATCCAAAAATGTAATTGAACTCAACCAGAACTCAACTTGGAGAACTTGGCATATAGCTGACCATCCCTCAGAGTCTGAAGAACCACTCTAAGGTGCTACTCATGCTCCTCCTGACTGCAGGAGTATATCTGATATATCATCAATAAAGACTATCACAAAAAAGTTCAAATAAGGCTTGAACACTAGGTTCATCAACACTATAAATGTTGTTGGGGCATTGGTAAACTCAAATGACATGACCAAGAACACATAATTCTCGTACCGAGTGCAGAAAGCTATCTTAGGGACATCATATGCCCTAATCCACAATTGATGGTATCCAGATCTCAAGTCAATCTTGGAGAATACCATAGCACCACGAAGCTGGTCGAATAAATCATCAATCCTTTGCAGTGGATACTTATTCTTAATCGTTACCTTGTTCAATTGCCGGTAATCAATACACATCCTCGTTGATACATCATTCTTCTTGACAAATGACAATGGCGCGCCCCAAGGTAAAACACTGGGTCCAATGAAACCCTTTTCCAGCAAATCCTACAACTGGTCCTTCAACTTGTTCAACTCCAGTGGGACCATACAATATGGCAGGCTAGCAGTAGGCTGAGTGCCCGGAGCCAAATCAGTACAAAAATCAATGTCCCTATCGGGTGGCATGCCCGACAAGTCTGAAGGGGAAACATCGTGTCACGACCCTAGTTCACCAATCGTGAACCTGTCATGACGACACCCAGTCCTCGCGACTAGGTAAGCCTAACACAATCCTGAATGTGTAACTTTATGAACAACAATTAAAATAATGGTAGAATGACATAAAAGAAATGTAATAGGTGTTTCTCGGCACATACACTTTACCAAATACTATAATATACAACCACTAAGACCCACAAAACTCACTGGCAACACAGACTAAGAGAGTATAGCGGTGGCTCTATACACCAAGAGTATCTATACCTCAAGTCTCCTGAAAAATTCTCCTAGGTCACCGGTAGTGCGTATGATTAGATGGACCTGGATCTGCACAACAATAGTGTGCAGAAGAGTAGCATGAGTACACCACGACAGTACTCAATAAGTGCCAAGCCTAACCTCGATAGTATAGTGATGAACAGGGTCAGGGCCCTACCGAGAATAATAAAAATAATGATAATAATATCAAACAGTGCAGGATAGGAGTAAATCTAAAATAATAGCAAAGAGAGATAAAAACTACAAGTCATCTACAGTTAACCCGGCAAAGAGAAAACAACACAACTAGTACAAGTCAATAACTCAGGATCTCCGGGAATTGAACCCGCAATCCATTTATACTCAGCAGCTCAGGATCTCGGGGAATCGAGCTGTCCATATATTAGTATCACAGGATCTCCAAGAATTAAACCCGCAGTCCTTTATATCAATATCACAGGATCTCTGAAAATCGAACCCGCAGTCCGTATATCAGTATCACAGGATCTCTGCAAATTGAACCCGCAGTCCGTATATTAGTATCACAGGATCTCCTGGAATTGAACTCGTAGTCCTTTACCTCAGTAGCACCGGATCTCCGGGAATTGAACCCGCAGTCCACAGAACATAAACACAATCAAATAAGAGAAAACACAGAGAGATATGAAGTACACTACTACAATTAACAACTAAACTAAGTCTCAACATGTTCCAGGGAAATCAATTAAGACAAGTAGGCATTTAGACAGTTAATCCTATCTAATCATGCTTCCCTAGCTAACACATGATAAATCTTGCAATTTAGCCAATTAAATAATAGAGGTAACACTGATTGAGCAATTCAAATAAAGTGGTTTTTCAAAAATTTGCGCAAGTACACGCCCGTCACCTCGCGTACAAGGCATTTAAATCAACACATGTATATTCTAGGGGAGAAAAATCACCCACACAAGGTTAGACAAGTCATTTACCTAAATCCCGGTACAAAACAGCTAAGAAATGACTCCCTTGCCACAAGTATCTGACTCCGAGTGTTCCAAATCTATTCAAACCAATTACATAATGTAAATAACATCGCAAGTAACTAATTATACTGATAAAATTAAAGCTATGATGCGAAAATGGGTGAATGACCAAAATACTCCTCCAACCATCGGCTCGGAATCAAAACATCTTTACGTTTTCAGAACTCTCGTACTCTCACGAGTCTAACCATATAAAATATATTGAAATCGGGGTTCATTTTCCCATTCAAAACATCAATTTTCATTCTCTTAGGCTTAGAGAAAAATCCCCCATTATTACACCTTAATTCCTCCATCATCATAGATTAATTTCATGATTTTATCAATATATTAACATAAATTGAGTCCATGAGTTCGTACCTGATGATACCCCTTGATTTCCTCCTCAAAATCGCCAAAATCCTCTCCTAGTTCTAAGCCCCAAATATTTCTAATACTCTGAAATTTAGAAAAGAGCTGAAGCTTTAACCTACAGTGGATTTCCGCTTTTGCGGCACTGGGGTCGCTTCCGCGATCCCGCTTCTGCGGAGAATCAGCCGCTTCTGCGGCTTTAACTAAAATCTTGACTTCTGCTTCTATGAATAGGATACTGCTTCTGCGACCTCACTTACGCGGATAAGAGTCCGTTTCTACGGAAATCCTCGATCTGTCCCATATCGCTTCTGCATGCATCTACCCGCTTCTGCGGGCAAGCCTAAGCGATCATATGTCAGCTTCTGCGGACTCAGCTGCCCCTCTCAAAATTCGCACCTACGTCCATTTTGCCACTTCCGCGGACACGCTTTTGCGGTCCATATTGTGCATAAGCGAAAGTAACAGAAGGCAGACACACAAACCTGCTACACTTCCAAATTTCTCCCGTTTAATCACCCGAACTCATCTCGATGCCCACGTGACCTCAACCAAAAGCACCAACCTACTCCAAATCATGATACGAACTTGTTCTAATCATAAAGACATATCATTAAACACAAAAATCATCAAATTATGGAGGATTCAAGCCTAAGTTTCAACAAAAACTTCTGAAACCTACATACTATCATAAACCCAACCAAACGATGTCCGAATGACTTGAAAATTTGCAGCCATATGCAATATCACCTAAAGAAGCTACTGGAACTGTCAGAATTCCATTCCGACCACCGGATCAAAATTTCATCTATCAACCAGATTTTCAAATTTCAAACTTCTACATTTCAAGCCTAAATGAGCTACGGACCTCCAAAATATATTTCGAACACGCTCCCAACCCCGAAATCACCTACCGGAGCTAACAAAACCATCAAATTTCTGTTCTAAGGTTGTCTTAACACTGTTCCGAATACGGGCCATTTTTCAACTATAAAGCTCTCATTTAGGGACTAAGTATCCCAAAACACTCTGAATTCTATAACCGAACATCCCGGCAAACCACAATAGCAGAAATGATCTTAAGGGAAATAGTTAATTTGGGATCGGGGCGTAAATTTCAAAAATGACCGGCTAGGTCGTTACATCTTCTCACACTTAAACATTCGTTCATCCTCGAACGAGCATAGAAAACATATCTGAAGTAGTGAAGAGATGAGGGTACTGGCAGCGCATATCCTGCTCGGTCTCCCAAGTCGCCTCCTCGACCTAGTGATCCCATAATTGGACCTTCACCGAAGCAATGTTCTTTGACCTCAACTTTTTGATTTGCCTATCCAAAATGGCCACTGGGTCCTCAACATAGGATAGATCCCTGTCCAGCTGAACTAAACTGAAGTCCAACACATGCGACGGGTCACCATGGTATCTCCGAAGCATAGAGACATGAAATACTGGATGGAATTCGGCTAGGCTGAGAGGTAAGGCCAGCTCATAAGCAACCTCCCCAACACGCCTCAAAATCTCAAAAGGTCCAATAAATCTCGGACTCAGCTTCCCTTTCTTTCCAAATCTCATGACGCCCTTCATGGGCGAGACCCGAAGTAGAACCCGCTCGCCAACCATAAATCCACATTGCGAACCTTCTTGTTCGCATAACCCTTTTGTCTGGACCGGGCTACACAGAGTCTATCCTGAATCACATTGACCTTGTCTGTTGCATCCTGGACCATCTCAGTACCTAGCAACCTGGCCTCACCCGGCTCGAACCATCCCACTGGGGACCTGCACTTCCTACCATATAGGGCCTCATATGGCGCCATCTGAATGTTGGACTGATAGCTGTTGTTATAAGTAAACTCCGCCAGTGGCAAGAAGTGATCCCATAAACCTCGAAAATCAATCACGCACGCACGGAGCATATCCTCCAAAATCTAAATAATAAGCTCGGACTGCCCATCCGTCTAGGGGTGAAATGCTGTGCTCAGCTCCACCCGAGTACCTAACTTCTACTGCACGACTCTCTAGAACCATGAAGTAAACTGAGTGCCCCTATCTGAAATGATGGAAACTAGAATACCATGCAACCAGACTATCTCCCTCATATAGATCTCCGCCAACCGCTCTGAAGAGTAAGTAGTGCACAGAGGTATGAATTGGGCGGACTTGGTTAGCCGGTCCACAATGACCCAAATCAAAATTCCTCACAGTCCGTGGAAGTCGAGATATGAAGTCCATGGTGATGTACTCCTACTTCCACTCTGGGATCTCAATCTGCTGCAAATAACCCACCCGGACGCTGATGCTCATACTTCACCTGATGGTAGTTGAGGCACCTAGAAACATAGTCAACTATATCCTTCTTTATCCACCTCCACCAATAGTGTTGCCTCAAGTCCTGATACATCTGCGCCGCACCCGGATGGATGGAATACCGCGAGCTATGGGCCTCAGCTAGAATCAACTATCGAAGATCATCCACATTTGGCACACAAATATGCCCCTGCATCCTCATCACTTCGTCATCCCCGATGGTAACATCTCGAGCATCACCACGCCGAACCTTGTCCTGAAGATCAAGTAAATAAGGGTCATCAAACTGTCGCTCTCTGATGCGATCAAATAGAGAAGACCGTGAAACCGGACAGGCCAGAACCCGGCTGGGCTCCAAAAGATTCAATCTAACAAACTGCCTGGCCAAAGCCTGAACATCCATCGCCACAGGCCTCTCTGAAGCTGGTAGATATGCCAAACTCCCCAAACTCTCCGCCGGGCGACTCAAGGCATCGGCAACCACATTGGTCTTGCCAGGGTGATAAAGGATAGTAATATCATAGTCCTTTAACAAGTCCAACCATCCCCTCTGACGCATGTTCAGTTCCTTCTACTTAAGCAAGTGCTGCAAACTCCGATGATTAGTGTAAATATCACAAGGCACCCCATACGAATAATGATGCCAAATCTTCAAGGAGTGAATAATGACTGTTAGCTCAAGATCGTGGAGAGGGTAGTTCTTTTCATGCACCTTCAGCTATTGGGACGCGTAGGAAATCACCCTACTGTCCTGCATCAATACTGCTCCGAGTCCAACCCGTGAGGCATCATAATAAACTGTATAGGACCCCAAACCGGTAGGCAACATCAATATAGGGGCCGAAGTCAAGGCTGTCTTCAGCTTTTGGAGGCTCGCCTCACACTCCTCTGTCCATTGAACAGGGGCACCCTTTTGGGTCAATCTGGTCATAACCCACCAAACCAAGGAAGCTACGAATCTCAGTAGTTGAGGAGGGCCTAAGCCAACCAAGCACGGCCTCTACCTTCCTCAGATCCACTCGAATACCCTAGCTCGACACCACGCAGCCTAGAAATGCCACCGAACTCAACCAAAACTCACATTTATAGAACTTTGCATATAATTGCTTCTCCCTTAGAGTCTGAAGCACTATCCTTAGGTGCTGCTCATGCTCTTCCCGACTCCGAGAATATACCAAAATATTATAAATCAAAAATAATCACGAACAAGTCAAGATATGGCCTAAATATAATGTGCATCAAATACATGAAAGCTGCTGGGGAATTAGTCAACCTAAAAGACATAACGAGGAACTCGTAGTGACCATACCGAGTCTTGAAGGTAGTCTTCGGGATATCTTGCTCAAAAATCTTCAGCTGATGATAACCAGAGCGCAAATCAATCTTGGAGAACACATGTGCACACTGTAGCTGATCAAATAAGTCATCAATACGTGGAAAAAGATACCGGTTCTTCACTGTAACTTTGTTCAACTAGCGATAGTCAATGCACATACGCATAGAACCGTCATTCTTCTTCACAAACAACATAGGAGCACCCCAAGGAGAAACACTGGGTCGAATGAAACCCTTACCCAACAACTCTTGTAACTAATCCTTCAACTCCTTCAACTCAGGAGAAGCCATGCGGTACGGAGTAATAGAAATTGGCTGAGTGCCCAGCAATAAGTCAATACCAAAATCGATATCTCTATTGGGCGGCATGCCCGGGAGATCACCTAGAAACACATCAGAGAAATCACGTACCATTAGGACTGAATCAATAGAAGGAGTGTCAACACTGACATCCCTCACATAAGCTAGATAAGCAGCACACCCCTTCTCAACCATACGTTGAGCTTTGAGAAAGAAAATAACATGGCTAGGGGTGTGATTTAGAGTACCACTCCTCTCAATATGTGGAATGCATGGCATAGCCAGCATCTCAGTCTTGGTGTGACAATCAAGAATAGCATGATGGGGTGACAAGCAATCCATGACCAGAATAATATCAAAATCAACCATACTGAGCAATAGAAGATCAGCTCTGGTCTCAAAACCACAAATAGTGACAAAACACGACCGATACAAACGGTCCACAACCAAAGAATCTCCCACCGAAGTAGAAACATAAACGAGGGAACTCAAAGAATCCCGAGGCACACCCAGATGTGAAGCAAAATAAGAGGACACATATGAAAAAGTAGAACCAGGATCGAATAGAGCTGATGTCTCTCTGTGACTAACCAAGATAATACCTATAATAACAAAATTGGAGGCGGAAACTGCGGTGTGACCAGGAATAACATAAAATCTGGCCTGACCCCTCGCTCGAGAGTGGCCTCTATCACCCTAGTCCCCGCCCCTGGCTTTCTGGGCAGGTAGGGTGGCAGCTGGAGCTGGAATGATTGCCTACTGGCCTTGTGAACCGTGCTGAGGCTGTGAAGTCTGTGGAGGCGCTCCTCTCCTACGCCTAGGGCACTCCCTAACCAGATGGCGAGTATCCCCAAACTTATAACAAGCCCTTGGAGGATGCGGTGGCTCTGACTAATCGTCCCCGCCCCAGCTGGACTAACCCCTGGCGGTACCCCGCGTAGGAGGCGCACTGGAAACTGGGGCAGCATAGTAAGACTCTTCAAGAGCTGGAGGAGCTGGAGTACCACCAGCTGCTGGCAATGCTGAATGAACTAGACGACCAGAATAAACCCTACCAAATCGATCAGCTGCTATAGTACGGGCACTAGAGAAATGACCCGACTCACGAGACATTTTGGCCTCCCTCTCTCCTTGCTCTCTAGTGAGCATACCCTCGATCCATCTGGCAATATTTACCACCTGCTGATACGGCACATCCGTCTCCATCTCTCTAGGAATGCAAGACCGGATAGGCAGTATAAGACCCTCAATAAACCTATGTACTCTCTCCCAGACCGTGGGCGACAAAAGCTGGTGCATGTCTAGCTAATCAGGTGAAACTAATGGCATACTTAGATACTGTCACAGAGCCCTGGCGCAACCGCTCAAACTTCGCCCGCCAAGCATCCCTAAGGCTTTGCGGAACAAACTCCCTCAATAAAATATCAAGAAACTATGTCCAAGTTAACGAGACAGACTCGTTTCGACTATCCAACTCATATGTGTGCCACCAATCATATGCGGCCCATCGAAACTGAAAAGCAGTAAAAGAAACCCCATTGGTCTCCACTATACCCATAGTACGAAGGATGCGATGACACTAATTCAGAAATCCCAAGGCATCATCTGAAGCTAAACCACTGAACAGTGGGGGACCATACTTCTTGAACCTCTCCAACCTGCGTTGCTCGTCCTCGGAGGCAGCTGACTCACCTCCGGGCTGTACTGGCAGTATAGGAATAACCTCTGTAACCTGCTCCACAGGCACTCGCTGCTCAAGAGTGCAGGCTGTGGGAGTTTTGTCCCCACCCCCGACTTGAGATGTGGCTGCAGCGAGAGGAAGCAACCCCGCCTGGGCCAGAGTAGTGTACTTGCTCATAAACTGGGCTAGAGTCTCTTGGAGTTCTGGAGTCATAGTAGCTGTAGTAGGTGTACCAGGTGCCTATGCTCCAACCTGATCCACCGGTGGTGCCTCAGTGGCAGCGCACTTGGGTGTTGTGGTTGCACCTCAGGTGCATCCTCGACCTCTACCCCGACCCCAGCTCCGGCCTGTGGTGGTGGCAACAGTGGGCACAAGTGCCTGATCCTTACGAGTAGCACGTGTCCTCGCCATCTGTGAGAGAATAGAAGATAGAAGTTTAGATTTGGTGTCAGAAGAAATGAAGAGTTTCCTAAACTATTACATAGCCCCATGTAGATAAATACGGACGTCTCTGTATTGATCAACGGGGCTCTAAATAACCGGCATGTGTCCCGTGACTTCTATGAACCTAGAGCTCTGATACCAACTTGTCACGCCCCTAGTTCACCAATCATAAACCTATCATTATGGCACCCAGTCTTCGCGACTAGGTAAGCCTAACCCAATGCGGAATGTATAACTTTTATGAACAACAATTAAGATAACATCAGAATGACATAAAAGAAATGTAATATGTGCCGCTCGGCACATACACTTTACCAAATACCAAAATATACAACCACCAAGACCCGAAAACTCATGGGAAACACAGGCTAAGAGAGTATAGCAATGGGTCTATACACCAATAGTATCTATGCAACTGAATTAAAGGAATAACTGACATCACTGGGAAAGAATAGAAGAAGACCCTCCGGATCTACGGACATAGCAGATTCATACCTCGAGTCTCCTGAAAAATGCTCCCAGTTCATCGGTAGTGCGTCTGATCAGATCGACCTGGATCTGCACAACAAAAATGTGCAGAAGAGTAGCATGAGTACACCACAACAGTACTCAGTAAGTGCCAAGCCTAAACTCGATGGGGTAGTGACGAGGATGGTCAGGGCCCTACCGAGAATAATAAAAATAATGATAATAATATCGAATAGTGCAGGATAGGAGTAAATCTAAAATAACAGCAAGGTGGGATAAAAACAACAAGTCATCTACAGTTAACCCAGCAAAGAGAAAACAACACAACTAGTACAAGTCAATAACTCAGGATCTCCGGGAATTGAACCCGCATTCCATTTATACTCAGCAGCTTAGGATCTCCTCGAATCGAACCTGTAGTCCATATATCAATATCACAGGATCTTTGGGAATTGAACCTGCAGTCCTTTATATCACTATCACAGGATCTCTGGGAATCAAACTCGCAGTCCGTATATCACTATCACAGTATCTCCGGGAATTGAACCCGTAGCCCGTAAATCAGTATCGTAGGATCTCTGGGAATTGAACCCGCAGTCCTTTACCTCAGTAGCACCGGATCTTCAAGAATTGAACCCGTACTCCACAAAACACAAACACAATCAAATAAGAGAAAACACAAAGAGATATGAAGTACACTGCTACAGTTAACAACTAAATCCAGTCTCAACATGTTCCAGGGAATTCAATTAAGACAAGTAGGAATTTAGACAGTCAATCCTATCTAATCGTGCTTCCCTATCTAACACAGGATTAATCTTGCAATTTAACCAATTAAATAATAGAGGTAACATTGATTTAGCAATTCAAATAAAGTGGGTTTTTCATTCATTTGTGCAAGTACACGTTCGTCACCTCGCGTACAAGGCATTTAAATAAACATATATATATATATATATATATATATATATATATATATATATCCCAGGGGAGAAAAATCTCTCACACAAGGTTAGACAAGTCACATACCTAAATCCCAGTACAAAACCGCTAAGAAATGACTCCTTTGACACGAGTATCCGACTCCGAGTGGCCAAACTCTATTCAAACCAATTACATAATGTAAATAACATCACAAGTAACTAATTACACTGATAAAATTAAAGCAACGACGTGAAAATGGGTGAAATGACCAGAATACCCCTCTAGCCATCGGCTCGGAATCAAAATATTTTTACGTTTTCAAAACTCTCGTACTCTCACGAGTCTAACCACACAAAATTTATCCAAATCGAGGTTTATTTTCCCATTAAAAACATCAATTTGTATTCTCTTAGGCTTAGAGCAAAATCCCTCATTGTTACACCTTAATTCCTCCATTTTGAAAGATTAATTCCATGATTTATAAATATATTAACATAAATTGATTCCATGAGTGCTTACCTGATGATACCCCTTGATTTCCTCCTCAAAATCACCAAAATCCTCTCATTGTTCGAAGCCCAAAATATTTCTAATACTCTAAAAGTTCATAATGAGCTGAAGCTTTAACCTACAGTGGATTACCGCTTCTGCGGCACTGGGGTCGCTTTCGCGATCCCGCTTCTGCGTCTTTAACTAAAATCTTGACTTCCGCTTTTACGGATATGACCCCGCTTCTGCAACCTCGCTTACGCAGACAAGAGTCCGCTTCTGCGAAAATCCTCAACCTGGCCCATATTGCTTCTTCGGGCGTGTGCCCGCTTCTACGGGCTTGTCTAAGCGATAATGTGTCCACTTCTACGGACTCAGCTGCCCCTCTCAAAATTTGCACCTGCGTCCATTTTGCCACTTCTACTGTCCATATTCCACAAAAGCAAAAGTAACAGAAGGCAGAAACATAGACCTACTACACTTCCAAATTTCTCCCGTTTAATCACCCGAACTCATCCCGAGGCCCATGTGACCTCAACCAAAAGTACCAACCTACTCCAAATCAAGATACAAACTTGTTCCAATCATAAAAACATATCATTAAACACAAAAATCATCAAATTATAGAGGATTCAAGCCTAAGTTTCAACCAAAACTTCTGCAACCTACATACTATCAGAAACCCGACCAAACGATGTCCGAATGACTTGAAAATTTGTAGACATGTCCAAAATCACCTAACAAAGCTACTGGAACTTTTGGAATTCCATTCTGATCCACGAATCAAAATCTCACCTATCAACCGAATTTTCAAAATTTCAAACTTTGGCATTTCAAGCCTAAATGAGCTACGGACCTCCAAAATAAATTCTGATCATGCTCCCAACCCCGATATCACCTAACGAAGATAATGGAACCATCGAATTTTTGTTCAGAGGTTGTCTTAACACTGTTCCAAATACTGGCCATTTTTCAACTATAAAGCTCTCATTTAGGGACTAAGTGTCCCAAAACATTACGAATTCCAGAACCGAACATCCCGGCAAACCACAATAGCAAAAATAATCTTAGGGGAAATAGTTCATTGGGGATCGGCCATAAATTTCAAAAATGACCGGCCAGGTCGTTACACATCGGGTCATTCCCAGTGATTCTTTGCGTGCCTTATTTATGTGTCTACATTGGTGGGTGATTCTATTATAGTAGATTGCGTCCATTGTTCACGTATAGTGGTTATTGGCAATTTTGAGATTCGTGTAGATTTGCTTCTTCTGGACATGGTTGGTTTGATGTTATATTATAGATGCACTGTTTATCACCCTATCATGTTATCTTGGACTGCCATGCCAAGACTGTAATATGACAACCCAAACGGGTCATCACTTGTTTTCTTACCCATTCTGTACTTCCAAGTCCTTGAAAACCTCATTTAGGGTTACCTTGATTTGCATGCACAATCCGAGTACGTAGTAGGAAAGCTTAAATACGCATTTTGTGAGAACAATGCTAAATTTTGATATTAAATAAAATAAATTTGACGTCGCTCAATATTTTAGGTAAACGGACCCCGAATATGTGATTTAATGGTCCTGGAGAGTTCATAGGAAAATATGGGACTTGGGCGTATGTCCAGAATTGTCACAACTCTAGTTCACCAATCGTGAACCTGTCATGACATCACCCAGTCTTCGCGACTAGGTAAGCCTAACACGATGCGGAATGTACAACTTTTACGAACAAAAGTTATTATAACAGCGGAATAATGTAAAAGAAATGTAATAAGTGCCACTCGACACATACACTTTGCCAAATACCAGAAGAAAAACAAACTACCAAGACCCGAAAACTCACAGGAAACACACACTAAGAAAGAGTACAACTGTGGCTCTATTCATTAAGAATGTCTATACAACGGAAATAAGGGAAATAACTGATAACACTAATGAGAATAGAAGGGGACTCTCCGGATCCGCGGACGTAGCAGATCATACCTCAAGTTTCTTGAAGGTACTCCTAAATCACCTATAATGCGCCTGATCTGATGTACCTGGAGCTGCATAACAAAAGCGTGCAGAAGAGTAGTATGAGTACACCACGGCGGTACTCAGTAAGTGCCAAGCCTAACCTCGATGGAGTAGTGACGAGGAAGGTCAGGGCCCTATCGAGAAATAAATAAATAATGATAATAATAATATCGAGCAGTTCAAATAAGAATAAGACCGAAATAACAACAATGAAGTAAATACTGCAACCGTCTACAATTAAGCTATCAAGAAGAAATCAACACAACAATGTATAAATTAACAAGTCCAGGATCTTCGGGAATTGAACCCGCAGTCCCTCTCTATATTCAGCAACTCAGGATCTCCGGGAATTGAACCTGCAGTCTGTATATCAGTATCTCTGGGTCTCTGGGAATCGAACCCGCAGTCCTCAGATCTCCAGGAATTGAACCCGCAGTCCATATATCCATATCTCAGGATATTGAACCCGCAATCCGTACCTCAATTGTCACACCTCCCTTTTTACTACCCCTCTGACCTTTTGAAGAGAGGCGTAGGGTATACCTCGATGTTCAAATACACGAGAAAGATATAATAACAAAGAGGAAGGAGTTTTTCCAAATAAAGGACAATCGGTCTCAGATTTTATTTAAATTTCAGAGTCGCCACTTGGGAAGATAATGGTGTCCCAAGTCACCGTTTAATCCCGAATCCAAGGAAGTTGACTCTGTATTATAGTCCGCGAAGCAGAAACCTGGATAAGGAATTTTGTTAACCCGGGAGAAGGTGTTAGGCACTCTCGAATTCTGTGGTTTTAGCACGGTCGCTCAACCGTCGTTATCAATTTTATATGACTTATTATATGCCTTATAACAATACGTACATGTTTCCAACTTTAATATTTTTACGAATTGCGACGTCGCGAAAACGTATTTCGAGTAACACCGCAACCAGTGCGCCTGTGACTTTTAATACATTTCGGGTTCGCCGGGATTTATAATTTGAGTCGCACCAAGTGCACACTCGTATTAGGGAAGGTATATTTATTAAATCGTGCTTAATAAGCGTCTAACGGCTTTAAATCTTTGGGAAAGGTTGTGGAATTTTCTATCAACCTTCCCGAATCTATTATATACATTATCAATTACTTATAACGGGGCCCCACTATTTTTGTTATTATGTGAGGCTCGTCCTATGTATTTTTAAAAGTCCATACTTAATGTGTGACTATATTTTCTATCATTATTTTTTCCTTAATCAGTTTAATTATTTCCAGAAGTGAGTCCATGCCTTCATTGTTTCTATTATTATTGGGCCTGAACTTCTGGATTGGTATTCAATAGGTTACCGTGGACGTCTGGGTCTTAACAACCCAGGCAATATTAAGGCTTGCATTCAGAGGCCCAATTGGCATTCGAACACAGTCCAGGCCTGCGTTGCACATTAGGCCCAGACCAAAATGATACAGAGGAAATGAAAACAGAAAATGAAAACTCATGATATGAACAAGTAATTGGAGTCAAGAGGAAATAATTCAAATCAACTTTATTTATTAAGAGAGAAGTACTGTACAAAGTTAGCAATGTCGATTCTGAATCGTAATAGTCTACTAAGCATAAAACTTAATTAACAAATTATTTTCACTTTTGTTTTCTAATAACGAATTTACACTACTGATCCGAGTTCTTTACTAGCCAAGTGAGAGGAGGTTATTTGATTACACGAAATGTGATTAAGCTGATATAGTTCCCTTACTTAGAGCTCATTTGCATATGTTAATTATACTTATCACTAGGTTTATTGTGAATATGGGTCATTCAATATTACAAAATCAGTCTTAATTAGACTATTACTTCATCTTATTGTTGCCGTTTTTAAACTTATTTAAATCTAGATATCAAGTACCAAATTAAACTATCTACATAAACTGATTGAAGTCATTACAGTGAACTTGTTGTTATAGGTTTACATCGGGATTAATTAGCCTGGTTTTATGATTTTATCCTATTTAACTAAATGATCTAGCTACTATAACTACACCACCAGTGCTTACTACTTATTACATTATTATGTTTGAGCTTCTACATATACACAATGATATCCTAATGAATTACAAATTTAAACTAACTAAACAGCTAGCAGAAACAGAAAATGTAAAAATAGTGAAATGCTTTAAACTTGAGACTTCATTTCATCATAGCTTCAAATTACATAGCCTTGAACAAGGATGTGTACCTAATTCAGTAGATAGATTCAATGCGTTCTAAGGGGATTGAAATAGGTACAGCAACTAGAATCAACAGGCAATCCAATAGTGGCTAAGATGAATACTTAACGAGCAAATTAAAATAACACAGCAACAGCAATAGAAACCCATCGAACAAGAAGAAATCCCAAAGAACTCCAGATATGAATTTCAACTAGAAAACCCAGGCGACTATCTGCTATTTAGTGTAGAGTTTTTTCTAAAAATTTTGATTTCCAAAATCCATCCCTTAAACAAGTCCTAAATGGGGGTATTTATAGGTGGTAAGTGGTGAAATTTTTGGGGTGAAAAGATAGAAAATAATCCTAGTTCCCTCCCCTCCTTTTTTACCAAATCCTACACTTTAGTCCCATTTTCTGTTATGAGATGCCTTCCAGCATGTGCTGGAAGGTGGGCTTTTACTAGTGTGCCCTTACTTATTAGTGTTTTTTACTATGTTACCTTTTCTTTAGGACCAATGTACCCTTAATTTTGTGCAAAATTGCAGAAATCGGGAGCCTAAATGTCTTATGTATCCCTATAGGCTCTATTAAATCCACAACTTTGCCATTTTCTATTCCTTATATGCCCTTAAGGGTACTTGTTAATTACCCGACATGTCTAGGTCAGATTTTCCTATATTCAACTCTTATTTAGCTATTTCCCAGCATTTATACTAATATTTAAGACCTGGCCAGGTTAGATTTATTTCAATTTTGACCATTTTTGTTTCATTTTCTGTTATTGAAGCTAGTTTGCAGGACTAGCCTGCTTCATTATTCATAACTAACCTATTTAAAACTTAGTCACTCCAAAGTTTGGACTTAGCCTTGCAATTGGGGCCCATTAATGAACATAGGTTGTCTGAGACTTTGCAAGTCTAGCCACCAATGAACATGGGTCAATTTGGGACTTGGTAAGTCTAACCTATTAGACTTAAACCAATTTTATTACACACCTGGCCTATTTAATTCTTAGCCAGTGTGTCAAGACTATCAGAGTAGGTCAGCTGCAAAACTGACCACTCTTTGTTATTCAATTCACTTATAACCTCTTTTTGTGGTTTTCAATTTTAATATATTTCAAACTACTTAGCAACATGTTTTGAGTTTTAACCACTTACAAAGTTTATACACTACTGCAGTTATAACAAATTCCACCTAGGCATGATAAGTATTAACAGTAATCAGCTTAACACAAGGATGTTGTAAGCATAGCCATTTTCACAAAATTGCATACATAGCCATGAAATCAGAATCACTTATCAATTAATCAAAACTCGGAGAAAGAGATTGAATATTGTTGAATTTCAATCAAAGACTTATAAATCAGATTTCACAACACAGTGTGTCAATTAATCATGAAGCAGGTATAGTCAAAACTACCTTATACTTAGAGGATTACTGAAAACCCTAATTAATCTTAACATGTTCTTGACCAAGCACAGACAGGTAAAACTCATAAAGAAGTTTCGGGAAAAAGCATGACTCAAACAGAATGAAAAAAGATAATAACATGATCTAAACACATGAATAAGAGCTAATCAAAGAAAAAACAAATCTTAAGCAAAGACATAGAACAAACAGAGGTTTCTAGAAGGTACGAACTAACCTAAACATGCAGAACATCTAAGTGAAAGACATAAGATGGATTATAGAAAAACATATCTTAAACAGGGAAATAGAATCAGCAGAGACTTTTTCAGAAATTAAAACCCTAATCTATCATGTAATTTTTTATATGACTAATCATACTAAAAATATACTAGAATCACAGAAATAAACAAAGACAACAACAAAAATCAAAGAAAACAAGCAAGAAAGGGAAGGGGAGACTTAGCTCGCAGGATTTGACTCCTAAGCTTCCCTTATTTTCTTTTTCTTTTCTTCTTTTCCTTTTTCCAGTTTTCTCTTTTCTTTTTCCTTATTTTCTTTTTCTGGTTTTCTTTTTTTTCTTCTCACACAAGACTTCAGCTTTGAAGTCTTTTGGTTAGAGATAGGTGTTATAGGTAAGAAAAGATAAGATTTTTGGGGTGGTTTCTTTTGAGTCGCCGGAGTTAGGGTTACGCGATCATCTTTCGAATATTCGAGAAGAAGGGTTAAGATTCGAGGCAGATTGTTTAGATAGGGTGATAGATCGAGGAAAGAGGGGTCTTTGGTGTTAATTTGGTGGCGGTTCTCATAGATTTGGTCACCGGAGATGAAATCCGATGGCCGGAGTTTCGAGAAATTGGGGTCTTCATGGTTTGTTGGGAGTTTTTAGGGTGGTTTATGGTAGAGAAGAAGAAAAGAGAAGAGGGGGAGATAGGAGATGGCCGGAGACTACCGTGGATATGGACAGTCTCCATGGCCGGCAAGGTCTGAGGAAGATGAAGAAGAGAGAAGAAGAAGGGGAAAGGGGCGGCTAGGGTTATGTTTGTGTGAAATGGCCGGTCTCAACTCAGAGACAGAGTTTAAATACCATTTTAGTTTTACTGGTCCCTAGCCGTTGGATCAATCAAGATCAACGGTTAGGATTGCATGCTCCAAAATGCTGTAGTCTCCTTAAATGAGAGACAAATCCCCATCCGTTAGATCAATAGGTTTGGACGGCTGGGATTCAATCTTGAATTTAATTACTCAATTATCTTCAGCTAATGTTTCAACCGTTGGATCTGGTCTAATGGACGGCTGAGATTGCTTTGATTTAAATTAGTTGGACCGGCTCTTTTGGGCCACTATGTATTGGGCTGCCATTTTCAGATTCTTAGCCCAATCTTATTGTATTTTGGTATTTTCTTGGTATTTTAATTCTTTTTTGGTAATTTTCTTTTGTATTTCATTTTTTCCTTTTGTATTACTTAAATTATTCAATTTCCTACTTCCACTAATTTTTTAATATTTTTTGCCAATTTTCTACTAATTTTCCATTAATTTCTACTATTAATGCTCTTTTTTGTTGATTTTCTTTTAATTACTTAATTCAAAAATGCATGTATTTAACCTATTTTTTTAATTAATTTTCTAGTTTTAATCTCTAATCATTCAATCACACACATACATCTAATTTCAATCAAGACATGTAATTGCACCCAAAAATATTTTTATTTTAATTTTGAAATTTCATTACTTAGTGCAAAAATTACGTGCTCACATCAATAACTCAGGATCTCCAGCAATTGAACTTGCAGTCCGTATATCAATATCTCTGGGTCTCCGGGAATCGAACACGCAGCCCTTGGATCTCTAGGAATTGAACCCACAGTCCACAAACACAAACACAACCAATAAGAGGAAAAACACAGGGAAATATGAAGTACATAGCTACAAATTACACCAAATCCAGTCTCAACAAGTTCCTGGAAGTTCAATCAAGACAAGTAGGGAAGACAGATAATCCTATCAAATCATGCTTCTCTAACTAACATCAGATAAGTCTTACAATTTAATCAATTAAATATCACGGATATCACAATTGGAACAGTTCACGTAAGGTGGTTTTTCAACATTATGCACAAGTACACGCCCGTCACCTCATGTTCAAGGCATTCAAATCCACACATAATATCCTAGGGGAGAAGGTTTCCCCACGCAAGGTTAGACAAGTCACTTACCTCAATTCCGGTACAAAATCGCTAAGAAACGACTCTCTTGCCACGAGTATCCGACTCCGAGTGGCCCGAATCTAGTCAAACCAATTACATGGTATAAATAACATCGCAAGTAACTACTTACAATGATAAAATTAAAGCTACGATGCAAGTGGGTGAAATGACCAAAATACCCCTACAGCCATCGGCTCGGAATTGAAATATTTTTTTACGTTTTTAGAAACCTCGTACTCTCATGAGTCTAATCATATAAATATCTCCCAAATCGGTGGTCAAATGCCCCCTGAAAACCCAATATTTTGGTCTGTGAACTTTCATCCAATTTCACATTAAAAACTAAAATTAAAAGGTAAATTTAAGGGGAGATTAATGGAAATAGATCAAAATCGAGTGAGAAACACTTAACCAAATTTCCCAGGTGAAAATCCCTTCAAAAATTGCCAAGAACCGAGCTCTAGAAGTCAAAATGTGATCAAATGAAGAAACCCTCGAAATTGGGATTAAATCTGTCTGCCCAGGCATTTTCTTCGCTACAATCGCATGAAAGGAGATGCGATCACGAAGAAGGAATATTTTTGGGCCTGATATTGGTCTATGCGATTGCAGGAATGTAGATGCGATCAGGTAGAAGAAGTGTTTTGGAGGCCTGGGACATATTCTACGCGATCGTGATGCAGGCCTGTGATCACGTAAGGCTGGATAATATAGCTATGCGATCGCATCAAGATCCATGCGATCGCGAAGAAGGAAGACTATCATATATGCGATCACAGGAGGAACTTCGCGATCGCATTGAAGGAATTTGGCCACCTCCAAAATTACACTACGCGATCGCATGAGTAAGGATGCGATCGCATAGAACAAAAGTCTGCAACACCAACAGCTGAAATATGACCTATTTCATCAACCTAGAAGGGTCCGTTTGACCCTCGGAAACACCACTGAGGCCCCCAGGACCTCAACCAAAACCACCAACCTACTCCAAATCACGATACAAACTTGTTCCAATCATAAAAACATATCATTACATACAAAACACATCAAATTATAGCGGATTCAAGCCTAAGTTTCAACCAAAACTTCCGAAACCTACATGCTATCAAAAACCCGACCAAACGATGTTCGTTTGACCTGAAAATTTGCAGACATATCCAAAATCACCTAACAAAGCTACTGAAACTGTCAAAATTCCATTCCGACTCCCGGATCATAATCTTACCTATCGATCAGATTTCCTAAAATTTCAGTCTTCAGCATTTCAAGCCTAAATGAGCTACAGACCTCCAATATACATTCCGATCGTGCTCCAACCCCGAAATCAACGGAGCTAATGGAACCATCGAATTTCCGTTTCGAGCTATTCTTTACACCATTTCGAATATGGGCCATTTTTCAACTATAAAGCTCTTATTTAGGAACTAAGTGTCCCAAAACACTCCAAATTCTAGAACTAAACGTCCCAGCAAACTACAATAGCAGAAATAAACTTAGGGGAATAGTTAAATTGGGGATCGGGGTGTAAATTTCAAAAACGACCGGCCGGGTCATTACATCTTCCCACACTTAAAAGATTCATTCGTCCTTGAACTAGCATAGAAAACATACCTGGAGTGGTGAAGAGATGAGGGTACTGGTTGCGCATATCCTGCTCGGTCTCCTAAGTCGCCTCCTAGGCCGGCTGACCCCGCCAGTGGACCTTCACTGAAGCGATGTTCTTTGACCTTAGCTTCATGATTTGCCTGTCCAGAATGGCCACTGGCTCCTCAACATAAGACAGATCCTCGTCTAGCTAAAGAGAAGTGAAATCCAACACGTGCGACGAGTCACCATGGTATCTCCGGAGCATAGATACAAGAAATACGGGATGGACTCAGGCTAGGCTGGGAGGTAAGGCCAGCTCATAAGAAACCTCCCCAACATGCCTCAAAATCTCAAAAGGGCCAATGAATCACAGACTCAGCATCCTCTTCTTCCCAAACCTCATGATGCCCTTCATGGGCGAGACCCGGAGTAGAACCTGCTCGCCAACCATAAAAGCCATATCGCGGACCTTCTTATCCGCATAACTCTTCTGTCTAGACTGGGCTGCATGAAGTCTGTCCTAAATTATCTTGACCTTGTCCATTTCATCCTGGACCATCTCCGTACCTAGCAGTCTGGCCTCGCCCGGCTCGAACCAACCCACGGGGGACTTTACCTCCTACCATATAGGGCCTCAAACGGTGCCATTTGAATGCTGGACTGATAGCTATTGTTATAAGCAAACTCCGCCAGTGGCAAGAAATGATCCCATAAACCTCCAAACTCAATCACGCACGTACGAAGCATATCCTCCAAAATCTGAATAGTGCGCTCAGACTAGCCATCCGTCTGGGGGTGAAACGTAATCGTGGCAAACTCAACCCGAAGGTATGAGTGGGCACTCAAACTCTTACCCGTATAGTGACGAGGTCTATTTCCACAGGGAGTTAGAATTTTTGAGTGATAATCGTGTTGCACTAGAGTTGAGTCTTGACTTCAAGATTAGCTTCTAACATCTTTGGTGTTTTCAAAGTATCAACTATTTTGTTTTCTACTATTCAATTGTCTAAATTATGCAAAAGACTATTTCTAAGTATGATTTTTCTAATGGGATAAAGGGGACTAGGGAAGTAGCTCACGCCTAGGTGGAATAACTAACGGGTATGGAATTTCAACGCGGAGATGATACATGGGATATTAGGATAGTCGTTGCTCTATAATTTCATTCTCACACCTCTCGGTAGAGAGAACAACTTTGCGCATTTGGCTCTCTCGAGACCAATTGGGTAGGCCAATTTGCCCAAGCAACTCTAGGCTCAAGTAGGGTAATTACTCTCTCGACGTTTATACCCGTTACTTAGGACTACCATTCTCATGGGTCCATCCTAAGTTCTTGTTGGGATTGAATGAGAGGTTTTAGACCCTCTTTCTCAAGTAGAGACACAACAACAACAACTACCCAGTATGTTCCCACAAAGTGGGGTCTGGGGAGGGTAATACGTACACAGGCCTTACCCCTACCTGAAAGGGTAGAGAGGCTGTTTCCGGCTGACCCTCGGCTCAGAAAAAGAGAGAGAAAATCAACAAACAAAACAAAACAAAACAAAACAATGTTAGTAAATCCGGGATAAATCAAATAAATAATTATCTAAACATAAAACCAAAAGTAGAATGACATGCAATAATACCAATCGGTTACTACCATAAGAGGCACAATAAAATACATTAATTAACTATAGAGATCGCTACCAAACCCCACTCAGCCCCTAACAGAAGTACTAAGAATTCTAGAAGGCCCAACCCTACAACCCTAATACTAGACCTCCAAACTTTCCTATCAAGGGTCATGTCCTCAAAAATCCCCATTCTAGCCATATCCTGCCTAATCACCTCACCCCAATACCTCTTAGGCCTCCCTCTGCCTCGACTCGCGCCAACCACCGCCAGGTCGCTCACAACTCCTCACCGGTGCATCAGGGCTTCTCCTCCGCACATGCCCAAACCACCTGAGTCTCGCTTCTCGCATCTTCTCATCCACCGGGGCCACCCCCACCTTCTCCCGAATAACTTCATTCTTAATCTTATCTAATCTGGTGAGCCCGCACATCCACCTGAGCATCCTCATCTCCGCAACTCTCATTCTCCGGACATGAGAGTTCTTCACAGGCCAGCACTCCACCCCATACAACATGGCAGGTCTAACCACCGCTCTATAAAACTTCCCCTTGAGTTTCTGTGGAACTTTCTTGTCACACAAGACTCCTGATGCGAGCCTCCACTTCAACCACCCCACTCCTATATGGTGAGTGACATCCCCGTCAATCTCTCCGTCCCCTTGAATCACTGATCCAAGATATCTGAAACTGTCCCTCTTGGCTATGACCTGAGATCACAGCTTCACGTCCCAGCCTACTTCGCTCGACTCGGCGCTAAACTTGCACTCTAGATATTCTGTCTTAGACCTGCTTAGTTTAAAACCCTTAGACTCGAGGGTCTGTCTCCAGACCTCCAACCTCGCATTAACACCAGCCCTTGTCTCGTCTATCAAGACTATGTCGTCAGCAAAGAGCATACACCATGGCACATCCCCTTGAATATGGCGAGTTAGAGCATCCATTACCAAGGCAAATAAGAGAGGGCTTAGCGCAGATCCTTGATGTAGCCCCATAACCACCGGAAAATGGTCCGAGTCGCCACCCACTGTCCTAACCCTAGTCTTGGCTCCATCATACATGTCTTTGATCACTCTGATGTAGGCTTCTGGCACGCTCTTCGCCTCCAAGCATCTCCACAGAACCTCTCTAGGGACCTTATCGTACGCCTTCTCCAAGTCGATAAACACCATATGCGGGTCCTTCCTCTTATCCCTGAACAGTTCCACCACCCTCCTCACAAGGTGGATAGCTTCTGTAGTAGAGCGACCCGGCATGAAACCAAACTGGTTCACAGATATAGATGACATCTCCCTCACCCTCGCCTCGATCACCCTCTCCCAGACCTTCATGGTGTGACTTATTAATTTGATACCCCTATAGTTGTTGCAACACCGGATATCCCCTTTGTTTTTGTACAAGGGAACCACTGTACTCCATCTCCACTCCTCCGGCATCCTCTTGGTCCTAAAGATCACATTGAACAACCTGGACAACCACTCCACTCCTAACCTACCCATGCATTTCCAAAACTCCACCGGAATTTTGTCTGGCCCAGTCGCTCGACCCCTACTCATCCTACTCAACACCCTCAAGACCTCCTCCTCCTTAATGCGCCTGCAGTGCCCGAGGTCTCTAGGACACTCTGAATGCCCCAGCTCCCCTAGCTCTAGGACTCGATCCCCCTCTTCGTTAAGCAGGTCTCGAAAGTATTCCTGCCATCTCCGCTTGACTTGCGACTCCCCCGTCAGAACCCTACCATCCTCGTCCTTGATGCACCTAACTTGGTCTAGATCCCGCGCCTTCCTCTCCCTCACCTTAGCCAACCGGAATAACTTACTGCCCCCGCCTTTCTCCCCCAATTCCTCGTACATGCGCCCAAACGCTGCATTTTTAGCTTCCGTGACCGCCGGTTTCGCTTCCTTCCTCGCCACCTTGTAGTTCTCCTTGTTCGCTCTCCTTTCTTCTTCGCTTGAGCTCCCTGACAACTTAGCAAACGCCGCCTTCTTCGCCTCCACTTTTCCTTGAACTACCTCATTCCACCACCAGTCACCTTGGTGCCTGCCTGAATAGCCCTTGGCTACCCCAAGCACATCTCGCGCAGCCTCCCTAACCAAGTTCACCGTCACTGACCACATTGCGTCCGCTTCCCCAGAGCTACTCCAAGCTCCCCCATCAACTAGCTTCCTCTCCAGCTCCTGGGCTTTCTCCTTAGTCAAAGTTCCCCATCTAATCTACGGTCGACCCCGAGAACCCCTCATCTTCCTCTTCACCCAGAGACCTACATCCATCACTATGAGTCTATGAAGAGTTGAAAGGGACTCTCCCGGAATAACCTTGCAATCCTTGCACAACCCTCTATCGCTCCTTCTGAGGAGGAGGTAATCAATCCGAGTCCTCGCCGTGGAACTTTTGAAAGTAACCAAATGCTCCTCCCTCTTCTGAAATGACGAGTTCGCGATCAAAAGCTCCGAAGCCCTAGCAAAATCAAGCAGCGAAGTGCCCCTCCGTTCCTAACCCCAAAGCCAAAGCCGCCATGCACCTCACCGTAACCACCAGCCTCCGCCCCAATATGACCATTAAAGTCCCCTCCAATAACTAACTTCTCGGATTGGGGAATACTACTCACCAACTCATCCAAGCCCTCCCAAAAACGCCTTTTAACCTCCTCAGCTAGGCCCGCATGCGGCGCGTAAGCGCTAATGACATTGAGAACACTACCGCCAATAACCAGTTTAATAGACATTAACCTATCATCCACTCGCCTAACCTCAACCACGGACTCCCTAAGATTCCTATCTACCAAGATACCTACTCCATTCTTACCCCTCTCAACCCCGAAGTACCACAACTTAAACTCATCTGCATCCCTCGCCTTCGTCCCTTTCCACCTAGTTTCCTGCACACATGCTATGTTGACCCTCCTCTTCTGGAGAATCTTTGCCAACTCAATGGACTTACCCGTTAGTGTGCCTACGTTCCACGACCCGATCCTCAATCTCCGAGCGTCCTTTAACCTCTCCCCACCCAAACCTCCCGCCCTACCCACAGGGCCGCTCCCTTTCTCAAGTAGAGACCAAACCCACTAATGCAGACTTCATGTTTGCAACCACAAAATCCAAATTAAATACATTCATTCAACCCAAAACCAATTACCCACAATTATCCATGCATTTAATCTCCTAACCCATCAATTATCCACACTAGGGGTGGGCTACAACCCTAGCTATGGGTTTAGCTTGACATAGAAATTGAAGAAAAAGAAGAAATTAAAGCTAAAAATGACATAATAATTAATGGGAAATGAAATTCAAGGTTAAACTAGTACAAAATTGCCTAAAATAGGCGTAATAAGGTTGCTCACGAGCTCTACCGCTATAGTGTTTCATAAAATATGACCTAAAAAGAAAAGAAGCTATTTATACTACCCTGAAATTTTCGGACGAAATTGTCCCTGCGGGGCTCACGCGGACCGCACACTTTTGTCGTGCGGCTGCGTAGGGTAACTGGGCTGCTGAAGGTCTCTGCTGGAATAAGTACGCGGACCGCACACTTTTGGCATGCGGCCGCGTGGGAACAGTGATGCGGACCGCATACATTTGACACGTGGCCGCACTGTACAAATCCTCTGCTTGCATGGCCTCTGATCCTTTATACATGACTGATATGTCCTGCGGCCACGTGAGCACAGTAATGCGGTCCGCACTGTTTTGTCTCGCGCTCCGCGTGGGTCTAATCTGCATTTGAGGTCTCTCTGAAGTTCACCTGCGTAGCCGCACACCAAATTAGTGCGGTCCGCGCAGCTCTTGCTTGATTCTCCTGTGTCTCTGAACTAGCATGTGCGGCCGCACACCAAAATAGTGCGGTCCGCACAGGCTTCCTTGAAGTCCATTCTCTTTTTCTTGGCACTTTGCTGGTTTCACTCCTTTTTTTAGCCGCTTTGATGATATTCATTCTCTATTCGCGCAAACCTGCAAATTAGCGCACTTGTAAGTAATTCAGAGCCACTTAAACGCATTTATTGCACAAAGCTAAGGTAAAGCGGGGTTCAAAATCATGCAAAATTCCTAGTTATCAACTCCCCCAAACTTAAACCTTTGCTTGTCCTCAAGCAAATCAAAACTAAGACCTATCCTTCAGAGAAAAGACACCAATTAACCCCTACTTGTCCGGGGGTAACCTCACAAACATCAATTGGGACTAACAATTGCCCCTAATGCAAATGTATCATTGACACCTTTTTTGAAAACTTTTAAGCATTTTGGTTCAAGTGTGACACAAGAGCTTCGAGGGTTGACTCGATCCATCAAGGAGCCTTTCTCAAGCACTTTAGTTATTGTGGACCCAAACTCACACACCCTTGGCTCTCCCCAAGTGCATCTCACCTTTTAGGGTATTTGCACTCAATATCAATGTGGAGAATTTCACACTTGCGCTCTCAAGGAAGAGACCCTAAGCCCGACACTAGATACCATAGGCTTGCCCTTTATGTAAGTATCCACTAATGTAGGCTCTTCTTGACTTGAGATCATATAGGACTTTTTGGGAGTCATTGTGAAAGCTTTTTGGGTAGGGTAAGACTTTGGTTCTTAGTGGTTCAACCTTCCCTAGAGCATTTCTTTTGATTCATTCATAGAGCGCCTTCTTGACTCTTTTTGGAATTTCCTCTTTTAAGGGGTGAAAGCAAAGGCACCATGGCACTCTTCCATTTTGCAATTTGGCACTACCTCTTTGATCCATTCATTCTCATTTGTCCTTCTTCCTTTTTATCTTATCAACACTTTTTGGTTTCCCATTTTGGGTATTTTTCGACTTCTCGCTTGTTTTTCTCTTTGTTTCCTTTTTCTTCATGCCTTTTCTTTTTCTTATTGCATTTGTGCCTTTTTGCCATTTGGTGCCTTCCTTGTTTGTATCTTGTCTTTCCTCCCCCAAACTTATGCTTTTGCAATCACTTTAAGGGAAGGTCTTTGGGTGCCAAGAGAAGGTCTAAATTGGGTGTAGGCTTGCACTTTGGTTTATGAAGAAATAAGGCTTGAGGATCAAAATGGGTGACTAGGGATTCATTTATTTGTAGGTTGGAAGGAATGATTCATGCTATGTTCATTTGGATCAAAGGTGGCCTACATTCACTTCTCAAATCAAGTCTCACCTAGGATATCGCCTCAACAAACATTCGGGGCAAGTTATAAACCATCGGTACGGTGCTTGGGCTCACAATTCTACTTTCTCACCACACTTACCCTTAGAGATCACCAAGACATGGAGTCGAAGGCCCACAATAACCTCGGAATAGATTCGAGCACACTTTGGTCCATATGACCAATCGATGGTTGTTCGATCAACACAAGACTCTCATGACCACAACTTTTACCAATCTAGACACAACTTGATTTCTTTGACCATAAGATCGGAGAAAAATGTGCTAGGCCCAAGTGAAGTTCGCCCCAGGTACCCTTAACCAACAAAAAAGTTTGAAAAACAATAATAAAAAGAAAAAAACCAAGGGTTTATTGAAAGATTTAAAACAAAACTAATGCTTCTACGAGAACGATCAAAAGATGAAAAAAAGAACAAATGAACTATAAATAAAGATGGATCCATATATACAATCAAAAGAGTGTTCAAAAATGAAACTAAAGTAGATGAAAGCGTTAGAATATATACAAATACTACATCTACGAATGTACTAAAAGTAGTCAAATATATACAACCCAAAAATCAAAAAGTAGGGCACACCCCCACGAATAAAAGCTAGCATTGTCCCCAATGCTAACTATCAAATAAAGAGCAAAGATAAAGGATATAGATGGCCCCTCAAGACTAATCAACATGGTGGCAATGACTCGCTCCCTCATCCTCTTTGGTGGTGGGGACCTCAGACTGGTCCCCAACCTGCTGTGGTGCTACTGGGACAGGTGCCTGCTCTTGAAGAGGCTCATCTGCTGCTACGGGTCCTGCTGTGGGTGCACTAGGAGATCCCTCAAGCTGCTCAGGCTGCTCAGGCTACTCAGGAGCTACTCTGATGACCACTCCCTCAGTGTTGGGGAGCTTCCTCTTCTTGCGTGGTCTAAGCTCCTCCGGTGGCTACTCTGGCTGTGGCTCTGTGGATGGCTCACCAAATAGGAGATCAAGGTGCAACTGGTCAGCTACCAGTTTGTCCACCTGCTCCTTAATCTCAGCAACTGACTCTGTCGAGGTCCTCAGCTTTCAGTGCTCCCTAGCAAGGCTTTTGAGTGCCTTGCTATGTGAATCAACCGCCTTTTCCAAAGAATCCTGCTTATTCATCATCTTTTCCTTGTTGTCCAGGATTTTCTTTAGTGTCTCCTCAATAGAAGCTGGGACCTCCACCGTCACAGGTGCACTGTGGGACTGAACCACTGTTGTCAAGGTTGACAACTTGGATGTCGCAGCTGACATCCAGTTGTTCAGACTAGTCAAAGTATAAGACATCTGGTTGGCCGTGAACTGTGCGTCTTGGAGACTAGAATCTCTGGATCAGCTATGGAAGAGAAGGCTGCTGTAGATGGACCTGGAGGTAGTGGAGTAACCTGCTCAGAAGTGGTGACAGCTGGCTCCTCAGACTGGCCAGCTGTGGTGGAGGTGGTGGCTTGGCCCTTTTTGGCCGTCTTAGGGTTGTCCGGACCCTTTTGATCATACCACGAGTACGCCCCCACCGGAGGCACCAGAACATCAAATTTCTTCCTTTTCACTTTCATCTCACTGAAGTACATGGTTAATGTGTTGGGGAAGGGGTAGTTCATCTTGGTCTCATTGGCCACCTTTGAGATGACTCGGTACATGATATTTCCCACATTTAGTAGGAAGCCTGCCATGATCG
Source organism: Nicotiana noctiflora (assembly GCA_032618575.1). Taxonomy (NCBI): domain Eukaryota; kingdom Viridiplantae; phylum Streptophyta; class Magnoliopsida; order Solanales; family Solanaceae; genus Nicotiana; species Nicotiana noctiflora. The sequence goes on along the minus strand of JASVEL010013494.1, from coordinate 59,071 downwards.
ACGCAATCAACACTGCTCTATCAATTGGCACAAAATGGTCATGAGTAGTAGGATCCAATCGGTTGCAAACAAAAGTCAACCACCCTTTCGCCTCGAAGCTAAGGGTGTTCCTATAGATCTTCTCTTGTGCTTTAAGCCACACCAGAACAGTTCTGGGAGCTGCTAGCACCTCTGCTAACCATGGTCGTGCCTCCTCCTTCTGGGATAACTTCTCAAGATACTGAGACTCATCTTCCTCGGCAAACCCCAAAAACTCATTCAGTGACTTCCCATCGAACAACACAATCTGGTCTCTAACTTTGGTGGCAGTGGAGTCCCGGACTAGATGGTGAATATTGACATAGAACTCCTTCACCATATGTTCATTAGCATTCTCAACCCGTTCTTTGAAGAAACCCCAACACTCTCTCGTATGAAACTATGCTTGCACATGAGGGTTGTGCGGAAGCAAGTCCATATCTATAAACCTCCGTTCTGGGATCAACCTCCTCTTTGGCCACCACTCTCGGAACTTGTGCCATGCTTGTTGACTACACATCTGTCCACCCACACATTAGGATCCCTGGTCCGCTCTATCCCTCCAACATGTGGCTCACCTCCCTCACCCTGGCCTCCACTCTTCTCTGATAATGAAGCTGTGGGAGAAGTGGAGTACTCGTCATCACTGTTGGGCTTGTAAGCTCGAGACTCATCAGACGAGTCCGAGACTACATTGACTAGGTTGGAGGTAGCCTTGGAAGTGGCCTTGGAAGTAGCTTATGTGGGTTGATCTCACTCTAGGGATGAGGATGGCATGAGAGGTACTAAAACTTCTATGTGGGAGGGGGCAGACTCGGATGTGATACTTCTTGAAGGCACGTAGTCACTCCCCGTGGAATGAGAGGCCGCTCTATCAGCTTCCCGAATGATCTTTCGGGTTTTCTTTATATTTTCCCGGGCCTCCGGGGTGAGTTTGACTATCTGTTTGCCTTTGCCCCCTCGGGAGGGTCCACCCCTCCCGTGTTGTTTACCCCCACTCTGTGCTAACAATTTCTTCATTGCCTGCAAAAATACAATCTAGATTGGTTCGTCGAAGCAATTGAGCAGTATACAATGACAGAATATCACAATTGAAACAAGCACAGTAAAGATCAAGAACCATGCGGACCGTATACTTTTGACATGCGGTTCGCACTGGCTTAGCAACACCCAGTGGTATCCTCTGAAGATGACCCACGCGGACCGTACTATTTTGTCTCGCGGCCGTGTGAGGTCAATGTGGACTGCACGCTTTTGCCACGCATCCGCACAGGTCAAGCACCCCACAAATAGACTCTCTAAAGTTGACCCACGGGGGCTGCACTGTTTTGTAGTGCGGCCGCATGAGGTCAACGCGGACCGCACTAAAATGCACGCGGTCCGCACAGAGGACATTACACTTATAGCATTCTCTGAACCTCGGGCACGCGGTCCGCACTAATTTAGGCCGCGGCCGCGTAGGTGTCCTTTGTCCTCAGACATTCACGCGGACCGCACACCAATAGTGTGCGGCCGCATAGGGTAAACTTTCAGAACTGGCAAGGTAAGTTTTTTTGTTCAATTGGGTCCATTTTTTTCAATATCCTATGTCCTAGGTGTCCCTACTCAGTTATTTTAACAATTAAGATTAGCCCTAGTTTCTAATTGATCCTAAAATTATCAATTACAAGAAGAAAATAAGGAAATTAAGAAGCTATGCTAACATAAATCATGAATTAATAGAAAGAATATAATGATTCAAAGATGAAATGTTACCAAAGATGGTTGAATGTTGTAATTGAGCACAGATGGTAGAAGTGAATAGTGAAATTGGGTCTCAGAATGAAAATTGGCCAAAAGGTTTAATGAAGGCCAGAGGTCCCTATTTATAGAAAATAGTGTGGGACCCAGAACTCACCTATTTGCGCGGCCGCACACTATTGGCACGCGGACCGCGTAGGATTTTACCTTGTGCACATTTTACCTGGTAGGTCATGCGGACCGCACTGTTTTGGTGTACGGCCGCATGCCTAATCTTCAGAAACCTCCCCAACAGTTAAGTTTCCACACGGACAGCATTGTTTTGTCTCGCGGCCGCGTGGCAAACTTCAGAGACCTGCTCAAATTGACTAACTACCACGCGAACCGCACTGATTTGTGGTGCGGCCGCATGGCCAAACTTCAGAGACTTTCCATTTTGCCCTTCTCTCTTGTCCATCCCACGCGGACCGCACACTTTTGGTATGCGGACCGCGTGGTTCTTCTTGGGCTCAGCACTTTGTCACACCTCCTTTTTTTACCACACAACGTAAATAACGTAATGTGCCACTGTTTAATACTACACCCCAAGAAGGGATATAATAATAATAAGTGAAGGAGTTTTTCCACTTAAAGGACAGTCGGAACGGGATCAATTTAATTAATTATTCAGAGTCGCCACTTGGGAAAATAATGGTGTCCCAAGTCACCGGTTTAATCCCGAACCGAGGAAATTTATGACTATGTAATACAGTCTGCGAACCAGAAATCCGGATAAGGAATTCTGTTAACCCGGGAGAAGGTGTTAGGCATTCCCGAATTCCATGGTTCTAGCATGGTCGCTCAACTATTGTATTTGTTTTTATCTGATTTCTATATATGTTCCCTTTTTATGTGCATTTATTAATATTCCGCGTTATCATTTTTTAAATAATTGCAACGTCATTAAAATACGTCTCGAACCACGTTGCACCAGTGCACCCATAGTTGTCAACACATTTCGATTCCGTTGGGATTTGATTTGGGTCACATAAATGTGCACCCCAATATTAGGAAAGTAATATTATTAAATACGTGTCTAAAGTAACTATGCGTTTGCACTTTGCGAGGGCCATGAAATTTTGCTAAGTGGCGCACCTCAAATTCTAAGGATTTCCAAATTAATTAAACGAGGACCATATGTTATGGAAGAGTCACTGATATCTTTACTCCTATTCAATGAGACCTTACTCAAGGAAGTTGTAAATAGAATAAACGAGCTAAAATAGGATACCAAATAATTGCAGTAAAACTATCCACGGGGACGGAACAACATCTGTGTAAATAACAATGTCTTTGTTCACGTGTTTTAGTAATGTGACGGTCATGCATTAATTGGACTTGGCTAGCGAAGCAATTTAAATAGACTTCTCTTGCACTGATTGGTTTAAGTAGACTTATTTTTGCACTCATTAGTTTAATAAGGCTTCTTTTGCACAAATGTAAAAAAAACAGAATCCATCCTACATTGCAAATGATCTTAGAATCTAAGGCCCAATGAACCCAACATTGAACCCACGCTAATGTAGAACAATCATATTTAATAAGTGAACGTGTATTGGAAAATCTCATCATTATCCAGTAACTAATGCATCCAAGAAGTTCTGACTATTATTAGCAATCTATGTCCAAAAGTGACTCATAAGGAAAACTGACCATGATCCGTACCCCATTTAATTAGCTATTTTTGAATATTATTAAAACAAAACACATATTCCATGACCTTTTAAATGCATCCTACAACACAATGTAACTCTAATACGATCTCCTTTAGTGGATTACATAATGAAATATCCAATTATTGGCTCACTTAGCACATACTACATAAGGTCTAAAATGTTTCAAATAACAGAACCATATTCAAAATCCTAAAATGAACATATAGTATTTAAGAAGAAAATGAAATAGAAGAAATTCATGAAAGAAAAGATAAAGCTAAGTTATGAATCAGTAAACTAATGTTCAAACTTCAAAATTTCTATTTCCATTTCAATCTTCAATTCACATTGTATGAGCTTCAGGAACGTATACCTGGGTAATAAGAATAAATAAGAAGGAAATGAGGTTCAGTGGATGGAATAAGCAGCAACAGCAAAACAGCATCAGCAAAACCACTTTCAAACCAAGTTCAGTCTATTTTTTTGAATCCCAGATGGATCAACAGGATGTTTCAAGACTTGAAAGACATCAGAAATCAAATCAAAAGGAAACAAAATTCAATGGAACAGTAGTTGAACTGATCGACTACTTAAAACTTTTCAATGCTCTCAAATCTATCTTTCCTATGCCTATCCCCTCTTTTTTTTTTCAGTGTGTTTTAGTCTTTGATGTGTGTGTGTTCTTTTCTTTCTCCCTATTCTGTTTTCCAGATTCTATTCTCTGTCCTCGTGTGTTTCCCCGTCCATTTCCTTTTATAGCCAAAAAGAAACCAGGCAGCCCTTTAAACTAAGCTAAAAACAGATCTCATTGCTTCGCACATGCTCATTTTAACCTTTCACTCACTCCCCATGTGAATTCTTGATTTCCAGCTCTTAAGAGCACTCAAGAGAGATTAATAAACTAATTTTCTGAACAAAACATTCCCTGACAGCCTCTTTTACTTATAAAACTATTTCATTTTATTAAACTCTATCAAAAGTAAAAGGTTGAATCAGGCATGCCTGATTATCATATGGGTTCCAATTCCTTCAGCTAGTTCATTTCATGGGTAATGCACCTTTTAAATTCTACAATTCCAATCCTGATTTCCTGATACCAACAGCTATATCCAATTATTCCCTAATTCAAAATTAAACAATTGCTCACAGCTCAATCCAAGCAATGGCTTGGCTGTAACTAAACAATCCTAATGACATTTCTGTCAATCATGCTTAACAGTCGATCCTACGACGACATTCGTTTAATCAATTACGACCTATGTAATCGATAACGAATAATGGATATTCTAACTATAGCCTACGGGCAAACTCGGGGTCAACAAACCTAATCAACAATTCGACGACCTTAAACGAAGTAAACATATAATGCTATCACAACAAACAACAATCAATCGGACAGAAAAGAACAAGAAATGCTTTCAACCGAATAAAGGGGTCATTTGAGAAGAAGGGAATGAAAATTTGAAACACACCAATACTAATACTAAACAAAAAATATAACAATAAATAAAACAAAAGAAGAAGAACAAATACCTTATAATTGTAGGCGACCCAGGCTCGAACTCGGACTCGAAATTATTGAAGCCAAACGGGTCTTAATTGAGGTGTTCTTGGTTGAGAATACCTAAATTAAGGTCCATAGGGCCTCAATTTCTATTCAATTTTAACCCTATAAAATTAGGGTTCTTGAGGCTCGATTTGTGGTTCGAGTAGTTCGGCTTTGATTCGAAGGGAACCAATGTTCGTTTGGCCATGAGGGCGGTCAAGAGGTGATAGAGGAAGAATTTGGACTTGATCGGAGTGAGTCTAATACGGGTTATTGGACTGGGTAAGGGAATGGTTTTTGGGTTGAGGATTAATTCAAGATGTGGCCCAATTTTGACTCCTTCATTCTTTATTTATTGATTTTAGCTCCTAATTAAAACAAAAAATGCTAATTACACTACAAAAAATCAAATAAACATTACAAAAGTATTAATTAAGTTACACTAATAATTATCACACTCAATTTAAACATCAATTAAAATAAATCACACAATTTTGATATTAAACACTAAAAATGCAAAAAATACATATTTTTGTAATTTTCTATTTTTGTAAAATACTTGATTACTTTTAATGAATCATAAATAAAAATGTGACGTATTTTTGTATTTTTCATTAATTAAACAAATAAACATGGACACACAAATGCAAACAATAAGAGAAAAATAACATAAAGTCCACAAATATTGCAAACAACGCAAAACTCTTTTATTTTGAATTTTTTGGGAATAATTCTCATATAAGGCAAAAATCATGTGCTCACAGCTGCCCCTCTTTGCGCGTAAACACGAAGAGTTTTTGTGCAAAGATAAGTGAGTGGATACGAGCAATTTTTGCCCGTTTGAGCACTCCGTACGAAGCATTTTTTTTTTGAAAAGTTTGACCGAACCTTTGCTTCAGAAGGTCTCCTACATATCCTTGGCTAAAAGGGAATCAGGTCAATGTAGTTCGGAAAGTTTTGGTAGCTGGGACTACCATGACTGCTGTGATCTTGTTGTTACTATTGTTGCTGCTGTTTCCACTGCTTAACTTATCTCCTTATTACATCGTGCTAAACGAAAAATAAGAAGCTAGACTAAGTTACGGCATTGCGAAATCTTATCTATCCCTTCATCTTGACTTTCCCTTGTTCCTTGCTATTCTGTCTGACTTGATGTTCCTTCTGATGCTTCTTCTCTTCTGACAATTGTTATTTCGGCCTATCTTGATTGCCGAACTCCGACCATTGGTCCCTTCCTTGTGATCTTCGAACTATTCTGCTTCGAAGTCTGAATCTATCTTTCTGATCCTTATTGCCTTCCTTCCGATTATGAACTTGGATTCATGCTGGGGATTTCCGTTACATTCTGTAACTTTCTGATTCTTCACTATCCTTATCAAATCTTGGAAATTGAGACGCCGTTCTGCTGTTCCGGCGGGCTTCTGACTTTATCGACAAACTCTAATCAAAAATCGCCATTCCATTCTTCAGGCGAGCACCTGATTTCAACAACTTCAAAAATAATAACTCGCCACTCCGTTCTTCAAGCGGGTTCCCTGACTTCCATTATAACTTCGAAACTAAATCGCCACTCCATTCTTCAGGCGGGCTCCCTGACTTCAACTATATCTTCAAGATTAAATCGCCATTCCATTCTTCAGGCGGGCTCCCTGACATTCAACTTGTTTCGGAACTGCTTTCCTCCTGGGTCGTGTTGCTTTCCCTCCTGACTGCTGGGGATATCTTTAGAACTGTTTTCTTGCCTGCTGAGGATAATGATGCTGGGAAAATTTTCCTTCATTCCCTCCTTTCCTTTGACTCATGCGCTTGAATTTGCGCTGGGATCTCTTGTTGTAACCCTCTGCTTTATGGTGGGTTACTGGTTTCAAGACCTGCAATGTAAAGACTGAAGACTTGCCTCTTGTTATACAGGTAGGCGCCTGCTTTTAGTAGCAATTTTTGAATTAAAAATGCATTTCGGTAATAATTTATGAAATATGCAAAGGACAATGTAAAATAAAAACAAACGTAAAATATCCTATTCGAGGGTGGATACTCCTATCGTATTCTATTCGATGGCGAATACTCCCATCGTATTCTATTCGAGGGCGAATACTCCCATCGTATTCTATTCGAGGGCAAATACTCCCATCGTATTCTATTCGAGGGCAAATACTCCCATCGTATTCTATTCAAGGGCGAATACTTCCATTGTATTCTATTCGAGGGCAAATACTCCCATCGTATTCTATTCGAGGGTGAATACTTCCATTGTATTCTATTCGAGGGCGAATACTCCCATTGTATTCTATTCGAGGGCGAATACTCCCATTGTATCCTATTCGAGGGCGAATACTCCCATTGTATACTATTCGAGGGCGAATACTCCCATTGTATCCTATTCGAGGGCGAATACTCCCATTGTATCCTATTCGAGGGCGAATACTCCCATTGTATCCTATTCGAGGGCGAATACTCCCATTGTATCCTATTCGAGGGCGAATACTCCCATTGTATCCTATTCGAGGGTGAATACTCCCATTGTATCCTATTCGAGGGCGAATACTCCTATTGTATCCTATTCGAGGGCGAATACTCCCATTGTATCCTATTCGAGGGCGAATACTCCCATTGTATCCTATTCGAGGGCGAATACTCCCATTGTATCCTATTCGAGGGTGAATACTCCCATTGTATCCTATTCGAGGGCGAATACTCCCATTGTATCCTATTCGAGGGCGAATACTCCTATGATATCAAAAAGTGAACAAACCTGAGATGTCCTGTTCGAAGGTGGACAAACCTAAAACATCCTATTTGAAGGTGGACAAACCTGACATGTCATCTTGAATTGCCTTCCTCGTTTTTCCGAGAAAATTTTCAACAATGGCAGAAAATTTTCTGCCCCAGTATTGGTGTTCTTCCTTGTGGCATGACTTTCTCCTATCAATAGCACTTTCTTTCCCTATTTCAAATCAAAGAAAATTTGTTAGTTCAAAGTATTGTGAGCAGTTGTGCCGCTCCTGTGGGGTGGTTTTTCCTTTTCCCACTTCCCTCGCTCGGGGTTCCCAAAACATTGTTGTGGAATGATTTCATTTGATGGAGATGATATTCCTGCTGGGGATGGGTTTTTCCATTTATCCCTTCTTCGTTCTGTGGTTCTCAACTTGCTGGGGGTTATTTTGTTGAAGATGGGATTTCCTTTTTTCCTTTATCATTCTGTGTTGTCCGACCACCTCGGAACTTGCTGTAGATAACATTGCTGGGGGATTTTCATTTCCTCAAAATTGATGTTTCACTCTTCTTGAAGGCTGTTGAGGATGACACTGGTTCGAAGACCATTTCCCTTAAGACTTTCCTTCTTTCCCAAGTGGGTATTGACTTCCAGAAAATTTTCAAACTGAAAAGAAAATTTTCTGCCCCAGTTTAATAATCTTCTTTGCACCCTACTTCTCTGCCGTCAATAGCATTTCCTTGCTTTTCATAATAATTGGAAAGTTGGTCGCAAGTTTTGAAGTCATTTCTCACTTGTTCTGACTAGACAGACTTTGATGGGGAATTTTTGATAAAAATGAGAAAGATAAAAAGAAACAAAATAGAAGACAAAGGGAAAAAATGACTCTCTAGCAAGAAATATCTATAAAAACTTATCAAACGTGAATACCAACTCTACTGGTCATGACATGCACATATGGCCTATCCTTCGTCGTTAATTGCCTTTCACGATTTCTGTCTCGTGATTTCCATCTCATTATCACCTTTATTCGACTTGTAGTGCCCGAAGGGTTTTCACTTTCAAGCCTCTCTCATTTTGATTTTCTCTCAGCTTTCGTCGCCTTATGGTGCCTGTGAAGGTTTTCACCGGTAAGACTCTCTCATTTGTATCACTTTTAGTTGGGGATTGGGGTGTCACTGCTAAGACTCTCTCGTGTTTCCTTTCTGCTGGGAATCAGAGTCTTTTCTGCTGAGAATCAGCGTGTTATATTCTGATAGGACTCTCTCACTCGCCTGACGTGGCATCTTTTGAAGACTGATCGGACGGTCTTTCTTTGGACCGTAATGTGGGATTTAGATAGGGCTAGAAAGAAAGGGTATTGAAGGCTCAAAACAAAATCAATTTCTAGTTCAAAATTTACAACCTTCGGACCTAAAATTATTTATAATCAACACAATTTTTCTTTGCCCCAGTTTTTACTTGGGGAATTTTTATTACTTTATTTACACTATGACCGAGCTGTGAAGCGCCTACGTATCCTCTCTAAGGAATCATGTCAAACGTAGTTCCCAATTCCTTTTTTTTTCATTTTTCTTTTTGTTTTTCTTTTTCTTTCTTTATCTCTTTTTGTTGTTTTCTTTTCTTTTCTTTTTTCTTTATCCCTTTCTTCTCTCGTCTTTCAAACTTGTGTTTCTAGTCTTTGCAACTAATTCGAAGGAGGGGTATAAAAGAATTTAAATTAAGGCTCAAAGGGTTGACGATGGATAACGTGTTTGGATAGCAGAACAAAATGCCTTCGTCATTCCAATCTTCAAAACATGCCATGTTCAAACAACATATTCACGACATCTTCTGTTTGTGCCCTGATTGATAACCATATCGTCCATTCGCCTTTTCATCTATCATTTTAAAGTATTGCTGGACGACACTTTAATTTCAGTATCACGAGCGAACCCTGTCTTAGCATGTCCAATTTTCCTTTAAGGGTTTCTTCGTGTTTTACCTGCCCCAGTCTCACATGATTCGGGCTCCAAATAATCTCAAATCATTTTTATTTTTTTTTGAAAATGACCTGATTATCTTCATGACTAACCCTTAATATTAGGCCAAAATTATGTGCGATGCCATGTCATTAGAGTCGGCGTTTGAACAAATGACAAATTTAAAGATAGAAAAACTAAACAAAAAGGTGAACTGGGTAATAAAAGACCAAAAGTTCCATTAAACGGAGAAAAGGTTCAAATACAAACAAGCAAACCAACACTATAAACCTGAAACGACACTTGATAAGACTAAACAAACTGAAATGACCAGAATGGAAAGTAAGAAGGTTTTACTTCAAGACAAGATTCGGGTCACAACCCTGAAAACAACTCGGACAAAAGAAATGACAACAAACCACCGAAACTCCTCCTGATTACCAAGCATGACTTCCTATATGCCAAATTCTGCCGATTGGCTTTGCTGTGGAATACAGATCGGGCTTCTTTAATTTTCCCTTCCCTTGTGTATCAATTTGATCACATGGGTCTAAGGGTGAGCTGGCAATGGATTCTGATTAATGTTGGGTGCCTCTGGTGTCTGAACCTCGATCTTATTGGTGTCAATAAGATTTTGCACTGCATGTTTCAGTTTCCAACATTTCTCGGTATCACGTCCGAGAGCCCCTGAACAATACTCACAGCTTACTGAGCGATCCACATTTGGGGGTAGGGGATTTGGCAATCTTGTCTCAATAGGACTCAACAAACCTATCTGCTTCAATTTGTGGAACAGAGCAGTATAAGTTTCTCCCAACTCAGTAAAGGTTCTTTGTGCCTTTTCCTTTCTGAAGGCATGATTCCCTCGGAAACCTGGTCCTGGAGGGTTATTGTAGGCCCTTGGTGGTGGATATGTGTTTCGGGGAGGGTGATTAGGGTGATTTGGGTGGTAGGGTCCGGCTTGGTAATGAGGTGAAGGACCTTTCGATCTGGACCAAGTACCCTCCTCTACCGTTGCAACTTCTTCTCTTCTATTCTTTCGGAATGCAACCCCTGTGCCATTCTGAATAGCTTGAGTTGTTGCTTTCAACGCGGAATAGCTCAAGATCTTATTGGACTTAAGTCCCGCTTCTATCATTCCGCCCATTTTGACCACCTCATTGAAAGATTTACCAACCGATGTCACCAGGTGACTAAAGTAAGTTGGCTCCAGTGTCTACAAGAAGTAATCTACCATCTCGTTCTCTCTCATCGATGGATCTACCCTTGTTGCCTGTTCCCTCCAACGGAACCCAAATTCTCTAAAGCTTTCGGCGGGTTTCTTCTCTAACTTTAGCAATGATAAGCGATCAGGGATTATTTCAAGATTATATTGAAACTGGCCGATGAATGCTTGGGCCAAGTCATCCCATGTAAACCATCTGCTGGGATACTGCCTAGTGTACCATTCTAATGCAGACCCTCCCAAGCTCTAACCGAAGTAAGCTATCAGAATTTCATCTCGCCCTTCGGCTCCTCACATTTTGCTGCAGAAACCTCGGAGATGGGCTACTGGGTCACCATGCCCCTCGTATAGATCAAACTTGGGCATTTTGAACCCGGCGAGCAACTGGACATCTGGAAATGGGCACAGATCTTTGAAAGCAACGCTGACTTGGTTGCCTAAACCATGCATATTCCTGAAGGATTGCTCTAGGCTTTTGACTTTCCGAATAACTTCCTCATGCTCCAAACTTTTGAAGTTCTTTTCTGGTTCTGCCGGGTTATCCCAGTGAGGGGCGTGTGAATGCGGTTCAGGAGCCTTAAAGGTAGGCTCGGGATCATAACAATGATTTTCATGTATTTGGAAAAGCGGTTCACTGGACGGCTTCTGTAAAGTAACAGGTGGAGGTGCCACGAAAACACGGGTGACCGGAGGAGGAGTATTTTGTCTAGCTGGTGGAACATGGGATGTATAAGGGTTTTCCCCTGGATAATATGGATAGATCGGTGCACTTGTAGAGGGGTCAATGGGCGACGCTCTGGAGCTGGTGTAAGAGTATGAAGGTTTGGTGATGACTGTCCCCTAGCCCAGGCTAGGTGCATCTCTGGTATTTGCTGTTTCAACCGGTCCACCTCCTCTTTCATAATCTGTATCTCTGTTTTCTCTCCGTCAACACTTTTGCCAGAACTAGACATGCTTGCTGGAATTGTACCTTTTGATCTCGTATGGTAATGATGATCGGCCAGTATACTATGTCAAGTCAACTGCTAAACTTTTCTGGAAATGCAACAAACTTGTAAGCTCACAGAGTTTAACAGATATGTTATCGCACGTAGGATGCAATGCACCTAGCCAGTTAACCATATACGTATTCACCGCATGCGTCATTCCAGTTTTTCCTTTTCAATTATCCTTGAAAACCTCTCTCGTTATTAACCTCATTTTTTTTTCATTTTTTTTTCAAATTGGAAAAAAAAACTTGTTTTTACAAACACGGCCTTTCAGCGCCTCGGGTGACGAAGATTATAAGGCTGTGAGGGTCAATTGACCAAAACAAAAAATCTACAAAATTACCCAAAAGTGGCCGTTTATGCAAAGTTAGTCTTCCGGCATCCCTTTCGGGTACATTCGGCAGTTTTTGAAAACGGCATCACTTCGATTTATTGATAACTAAACACACATTTTTTTTAAAAAGGGTGGCAAACTCAAACTTGATTTTGAGGCTACGGCCTTTCAATATTTCCACATGGAATATTTCAAGGTTACTATTCAAAAAGAAAAAGAAAAGACTTCAAAGTGGCCATTTTTGCAAAAACAGCCTTCCGGCGTCCTTTCGGAACATTCGGCTATTTTCAAAAAGCAGCGTTACTTTGATTTTATTGAAAACTAAAACTTCGACATTTTTTTTTGAATTTTTTTAAAGGGGTGGTTGGACCCGATGAGGGTTGCCTATGTATCCCACCTAATGGGGAGAATCAAACCTGCATAGTTCGGTCCGATAAAGTAAACTACTTTTGAAAACAATGACATTTCCTTTTCTTTTATGTGTTTTTTTTATTATATTTTTTTATTAGCAAGCAACACGAACTATTTTTGAAAACAAACTATTATTTCTTTTCAATTCATTGGCATATAAAACGAACTATTATAAATTTCATTTTATTGACAAACCAATAACTATATTTTTTATGAAGAAAATCACTTTTTTTTTAAAAAAAGAAAATTAAAAAAACTTTTTTTTTGTTTAACAAACTATTTTAAAAATAACAATTCTCTTTTTATTCTTTTTATTCTCAAAATCCGGTAGAGTTTCGACACTACTTGTTTTCTAAAAATGAGTAGTTATCTCTCTATACTGTTATTTTTATTTTCTCTTTTTTTTTCATTTTTTTTTCAACATTTACAAGTTGGTCGGCATGCAAGTCTGAAACAAATAATTGCGTGAAACAAACAGGATGCGATAGAATGGTTTCTTTTTTTTTTATTTCAGGTTGCCTGTCCTAGACAGACCCAACCCCTGTGTTGAGTCCCCAAGGTTAAATGCAACATGATGCAAATAAACGTTCCAATTTAGGCTCAATATCCTGATTTTTGGTGGTACTAGACTGTGTACCCGAGCGGACAACTCGGATCGAGGAGGGGGCTACGTACCGGGGACCCGCGGGATCGTCCGGCTTTGTAACTTATCCTGCCTCTTTTCTTATTTTTGGTATTGACACTAACAGAAAGGGGAGTCTCAACCAGTAAGCACAACCCCGGGGGTAAGAAGAGAAGGGTTTCGGCACAGTTTATATATATACAGTTCAAAAAATATCAAAGCGATAAAATATCATTTTTCACATTTAAACCCAAGATAATAATAAACCTAATACAACAATTATTCAAAGCTCGAGTTCTAAAACCCTGATCTAGTGGTTCTGGGTTTATCATCTTGTTGGAAAAGGTGTCTAGACTGGCTTTTACTCGAGCGGACAACTCGAGCCGAGGAGTGTCAGTGCACCGGTAGCATGGCTTTCCGGCTTAATTGACAAAGCTCCCCGCATAAACACGTGTGACTACAAATCCTTCACCGGGTGCCAAGCACCACAGCTATCTTGAGAAAACGGGCTATGTCCAGCAAATGCCCGATATTATTTTAAAGAGACTCAGAAGAAGAAAAATGGGTATCGGCACAATTTATACACAATTCACAAAATATCAAAACAGTAAAACAATATTTAGCACATTAAATACAAACATATAATAAAATTAGATAATAAATAAGCCAAATACCACAATTATTCCAAGCTCGAATTCTTAAACCCTGAACCAGTGGTTCTGGGTTTGTCATCCCCAGCAGAGTCGCCAGAGCTGTCACACCTCCTTTTTTTACCACACAACATAAATAACGTAATGTGCCACTGTTTAATACTACACCCCGAGAAGGGATATAACACTAATGAGAATAGAAGGGGGCTCTCCGGATCCGCGGACGTAGCAAATCGTACCTCAAGTTTCTTGAAGGTACTCCTAAATCACCTGTAATGCACCTGATCTGATGTACCTGGATCTGCACAACAAATGTGTGCAGAAGAATAGTACGAGTACACCACAGCGGTACTTAGTAAGTACCAAGCCTAACGTTGATGGAGTAGTGACAAGGAAGGTCAGGGCCCTACCAAGAAATAATAACATAATGATAATAATAATATCGAGCAGTTCAAATAAGAATAAGACTAAAATAGCAGCAATAAAGTAAATACTGCAGCCGTCTACAATTAAGCTAACAAAGAGTAATCAACACAACAAAAAGAATACAAATCAACAAGTCCAGGATCTCCGAGAATTTGAACCCGCAGTCCCTCTCTATATTCAGTAACTCAGGATCTCCGGGAATTGAACCCGCAGTACGTATATCATTATCTCTGGGTCTATGAAAATCAAACCCGCAGGCCTCGGATCTCCGGGAATTGAACCCATAGTCCATATATCCATATCTTAGGATCTCCAAGAATTGAAACCACAGTCCGTACCTCAACAACTCAGGATCTCTGAGAATTGAACCCGCAGTTCGTATATCAGTATCTCTGGGTCTCCGTGAATCGAACCCGCAACCCTTGGATCTCCGGGAATTGAACCCGCAATCCACAAACACAAACACAACCAATAAGAGGTAAAACACAGGGAAATATGAAGTACAAAGCTACAAATTACACCAAATCCAGTCTCAAAAAGTTCCAGGAAGTTCAATTAAGACAAGTAGGCACTTAGACAAATAATCCCATCTAGTCATGCTTCACTAACTAACATCAGATAAGTCTTACAATTTAATCAATTAAATATCACAGATATCACAATTTGAACAGTTCATGTAAGGTGGTTTTCAACAATCTGCACAAGTACACGCCCGTCACCTCATGTACAAGGCATTCAAATCAACACATAATATCCCAGGGGAGAAGGTTCCCCCACGCAAGGTTAGACAAGTCATTTAACTCAATTCTGGTACAAAACCGCTGAGAAACGACTCTCTTGCCACGAGTATCCGACTCCGAGTGTCCCGAATCTAGTTAAACCAATAACACGGTGTAAATAATATCGCAAGTAACTATTTACAATGATAAAATTAAAGCTACGGTGTGAAAGTGGGTGAAATGACAAAAATACCCCTATAGCCATCGGCTTGGAATCAAATTATTTTTACGTTTTCAGAACCCTCGTACACTCACAAGTCTAATCATATAAAAATCTCCCAAATCGAAGGTCAAATGCCCCCTAGAAACCCAATATTTTGGTCTATGAACTGTCATCCAATTTCACATTAAAAACTGAAATTAAAAGGTAAATTTAAGGGGAGATTCGTGGAAGTTGATCAAAATCGAGTGAGAAACACTTACCCAAATTGCCCAGGTGAAAATCCCTTCAAAAATTGCCAATAACCGAGCTCTAAAAGTCAAAATGTGATAAAATGAAGAAACCCTCAAAATTGGGATTAAATTTGTCTGCCTGGGCATTTTCTTCACTGCGACCGCATGAAAGGAGATGCGACCGCGAAGAAGAAATATTTTTGGGCCTCATATTGGTCTATGTGATCGCAGGAGTGTAGATGCGATCACATAGAAGAAGTGTTTTGAAGTCCTGGGACATACTCTACGCAATCGCGATGGCAGGCCTACGATCGCGTAAGGCTGGATAATATAGCTATGCGATCGCATCAAGATCCATGTAATCACGGAGAAGGAAGACTATCATCTATGCGATCGCAGGAGGTACTTCGCGATCGCATTGAAGGAATTTGGACACCTCCAGAATTACACTACGCGATTGCATGAGTAAGGATGCGATCACAGAGAACAAAAGTCTGCAACACCAACAGCTGAAATCTGACCTGTTTCATCAACCTAAAATGGTCCGCTTGACCCCCGGAAACACCCCCGAGGCCCCCAGTACATCAACCAAAACCACCAACCTACTCCAAATCATCATACGAACTTGTTCCAATCATAAAAACATATCCTTAAACACAAAAATCATCAAATTATAGCGGATTCAAGCCTAAGTTTCAAGAAAAACTTCCGAAATCTACATGCTATAAAAAACCCGACCAAACGATGTCCGAATGACCTGAAAATTTGCAGACATATCCAAAATCACCTAACAAAGCTACTGAAACTATCCTAATTCCATTCGGACACCTGGATCAAAATCTCACCTATCGATCGGATTTCCTAAAATTCCAAACTTCGGCATTTCAAGCCTAAATGAGCTACAGACCTCCAATATATATTCTGATTGTTCTCCCAACACCAAAATCATCTAACGGAGCTAATGGAACAATCAAATTTCTGTTCCGGGGTTTTCTTAACACTGTTTCGAATACGGGCCATTTTTCAACTATAAAGCTCTCATTTAGGGACTAAGTGTCCCAAAACACTCCAAATTCTAGAACCGAACCTTCTGGCAAACTACAATAGCAGAAATAAACTAAGGGGAACAGTTAAATGGGGGATCAGGGCGTGAATTTCAAAAACAACCAGCCGGGTCATTATATGAATCGAATTCCGAGGTCCCAAGCCCGAGAAATAAATTTTTGAGTGAAATTATTTTTTGGAAATTAAATTTGATTAAAAGTCTATGGTATCGGGCTCATATTTTGGTTCCAACACCCGATACAAGTATTATATATGGTTTAAGTACTTTCTGTAAAGTTTGTTAGAAAACGGACATCATTTGACGTGTTTTCGACTTAAAATGGAAATTTTATGTTTTATGAAAATTTTGAAGGAATCATGGATTTTCAGACTTAATTCGATGTTTATGGTATTATTTTCATGATTTGATCGAACGGATAAGTTTGTAGGATGTTTTTGAGGTTGTGTGCATATTTGGTTTGGAGCCCCGAGGTTTCGGGTGAGTTTTTGACATGTCTCAGATGTCATTTTTGAATTTTGGAAAAAATATCTGGTATGAACAGGCCAACAGGCTTCGCATTTGTGAAGCCTGGTTTGCAAATGCGAAGGATGAATCGCAAATGCGAAACCAGCCCAGGCATGCTTGGCTCGTGATTCACGTCCAAGCAACGGTCATAGTCAATATAACCTGGTCTAATAAGTCCAGAATCGATCCCACGAAGAATTAACCTACCAATTGCAACTTTCACAACCCAAGAACACTTTTGAATCAAGTTCCCAAATTTTGAATATATTTTTGTGAGTTTTACGAACAACTATTTTGCAAGAATTAAAAGACTGAAAAGAAAGAATTGAATATTGGGTAAATAATATAGAGAAAGACTAAGGTATTGATTTCCCCTATTGATGGAATCCCTTATCATTATGCTCATACAAATTGTTAATATATTCTATCAATCATGAACGCTATTTGTATCGTAACCCTATCCCGAGCAATTACAATAATTTACTTGTGCACTCTCTCGAGCTACCCTAGCTAGCTTTAATTTGAATAGTTCACTTAAGATTGCACCCAAGACTTCGTTATTCCTAACCCCGTCTTTACGCCTAAAGTTATAGATTCCTCCAATAACCTAGGTGTGGTGTTGTTCAACAATATACCTAAATATGCACTCTTTTCCAAGTTATGCACACTAAATAGACATCGCTAATTGGGAGCTCTACCAGTTAACTACAACAAGAACGAAGTTGAACAAACAGAAATCTAGCTAACAATTTATAATCACATAAATGATAAGTTCATCACTTAATAGGTTCCATCAAAACCTTAGAAAAGGATTTAGCTACTCATGCTCATAGAAACAAGAATAAGAATTGAAATCATAAATAAATACTTGATATAAAATAAAGGAATGAGTTGAGAGGATTCTCTCTTAATAATTATCTTGCAAAAGTAGTAAACAATAGACAACATGCCTCTATTGGGCGTATTAGGAGTTTATATCGAGGTTTTAGGGTTGAAGAACTGAATTTGTACACAACTAGGATTAATTCTGCGGCGCCTTCCGCGGTTCGTCTGCGGTCGCGGACGGACCGCAAATAGTAAACTTCAGAGAGCCTGTTTTTTTGCGGTTCATCCGCGGTCGCGAGTGAACCGCGGATGAACAGTCCGTCTGATTTTTCTCTGATTCTTCAAGATCACTTCACTTCAACTCTTCTCTTGGCCTTTTCATCAACATGTGATTCCAAAATAGCTCCTTTTAGCATCCAATGTATCATATGTACCTATAACACACCAATAAACACTAATCAAAGCATTTTGTCATCATAAACAACATTAATTCAATAACAAAGTGTGATTATTTAGGGCATAATTATAGTCAAATTCACCTATAATCAATACCCCACTCTTAAACCTTTGCTCGTCCTCGAGCAACCATAATCACACTTTAGGCCAATTTTTAATTATGTCTTCCCCAAAATATGTCACAAAAACCAAATTTCTAATTTTCATATATACATTGATATATCTCTTTTTCTCATTTTTTTTCATTGCTTTGCAACACATTTACATTATTTTGGCTAGTTCACTATTTTCTACCATTCATTCTTGATTTTCTCTTTTTTAATTTCCCTTCACCCCACACTTGGACTTTTGCATATTCATTACAATACAAGTGCTTCTGGGAGGTAAAGTAGAACAATATAATAATTTGATGAACATTCAAGGGTTATCAAAGAATACACTTTAGCATATAGCATGCAACTCATTTGGAATCCGGTTCATCTACAAAGTCCTATCGATGTTCAAGCAAGCATTATTGTGCAAATTTAAGGCATGTTTAGATTCTATGGTCAAGCTTAGAGAATACATTCTCAAGTTCAATTTAGTTGTGCTAATGTGCATACTTGGGGTTACATGTTACCCTTTTCCCTTTATTCCTAAGAAAAGAAAAATCTACCTAACCCAGTTCAATAAAAACCCTTGGAAAAGAACCGTGGTCAAAAGAAAAACCAAGGGGAGATGATACACTACCTAGAAAAAGAAAATAAAAGAAAGAAAAATTCCTACGTGGACTACTTCCCTCAAGAGTACTTGTCCTAAATAGTCCGTCATAAGGAAGAGTCCTCTACTCATATTTTTGTATTTTTTTCAAATTTTCTGATTTTTTTGTGTTTTTATTCCGACTTAGACCCTTAAGAAACCCGTCGCCAAGTGTCCATCATCGGGCCAAGCCAGCTAATATATTTTACAGCTACATCTACTATATACAATATATACAAGATAAGTTTCCCACCCCACACTTAAAATCATTCCATGTCCTCATGGCATAATAATACATGTATAGCACAGAAGGGTGAGAAAACATACCTGGGATCTACCCCGTGTCTAGCCACTTTATCACTTTCTTTTTCACCCTATCCTTCATATTTGGGTTCGGCCTTCTTTTGCGTTTCCTGGAAGGTTTGTGCCCCTCTTCCCGGAGAATCTTGTGCATGCTGTATGCAAGGTTGATCCCCTTTATGTCTGCCATGGTCCAACCATTGGCAGCTTTACATTCCTTGAGTACCTGTAATAGCTTTTGAGTCTGCACATCTAGCAAAATAGATGAAGTAATAACAGGTAAAGTGGAGTTAGGACCTAGAAATTCATACCTGAGATGAGATGGTAGTGGTTTAAGCTCAAGCTTTTGTGGCTCTTCTATAGATGGCTTTGCAGGAGGGGTCTCTCTTTTCTATAAATGTAAATGCTCGAATTCAAGCTCTCTCTCCCAAAACCCCTTGCCTTCCAGAGATAGTACTCATTCTGCTAGACTTTCACCATTTACCTCTTCTAAGTTTATTAGGCATGCCTGAAGTGGATCTTCAATGGTCAACTCTTCATCGTCGGTCTCCACTATCACATCAACGACATCAATAAGAGAGCAATTCGCGAACTCACTAGGGCGCCTCATGGATTTTTATACATTGAATATGATCTCCTCATCATTCAATTAGAGCTCTCCCAGTGGCTAGGAATGGTCTTCCTAAGATTAGAGGAATTTCCTCGTCCACCTTGCAATCAAGAATCACAAAATCGGCGGGAAACATGAACTTTCCTACCTGGATAATGTGAGCACGTGATTTTTGCCTTACCTGAGAAGTACTCCCAGAAAAATTCAAAATAAAATAGTTCCGGGTTGGGCATGATTTTTGTGATTTTGGTGTTATTTTTATCTTACATTTGCATTTTTGTGTGTGCGTGTTTATTTATTTAAATTAGTAAAATACAAAAATATATACATTATGTGTTGCATTTTTTTTAGTGTTTAATATCAAAATTATACGGTTTACATTTAACTGATATGTAATTATGTGGGATAATTGTAGTAAAAATTAGTTGTGTTATAGGTTAGTATATATATAGGTTAGTATATATATATATATATATATATATATATATACATATACATATAATACATCATGGAATGTAGTATGAAGAGCAGACTTGGGCCATAATTTAGTCCAAAAACCTGGCCCAAACCCCTCACCCGTCCAGCCCACACGCCCCAGCTCACCCGGCCTCACCCCCTTTTTTTTAATGTTTTAATCTTAACCGTAGATTCACCTTGATCCAACGGTGGAGATCAATTCATCCTCACCCGTTCCAGGTAACTCGATCCAGGTCCGGACCGACCTAGTCCCGCATAAACACACAAACGATGTCGTTTGGTTAAGTGAGAGGATCCAGGCCATTGGTCTCATTTGATCAAACGGCCAGGATTAAATACCATCATCGCCATATATACCTAATTCCCTACCCCGCCCCCTTTCAGACCCCCTACCCCTCGACCATCTCTAACCTTCAGAGATGGCTTCACAGCCTCCGCCCCTCTCCGCCGCCCTCCGCCTACCGGAAATCGCCTCACGGCGGTTCCGGTAGGCCAAACCACTCCAAATTAACACCGTAGACTCTCCAAAGCCCCCTCTACACGGATCCAACAGTTGCTAGGCTCGAATATTGTTTGAGCGTCTCGAATATTCATTCAAAGGTTGCCGGAATCTGACGGTCATCCCAAACCGCCCCAAACTCATCCCAAGCGCTCCTCACACCTCCCTCACACCCCTACTAACCCTAGTTTGGTTCGAATCAAGCCCGAACTACCCAAACCCCAAATCCGAGCCCCAAGAACCCTAGAATTCTAAAATTAGGGATTTTGTTCGATTTTAAGTAATTGGAGTCAATAGACTCTAATTGGAGTGTTTTTCATTTGAAAAACACTTCAATTAAAGTCCGTTTACTTCAAAAGGTGAAAAACTCGAAGCCTTCGGAACCGGGGCTATTTGACTTCGATTTCTTTTTGAGGTAATGTTCTTCTTTCTGTTTAATTCAATTCGTTTTGTATTTGTTTAGTCTTAGATTGATTGAATTCTTCTCAATTTTCTTTGGCCGTCTCTATTCCGTTTTCTTTCTTCTCCAAGACCTCTTTGTTTGGTCAATTGTTGTTCTGTATTGCTTATTTGAATATGTTAGTTATAGGATACGAACTCGCGTCGATTAGCGTCGTCGAATAGTTAACTTCGCGTATGTCCGGCATTTGCCGAGATTTTCAGAATCATTGTTTAGCCAACTAACCTGTTATCATTGCTATGTGTTGTGTTGATTAAATGTCGTCGTTTGAATTCACGAGTTTAGTTGTTTGAAAGCCCGGGCAGTGGGTCATCACTGTGTTGAATTGTTTGATTGGGTAGTTTCTGATTTGTATGGATTCTGGATTCTGAATTAACAATGATGTTGGATATAGTTGTTTGTTAGTATAGGATTGAATGGTAATTGATAAAAGATAGTGCACTAAGACTGCTGTGGGAACCTGCTGTACAGCAGAGTTCACCACCAATTGTCCCCTGCTGATAATGTTAATTAAATGAACCCATGATCAGACACAATGTAGTGGCAAAACCAGTGTCAGGACTGCCAGAGAATATCATCGGCTGGCAGAGAAGGGTATGGGCAGGGGGTCTTCTGATTATTATATCTTAGGGTGTCTTGGTTTCTCAAGTATAAGTATAGGGTTGAAGGGAATAGGCAGGGACTGGTTTTTGAGCTTTAAGAGAGTAGCACACATTAGGAGAAGCAGAGGCTGAAATACACACAGATATATAGATCATGTGCTACTGTTCCATTGGTTTTGACTACTGTTGTCATTGCTGTTTGTGAGGGAGGGCCACTGGTTTCCTGTTATTTGTTTGCTGAGGTTGTGTGGTCGGGTGTGGATTGTTGTATGCTGCTAGTCTGTTTGTTACTGCTGCTGTGTTGATTGTTGTATGCTGCTGGGTTTTTCTCTGGAAAAAAAAAAAGAAGAAGCATACATTAGGGAGACTAAGAGCAATATAGACATTGGACCTACATTAAGAAAACATACACAGTGATATAGAGATCAAAAAAACAGTTACTGTTTCATTGGGGTGTCATTTGAAGTTCACAGGGGTCTTTTTCATCTATTGCTGGTTTGGTTGTTCTGTTGTGTGAGGGTTTTGATACTGATTTTGCTGTTGGTTGTGTTTGGACACTGCTGTGGTTTGTTTTGTTTGCTGTTGGTGTCAAACTGGGTTGCTGGTTCCCTGGTTGGTGGTGCTTAAGTATTTCTGGTCCATCTGTTTGCTGAGTGTGGTGTTTATTTCATTAAGGGTGGTGGTTTGGACTACTATTGGTGGGCTGTTATATTTGTTGCTGTTCTATGTTTGTTTGCTGGGCTATTGCTACTGTTTTTCTCCTGTTGTTGCTGCTGGTTCATTACTGCTGTTGCTGTGAACTGCTTGTCATCACTGACTTCCTTTTCTTTCTTCTTCCATACTCCAGGTACACATTTCTGTAATTACAGCTTCTTGGTTCGAAAAAGAATGAAGCCTGATTCCTTTTTTAGACCTGTTTAACACATGTAGTTGTCCAATGCTTCTTATGATTGTATGAGTACACGTAATTAAATCTATTTTACTGATTTGAGGTTGAGAAGAATGCATTCATGAGTTTTAAGATGGAAATGTATTTAGATCGAAAATGCACTGTCAGTGGATATGTATAGAAATCTGAGTTGTTCCTGTGATATCTATGCTTAAATCTTCTCTATTCATGGCATGTGATTCCCAAATTTGTCCATACCCGATCTTGTGTTAAAGTTGACATTAATTATCTGTCCAAGTAGGAAGTTTAGGACGATTTGATCACCCGTGAGGAATGATATCTTAAACTTGCAAAAAATATATGACATTAGCTCTTTGAGGATTATTTGAATTCAAAGCGAGTTCTTTCCATATAATTGTCCACCATAGACTCCAACCTACTCACTTAATTAATTAATCGTATGTTTGCTCGAATTGGTTGTAGTTGAGTAGGATTTTGTCACCTTGTAGGAATTAGGGAGTTATTATGCAACCGAATGACGTAATTAGATTAAAGGAGTCGGGGGTGCATTTCATGTGACCCGACCCCAATTTCGGGCAAGAGCAAATAAAGCGTGTCAGGAACCACAAGCGCATTTCATGTGGTGTGGTTCGTAGCAAGTTTTAAATAATTTGGAATCAACTCCTAAGTAAAATACAGTGGGATGTAGTTCGCTTTAGATTTGAATTAGAGGTGCGCCTCGCCCAATAGTTACACAAATCGCAAGGCCCTCATAAACGTACATATAAAATACTTAGATTTCGAGATGTGTCGTTTCTTAGCGAATATCACGTCCTTCTCAAAAGTGTAAATAAGTAATCACTCCAGGCGTATATTTTAATTCTATCTTCTCAAATACGGGCGTGCATTTCATGCGACCCAAATCCAAATCCCAAAATGTTGAATAAGAATGTGTCGAGGATCCGGGTGCATTTCATGTGACGTGATTCGAAAACATATTTTTAAGCAACTTTCTCTTTCGTAAATCATAATAAATAATAAAAGCGGTAAAGGGATATTAATTTGCACTAAGTACGTAACTGTAAAAAAGCAGATAGGTAAGCCGAACACGACAGTTGAGCGACCGTGCTAGAACCACGGAATTCGGGAATGCCTAATACCTTCTCCCGGGTTAATAGAATTCCTTATCCGGATTTCTGGTTCGCGGACTGTTAAATAGAGTCATTCTTTTCCTCGATTCGGGATTTAACCGGTGACTTGGGACACCATAAATCTCCCAAGTGGCGACTCTGAAATAATTAAATAAATCCCGTCTCGATTGTCCTTTAATTGGAAAAACTCTTTGCACCCTTGCGGGCATGCGTAAAAAAGAGGTGTGACAGCTCTGGCGACTCTGCTGGGGACATCTTTAGAATTCGAGCTCGGAATAATTGTTGTATTTGGCTTATTTATTATCTGATTTTTATTACATGTTTGCATCAATGTGCTAAATATTGTTTTTACTGCTTTGATATTTTGTGAACTGTACATATAAATTGTGCCGGAACCAATCTCCTCTCTGAGTCTTCTAAATCATGAAGAAGGGTGCACTTCGTGTGACTTCTTTTCTGTATAGTGTCTAATTCCCACTTTAGAACGAGGTTTGGATAAGTTGCAAAACCGGCGAAGCTTCTGTATTCCCGGGTTGTTGCCTCCTCCTCGGCTCGAGCTGTCCGCTCGGGTAAGCTAGGTCTAGTACAATAAACCCAGGTTTTGAACCTAGAATAACAAAGCTTCATGCTGGATCCCTAGTAGGAACGTTTATTTGCATCATGTTGCATTTGGCTTAGGGGACTCAACACAGGGGTTGGGTCCGTCTAGGACAGGTGACCTGAAATGAAAAGACTATCCTGCTGCATACTGTTTGTCTTACGCATTTATCTGTTATAGACTTGCATGCTGACCGGCTTTAGAAATTAAAAAAATAAAAAAATAAAAAAAAAATGAAAGAGGAAAAAAGGAAAAAGTGTGCTTTATTCTTGAGATAGATAAAAATAGTTTACTTGTTTTCCTTTAGTAAAATGAATAAATAAATAGTGTCGTTTGTTTCGTTAAAACCGAACTACGTGGGTTTGATTCTCATTGGATGTGAGATACGTAGGCAACCTCCATCAGGTCCAACTTCACCTTTTGAAAAATAGCCAAAATATCAAAACTAACTTTTGTACTAAATAAGTCGGTGACGCTATTTTCAAAAATAGCCGAATGTTCCCGAAAGGGACGCCGGAAGGCTGATTTCGTATAAACGGCCACCTTTGGGTCAATTTTGATTTCGATCAATTTACCCCACAGCCTTAAAAGCCTTCGTCCCCGAGACGTTGAAAGGCCGTGATTGAAAACTGATTTTTTATTTTTTTTTAGCAAAACAAAGTTGTTTTTCTTATTTAAATCACCTTAATAAATGTGCAGGATGAGCACGAATCAGGAATAAATCATTTTCAATCTTTAGTGAGGTCCCTCAGCAGCTCCGTATATGGTGGAACGATTTGGAAGACAGTAGCAAAAAGGTAGTGGGGAGAATTTTGGGAGGTTTGGTTGATCTGTTGAATATCGAGCCAAGGAAAGACATCATCAATGCACTGGTATCTTTCTGGGATCCGACCCGCAATGTGTTCCGTTTTGTCGACTTTGAACTGACGCCCACGTTAGAGGAAATTGCGGGCTATGCAGGACTAAATGGGAAATTAAGAGGGCAATACATGCTCTCACCAAGACCGGTATCTCCGCATGGGTTTCTAGATTTGCTAAGCATTAGTCGGAAGGTGAAAAATGATGATTTGTTAGAAGGATGTTGCGATCTCCAATTCTTATACCAACGGTATGGCACTCCTCGGGTTTTGAAGAGTCAAACCTTGGACTAACTCACGCAGGGAATAGAACCAAGTGGGAGGCCAGACGAATTCTAGCATTCATAACGACATTCTTGGGGATTGTGATTTGTCCACGCGAAGATAAGAAAATAGAGATAAGTCTGGTAGGAATAGCCGATGTTGCAATCAAAAAGGCTACCAGCACGGTGATCCCTTTGGTTTTGTCCGAAATCTATCGAGCCTTGATTGTATGCCGAGAAGGGGGCAATTTCTTCCAAGGATGCAATCTGTTACTCCAATTATGGATGCAAGAACACCTCCATCACCGAACACAATACATGAACCATGGGTTGACCGGAAAAACCTGTATCAGGGGTTTCGAAGAACGGATGATGGGTGCTGTATTCCCTGAAGGCGTCGAGGCATGGCTTGCACGACTGAGCTCAATAGAAGCCGATCAGATTGAATGGGCGTTCGGGTGGTTACCCGATACTGAAGTAATATATATGGCAGTCGAGGAGTGTTATATCCTTCTGATGGGGATCCGCAGTGTCCAACCATATGTTCCTCATCGTGTATTACGTCAATTAGGAAGGTTTCAGGTTATCCCTACCGATCAAGACCTGAGGAAGTACGCCATTGAGTTGAGCCCAGGAGTCGTATTTCCCGAAGAAAAGATTAGAAAGCTGTGGCATGAATGTAGGTTCCTTGAGCCTAAAACCATGGTCCGGGAACTAGCTAAGGGAGAGGTGGACCCAAAGTACAATGTGTGGTTCGGGAAAAGATTCCAGATTCGTCGGAAATGTTCCAAAAGAGCCCATGTCCAACAGTTCACGGAAGATTCACAGGAACAATGGAATTGGCTAGCAAAGGAGGAGGGATACAGGACGAAGATTGGTAGGATAGAACAGCAGGTCCGGGACCTTCAGTTCGAGAAGAACGTGCAAGCTGCCACCGACGAAGGAGACAAAAAGAAGTTGGCACAAGAAAATGACTTCTTGAGAGCTCAAATCCAGCAAATGAAAAGGGATGCTGACAGACAGTTGAGGAGTCGGGCGGACGAAAAATTGATAAGGGGTTTGAGAAGCCAAGTCACCAACATCCAAAGAGAATTGGACGAGTCGAAAGCCCAAACAACGAGGATCCGTGCTAGCTGGAAAAAGGAGGCACATCAACATGCACTTCAACTACAACGGGTGGAAGAAGATTACACTGAGATCACCACTAGCCTGAGGGAAGCAAATGTTGTCCTCAGGGAGCGGGTTTTCAAGCAAGCCCAAGATGCTAGAGCGGACCTCGACCGTTGCCACAATTTGATGGCCCGACTACAAGGACAAGTGGATAGGCTCCTAGACCAAGTCACCAACAATGCTCGAAGATTGGGGGCGAAAAGCCGGCAGATAGAGCGGTTACTCGGAGAAAGGGACATGATCAAGGACCGAATTGGAGAAATCGGGCACTATGTCACCATGAAGTGCCTAGCTTGTGAACGAATGCCCCGCGCCGACCTTTTCGCTTCAATTATGGGTTATGTTCATCGGATCATGGAAGAGTTGAGGGGACTACATAAGGACCTCACACCAAGGCCCGTGGCAAGGCCGAATGATGCCTCGCGGGCCCCCAGGAATTTTAGAGCATTAGATTTTTGATTAAAATGTATTTTTGAGATCTTGGGTCAAACTAGTTGGCAGTTTTATTTTTACTTTTTCGAGTCAAGCACTTCTTTTGCTGATTGTTGTAAGACATGTTTTGTAACTTTAAATTTTCATTTGATATAAAAGTTACTGAATTTTGCCACAATCTTGTAACCAGAACTACGCTCGGTCTGATTCACGCGGGGTCGTGATACGTAGGCGATCCACATAAGATTCGACCACCACTATAAAGAAAAGAATGCAAAGGTTAATAACAATAAGGCTTTCAAAAAAAAAAAAAAAAAAAAAAAAAAAAAAAAAGAAAAAGAAAAAAGGGCTGGAATGACGCATGTTAAGAGTGCATGTAGAAAGGGTTATTTGGTTAGGTACATTGCATCCAACGTGCTATAACATATCTGTCAAACTCGGTAAACTAACAAGTTTGTTGCATTTCCAGAAAAGTTTAGCAGTTGGTTTGACAGAATATACTGGCCAGCCATCATTACCGTACTAGATCCAAAGGACCGATTACAATAAGCATGTCTAGTTCTGGTAAGAGCCTCGAGGAAGAAAAATCATAGTTACAAATCATGAAAGAAGAGGTAGACCGGTTGAAACAGCAGATAACAGAGATGCACCTGGCCTGGGCCAGGGAACAGTCTTCACCAAACCGCCCTACTCTCGCCTCAGCTCCGGAACATCCGCCCATCGACCCTTCAACAAGCGCCCCAATCTATCCATACTTTCAGGGGGAAAACCCATATGCCACCCACATTCCACCAGCCAAACCAAATCCTCCTCCAGTCACCCCTGTTTTTGTGGCACCTCCACCTGCTCCTCTACAAAGGCCGGCCGGCGAGCCGCATGTTCAGATCCATGACAACTCTTACTATCCTCCAGAGCCTACTTTTAGGGCTCCTGAACCGCAATCACATACCCCTCACTGGGATAATCCGGCAGAACCGGAAAAGTACTTCCAAAGTTCGGAACATGAGGAAGTTATCAGAAAAGTTAAAAGCCTGGAGCAGTCCTTCAGGAACATGCACGGTTTGGGTAATCAGGTCAGTGTCGCTTACAAAGATCCGTGCCCGTTCCCCGACGTCCAATTACCGGCCGGGTTCAAAATGCCCAAGTTTGACCTATACGAGGGGCACAGTGATCATGTAGCCCACCTCCGAGGGTTTTGTAGTAAAATGCGAGGAGCCGGAGGACGGGACGAGATTCTGATAGCTTACTTCGGTCAGAGTCTGGGAGGATCTGCGCCGGAGTGGTACACTAGACAGGACCCCAGCAGATGGTTTACGTGGGATGACTTGGCTCAAGCTTTTATCGGGCAGTTCCAGTACAATCTTGAAATAATCCCCGACCGCCTGTCATTGCTAAAATTAGAGAAGAAACCCGCTGAAAGTTTCAGGGAATTTGGTTTTCGCTGGAGGGAACAGGCAGCCAGGGTAGATCCGCCGATGAGAGAGAGCGAGATGGTGGATTATTTCTTGCAGACACTAGAGCCAACCTATTTCGGACATCTGGTAACGTCCGTGGGCAAATCATTCACCGAGGTGATAAAAATGGGGGCTATGATCGAGGAAGGCTTGAAAGCCAACAAGATCATGAGCTACTCAGCATTGAAAGCCACCACTCAGGCTATCCAAAGTGGTACTGGAGGAGTACTGGGGAAAAAGAGGAAAGAGGAAGTCGTGGCAGTCGAGTCCGGGGCATGGTTCAGAAATAGAGGCCCCGCACCCCAATATAGCCCGCCCCAGCCTCACCACCAAAATTACTCCCACAATCCATACAACCACCCGCAACATTACTATCCCGCACCCGATCCCCATTTTACTGTCCACCACGCACAGTCCTATCCTGCACCTCCCGTCCATGCACCGTGGCGTGCACCAAACCCGCAGAACAATTATCCACCCCCAAGAGCTTACAGGAACCCCTCGGGCGCGAGTTTTCGTCCGAACCAGGCATTCAGGGGCGACAGGGCGCCGAGGCCAAAGACTTTCACTCCCTTGGGAGAGTCTTACACCAGTCTGTTCCACCGGTTGAAGCAAGTAGGGTTGCTAAATCCGGTTGAAGCTAAGCTACCAAACCCTCTTCCGAAGAACCTGGACCATTCAGTAAATTGTGCCTACTGCTCGGGATGTCCGGGACACGATACGGAAAAGTGTTGGAGGTTGAAGACGGCCATCCAGGAGCTCATCGACACTCGCAGGATTGAGGTCCAGACTCCAACAGAGCCCAACATCAACCAAAACCCGCTTCCAACTCATCATGAGACCAACATGATCGAGTTGGTACGGGCAGAAGAAGGAAAGGAGAAAGCCTCTCAGACTGTAATGATGATCAAGTCTAGCGGGGTAGGAATGAGAAGAGGACCAAGCCTTGATGGGTCACCCAGTTGCAAGAAGGACATACCAGGAGGGTCGGAAGCAGGAAAGGGAAGTGTGAGCGGAGTACCGATGAGGCCGGGGGAGGCAAAAATAGTTGTACCAGGGGCAACTACCAAGCCCGTCCTGACGGTAGCAGGCGTTCGAATGGATCCTTTCATCATCAAGCCAGCAATACAGTTGCCAATAACCGATAGCCGGGCTATTCCATGGAATTATGCTCGGATTACAACAACCTACAAAGGAAAGGAAGTGAAAGAGGAAGTTTGCGAAGCGCAAGGTTTGACCCGCTCGGGGAGATGTTTTGCCCCTGCGGAATTGAGGAAGATCACTCCGGCGACATTGAAAAAGCCGGTAACGGATGAAGAGGCAGAAGAATTCCTGAAAAAGATGAAGCTCCATGACTATTCTGTCATAGAGCAGCTGAAGAAGACTCCTGCGCAAATATCATTGCTATCTTTGCTGATACATTCTGAAGAACATCGGCAAGCTTTGATGAAAATTCTGAATGAGGCCCACGTACCTGATAAAATCTCAGTGAGTCATTTGGAGAAGATCACCAATAGGATCTTCGAAGCAAATCGGATCACCTTCACCGATGATGAGTTGCCCGAGGAAGGCACCGAGCACAACAAGGCTTTATATCTTACGGTAAAGTGTGAGGAGTCGGTGGTTACCAAAGTCCTCGTCGATAATGGGTCCAGCGCTAACATCTGTCCTCTCTCTACACTGGACAAGTTGAAAGTGGACATCGGCAGGATACGCAAGAACAGCATATGTGTTCGAGGGTTCGATGGGGGAGGCAAGGCATCGGTTGGGGACATAGTGTTAATCTTGACGATTGGGCCGGTGGAGTTCACCATGGAATTCCAGGTGCTGGACATGGTGGTGTCATATAACCTCCTGATAGGGCGACCATGGATCCAGAGCAGTTCCATCCAGCTTACACCAACTCGTCAAGTTTGAGTGGGACCAACAGGAGATCGTCGTCCATGGAGAGAATGATCTACAACCGGGCACCATCGTCCCCTTCGTTGAGACAGAAGAAGATGTTGGGCCGTGGGTGTACCAGATCGGCGATGTGGTATCCGCCAACCGAGTTCCAGAAGGGGAATGCATTCCCGATGACAGAATAATTACTGCGGATGTCATGGTGGCTCATGAAATGTTGCGACATGGTTTCATACCCGGCAAAGGTCTAGGTGCATCTCTGCAAGGAATCATACAACCGGTATCGGTGGTCGAAAACTTGGGAACCTTCGGCTTGGGATTCCAGCCAACATCAGAGGACATCCGGCGAGCCAAGAGGAGTAAGCAGAAGACATGGGTGCTCCCGAAGCCTGTTCCACGCCTTTCCCAATCTTTCGTCAGGTCCAGAGCAAGAGGACATCCAACGACAAAGATTCCCGGTCCTACGATTAGGCCAGACGAAGAGTTCTTCAGGAAGTTCGAGGACCTATTCACAGATGTATGTATGCTCGAGGATGGTGAAGGATCCAGCCATGCCGAAATACAGTTTGTGGGACCAAAAGCAAAACTGAATAATTGGAAGGCTACTCCTCTCCCTGTCCGGAAGGAGTCTTGGTAGTTTGTTTTGGATTGTTTTCTTTCGAAATTCTGTGTTGGGGGTTGTCCCCGGAGTAAAATCCAGTTGTTTTAGTTCATTTTGATTTAAGTTTGCAGTTTGTTTTTCCTTGTACTGTTCCCATTAATGAAATTTGGTTCCCTTCGTGTCTAATTTTGTTTATTTTTCCTTCTTTCTTACTTTTCTGAACAGCCTTCTTTCAACTGATCTTAATGATATGGCGTGCTTAAAGATTAATCAACCCAGTCTAGAAAGTCAATCGGGTTTGGAAATAATAACGCATGAAATAAGAAGTGACGAGAGTGAGTCCGAGTACGGCGATGATGAAGCCGTAGAAGAAATCGGTGAAGAATTAAGTCACTTCGAGGAAAAACCCAAACCGAATTTAAATGATACTGAGGCCGTTAATCTGGGGAATGCGGATGACGTCAAAGAAACCCGAATAAGTGTCCATATTGAACCCAATCTGAGAGAAGAGTTGATCAAAACACTCATGGAGTTTAAAGACATTTTCGCATGGTCATACGACGACATGTCAGGACTCAGCACTGATCTAGTGGTTCATAAATTACCCACTGATCCGGCATATCCTCCCGTCAAGCAAAAACTGCAGAAATTCAAGACGGAGATGAGTGTGAAGATTAAGGAGGAAGTAACCAAGCAGGTTGCAGGCGAAAGTCATTCGTGTCACTCGATACCCTGAATGGTTGGCTAACGTAGTATCGGTGCCAAAGAAAGACGGAAAGATCAGAGTATGCGTGGACTATCGCAATCTCAACAAGGCGAGTCCTAAGGATAATTTCCCACTTCCCAATATCCATATCCTAATTGATAATTGCGTCGGACGCGAAATCGGATCCTTTGTGGACTGTTATGCGGGATATCATCACATTTTGATGGATGAAGAGGACGCAGAAAAGACGGCTTTTATCACACCGTGGGGAACTTATTGCTACCGAGTGATGCCGTTCGGTTTGAAAAATGCAGGGGCAACATATATGAGGGCGATGACTACGGTATTCCATGACATGATACACAAGGAAATTGAAGTGTACGTGGATGATGTGATCGTAAAATCCAGGCGTCAAGAAGACCATGTTGCCGACCTCGGGAAGTTCTTTCAAAGACTTCGAAGGTACGACATCAAGCTCAATCCGGCCAAATGCGCATTCGGAGTTCCATCAGGAAAGTTGCTAGGATTCATCGTCAGAGCCGACGAGGCATTGAGTTGGACCCATCCAAAATCAAGTCCATTCAAGAGCTACCCCCGCCAAAGAATAAAACAGAGGTAATGAGTCCGTTGGGAAGGTTAAATTACATCAGTATGTTTATTGCTCAACTTACAGCAACCTGTGAACCCATATTCCGTCCGTTGAAGAAAGACGCCGCGATAGAATGGACTACGGAATGTCATGAAGCGTTCGACCAAATCAAAGGGTATCCGTCAAACCCACCCGTACTAGTTCCGCCCGAGCCGGGTAGACCCCTGATTCTTTATCCGACGGTCTTGGAGAATTCGTTTGGCTCTGCGTACCGGGGCAGCATGATCTTACCGGCAGGAAGGAACGGGCCATTTACTACCTCGGTAAGAAATTTACAGTCCATGAGGTCAAGTACACTCATCTAGAAAAGACATGTTGCGCCCCGACTTGGGTAGCCCAAAAGCTGAAACACTATTTGTCTTCTTACACCACTTACCTCATTTTGCGTTTGGATCCGTTGAAGTATATTTTCCAGAAACCTATGCCTACAGGGAGGTTAGCAAAATGGCAAATATTGCTTACGGAGTTCGACATCATATACGTGACAAGGACGGCTATGAAAGCTCAAGCCCTGGCCGATCACTTAGCTGAAAATCCCGTTGATGACGAATACGAACCTTTGAGGACGTATTTTCCAGACGAAGAGGTATTGCATATTGAGGGGTTAGAACTAACCAAGGATCCAGGGTGGAAGCTCTTCTTCGACGGAGCGGCGAATGCAAAAGGAGTCGGAGTAGGGGCTGTGCTCATATCTGAAACAGGACATCATTATCCTGTTACTGCTCAACTGCGTTTTCACTGTACCAATAATATGGCTGAGTACGAAGCATGTATCTTGGGGTTGCGATTAGCGGTGGACATGGATGTACAGGACGTCTTGGTCTTGGGGGATTCGGACCTTCTGGTACATCAGATTCAGGGAGAATGGGAAACCAGAGATCTAAAGCTTATCCCATATCGTCAGTGTTTGCATGATTTGACCAAACGCTTTCGATCGGTAGAATTCGGGCACATCCCAAGGATGCATAATGAGGTTGCCGACGCGTTGGCTACTTTAGCATCAATGCTACATCACCCGGACAAGGTTCGTGTCGATCCGTTACATATCCAGGTCCGGAATCAACATGCTTATTGTAATGTGATAGAGGAAGAGGTGGATGGTGAGCCGTGGTTTCATGATGTCAAGGAATACCTCAGGTTAGGAGTATACCCGGAGCAAGCAACTGGAGATCAAAAGCGAGCTATTCGGCGGTTGGCGAACGGATTTTTCCTTAGTGGAGGGGTGCTGTACAAAAGAACCCCGGACTTGGGATTGTTGAGATGTATAGATGCAAGTCAAGCCACAACAGTGATGACAGATATACACTCGGGAGTTTGCGGACCACACATGAGCGGATACGTATTGGCAAAGAAGATTCTTCGAGCAGGATATTACTGGCTCACGATGGAGCGTGATTGTATAAGTTTCGTGCGAAGATGCCATCAGTGTCAGATACACGGAGACTTGATTCATTCTCCACCAACTGAATTGCACACAATGTCGGCACCATGGCCGTTTGTTGCATGGGGCATGGATGTTATTGGACCTATAGAGCTTGCGGCTTCCAATGGTCACAGGTTCATTCTGGTAACGATCGATTATTTTACCAAGTGGGTGGAGGCCAAAACATTCAAATCAGTGACCAAGAAAGCGGTGGTGGATTTCGTGCATTCCCACATCATCTGCAGGTTTGGAATTCCAAAGATAATCATCACAGATAACGGTGCAAATCTTAACAGTGGATTGATGAAGGAGGTCTGCCAACAGTTCAAGATCACACACCGAAATTCCACACCGTATCGTCCCAAAGAAAATGGCACGGTTGAGGCAGCAAACAAGAATGTAAAGAAGATATTGAGGAAGATGGTAGAAGGGTCTAGGCAGTGGCATGAAAAGTTACCATTTGCGCTGTTGGGTTATCGCACTACCGTCCGGACTTCGGTAGGTGCAACTCCTTACTTGTTGGTATACGGGACCGAAGCAGTAATACCCGCAGAAGTTGAGATTCCATCCCTCCGAATTGTCGCTGAAGCTGAGATTGATGACGACGAGCGGGTCAAAACCCGATTAGAGCAATTGAGCTTGATCGATGAAAAGAGGTTGACAGCAGTATGTCACGGCCAATTGTATCAAAAGAGAATGGCGAGAGCATATAACAAGAAGGTACGTCCCAGGAGATTTGAAGTGGGACAGCATGTGCTGAAGAGAGTTCTACCACATCAGGCCGAAGCGAAAGGCAAGTTCGCTCCAAATTGGCAGGGACCATTTGTGGTGACTAGAGTATTATCCAACGGCGCTCTATGCCTAACCGATGTTGAGGGAAGATGCACCGATACGGCTATCAATTCTGATGCAGTCAAGAGATATTACGTGTAATTCTTTAATGCATTTGTCAACGTTTGGTTTCGTTTGTGTGTATTTGGCATTTGTCAGAGAATGAAATGACAGAGGCAATTTTTCTACTACCCAAATACTTTAACCTTTGTTTCCCCCTTTGAGCCTTAATTATTCTTTCATATACCCTCTTTCGGAATCATCAAGGAAGATGTGTAACAAAATAGAAAAAAAGAAACAAAGAAAAATACAAGAAAAAGTGAACTACGTTCGACCTGATTCCTCAAGAAGGACACGTAGGCGCCACACGGCTCGGTCATAATAAAATAAGAATCAAAGATCCCCCAAGCAACAAAACTGGGGCAGAAGTCATTGTTTCGTTGGAAAGATAGTGTGGATCCCGAAAGTTGTAATAAGCTAACCGTTGAGGTTAAACCCCTTTCTTCAACCTCACGCGCAGAAACCATGTTAAGAACCAGAAAGACCTCTCGATCAGTATTTGAGAAGTGCCAAGTCATGTGAACGGAAGCCATGAGTGACATCCCGACCCTCGATTGAATCCAGGATGCACAAGCCGAAAGGGGATAACGCTCTAGAGGGAATCTCGTGGGTGATACCCCGACGCAGGGAAAGAAAGCATAAATGAGAGAGTCTTAACGGTGAAAACCCTCGCGGGCACCTTAAGGCGAAGGAAGTTGAGAGAAGTAAAATGAGAGAGTCTTACGGTGAAAACCTTTACGGGCACCTTAAGGCGACGGGAGATAGAGAGAAATGAGAGAATCTCATTAGTGAAAACCCTTTGAAGGGCACAGTGAGGTGACAGGACGAGATGGTTACAAGATGTCTGCATGAGACAAGGTTTGGACATCCGTTTACCTCTAGCAGAACGCGGCATCGGAAAGTGATTGACATGAATAGACTGGGTAGTTTAATCTCAAAGGCGCGGCATAACCATTGGATCAGTCATACATTCAGATAAGTTTTCCTATTTTTGAGTTCAGAAAAGTTTTCTCTTCTTTTGTCATTTGCGGTCGGTATTCTTTTCTTTTCTTTCATTTTCGAAAATTGATTTTGCAAAGCTTACTACCAAGTCTCCCAAAGCAGTATAATGAAAATGAATAGGCGTGGAACGAGGCAATAAGGCAGAAGTCGTTCCGATAGTAAGATTGGGATGACAGGCTGATTGGAGGGTTCACAGGAATTATGGAGTATGATGGACACATGTGGCACGTCCGAAAGATGATTTCACGCAACGGATCACCGGCTAAAAAGAGTCGGATCAAACCAAAGATTGGAATAAAAGGAAAGATGAGAGGTCGTTCGTGGAAAGAGCATCGTCCCCGAGCAAGCGTCAACGTCGCCCTCAAAGTTCGAGAGAGGCCAAGCAGCTGAAAGAGAAAAGAAA
Source organism: Nicotiana noctiflora (assembly GCA_032618575.1). NCBI lineage: Eukaryota > Viridiplantae > Streptophyta > Magnoliopsida > Solanales > Solanaceae > Nicotiana > Nicotiana noctiflora. The sequence goes on along the minus strand of JASVEL010013494.1, from coordinate 22,642 downwards.
ATGGCCCCAACAAGAGTGGCACGACCACTCACCGCGTTTTGAAACTAACAATTTTTCTTTGATTTAAAAGCAGGAAAAGAGGGTTCGTTGGCGAAAAAGCATACCATCCAGAAGTTTATCAAACTGGGGCAGAAAATTTTCTCCTGTTGCGAAAATTTTCTTGAAAGCAAAGACCCAGTGGATAAGGGTAGAAAGCAACACAAGATTTCGGGAAATACCAGCTCCGAGCAGAATAGTTTTGAGAAAGGCCAGACGAAATGATGGGATGATCTTTGAGCCGGTATCATCCCCAGCAGTTGATGGAAAAATGAAACAATGGCTTCGAGATTCCCCCAGCAGTATTACATTCCATAATTTGCTCGAGGAGGCAAAAGCGTGAGTCCCAGAGGAGGTATGGGAAGAAGGAAGAGAATGAGGGGTGAAGGAAACAAAGAATACTTCCTCAGCGGCATCATCCCCAGCAGGCGAGTAAACAGTTCCAAAAATATCCCCAGCAGCCAGAAGAAAAAGTATTACGACCCAGGGGAAGGCAATTCCAAGACAGGATAATTCAGAAGAGAAGGTGGTCCGAGAGGTAATGCAGGAACAAGGAAATGGTACAAAAGGCAAAGGAAGGTAATCAAGATAAGATGAAATCAGTGAGTAGTAGTTGAAATCAGGGAGCCCGCCTGAAGAATGGAGTGGCGATTTTTATCTTTGAAATTGTAGTTGAAGTCAGGGAGCCCGCCCGGAGAATGGAGTGGCGATTTTATTTTGAAGTAGTAATTGAAGTCGGGGAGCCCGCCTCTGGAGAATGGAGTGGCGATTTTATTTTGAAGTAGTAATTGAAGTCGGGGAGCCCGCCCGGAGAATGGAGTGGCGATTTTATTTTGAAGTAGTAATTGAAGTCGGGGAGCCCGCCCGGAGAATGGAGTGGCGATTTTATTTGAAGTAGTAGTTGAAGTCGGGGAGCCCGCCCGAAGAATGGAGTGGCGATTTTATTTTGAAATAGTAGTGGAAGTCAGGGAGCCCGCCCGGAGAATGGAGTGGCGATTTTATTTTGAAGTAGTAATTGAAGTCGGGAGCCGGCCTGGAGAATGGAGTGGCGATTTTATTTTGAAGTAGTAATTGAAGTCGGGGAGCCCGCCCGGAGAATGGAGTGGCGATTTTATTTTGAAGTAGTAATTGAAGTCGGGGAGCCCGCCCGGAGAATGGAGTGGCGAGTTTATTTGAAGTAGTAGTTGAAGTCGGGGAGCCCGCCCGAAGAACGGAGTGGCGATTTTATTTTGAAATAGCAGTTGAAGTCGGGGAGCCCGCCCGAAGAATGGAGTGGTGATTTTATTTGAAGTAGTAGTTGAAGTCGGGGAGCCCGCCCGGAGAATAGAGTGGCGATTTTATTTGAAGTAGTAGTTGAAGTCGGGGAGCCCGCCTCTGGAGAATGGAGTGGCGATTTAATTTTGAAGGAGTAGTTGAAATCAGGGAGCCCGCCTGGAGAATGGAGTGGCGATTTATTGTTGAAGTTGGTTGGGGAAAGTGGTAGAGCATAACGAAATCCCCAGCGTGAATCCAAGTTCATAATCGAAAGGAAGGCGACAAGGATCAGAAAAGATAGATTCGGATTTCGAAGAAGAATGGTTCGAAGACCACAAAGAAGGAACCAATGGTCGAAGGTCGGCCATCAAGATAGGCCGAGACAACAATTGTCGGAGGAGAAGAAGCACGCGAGGAAATATCAGAGCCGGCAGGATGGCAAGGAGCATGACAAGATCAAGTCAAAAAGGATAGATAAGAGTTTGTAATACTGTAACTTAGTCTAGCTCCTTGTTTTTGTTGTTTAGTACGGTGTAACAAGGAGGTCAGCTAAGCAGTGGCAACAGCAGTAATAGCGGTAACAGCAGTAACAGCGAGATCGCAGTTATTCCACGGTAGTCCCAGCTACCAAAACTTCCCGAACTACATTGACCTGATTCCTGTTTAGCCCAGGATATGTAGGAGGCCTCCTGAAGTAAAGGCTCGGTCAAGATCTTTTTAGAAATGCTTCACACGGAGTGCTCGAACAGGCAAAAATCGCTCGTATCCGCTCACTTATCTTTGCACGAAAACTCTTCATGTTTACGCGCAAAGAGGGGCAGCTGTGAGCACGTGATTTTTGCCTTACCCGAGAAGTACTCCCAGAAAATTCAAAATAAAATAGTTCCGGGTTGGGCATGATTTTTGTGATTTTGGTGTTATTTTTATCTTACATTTGCATTTTTGTGTATGCGTGTTTATTTATTTAAATTAGTAAAATACAAAAATATATACATTATGTGTTGCATTTTTTTTAGTGTTTAATATCAAAATTATACGGTTTACATTTAAGTGATATGTAATTATGTGGGATAATTGTAGTAAAAATTAGTTGTGTTATAGGTTAGTATATATATATATATATATATATATATATATATATATATATATATATATATATATATATATATATATATATACATATACATATAATACATCATGGAATGTAGTATGAAGAGCAGACTTGGGCCATAATTTAGTCCAAAAACCTGGCCCAAACCCCTCACCCGGGCAGCCCACACGCCCCAGCCCACACGCCCCAGCTCACCCGGCCTCACCCCCTTTTTTTTAATGTTTTATTCTTAACCGTAGATTCACCTTGATCCAACGGTGGAGATCAATTCATCCTCACCCGTTCCAGGTGACCCGATCCAGGTCCGGACCGACCCAGTCCCGCATAAACACACAAACGATGTCGTTTGGTTAAGTGAGAGGATCCAGGCCGTTGATCTCATTTGATCAAACGGCCAGGATTAAATACCATCATCGCCATATATACCTAATTCCCTACCCCGCCCCCTTTCAGACCCCCTACCCCGCGACCATCTCTAACCTTCAGAGATGGCTTCACAGCCTCCGCCCCTCTCCGCCGCCCTCCGCCTACCGGAAATCGCCTCACGGCGGTTCCGGTAGGCCAAACCACTCCAAATTAACACCGTAGACTCTCCAAAGCCCCCTCTACACGGATCCAACAGTCGCTAGGCTCGAATATTGTTTGAGCGTCTCGAATATTCGTTCAAAGGTTGCCGGAATCTGACGGTCATCCCAAACTGCCCCAAACTCATCCCAAGCGCTCCTCACACCTCCCTCACACCCCTACTAACCCTAGTTTGGTTCGAATTAAGCCCGAACTACCCAAACCCCAAATCCGAGCCCCAAGAACCCTAGAATTCTAAAATTAGGGATTTTGTTCGATTTTAAGTAATTGGAGTCAATAGACTCTAATTGGAGTGTTTTTCATTTGAAAAACACTTCAATTAAAGTCCGTTTACTTCAAAAGGTGAAAAACTCGAAGCCTTCGGAACCGGGGCTATTTGACTTCGATTTCTTTTTGAGGTAATGTTCTTCTTTCTGTTTAATTCAATTCGTTTTGTATTTGTTTAGTCTTAGATTGATTGAATTCTTCTCAATTTTCTTTGGCCGTCTCTATTCTGTTTTCTTTCTTCTCCAAGACCTCTTTGTTTGGTCAATTGTTGTTCTGTATTGCTTATTTGAATATGTTAGTTATAGGATACGAACTCGCGTCGATTAGCGTCGTCGAATAGTTAACTTCGCGTATGTCCGGCATTTGCCGAGATTTTCAGAATCATTGTTTAGCCAACTAACCTGTTATTATTGCTATGTGTTGTGTTGATTAAATGTCGTCGTTTGAATTCACGAGTTTAGTTGTTTGAAAGCCCGGGCAGTGGGTCATCGCTGTGTTGAATTGTTTGATTGGGTAGTTTCTGATTTGTATGGATTCTGGATTGTGAATTAACAATGATGTTGGATATAGTTGTTTGTTAGTATAGGATTGAATGGTAATTGATAAAAGATAGTGCACTAAGACTGCTGTGGGAACCTGCTGTACAGCAGAGTTCACCACCAATTGTCCCTTGCTGATAATGTTAATTAAATGAACCCATGATCAGACACAATGTAGTGGCAAAACCAGTGTCAGGACTGCCAGAGAATATCATGGGCTGGCAGAGAAGGGTATGGGCAGGGGGTCTTCTGATTATTATATCTTAGGGTGTCTTGGTTTCTCAAGTATAAGTATAGGGTTGAAGGGAATAGGCAGGGACTGGTTTTTGAGCTTTAAGAGAGTAGCACACATTAGGAGAAGCAGAGGCAGAAATACACACAGATATATAGATCCTGTGCTATTGTTCCATTGGTTTTGACTACTGTTGTCATTGCTGTTTGTGAGGGAGGGCCACTAGTTTCCTGTTATTTGTTTGCTGAGGTTGTGTGGTCGGGTGTGGATTGTTGTATGCTGCTGGTCTGTTTGTTGCTGCTGCTGTGTTGATTATTGTATGCTGCTGGGTTGATTATTGTTGCTGCTGTTGTGTTGATTGTTGTATGCTGCTGGGTTTTTCTCTGGAAAAAAAAAAGAAGCATACATTAGGGAGACTAAGAGCAATATAGACATTGGACCTACATTAAGAAAACATACACAGTGATATAGAGATCAAAAAAACAGTTACTGTTTCATTGGGGTGTCATTTGAAGTTCACAGGGGTCTTTTTCATCTATTGCTGGTTTGGTTGTTCTGTTGTGTGAGGGTTTTGATACTGATTTTGCTGTTGGTTGTGTTTGGACACTGCTGTGGTTTGTTTTGTTTGCTGTTGGTGTCAAACTGGGTTGCTGGTTCCCTGGTTGGTGGTGCTTAAGTATTTCTGGTCCATCTGTTTGCTGAGTGTGGTGTTTATTTCATTAAGGGTGGTGGTTTGGACTACTATTGGTGGGCTGTTATATTTGTTGCTGTTCTGTGTTTGTTTGTTGGGCTATTGCTACTGTTTTTCTCCTGTTGTTGCTGCTGGTTCATTACTGTTGTTGCTGTGAACTGCTTGTCATCACTGACTTCCTTTTCTTTCTTCTTCCATACTCCAGGTACACATTTCTGTAATTACAGCTTCTTGGTTCGAAAAAGAATGAAGCCTGATTCCTTTTTTAGACCTGTTTAACACATGTAGTTGTCCAATGCTTCTTATGATTGTATGAGTACACGTAATTAAATCTATTTTACTGATTTGAGGTTGAGAAGAATGCATTCATGAGTTTTAAGATGGAAATGTATTTAGATCGAAAATGCACTGTCAGTGGATATGTATAGAAATCTGAGTTGTTCCTGTGATATCTATGCTTAAATCTTCTCTATTCATGGCATGTGATTCCCAAATTTGTCCATACCCGATCTTGTGTTAAAGTTGAGATTAATTATCTGTCCAAGTAGGAAGTTTAGGACGATTTGATCACCCGTGAGGAATGATATCTTAAACTTGCAAAAAATATATGACATTAGCTCTTTGAGGATTATTTGAATTCAAAGCGAGTTCTTTCCATATAATTGTCCACCATAGACTCCAACCTACTCACTTAATTAATTAATCGTATGTTTGCTCGAATTGGTTGTAGTTGAGTAGGATTTTGTCACCTTGTAGGAATTAGGGAGTTATTATGCAACCGAATGACGTAATTAGATTAAAGGAGTCGGGGGTGCATTTCATGTGACCCGACCCCAATTTCGAATAAGAGTAAATAAAGCGGGTCAGGAACCACAGGCGCATTTCATGTGGTGTTGTTCGTAGCAAGTTTTAAATAATTTGGAATCAACTCCTAAGTAAAATACAGTGGGATGTAGTTCGCTTTAGATTTGAATTAGAGGTGCGCCTCGCCCAATAGTTACACAAATCGCAAGGCCCTCATAAACGTACATATAAAATACTTAGATTTCGAGATGTGTCGTTTCTTAGCGAATATCACGTCCTTCTCAAAAGTGTAAATAAGTAATCGCTCCAGGCGTATATTTTAATTCTATCTTCTCAAATACGGGCGTGCATTTCATGCGACCCAAATCCAAATCCCAAAATGTTGAATAAGAATGTGTCGAGGATCCGGGTGCATTTCATGTGACGTGATTCGAAAACATATTTTTAAGCAACTTTCTCTTTCGTAAATCATAATAAATAATAAAAGCGGTAAAGGGATATTAATTTGCACTAAGTACGTAACTGTAAAAAAGCAGATAGGTAAGCCGAACACGACAGTTGAGCGACCGTGCTAGAACCACGGAATTCGGGAATGCCTAATACCTTCTCCCGGGTTAATAGAATTCCTTATCCGGATTTCTGGGTTCGCGGACTGTTAAATAGAGTCATTCTTTTCCTCGATTCGGGATTTAACCGGTGACTTGGGACACCATAAATCTCCCGAGTGGCGACTCTGAAATAATTAAATAAATCCCGTCTCGATTGTCCTTTAATTGGAAAAACTCTTTGCACCCTCGCGGGTGCGGTAAAAGGAGGTGTGACAGCTCTGGCGACTCTGCTGGGGATTAACTTTCAGAATTCGAGCTCAGCAAGTTGTAATAACATAGAGGTAGGTCTGGCTCTCCCAATGCCTAGCCTCTTATAAATAACTAAGGGCATGAGATTAATGCTTGCCCCCAAATCACACAATACCCTGCAAAGGCATAATTCCCTATAGTGCATGGGGTGTGAAGCTACCTGGATCAGATAGCTTCTCAGCTATGGGTCTGGAGACCACTGCACTACAAGTCTGGGTAAGTGTTACGGTGGCCAAGTCTTGGAAATCAAATTTCCGCGACATCAAATCTTTCATCATTTTAGCATACCCAGGCATTTCTTTTAAAGCTTCAATTAAGGGAATGTTTACCTGGATTTGCTTGAGAATTTCAAAGAACTTTTTGTATTGCTCTTCTTTTTAGTGTTTGGCCAACCTTTGGGGGAATGGTGGTGGAGGCCTCTTTTTCCCAATGACTTGGGACTTTTCTTTCTCTATCACTTTCCCTTCAATCTGCTGCTCTACCTGTTCAGCTACTTTCTCTGTTCCCTATTGTGCCTCTTTATTTTCAGCAACTGGCTGGACTGTAACTTCTGTCAACCCTGTGGACTCATCCAGTTCAATGGGCAATGGAGTGAGTATCTCAGCCTATCTGTTGATTTTCTCACATTCTTTCTCAGAATCAAGATCTCTACCACTTCTCAGAGTCACTGCCATCATCTGCTTTGGGACGTGGTCTTTTGGGTTTGTTTGTGTGTCTGCAGGCAATGTCCCTTAAGGACGATTGTTGAGAGACATAGCAATCTGGCCCACCTGTACTTCAATATTCTTGATGGCTGCATCATGTGCATCTATCCTCTCATTGGTTTTCGCATTTGACCCAATTACCTGCTGCATCATAGCTTCCAATCTTGCAAACCCTTCGTCATGTCTACCCCCATGTGGTGGTAGAGGTGGATGATATCCCTGCTGCTGATTGCTGAAATTCTGAGGTCTAGGATATGGAGCCATGTTGTGCGGTGACCTCAAACCTGCTACATTAAATTGTGGTTGAAGAGGCATGTACTACATTAGAGCCTGCTGACCCCAACTCTGGTTACCTTGTCGCTGCCCTCCATAGTTAGCCACATAATTCATGTCTTCATGCTGATGATGTTCTTGGTCTACATCCCATGGATTACCTATGGGTTGGCTAATGCAAGATGAGCATAAACCACCATTGGTAGTATCTATAATATGAACCTGCTGCTTGACCCTAGATTATTCCACCTTCTTTGTCAGGATGCTCATTTGTGTCAATAAGGTTGCCATGTTCTCCTCCATAGTGCTGGATGGATTCAGAGGTACAGAGTGTACCACTGTGGGATAGGAATATTCCTGGTCGTCCACCAGGAATTTTGAGCCATCTTGTCTAGCAAACTTTGGCCCTCTTTCCAAGTCTTGCTCAGAAAAGTCCCACCTGATAAAGCATCTACAATATTCTTCATACTATTTGAAAGCCCCATGTTGAACCTTTGACCCAACATCTGCTCCGGAATCCCATGGTGAGGACACATAACAAGCATACCCTTGAATCTGCCCCAAGTTTCATGTATTGTCTCCATTGGTCTTTGCTTGAAGCTCATAATCTCATCAATTTGTTGATTTGTCTTGTTAGGTGGATGAAACTTGTTGTGGAATTGCTTGACTAACTCATCCCAAGTTGCAATAGAGTTTATGGGGAGTGAGTTTAGCCATATATGTGCAGCTCTTGTAACTGAGAAAGGAAAGAGTAATAGTCTGATGGCTTCCAGAGTCACATTCGTTTGCCTCTGTGTCTTGCATATCGAGAGAAAGTTCTTCAGGTGCTGTTGTGGATCTTCAACCTGAGAACCAGAGAATAATACCTTGTTTTGCAACAAGTGTAGCATATTGTTAGTAATCTGGAAAGACTCAGCTTGAATTGCTGGAACAATGATGGCAGTTGCCAAATTATCCGCTGTGGGTTGTGCCCAGTCAAATAATGCACCTTCCTTTGCCTCCTGCGCCTCTTGCATATTTAACATGGCTTGTTGGTTTGGTTTGTTTATGTCACCCATGTCGAAGTCTAGTTTGATTGGTTGTTAAGATTGCTGAATTTGTTTGATAGCCTTGTTACGTGCCCGAAAAGTTTGCTCGGGATCTGAGAGTCCTTCAATTAGTTCCCCAGTCCTTGCAGATTTTCTAGGCATGCGCCTGAGTACCCAAATCAACAACCGTCAAAATATTCAATGTAAAGTGTAAAAAGAACCTGACTACACAAGAATCTTGAAGTTCTGTCAATGGCAATTGATAATTCCATTAATTCCCCGGCAATGGCGCCAAAATTGATTCACGTCCAAGCAACGGTGGTAGTCAATATAACATGGTCTAATAAGTCCAGAATCGATCCCACAGAGAATTAACCTACCAATTACAACTTTCACAACCCAAGAACACTTCCTAATCAAGTTCCCAAATTTTGAATATATTTTTGTGAGTTTTTCGAACAACTACTTTGTAAGAATTAAAAGACTAAAAAGAAATAATTGAATATTGGGTAAATAATATAGAGAAAGACTAAGGTATTAATTTCCCCTATTGATGGAATCCCTTATCGTTATGCTCATACAAATTGTTAATATATTCTATCAATCATGAACACTATTTGTATCGTAACCCTCTCCCGAGCAATTACAATAATTTACTAGTGCACTCTCCCAAGCTACCCTAGCTAGCTTTAATTTGAATAGTTCACTTAAGATTTCACCCAAGACTTCGTTATTCCTAACCCCGTCTTTACGCCTAAAGTTATAGATTCCTCCAATAACCTAGGGGTGGTGTTGTTCAACAATATACCTAAATATGCACTCTTTTCCAAGTTATGGACACTAATAGGCACCGCTAATTGGGAGCTCTACCAATTAACAACAACAAGAACGAAGTTGAACAAATAGAAATCTAGCTAACAATCTGTAATCACATAAACGATAAGTTTATCACTCAATAGGTTCCATCAAAAACTTAGTAAAGGATTTAGCTACTCATGCTCAAAGAAACAGGAATAATAATTGAAATCATAAATAAATATTTGATATAAAATAAAGGAATGAGTTGAGAGGATTCTCTCTTACTAATTATCTTGCAAAAGTAGTGAAAAATAGACAACATGCCTCTATTGGGCGAATTAGGAGTTTATATAGAGGTTTTAGGGCTGAAAAACTGAATTTGTACACAACTAGGATTAATTCTGCGGCGCCTTCCGCGGCTCGTCCGCGGTCGCGGACGGATCGCGAACAGTAAACTCTAGAGAGCCTGTTTTCTCACGGTTCATCCGCGGTCGCGAGTGAACCGCGGATGAATAGTCCATCTGATTTTTCTCTAATTCTCCAAGCTCACTTCACTTCAACTCTTCTCTTGGCCTTTTCATCAACATGTGACTCCAAAATAGCTCCTTTTACTATCCAATGTATCATATGTACCTATAACACACCAATAAACACCAATCAAAGTATTTTGTCATCATAAACAACATTAATTCAACAACAAATTGTGATTATTTAGGGCATAATTATAGTTAAATTCACCTATTATCAGCTCACAAATGTGAAGGTTGAGTTTTCGCAAATGTGAAGCATATTTCGCAAATTCGAAATCCTTCTATGTGGCCTAAGTTCGCAATTCCCATAACTGGTCGAGGTTCGTATTTGCGAACCCCGATTTGCAATTGCGAACCCCAGCTCGCAATTCCCATATCTGCAATATGCGTTTTTCATACTTACACGAATTTTGGAGCATTTTTCACCCCACTTTCAAAACACAACATTTTAGGCAATTTTTCAAGAACAATACTTCTTCCAAGTCATTTGTAAGTCAATTTTTACTTAATTCTTTCAATCATTAACGTCATTTAACACGTTTTCAACTTAAAATCAATGATTTTTATGGGTAAAATTAGGGGTTTGGGGTAGAATATTGGTTTTTCTAAAATTGGGGGATTTGGACCCTACAGGATTCGTGATATTGGAGGAAAAAGAGCATATGAATTGGAAACAATGGACGGGAAGGTGCTTCATTCACATTGGAATGTTGTTCATTTGAAGAGATACTACTTCTAAGGGAAAACCCATGGTCAGGTATCACCATGTGAAATTTTATTTTTTGAATTGTTAAAATATTACTAACGATTTTAGATAATAGGAAAAACGATAACCCGTACTAAATGATGAGACACGACCTGTAAGGCAAAATGGAATAAACTAAAATTCCTGGCCTAGGGTTACAATTATTCTGATAGAAATATAAACATGTTAAGTAGTTTTCGTCTAGAATTGCACCCCCGAGTCCCGTATGAATTTCCTTTTCACGAAAAGGACCAGATGAAAGAGACTATCAAGTGCTCGAGGCTTCATACTTCAATACTGAAACACTTGGGAGACTACATAGTATACACAGTTGCATGTATAAAAACGGCAAAGAATATTGAGGAAAAATCAAGCCTAGAAGAGCCAAGTACGAAGTGAAAGTTATGAAGTAGTCATGGCATTCCTTATAGTGTTCTTTCCCATGAGAACAATGGAGTCACCTCTCAAACCCTTCATAATATTTTGGAGCTAAGGGAATCCAATACATTTCAAAACAGTTAGGGTAAAGATTATGTACTAAAACGGGTTATAACAAAATAATCCTATATCTATTGTTCTTCTTTTGGTAAAACCTTGTTACCAGAAAAATAGCTACGAGAAAGTTATAGATGTAATTCAAATACATCTGAAGAAATAAAAACTTGTCAATTATTTCAAAGGAACATGTGTGTTCCTATCTCTTTTATCGTATGATAATACCATTATGAAGTTGAGACGTCTTCCTCATTTAGTATCAAAATATATAAGGGCCCTCTTTAATAAAAATGTTATTTAGTCATGACATTAATTGAAGCATTTTCAAAGAATAAAAGTGCAGACTATTCTTTAAGTCCTTGAAATTAAAAGGCAAGAATAGAACAGATGGAAGTTTAATGATAATAAGAACTTCTTAATGTTTAAAACTAAAGACTAAGTATAAAATTTGTCATCAAATTGTTTATACAAAATGCCCCATGACAAGACTTGGGGACTTGTACTTCTAAAATCAACCCTCAACTGATAACCAAGGGTTTGATTACAAAAAATAAACTATCACAAGAATCCAAGAACTTGAAACAAAGTTTTCCAAATAGGTACCTGCGGAATGGGAATTTAAAGCAAATGTAAATCTTTTCACTAAGAAGAAAGAACAGAAGAAGGATCACCAGCGGGTTCAACTAGAACAACATCGTCAATAGATGAGGGTTGATTTTCAATCATAGCAGTTGGAGCATCAACAGATGAAGTCTCAGCTTAGCTGGCAACAAGAGGCACGATTGAGCTTGAAGAAAGTGCGACACCCATGGCAATTTCAAAAGTTACGGGGACTTCAATTGTGGGAGCTTCAGCCAAAGAAGTTCCAATCACGGTGCTTCAACCTTGGGAGATGAAAAATCTTATGTTTGTTGAGCTCGTTCAATGGTCTCATTCACCTTGGCTAATTCTGATTCTAGGTTAAAACCTTCTCGGCCCATTTCTATTAAAGTATCACGACGAGAATTTAAGAACGCCCAACTTACCTCAACATCTATTTTCTCTTCAAGGAGTTTATAATATTTCTCCCAAGCAGCAACTTCATTCTTAAGTTCTTCGTTCTCAGCCAAAACAGAATTATAAGATGATTGAAGGGTAGAATGAGAATTCTCTAAGGCACGTACCTTGTCCACAGAAAATCGAAGTTCCTCTTGTGCCTGCAAAAGATTTTGCACAAGCTCCCCAGCATAAACTTCTTTCTGGACCAACAAAGCCCTTAAAGTCCTATTTTCCTCGTTAGCCTTGGATAACTGCTCCGAAAAGGAAGATTTAAGACCTTTTTTTCCTTCTCAACTTGGCTTGAGGAAACCTTAATCACCGCCATATCTGAGGTTAATGTTTGAACTTGTTGCTCTAAGGTATTTTTTCTCTCCTGTAAATCCTCCATGTCGATTTGGGCACCTTAAAACTGGTCTTTCCAGTTGTTTTTCTCCAACTGAGAGCCACAGGTAGCCTTTTCCTAATCATGTGCCAACTTCTCCTAAAGGGAGATTCGGTTCATTAGCTCAGTACTAATGAGATTGACCTACATAAACAAAAAAAAGGAGAGGTAAAAATTTGAAAGTCAGAAGTTTTTATAAAAATAAAAGGAAAGAAAATACTTTTCGAGTGGCATGAACTATATTATTTATAAGGGTCAGGTTACTATGGCTTTCAAGTTTAGCTTTCTAAATAAGGCCAATCAAAGACTCGAGCCAAATATAAACTTGATCGGATTTTCTCAAAAGGCTATTGTTGGCTGGAACCTTAATGGTTACACTCCTCATAGCAGCACCCCTACTTGAAGAGCCCACCTCTGTATAATGAACAATGTGGGGAGGAATTGCTAAAGGAGGAGCGGTGGAAGGAGTAAAAATAGTGGAGAAAGGGACAGAAGTGATAGTTGATGAAGGTAAAGAAGCAATTATAGGTACAGAAGATAGGAAAGAAGACAAAGGAAGTTCATCTAGAACATGTCCTAAGGCTCCACTACCAAAACCACTAGCAAAAAGTTGATCTACTGACTCACGAGTGTCGTGAGGAGAAACATCATCATCAAGGATGATAATTGGAGTAATAACAGGCTTGGAAAGAGATAGGTCAAGGTAGAATTTAGCCTCGTCTTCAGAGATGATACGTCTCCTGGCTCGTGGTCTTGACACCAAAGAGCCCTCATTTTCTTCCTCTGAATCATCTTCTTCAACAGCCTTTCTTTTTACATAGCCCAAGAATATATCTTGGGCTGAAGAGGTACGAATACCTAAGAGGTCACAAGACTCCATGACGGCCTCTGCAGTAACTCCTCGAATAGCAAATCCTGATAAAAAGAAGGATAAAAGTTAGAACAACAAATATATTTATATACAAACAAGGTAAAATGAAAACCCTTACCATGAGTTTTTACTTTCCAACGGTAATGGTTAGAATGGGTTATCCATGACCTACCCTCCATTGGGGAAGTCTTCGGCAATTTTTCTACCCAACCACGAAAGTTGGTCATAGACTCCACAACACCCATGGTTGTTGAAAAGAAAAAGAAGTAATATTAGGAAAGTAATTATGATTAGAAAGAAAAAAGGCATGAGTAGGATTTAATCCTTACGTGTAAAGTTCCACTTCTTAGGGAAAGGAACATTATTTTTACCCACTAAACTAGCAGTGGGGGCAGAACAAACCAGGCATACCAGCCACGGTCTTTATCATCCTCGGGACTTACTAAAACCCTCTTGCTCCTAGTTGCAAAGGTAAATACGCCGTTGCGGAAAATACTAGGGGAATAGAGGTGAATTATGTGGGGAAAAGTAAATTCGATATCTTCCATGTTAGTGAGGTGGCTTAAGTATGCAACATACCTCCAAATAATCGGGCCAATTTGACCTAAACATACGTCAAAAAACAATACAAGTCTAAGATGACCGGGTCAATGGCCGGTTTAAACCCTGGAGTGAAGGGATATGTGTAAACAAAAGAGAATCTGATTAAGTAAGATGTGATCCTTTGATTTAGGTTAGGAATAATGATTGGAAAATCATCGCTCCAATGACAATCCTTTCGAACTACGGGAGCTAAAATATATGTGGTTTGAGTAGGGAAAGGATGAGCACAATTTATGGAGGCAACTTGAGTCCTAAGGGACTCTCTATCATGATGAAAAGAAATTTCAGAAGTGACTATTTCCTCAACTAGAGGCTCACGAAGTGGCTTAGAGGAATTTTTGTTCCTAGAAGAACTCATCTGAGGATGTGAACCTCTAGTCCCAGAAGGTGGACCAGAACTAGAAGAAGGAGTGGACATACTACCATCACGGGTAGATCCTAGGCTATGGAATCTACCCCCTCTTCAATGTCTAATTATAGTATTAGGGAAGCTATTTATAATGGGGGTTCTCCTAGGGTTAAGGTTTGGTGAGGCCACGATAAAGAAGGTTGAAGTGAGGCGGAAAAGAATAAGAGGGTTTTGAAGGATTAGAGTGTATGATAAGTTTTATGTAGAACAAGACAAGTAGAGAAGTTATATTTATACTAATGGGTACCCGAAAAAAGGAAAAAGTACGATGATAGAAGAACCATAATAATGATAACTGACACTTTGTGAACAGTAAAGCCGAAAAGAAAGCCTGAGAAAGTGCTGCAAAACTCTAGAACCAATAAGAGGACAACGTGTGTCTAATGCATTAAATAGAAGTGACAATTGAAGCGTCAACTCTGTCAGAGCATTAATGGAGATAAAAATTCTCCTTTAATGAATTACACTTCCCAAATATTCAAACTTATAAATAAATGAAAAGTGGAGGGACTATCTGTATTGGAAAAATTGTATATATATATATATATATATATATATATATATAGAGAGAGAGAGAGAGAGAGAGAGAGACATATCATCATGACCCGTGGGACGGTCAATCAATTATAGTTAGATATGATTCAAGAATTACAAAGCAGGCACAAGTAAGGAAAAGGGAAGAAGCACGGGACAACAGGATCATCGCCCATACCTGTCCAAGTTTATTTATATTCGAGCAATAGAAAGAATGAACCTAGCTATAGAAAAGGGGCAGCTACGGCATTTAATGAGTATTAAATGTTGAGTCCATTAAGGAATATATACATTCAATGTAATGACTATGTAACATAGCATTCAGTATCATTACTTACTCATAATAGCCTCATTATAATTTAGACATAACGGACAATCCCAAAGGAACATATAAAGGAAAATATGTAAATAATTGAGGGACAGAAGGTACTATTAAAATGTACTCTGATTTACTAGCTTTCATACCTTACTATTCTCAAATTTCTTTATTTATATACTCTTCTGATTATCAGTAACTCGTATTCTTCTAAAATCTAAGCTTTGACTAAAAATCTATTTTTTGGTTGAACAATTGTGTACTTGTTGTCTTATGAATTTGTATTAATTTTTACATTTATTAGAGTAAATTTCATTTGGAAGAACTGTAGATATTGTGATATGGAAGCGGGTGGTATGCCTACCATGAGATTTGGTTAAATGGAGCGGGCAATGCGCCTACCACGAAAATATTGAGAAATGGGATCAGGTTGCACGCTTGCAATGAGATGTGTACAGACAGTGAAATCTGCTTTTATTCTCTTTATCCATGTTAGAGATAATTTATTGATGTTCCTTATTATTCTCTTGAATTTATGTATTATCTGTTATCTCCAAGCATGTTCCCTTCCCATTTAAAATGGTTATTCTTATTATATGTTTATATATAAAACTACTCAGGTTGATGTGGTAGTCCTGTCTAGCCTCGTCGCTACTTCACCGGGGTTAGGCTAGGAACTTCTCATCACATGGGGTCAGTTGTGTTGATACTACACTTTATGTTCTTTTGCACAGATCCAGGTACCGGACAACAGTAGTAGCTTAGGAGCCAGCCTTCAGTCCTTGGAGACACTAAGGTAGCCTTACAGGTGTCCGTAGGCCCGGTGTCTCCTATATCCCTACTTATGTTCTGTATCTCTTGTATTCAAGACATACAATATTTCTCTCTTTCAAACGGTTGTATATTGTAAATATTAGTAGTTTGTGAATGTTGTGACACCAGTTATAGGTAGAGGTATATGTGGATCTTCCTTATTATCTTGGTTTATTTTGTTTAAGTCTTCCGCTAAATTACGAATTCTTCTATTGTTTAATTATTTATTTCCTGCTAAATTAATTGATAAAAATGGATCTAAAACAAAAGTACTTATGGATTCTAAATGTCTGGCTTGCCTAGCTTCTACGAGTAGGTGCCATCACGACCCCCGATGGTAGGAAGTTCAAGTCGTGACAAGTTGGTAGCAGAGCTCTAGGTTACATACGTCTCACAACTCACAGATAAGCTTAGTATAGTTTGATAGATCGGTAGGGAGACGTCTGTATTTACCCCCCAGAGCCTACAGAGTTAGGAAAAGTTTCGCTTCTATTATTCCCTGCAGTGCGACTTTGTTCTCTCAGTGTTAAATTAAAACCTCTACTCTTGTCCTTTCGCAAATGGTGAGGTCATGTACCGCTTCTTCAGCTGAGCAGCAACACGGATCAGTGATGGATCGGCTTCATCTTCGGAGGCCTTGACGAGGTAAAGGTACTAGAGGTGGAGGTGGAGGTACTAGAGGCAGAAGTAAAGGTATTAGAGGTGGAGGTAGAGATGCTAGAGGTGGAGGTGAAGGTATTAGAGGAGGAGGTGCAAGTATTAATTCTTCTGGTATATGGCAGAGAAGCTTCGATTTTATTTTGCGACGTATCGGGTCGTGACAGTTTGTGTATCGACGTTCAAAAGTCCTACAAGTTTAAGTGGCCAGGAAGCCATTTCGCCTATTTTTAATTGAGTACTTAAATTATTTATCACTATTTGATTCAATTATCATAAATATATTTTAGTAAATAATAGATTTCTCTGAGGATAATTGATTTGATAGTGTTACATTAAAAATGCGGTCGCCAAAATATGTGTTTGGTAGTGCATGTCTTATATTTAAGAAAAAGCCCGATAAATAACTGGAACAATCGAAAAACTAACATAAATCGAATCAAGAAAAGCCGAATTAATTGGTTTGATTTGGTTGTAATATTTGAAAAATAGACTTACTTGGTTTGGTTTCTTTTTAAAGAAAAAGTGATCCAAACCGAACCATAAACACCCGTACTAGATACTAATATTGAAGGGATTGCTATTATCCCTTTCAAAAGTCCCCAGAACAAGATCACTTAATTGTAGAGCAAACTTTAATGTTCCAAATCGTTGTGCACTTGTCTCAAAGAAAAACAAAGAGAAGTTATCATTATATATCTGCTCGACTGTATAGGGAAGCAGGAAGAGACTAACGGATAAATCAATATGAAAAAAAAAATCTTAGATAGTCAATGATAAGTCAGCCTCTACTTATGTGAGAATTGTTATATTTTGCGCATGCTGCGTGTAAGAATCATTAATGTAAATAAAGTCTGTTTATGCTGATTGAGTAGTATCTTTAAATAACTTCTGTTTAGCTGAGATTCTCCTTGTATATAATTCGTCAGAGTTGCAAAGTAAGGAGGAGGAGACATTTAAAAGTGGGAACAAGTTAAAAAAAATGAGCATTGATTAAATGGGAGCGACCAAATAGGGCGTTCCGTGTAATTTTTACCTTGTTTCCTATGTGATGAAAAAAAAGAAGAATATATATATATATATATATATATATATATATATATATATATATATATATATATATATATATATATATATATATATATATATATATATATAGAGAGAGAGAGAGAGAGAGAGAGAGAGAGAGAGAGATTTATATACAAATTTTATACACTTTTTCGGTTATCAAATGTAAATAATTTTTGGCAAGGGCTAAAAGGGAAACCTCCCCCTATAATTAAGTGCATGTTTACTAAGGAAGTGTTTAGATCGAAATAACCAGGTGCATGCGAAAACTAACAATATAAAACTTGGTGGACGATAAATCAGACGACAAAAGAAAAATAAATTAAACTAACCATGATAGTTTATAATGGCTTGGTCAATTTATCTACATATGATAAAACTAATATAAAAGAAGAAAAACTATCAAGAGAAAAATCTCCCCCTAAAAAAACTCTTTAATGACTATATTGTGGATATTTTTGTTCTTTTGTGAGAAGCGAAAATCCTTAATTTATAGATGAGCAAAACATATCTTCAAGAAAAGGATAACACATATTAAGGAGATTTAATCATTTTAGGAGTCTTTTTGCATTCCTTCAAGAAAGAGTGTCCTACGAGATTAGAAATTCAAGGCAAATCCTAACAATCTCCCCTTGGCCTGAATTTTCTTGACAAACTTGATTCACCTTCTTCACATAATCTTCATCACTACTACTTGCCATGATTAAAAACCGATATAGGTTGAAAATATTTGTATTGGTTAAAAGAATCCCAGGTATGGGTTAAACGGAGCCCACGTGTTAAGCATAAATATGTGGTAAAAGAAGCTCATGCATTAATAAAAATTGTGAGTTAAAACTGGCATTGAAATTCATGTGTTGCAGGTAGACACGGCTTAAAAGTGACAATGGTTAAAAGTGGCCAAAATATGGGTTAGAAAGAGTTTTTATACCAACGCGTTTTGAATACAGTTGTGATTGTAAATTTATGTCCACATGTAGCTGTCACGCCCCAAATCGGGAAACATGACCGGCGCCTGACCGGGTTGCCCCAGTCAAGCGGACCTGGGTGCCTTTCATTCCCACGCGTTACCCCTGTGTTGATTGTTTCTCATTAACCAAATATCTTACTAACCATGAATGATTTCACATTAAACAAATAAAACCATACGAGTGATTCATTAACAAGTTTGCAGTTTTTACAACGCCCGACATACATCATGTATATACATAAGACTGGAGTCCCACAGTTTACATGTCTACAGAGCCTCTAGGATACAAAGAAAGGGGAATACAATACTTGCCGGCAACAAGGCTCCGGCTATACCTTACAAAACCAAAATAAAATCTAAACAAAAGTGGCATGAACCACACAGGGCCCCAAGGAAGAAAGGGGCTCACCAAAACGGGCAGTGGAAGGAGAAGGATACTACTGCCGATGAGCTGAAGTGCCTGCTACTGATCCACCTACAATCATAACACGAATGTAGCGTCCCCGGCAAAAGGGACGTCAGTACACTTGAATTGTACTGGCATGTATGGACAAACTTTGTCCCAAGTAAACTCAAGCCATTGAATTACATCAAAAATTAATTAAGCCAGCCAACCATGTTTCCACATTTTCCTCATTTCAAATAATTCTCAACACAAAGCACTTTCTACGATCAACTAATTTAACAATAATCAATCAATCACGTAAAGCACAAGTAGTCAAACAAAGGGGCAATCAGTGCCCCACAGGTTGCAAACTCTCCTGTTGTCTCCTTTCACAATTTCACATTATTGATTTTTATATCAATTTTCAATAGCGATTTCGATCGCTTTCCATCCTTATTACCCCCGACCACCCTTATTACCTCGGCCACCCTTATCACCCCAACCCACACCTTATTTCCTCACGTTGCGGCGCGCAACACGACCCCACCTTACAGTTTAAAACACAACAATTTCAAACAACAGATAAGGCACTACACACAATTTCAACAAGTTCAAATAAGCAACTTGCACATTGTTTCATGTTCTCAATTACTTATCAAGCCAATATCATAACCAAGTTACAATGTTTCCATAATCAAGAATATTCACACAAGTATGTTCAATAATTTTCCACAATTCAAGTGTTTCATTTCTTTTCCACAAGGTGCCATATAGGCCATCATAACCATTATTCACAATTCTTCACCCAATTCAACTCTCATTTACCTTTCGATTCATATTCCATACCACATCACTCATATTTCAACAACAACTTTTAATATCCAACAACAACATCAAGAATTTCACACAATTTGTCAAATTAACACTAACCAAACAAATTTCACACATATAGGCGATTTCACAAAAATCAAAATTAGCCATACATACCTGGTGATGAGTTTTCTTCCGTTAACTTCCTACTTTATGCTTACCCAAGATATCCTACTCTTTCCAACCTTGTTCTTGAAGACTCTTACTTCTACTCACTTCCTTTTTACTAGAAATCAAGTTCAATAATCATGCATGAGTGTAAAAATTCTATTTTCAAAAGCTATTATATGCAAACCTCTCTTTACCCAATTTAAAACTAAAAATCAAAGAAAATAGTTAGGGTTTTTACCTTGAAAAGATTGGGGAAGTTGAATCCTTGCCCTAGGATCCCTTGGAATTAAGTGGTTGGAACAATCTTTGAAGATGAAGAACTTCTCTCTCTAAAACCCCTCTATTCACTCTCTAATTTTGGTAAGATGATATGAGAAAATGAGGGTGAAAGGTGTTATATTAAAGAAGAGATCGGGTCAAAATGTTACAAAAATCTGGGCCGGGGAGAATCTGCGGTGCACTTTGCGACCGCAGAATCATCATGCGATCCGCATAGTGACCGCAGAATGGCCTCAAAAATGACTCAAGTTCTGTTACAGAATGCGACCAATATGCGGTCCGCATTCTCGATATGCGATCGCAATGTGCATCGCAGATTCACTATGCGATCGCATATCGACCGCATTTTCAACACGATTTTTGGGAGACTTTCTGGAAAGCTTTGCGGCAAGAATGCGGTCCGCATAGCAGATTCGCGGTCGCATTCTTGACCGCAAAATTGACACTTTTTGGAAAAATTAATTCTCTACATTTTTGAAACTTAAATCACTACCAAGGGTCCGAATTCTATGCATTCCTAACACATTATTCGGACCATGACACTATAGCTACTAGGTTTTATGCACAAATATTTTACGGGGCTTACATCCTCCCCCCCTTAAGATCATTCATCCTCGAATGAGGATTTTGAAATAAATGAGTTGGTTTTGAAAGACATGATATGCAAGCTATCAAAATTTTGACTAACTCTTATATTTTAGAAAAATTTCGCCAGGAGTTTCCTTTGTATTATGGACATATCCACCTGTCAGAGGGCCCCCGAAACATGTTACCAAACAACAATACACAAATACAACACTTTTCACAACTGGTATACACTTTCTTACCTCAACGAATGCACATATTCTATCACATTGTTACAATTGCACATAAACTAGTCACTTCAATGAATTCTTACCTTATTTAACCATTTTAACACACCATGTACACTTAACAAACCATTACCAATCTACACTTACTATTAGTTGTTTATTTAACACGTAATTCTATATAAGGCTTTCATTTATCAAGAGCGGTTCAAGTGACCCAAGGTAACAACACATTTAACTCATTACAAAATGAAGGGGACTTTACTAATACTAAGAGGGAAACAACTTAGACAAGATGAAAGTTACTAGGAGTAGGAGGGTCACCTAATTTCTTCTAGGCTTGATCGAACAAATGGGGGTACTTTTCCTTCATCTCTTTTTCCGCTTCCCATGTGGCCTCCTCAACTTGTTGACTTCGCCACAATACTTTAACAGAGGCAACTTCCTTATTTCTCAATTTACGGACTTTCCTATCAAGAATGGCAACTGGAACTTCTTCATATGACAAATCTTCATTAACCTCTATAGCTTCGACTGGCATGAAGGTGGATGGATCTCCAATCACTTTCTTCAACATGGACACATGGAATACCGGGTGCACTGATGACATCTCAGGAGGCAACTCTAGCCTATAAGCAACTTGACCAATCCTTTGAACGATCCGATATGGCCCGACATACCTAGGACTCAATTTCCCTTTCTTTCCAAATTGCATGACTCCCTTCATAGGAGATACCCTCAAGAACACCCAATCATCGACTTGAAACTCCAAATCCCTTCGGTGAACGTCTGCATAGGATTTTTGATGACTCTGTGCTGTTTTCATTCTCTCCTGAATAACCTTGACCTTTTCCATAGCTTCGTACACCATATCTGGCCCTAGCAATTCCGCTTCACCTACCTCAAACCACCCGATTGGCGACCTACATCTTCTCCCGTACAATGCCTCAAATGGGGCCATCCGAATGCTAGCATGATAGCTATTATTGTAAGCAAATTCTATCAGTGGCAAGTGTTCATCCCAATTACCTTTAAAATCTAAGACACAAGCCCGTAACATATCTTCAAGCGTCTGAATGGTCCGCTCGGCCTGGCCGTCGGTCTGCGGATGGAAAGCTGTGCTGAGATTCACCTGAGTTCCCAGACCTTGCTGAAACTTCTTCCAAAAGTTAGCTGTGAACTGAACCCCGCGATCCGAGATAATAGAAAGTGGAGTGCCATGAAGTCTTACCATCTCCTTGATGTACAATCTTGCATATTGCTCCGCAGTATCAGTGGACTTGACAGGCAGGAAGTGAGCTGATTTGGTGAGTCGATCCACTATCACCCATATTGAGTCAAACTTATGCCGAGTGCGAGGTAACCCTACCACAAAATCCATATTGATCATCTCCCATTTCCACCTTGGTATTTCTATAAGATGAGTTAATCCACCGGGCCGTTGATGCTCGGCCTTCACTTGTTGACAGTTCGGACATTTAGCTACAAAGCTTGCTACATCCCTTTTCATACCGTTCCACCAATAAATCTCCTTAAGGTCATGATACATTTTCGTGGAACCTGGGTGTACCGAATACC